>CM031611.1:57765152-57772652 GCA_018398815.1 Conus ventricosus
TGTGTGTGTGTGTGCCTCTCTCTCTATGTCTTTCTATGTCTCTGTCTCTCTCTGTCTCTCTGTCTGTTTCTCTCTCCACGCACACACACACACATACAGCACACACACACACACACACACACACACACACACACACACACACACACACACACACACACACTCACACACACACACACACACACACACACAACACACACACATACCCACGCGCGCGCACGCGCACACGCACACACTTCGACCTCACGAATATACATGACACAGCACATCTCTGACACTGCTATTTCAGCAGTGATGGAGTGCGTCCATCTGTTGTCCCTGTGGGGGGAGTAGGAGTAAAAGGGGGAAATTGGGATCCTTTTGTATAACGCAGAACGTGGGTTTTACAACACTCTGTGTGTGTGTGTGTGTGTGTGTGTGCGCGCGTGCGCGTGTGTGTGCATGCGCGTGCGCGGGTGCATGCGAGCTTTTCACTTTTGTGTTTGAGAGTGTGTTTGTATGTGTGCACGCGTGTAAGTGTATAGCTCTGATAGGATATTCAAGGCCAGGCCATATGATTAAAACAGCAAGAAGGTTAAATGAGCCCCATGTGTCAGTTGTATGTGTATATATGAGAACAACAAAATCAAACTCCCTAGCTGAAAACGGTGGAAATCGTTGTGTAAACACCTTCAGAGATGGATTAAATATTGCTTCTGCGCCATCCTTTCTGAAATCATCCTTATTACACACACACACACACACACACACACACACCACACACACACACACACACACACACACGCACGCACGCACGCACGCACGCACGCACGCACGCACGCGCGCGCGCGCACGCACGCACACGCGCCTGCGCGCGCGCTCGCGTCCGCTCACACACAGACACAGACACAGAGATCTCTCACACACACTGACTGACTGAAACCAATTTATTGTCAGATGTACTCGTGGTTGTATTGAACACACACACACACACACACACACACACACACACACACACAGAGAGAGAGAGAGAGAGAGAGAGAGAGAGATCACACACACACACACATACACACACACACACACACGCACGCACGCACGCACGCACGCACGCACGCGCGCACACACACACACACACACACACACACACACACACACACACACACACACAACTAGATTAATAACTTGAGAAAATTTTGTTAAAAAAAAAATAATAAGGGAGCGGGGAAAGGGGGTGAGGTGGAAAAAAGAAAAAGAAAAGAAAAATGAAAAATCGGTGAAATATATTATAAACATAATATCCTTCACTCGGAGCATGTGGGGACCATTGGAATCCATCTTGAAGACAGAACCATTCATTTCGCCTGCTCCGAGACTTTTTGTCTCATTATGTGTGTGTGTGTGGTGTGTGTGTGTGTGTGTGTGTGTGTGTGTGTGTGTGTGTGTGTGTGTGTACACGTTCGTTCGTTCGTTCGTTCTCTCTCTGACGAAGTAGCTTCCCATGATTGGCTCCCAATAAGACGTTGTTTCTTTTTTTCTTCTTCTTTTTCTTTCATAGCCTGCTCTGATAACATTCATGTTTACTTTGTAACTTGTCTAGTATGGCGGTTGAAGGTCTGCCATCAACGTCGAATGCGACGCTCACTGTTGTGTCACAGGAAATGACACTGTCCCTGTTTTAAAGTTGGGGATGCAGGCAAACAAACAGTCGTAAACTTTGGAGTGTTGTCCGTTTATATATATATATATATATATATATATATATATATATATATATATATATATATATATATATATATATATATATATATATGCACTCTTACACGTTCATGCACATGAGCTGTACCTTACCGAAACAGTCTAGACACTGGCTTGGAGGTCCTGTAAGGATTCTGGCCAAGCCCTGTGTAGAACTAGGTCCTAGACCGAGTCTGCCACTCTGTCTTTCTCAGAGTTTCCAGTCTCACAAAGTCTAGTGGAAGTATTCTCAAAGCTGTTGTAACTGTCTATGGCTCTTCTGTCGCAGTGCTCTGTCGAAAATGTCTCCAATGAACTTACAAGTGCCTCAGCGCTGGTCTGTCACTGGCACCCTCCGCACAACGTTGCGCCCGAAGCAACGATAAGTTGCAAGATCTGCCTTGTAATGTGCCTAGGTGTCGGTGCGGGGGCCGGAATAGCTCAGCTGGTTGAGCGCCGGACTCGTAATCGTGGTGATCCTGGAGTTGGGGGTTCGAATCTCCGCCGGGCCGTTTTCGTACAGGGGGATTTTCCCCTCGGAGTTAACATTGGTTCTGACTTCATTTCCCATACAGTCCTTCGAATGAGACTATAAACCGAGGTTCCGTGTGTGGACGCACGCATCACATCTTGCACACATGTAAAATCCCTTCACCAACTTTTGGAAGAGAAGGCCGGTTTGACAGTTGGTATGGATGACAGGTTACACATAACATGCACCCTACGTGAGAAATTGAAAGAATGAAGGAAGGAAGAAAATGGAATGAACGATATGGACTGGATGACACGGGAAACGACTGAATGAAGCGCCGGCTGGCAGCTCTTCAGTCGGCAGCCTGTTGTGCACACGAGAGTGCGAATTGTCAGCGCCCAGGACCTTCGCCAAGGCGCTAAGTAAATTCTATGTTATTGTCACTACTGCCGCAGTTCATCTACTTGTTTATTATCGGACTGTGAGTGAACACTTCTCAAGCAAAGCCCGCTTCCGCCGAGCCCGCTTGTACGCACACCAGCCGTGGGTCACTACAGTCGTCTTTCTTAGGTTGACCACAAGTACCGGCCTGCGTCCCCGTGACACAAACCCGGGGCCATAGTGCTGTGAACCAACATTAATGCCTGTCAGAGTTAATCAGGTTTAGGTACAGAGCTGGTGTCCACAGAAATAATCAGCAGGAAAAGGCAAGTGAAGGCTTTCTTTTTTAATTTCTCCATCAGGTTCGTTGTTTTTTGTTTTTTTGTTGTTTTTTGCCGACGCTTCTTAAGCGTTGATAGAACCGACAACAGCTGTACTTCTTGTGGTGACAGTTTTAATCGTGACAGCAATTCCCCTGCCTGCACAAAACACACAGCACGGTGACATTCTGTAGAGAAGTTGACATGGCACAGAGTAGGTCTCTGACAATCACACACGTACGCACACACACACACACACACACACACACACGCACGCACGCACGCACGCACACACACACTCTCTCTCTCTCTCTCTCTCTCTCTCTCTCTCTCTCTCTCTCTCTCCACCCTCCTTCCCTACACACTGTCTCTCTCTGTTTCACACACGCACAAGCACTCTCTCTCTCTCTCTCTCTCTCTCTCTCTCTCTCTCTCTCTCTCTCTGCTGGTCTGTCTCGCTTTCTCTCTCTCTCTGTCTCTGTCTGTCTGTCTCTCTCTCTCTCTCTGTTTCTTCCTCCACACCCCTCCCCATCCTTTTTTCGCATTCTCTCTCTCTCTCTCTCTCTCTCTCTCTCTCTCTCTCTCTCTCTCGATCTCTCGATCTCTTTCTGTCTGTCTCTCTCTTTTTAAGTCTGTCAGTCCGTCTGTCTGAAGTCTGTCTGTCTGTCTGTCTGTCTGTTCTCTCTCTCTCTCTCTCTCATTCTCTCTCTCTCTCTCTGTCTCTGTCTCTTCCTCTCCCCCCCCCCCCCCCCCCCCCCCCCCCCCCCCCCCCCCCCTTTCCAAACATTTAAAGAAGTTTCTCAAGCATTCAAGATCTTTCCCTCCTTAATTCATTCATTCCCCCCCCAAAGTTCCCACCACTATCCCCCCCTCCCCCTTCCCCGCGTAAGGTTTTCCCCGGGGGGTTGGGGGTGGGGGGGGGGGGCGTGCGCGCGCGCTTGACCTTTTGTGTGGTGGTTTGTGTGTGGCGTGGGGGTGTGGTGTGGTGTGTGGGGTGTGTGTGTGGTGTGTGGGTGTGCCTTTCCGTCGTCGCTGCTGGCGGATCGATGGCCTGAAATGGGCCCAGTACCCGCACCCACCCCTACCCTTCCTGCCCCTTTCCAGTGCACCCTCACTTGGCTGGCAAACAATTTGAAAGGAAGGGGGCTTCCCTTTTACCAGTTTCAGGTGTAAAAAGAGCTTTTTGGGGGGGGGGGGGGGGGGGGGGGGTCTCGGACGATTCCTGATTGAGGGACATCTTGTACTACGGTAATATTTTTCTGGGGAAATTGTGATTTTACAGTTGGTTTTGGTGACAAGTTTTTTGGATGGTAGTGTACAGGTGCTTGGGGTGGGTGGACTATGGGATGGGAAACGTAATGGTATTCCAATGCTGTATGGTATTTACTTGGTTGTTAAATGGGTTGGAGTGGGTCGTGGGTGATGGATGGTGGGGTGTTAAGAAGCAAGTGGTGTGTGACATACCTGTCTGTGTTGTATTGTGCTGCTGAAAGAACGACGGACCTGGTCAGTGATAAAACAACGACAATACTACTTTCTACTACCACCACCACCACTACTACGCTGCTGCTACTACTACAATTAACTTATTACTACGATGACGACGACAACGACAACGACGATGATGATGGTGATAATAATGATGAGGATGATAACGATGATGTTGATGTTACTATTTGATGATGCATTAAATTTACGTCGATGGGCCCGTGTCCTTGCTATTGTCTGGGACTTATAGTCCGGGAGAGAAAAAATAAAAAAAACCACCAGTATGAGTTTATACTCTCCGTACAATACTTTTGACCGTATTTTTATACGTAATTTCGATAATTTTTCTTTATATAAGATGCTGAATCCAGATCAGCCGGTGATTATCATTCAGACATACATCTTTTCTAATTCACCTAGATCACATAACACCGGTGACCAATAAGAAATTCACAAATTGTGACAAATTGTTCCGCAAGTAGTAATAGATCTGTGACCAGCCGAGGGACTTTTTTTTATACTGGGTGTCACGGTCGCTAAGCCGGACGGCCCTACCACCCCTACCCACGCCTATTACACACTAGAGCAGACAACACAGCACACTAACAGCTTTACAATCATACGCACTTCTTTATTTCACACACACTATGGCGCCACCACTCACGTCCATCCACACCCACACACCGGTATCCCACTTCTTTACTGACCCATACTACCTGCTCCGACCCTGAGAACCTTAACCTATGCTACAGCACCAGTTGCGGTATAATCACTGCGACCTAAGGACGCAGAGATAGCCCGCACACGTGGTGGCTAACTACTAGGGACAAGGACCAACCCAAGGGACTCTAATCTCTAAACTACCACCCACACCTCTCCCCAGGACCCACCCTTCTCTTTTGACCCGGGACCACCACCGTACTGGTCACTGCGCCCTAAGGGTGGCAACAACAAGTACCCTACACCGTGCTGGCCACTACGTCCCAAAAGGAGGCAGTAGCTAGCACCCTTAACCCTACTGCCTAACGCTACACCCTTCTACCATAACCACGGGACAACCCATCCCAGCCCGGAAAGCTCCAGTCCTCGGCGCTGTATGTGCCCCTCGCAGGCTGACACCTCCCTGGAAGACCCTGCACCCCGGCGCTGACCGTGGCTCCCCCGCGGGTCGACCTCACCCCGAAGACTACTCCCCGGCACCGACCGTGGCTTCCCCGCAGTCTTACTCCTCTCCCGCGCTGGGCACGACACCCAACGCACACCAGACGCCCCCTCGACGAGTCCGGGGCTCGAGGGACTCCTCCTCCTCCTCTGAAGGCCCCGCCGGACCCTGAGGGTGAAGAAAAGCCTGGTGCAGCACCCCCTGACAGGACGCCTGCTCAAGGAAGAGGCACAGGTGCCGGACAACTCCCGGAGGAGCACCAGTAGCAGGAGGAAGAGCTGCCTCGCAGACGGCAAACGGCCTGGGTGGGGGTCTCCCTCTCCCGGAAGAGCAGCAAGTAACGGGACGCCGCCGCTCACCTGCCAGCACGCGGCAGCAGACTGCGGTGATCTGGCCCCAACCTCGGCAAGGAAGCAGGATACCTGCTGACACAACTGTAGGCCACTACTGTAATGTTGCTACTACCCGAGTCATCAAGGCCCATAGGCTACCTGGTAAAGCTTTAACTCTCCATCTCCCTTGCCTACTTCCCACTCGGGCATGAGAGTGACCCCTTGAATTTCGAATACACCCCCAACCCATTTCTTTGGGGTTATCAGATCCATTCCCTGTCAACCCTTACAACAGCAGTAAAACAATATTCTCTGATCCAATCCACGCTATTACATATGAAATTATGAATCACACACCCAATTCTCGGAGAAATAAAACCAATCTAAGCACTCCAACACGGACTCCATGGGCCCCTTAGGAGATACTAAAATAAACTAGTAACTGGGCAATCTCACAAGGAAATGTTACCACATAGTAATCAATAGTAATACACATCTAAAAAACAACAACAAAAGAACAAAAAAACAAAAACTTATCAATTTTTAACAGTTCACAGTTCTAGCATATTCATACAGGAGATCGGCTCGCAGCCACAATCCTTCACGTTCTTACCCCTCTTTGCACTGTCAATTACAATCATATATCAACAACATGATTTGTTCGCCAAAATTTCCATCCAGCACCCTAATCTCATGTCATCTGTCATATAACCCAGTGAGTAATCCTGTTATGCCAACACAACCACACTTCATACAATATTACATGCTGCACATCCTCCGTTTTTATCCTATCAACTGCTGAGCTACCCGCCTTAAACTTTACCATACCCTTCTTTCCGACTACTAAAATTCATAATGGGACCGTCTCCCTGCAACCTAAGATATCTTTCTCCAACCCTATTCCGTCACAAACACATACATCCCTGCATGTGTGACGACTGTCATTTACTTTAAAAAAACCAAAACCACTTCGAACCATATGGACTCACTGTCCTGTACCAAATACGTACGTCACAGCTACAGTCTGCACGCGCACGACACCCGCGTCGAGAACCATGACTCGTAACGAAAGTGAAAAGACACCAATATAAATTGAATAGTCACGACCGTACTCCAGTATAAACCACTCGACTACCAATTAGCCTTGGCCCTACTGTACAGTTAACCGATTCCAATGCTGTGCAGGTCAACTCCGAAATCGTTAATCAGTTTCTACAAACTACTCCTATTTACAACTGAAATTGAGCACAATCCCTTTACGACTCACACGGACATATCTGCACCTGACTCACACTATGATCCTCAACAAAATGCAACCTCGTATTCCCACTGACATAACATGAAATAATCACAACCAATATCTACATCACCGTCCATCAACGGTTACTATATCGAACTCACATTGTCTAGCCAAACTGTCACATGACAATCGAACTCAGGAACCCCTATGTACACTACTTACAGAATATACAGAAAAGAGGTAACACAAACCGGCTGACAAGTTCCAATTACAGAACCAAGACGACATCATATCAGACAACCAGTATACGCAACAAACATAATACAACTAAACATAACATGACAACTATAGTACAACTCGCCATAATACAAGACAACATGACGAACAACACCACC
>CM031611.1:57780152-57782652 GCA_018398815.1 Conus ventricosus
AACCAACCAGCCAACCAACCAACCGAGCACCTCATGGCATGGATGGTGATGTTGTTGTTCCAGAGATGTGAAGTCCCGCTTTATCCTGCAACATGTCGACCGAGCTCATCGTGCTGGACATCTGGGATAAGCTGGCCATCGTGGCGGCCGCCATGCTCTTCCTCTTCCTCGTCCTCATGTGCGTCGTCTGCATCGTCAGCCCCCACTGCTGGCTCAACCAGTACTGCCCCTGTAGTGACGACGACGATTTAAGTAAGTGTGACGTCATTCGGGGTACCGGGTCGTCTTCTTGTGGTCATTTGTCAACCGGGTTTATAGAAGGTGTAACCAAAATAAGTATGCTGTAACCTTTGTGGTTTAAAAAAAATCTACGTTGTGGTAGTTTTGACGCTTCTAAGCTTATTCTGTGCGACATTTCTTTGTGTGTTTGGTCTGTTTATCAAGTTAGCCATTTCATAAATAGCAATGGGGGAAAAAGGTTACGGCGTTTGGACTTGAATCCATTTGTCCATGTTTGAGCATGCGCTCGGGAGCGGTGTGTGTGTGTGTGTGTGTGTGTGTGTGTGTGTGTGTGTGTGTGTGTGTGTGTGTGTCCGTGCGTGCGTGCATGCGTGCGTGCATGTTTGTTGTGTTTTGTGTGTGTGTGTGTGTGTGTGTGTGTGAGAGAGAGAGAGTGTTTGTGTGTGTGTGTGTGTGTGTTTGTGTGTGTGTGTGTGCGTGTGTGTGTGTGTGTGTGTGTGTGTGTGTGTGTGTGTGTGTTGATAAGAATTGATGTAGATATATGTGCTAAGTCTGGTATCAAACCCTCCAGCTTAATAGAAGGGCTAATGCAATTGTCTAAAGTCGTCTCAGTGCATTAAAAGATGGAATGAGAGAGAAACAGATGGAGAGATGGATAGACAGATAATGTCGAATGTCAAGTACAACAAGAAAGATGAAACTGCATTCGCTGTCCAATCATAAAACCGTATGTTGAAAAGCTTTGAGTTTCCGGCTTAATTGAGCCTTATCTAAGAAACTGCCACACATAAAACAAAGAAACAAAAAATCAAAACAGCGAAACATTTTCGCCTTGATGTTTTCATCAAACAGCATAGCTTCATGAAATCTATGGGAAAAAATCGTTAACAAATAACCAAAAGGGATAAGGGTAAATTGATGCAAAGGAGAGAGAGAGAGGAGAGAGAGAGAGAGAGAGAGAGAGAGAGAGAGAGAGAGAGAGAGAGAGAATGGGTGTTGAAGGGAGAGGGGTAATACAGTTTGGAAAATGACTAGCGCTGCGAAAAGACAATTTTCCACTTGCTATCAAAACCAAAATAAAACTGCTTATCTGTTCACATTTTCGTTTTAAAAAGCCAAGTAAAAACAAAAGCTATCCCTCCTCCAGCTCATCCTCATACACTTACACAAGTAGGTCCACAGACACAAGTGCCCGCGGGTTCTGACTATGATTGTGAGCAACTGGCACCTCTTGCACAGTGTGGTACAAAATCGTCCGAAAGACAGCTCCACAAAATTTCCTAGCTGCTACTTCTGAGAAGAAAACTAACTTTAGCCCCAAATATTCTTTAATACAGGTTTTTTTTTCGATTTCATGAACACAACATGGAAGTGTGGAGTATTATCATCTTTAATACACACAATGCATTTTCATACAAATGGGCTGTCTTGAAAAGAATATTTTTCCGATTTCATCATGAACGGACAGCAAGTGTGGAGTATTATCATCTTTCATATACACAATACATATTCATACAAATGGGAGTCTTTAATGGAATGTTTCTTCGATTTCATGAACGGACAGCAAGTGTGGAGTATCACCTTTCATATGTATGATACAAATTAGAACAATGATAAGTCGGTGGGGATAAGCGGGGGAAATACATGTCGCCATCACGCAAAAAAAAAGATTTGTTTCTTTTCTTTTCGCTTCCCTGACGTTATCAAACAAACCATCTTGTCGGAGGTGACAGTCCCCCCCCCCCCCCCCCCCCCCCATCCCTCCCCCTTCCCCAAATCCCCCTCAGGTCTGAAAAGATAACGGATCTTGCAGGCAAGTCCCGCCAGTGTACGGGGCCATAGAGTACGGGTCGGACGTGGAGCTCCACTCGGTGAAACAGCCGTTACAACCCCGACCACCCCGCTCCCCGGGCTACTGGCCCGCCCTCCGCTCCATCAAAGAGTCGGAGACGTCTGACGGCATGTCCGACGCCGGATTTTCCGAGCGCATCGAGCTTAAGAGGGTAAGGCGGTTGGAGGGGGGGGGGGGGGGGGGGGGTTGTGGAGGAGGGGGATGAGTGGCGGGATGGTGGTGGTTGGAGGTGGGCGAGGGAGTTTGTGTTGGTTGTGCGTTGTCCGTTGTGTGTGTGTGTGTGTGTGTGTGTGTGTGTGTGTGTGTGAAGGAGGTATGTGTGTGTGTGTGTGTGGGGGGGGGGGGGGGGTTGGAAGGGAGTGCGTGCCACTGTGTGTGTGCGTGCGTGTGTTTGTGTGTGTGTGAGAG
>CM031611.1:57787652-57790152 GCA_018398815.1 Conus ventricosus
TTGTAGTAGTAGTAGTAGCAGTACTAGTATCAGTGCCAAACTGTGATGCATTGCCAGATTCTGTATACCAGTTTAGCCACAACGTGAATAACATTTGGTGTCGGAGCCAAAGTCCTGGCCATAGAGATTGGAGAGAAGGGGTTTGCAGGTTCGCTTACGATCACAAGAAATCAGATGTTTCCTAAGATCTGGTCAGACAAGGACAGCGGGGCCACAGCCCTCAAGGCAATAATAGCAGAGGTCGATGAGAAGAGTTCCTGCTGGATCTGGTCATGGAAGTGCAAAAGTGGACAACACAAAGCTCCCACAAATTTCCGAACTTACAACAGGTGTCTGATGGTTTCGTGGGTAGGACTTTCGTCACCCGACCATTCAGATTGTGAGGGTTCGAATCCCGCCGCAGCACCCCCCCCCCCCCCCCCCCCCCCGACCTCCCCCCCCCAAAAAAAAAATAAAAAAAAAAAAATAAAATTAAAATAAATAATCATTTTCTGGTAGCTGAAGAGCGTCCATGAGTCGTGACGTGGATGTGACTCGGCCCCTGTAGAATGTGAGGAGTTCAGGGTAGATAGACGTATACGCTCAGACACAGACATGTACACGTGCCTCTCACCCGTACAGCAACACCTGACCACCATCACCACCACCACCCACACCCTCATCCGCCAACCACACCCAACCATGCGCCCGCGCGCGCGCGCTCACACACACACACACACACACACACACACACACACACACACACACACCCGCGCGCGAACTCACACGCGTGCACATATGCATAACACACACACGCGCGCGCGCGCGCGCACGCACACACACACACACACACACACACACACACACACACACACACACACACACACATAAGCACTCGTATAAGTACACACATATGCACACATATACATACTCAAGCACACTCGCATATGTATATACACACACGCGCGGACACGCACATGCACACATACGTGTAAGTGCACAAACATAAGCTCTTTCTTTCCCTTTCTCTTTCGGCACGATTTTTTTTTAATCGTCTAATATCACGATTAGTGGAAAGACGTTAAATGAATGACACACACACTCACACGAACTCGCGCGCATGCATATACGCATTACACACATACGTGAACATTCACAAACACACGCACGATTGAACACGGTGCTGTGTTCCGCTGGCTATGCACGCTCGCAGGTCGAATTACACATGATTTACATTCAACGCAAGCAGTTGTACAGCGACAGAGACGAAGCATGCAGCTGTACAAACGACGCTAAACACTCAGACCCTGGTCAACGCGATGCATAAAGATCTGGCGTGGATGGGTGCGCAGGGGAGGGATGGAGGCGAGTAGGTGAGGTTCGACTCTCCAAATCCAGCCCCTCCCCCACCAGCCCATCCCTAAATTCTGTCCAACCTCGTCCCGTCCTTCTCTCCCTCTTCTCTTCGCCTCAGTGACTTGACTGCTGTTTGTTCGGGGTTGGCGGGCGCGCTGTTCACAGTGACACAGCTACAGCTGTTGTCTGACGGTGTTAATTGAGGTGTGCTGAGGTGTGCTTTCGATTGCTCTGTCACAAAAGGTGTAGACACTTGGCACAAAGGACAAAGCATAACAACGACCTCCTTTCCCAAAGAATGGAAGAAAAAAAATGTACACGCACAATGTTAAAGCAAAAGGATGTGGTGATTAAGTCTTTTCGAGCAGTGTCTGGAATCGTTTTGTCTTAAATGTTAAAGTTAGAAATAAAAACACACCGGAAAAAAAAAATTGAAGTGTACATAAGACGGTACACAGTAAAGCACGTATAAAAGCAGACAACAGAACATTGACAGCAGTGGGGCGTAGCCCATATGCAACTATAAGTGATCATGATGAAAAAAAAAGGGTAAAAGTAACACCATTTGAGCATTAAATGCCACACAATTTTGCTCTCTGTTGTTCTTTAAGCAGAAAGAGCTTGATGGAAAGATTATCATTGTTGTTGATGCAATCGTGAATTGAAAGGAGGCGCAATGCCTAACATTTTGATGCCTAACGTTTCGCAATGCTGTGTGGTTACTCAAAAACTGTGGATGAAATCGTAGGCGTACTTTAGAGAAAATGTCAGAGTTGTCTTATGACGAAAGTTCGTGTTGGGTCGCTAATTTTAACAAAATCTATTGTGGTTTTTTTTTTCCCAAAAGGTCATAAAGAGGTTGAAACAGAATTGTTGGTTGCGAAAACAGTAACAGTGCTCTATGAGCATTTCACACACACGCACGCACGCACGCGCGCGCGCGCGCGCACGCGCGCACACACACACATACACACACACACACACACACACACACACACACACACACACACAAGGGGGCCTGCAGGGTCGGCTTGACTCCAACATTGCGACGTATCTTTAATACTACCATCATAGTAGTAGTCATTAACAGTTATGAGCCTGTGCAAAAGATTTTGCTGCAAATCACCGACTGCTATTTTTCCGTGATCTTTTCAAATAAGCAATC
>CM031611.1:57795000-57797500 GCA_018398815.1 Conus ventricosus
TACGAAGGAAATCTTATATGAGGCAGCGAATAGTAGAGAGTAAATAACGAACAAGTAGGGTAACTCTTCCTCCCATCCTGAAATAATTACACGCCCGTGCCTCCTAACGAAGGATGCTTACGACACCGAATCTTACTGTTTGTTCTGTGTGCTGCGTTGTTGGCATTTCAGCTCGGCGACTTGCTCTCGTAAGCAGCAATCGTTTGGAATTAGGGGCGTGTAATTATTTCATCATGGGAGGAAGAGTTACCCTGCTTGTTCGTTACTTCCCGGAGATGGATGTTTGCTGCACGCTCATGTTTGCGACCAGTGAGCAATCTTTGGATCGACGTGACTCGAATGCACACCTCGCCCTTCGGCTAATAACTGAAGCTGCAGTCTGCCATGAGGTCAGCCTGACACGGTACAAACTTCTATCGGAGAATAGATTGTCGTTTTAGCATGCTGAGGGGACCCCATGGGACCCTTGTGTTACTATCGGCATTGATTTAGTGCACGGAAAGTTATGGAAATATTAGGGCCATGAATTGACGGAAATTTCACCGGTGCTTGCTTTGAAACAACGAATGAGAGAGAAATGGTAGAGCAATTAGTTTATGGTGGTGTAGCACGCTTATACACACACACGCGTGCGCGCGCACGCACACAGACGCACAGACACCCAAATACACGGAGAGAGAGAGAGAGAGAGAGAGAGAGAGAGAGAGAGAGAGAGAGAGAGAGAGAGAGACAGACAGACAGACAGACAGACAGACAGACAGAACACACACACACACACACATATACAGACAGACAGACAGACAGTCAGACAGACAGACAGACAGACACACACACACACACACACACACACACCACACACACACACACACACAGATACAAACACATACTCACACACATATACACGTACACATACTCTCTCTGTCTCTCTCTCCCTCTCTCTCTGTGTCTGTCTCTCTCTTATATATACAGAGAGAGAGAGAGAGAGAGAGAGAGAGAGAGAGAGAGAGAGAGAGAGAGAGACAGACAGACAGACAGACAGACAGAGACAGAGAGAGGAATACTACATTTGTGCCGCAAACCAAACCACCTTCCCCTAGTTATGATTGATCGATATTGGTGCCTTCATAGTCCATCACTCACGTTAAAAGCTCGCCGCTAATGAGCCCCTGCCAAAGTGGGCCGGGTAAAACGATATTCCCCATACTGTTGATCATGCCAGTTATCCTGACAATGAGTCTGTCTGCTTGCCTGTGTCGCTGTCAATCTGTTAGTTGCTCCCCTTCCCCTCTCCCTCCCCCCTGTCTCTGACCCTGTGTGTGTGTGTGTGTGTGTGTGTGTGTGTGTGTGTGTGTGTGTTTGTCGACACAAGCGCACGCTCTCTCTCTCTCTCTCTCTCTCTCTCTCTCTCTCTCTCGTGGTGTAATATCGACATGAACAGTGTTGAAGTTAAGCAGTACTCACAAACACTGTCGTGAAAAAAACTAACTGTAATATTGTATTGTTAAATGCACGCCTTGAACAAAAAAAAAGGCATCCAACATCTCTCTCTCTCTCTCTCTCTCTCTCTCTCTCTCTCTCTCTCTCTCTCTCTCTCTCTCTGTGCTACAAAGATACGTGAACACATGAATATAATATTGTGTTAAAGTAAGTTAAACTGAATGATCATCAGAAATGAAACCAGCATCCCTGCTGAGAAGTGAGCTACATTAAGAGCATTCAAGAAATCCCTACACGTCTTCAAGATCATGCTCAGCGGGTAGGGTGGATAAAAAAAGCCCCATCCTTCATATTTACCCCCGAACAAAATATGATCTTCGGCGAATGCAGAGTAATCACACGGCTGACGTCCAATCGGCAAAGATCTGTGCGGTGAAAACGCACGCCCGTGGTGAAAGATACCATCTGTGGATGCTCTCTGACGAACAACGGACGAAGAGACACTCAATACTGTCCAAAAGACATCAGTCATTTTCGACACTGGTGATAAAGATCAGTGCATCAGACATATCACCATCGCCACAGAGCGGTGCACATGCCGGTGTAACGAAAAGTTTTAACTCCCCGAATGGTTTAACTCCCAGGGAGTTAAACTGTTCATTTGTAAATTTTAACTCCCTGGGAGTTAAACTAGAATATAAAAAACTAACTCCCTCTGTGTTTCAGTTTGACTCCAGGGGAGTTATTCTGACATACCACCAGAATGACTCCCACCCTCCACCCACTCCCCGCACCTCGCTACCACCCATGCATCTTATATATATATATATATATATATATTATATATATATATATATATATATATATATATATATATATATATATATATATTCGATATATATATATATATAATATAGATGGTGTGTGTGTGTGTGTGTGTGTGTGTGTGTGTGTGTGTGTGTGTGTGTGTGTTTTCTTACACTAACTTGCCAGATCAAGACTTGTCAGGCAGAATAGTTTCCTTCGATATAATTGGTTTCTGTGAATAAGTCACGTGTCCTGA
>CM031611.1:57810258-57812758 GCA_018398815.1 Conus ventricosus
CAAACTTTTTTCCCCAATCTAATTGGCTACATAGCGTTTTTATTTTTTCCGCAACAAAATGTGTAACAGGCACGACACGGCATGGCACGGCATACGCACGACATTAAAAAGGACCATTGTAAAATTGTGACCTTCCCGTCCACCTCATAGTTGGCAAGACTACAGCCATATAGATATCGACACACACACACACACACACACACACACACACAAATTCAATAATTCATTATCGATTTCTCCGGATCAGGACAAAGAAAAAACCCATTGGCTGTAACAGAGTATTGATCTCGCGATATAAACATAATTCATATGGACCTTCTGCGAGCCAGGCACAAGTCTTCTCTGGGTCACTGAAGCCTTTGGGAAACCGCCGTATAAAATCCTTTTAGACAGCAGTCAGAGAAAGAAAAACTTAAAAAACTTACCTTTTATTCCGATTCCGTTACAGGAAAACAGTTGAATAAGAAATGACCATTCTTAGTCGTGTCTCTTTGTCCTACAGGAAGCAAAAAATCACAAGGCAATAACCGGTTTATGCTCATCAGCCGCCGTGGCGAAGTGGGTAGCGTCGAAGACTCCGGCTGGGAGGTCATGGGTTCGATTCCCATCAGAGCCATGGGGATTTTTCTGCCGCGACCGGCTCCTACCCAGAGTCGAATTTCCTACGGGCTCAGTTGGGAAGACTGGGACCACACTGTCGAGTTTCATCCTCTGGATGGATGCGTCTCTGAGAGTGTTGCTCAAATTTCCTGACCAACACTGCAGGTGATTGTATCCCTCGGGCCTGGTTGACGTCGGGATATGATTTGAAAGTAAGCGTAGAGTACAGCCTTGTCATGCAGTCTTCTTCTTCTTCTCCTTCTTCTTTCTTTTAGTGTCCACAATTATCATGTTGATTATTCAGACACTTTTGTGTGCATGACCATTTTTTTAAAATCCCGCCATTAAGGCAGCCATACTCCAACTTCGGGAAGGTGCATGCTATGTGTAACGTGTCATCCATACCAACGACCAAACTGGCCTTCTCTACCGAAAGTTGGTGATGGGATTTTACGTGTGCGCAAGATGCTGTGCGTGCGTTCATACACGGAACCTCGGTTAGTCTTATTCGAAGGACTGTATGGGGAATGGAGTCAGAACCAATGTTAACTCCGAGGGAAAAATCCCTCTGTACCGAAACGACCCGGCGGAGATGCGAACCCACAACCCCAAGATCACGAGTCCGGCGCTCTACTAGCTGAGCTATTCCGGCCCCCTCTCAGACTGGAATGGAAATCCGAAGTCAAGGTAGAGTGCTATGATTCAGGTGTAGGAAGTGACAAGGGAAAGATGGAAAGATGGAAGCGCGACTGGTCTACGCTGAATCTTATTTCGCAGCCGTCCTTTCACTGACACCATAAAAACTGACAGCCCGATGGACAAGCGGAGAGAGAGAATTTCCCCGTGTCCGCAAGGTGATTAACTTGTCACAGACAATTGGACGGGAAGGTATTTCGAGCCCTGAGCATATATGGAATAGCTGCCACGCAGTGACTTTTTTCCGGTTGAAACTGAAACTGAGCTGAAACTGAAATAACCTCGCTACCCAGATGGGTGTGATATTCACTACTTCTGTTCTTTCTTTTATGCCTTATTCCCCATCCCACCTTCCCCCGTACATCTACACTCACCGATCCTTTCCTTCCTCTCTGCACTACTCGTCTCTGTCTATCCTGTCTATCTGTCTGACTGTTCGTCCACTTCTGTGTGTGTGTGTGTGTGTGTGTGTGTGTGTGTGTGTGTGTGTGTGTGCGCGCGCGCATGCGTTGAGTGTGTGTGTGTGTGTGTGTGTGTGTGTGTGTGTGTGTGTGCGTGCGTGCGTGTGTGTGTGTACCCCCTTCTCTCTCTCTCTCTCTCTCTCTCTCTCTCTCTCTCTCTCTCTCTCTCCCCAACATATCTATTCCTAACTTGAATCTGCCAGCTGAAACGACATTAGATATGAAAGGGAGGGAACAGTAAATAATGAACAATATACAAGTAGGGTAACTCTTGCTCCCACAAGAAAGTTACCCTACTTGTTTATTGTCAACAGAAAGTTATAATGTCTAGGTTCAGACTTTAGGCCACAGAGACTGCTCATCATTACTGATGCTATTAATGCCATTATGAAAATGAATCGATCAGTCCATTGTCTAAGAACAGTAAGGACGGTGAGGTGCATTTTGTTTTAAGTCGTCCAGCACTGAAGGCTTAAGAGCACATTTCGTTTCTGCAAAGTTTTATGAATCCGCAAACGGGAAGAGAAAACTCTATTAACTAGTCGTTCAGTTATTCCCCTTTATTATCGGCAATGGGCTATAAATGAATAAATCATTCGAATCTCTCTCTCTCTCTCTCTCTCTCTCTCTCTCTCTCTCTCTCTCTGTTAAATAGTCGTTCAGTTGGTATCCTTCAATATGGCCAATGGCCTATAAATAAATCTCTGTGTGTGTGTGCGCGCGACATGATCGTTTAGTTGTTT
>CM031611.1:57817758-57820258 GCA_018398815.1 Conus ventricosus
GCGCCAAATGGCACAACTGTGTCCAGGACACTGAGACCTCTGACGAACACAGTGAACACAAGATGTTGGATGGTAATGTTTAGTAGTTTTCATTCGACATGTATACATTTCTGTTTGGTGTTCCCGTTTGGGTGCCAACCAAAATGAATACAGTATAACAAACGGCGGAAGTATGAAAACAGAATTTATTAACAAGAAAAACAACAACAAAAGCAATAGTGATAATAAAAATTCTGATACTACTTACTACTACAAGTATTGCTGCTACTATTATCACCACTACTACACACACAACACACAACACACACACACACACACACACACACACACACACACACGCAGACACACACACACACATACACGCACGCACGCACGCACGCACGCACACACACACACACACACACACACGCACACACACACGGACGCACACACGCACGCATGCATCCCCACCCCACCCCACTCCCACACCGAAGCCCATACCAACGCAGAAAACAACTCAGAGAGAAGTGTCTACCATTCACCACGAATTTGAACCCGAAACCACTTGATTCCTGAAACACGCACGACAATGCATATAAGCCGAAACAGGCTTTTCAAAAAAGAAAAAAAAAAAAAAGAAAAAAAAAGAGATGCCAAAATTGTAGAGTAATTGGAAATTTGAAGCTGAGTCGCCCTGGGCCTGTCGCATGATAAAATGCCCCACAACAAAACGTAAGAGTCCGAATAGACCCACTGCTACACGTGCGGCTGGCCGGCCCGTAAAATGGTTCATGTGTTCGATCGGGTGCTTTGTGTTTGTATGTTTGCTTGATCAGCGGTGTCTTGTTTCCATGCGTTCTCCGAGGCATTAGTCTCACGCCATTCACTTTCGCTCTCCCTCCTCCCCCCCTCCCCCACCGCGCCCTCCTCCTCCCTTTACCTAGCTACACCGAGTGCGTCCGTCCCGTCTCAGCCGTTGAGCTGGCTGACCCATGGGGAGCAAGTAACATTCAGCTGCTTCGAGGTAACCCGCCGCAGTAAACACTGCGCCGACTACTCTGATCGAGTGTAGGCAAGACATTGCCTACGGAGACCCTTCTAAACAACAGTAACTGCTTAGTCGGCGGAGCCAGCCTGAACTAATCTCCCCCCCCCCCACCCTCCCCTCCCCCGCCCCGCCCATCCCGCCTTCCGGAGGGCTTCCCCATCTCCATCCAGTGAATTTGCTGCTTCCTCGGACCGACATGAGCTCAACGAGGTCTTGGACATGGGAACAAACACCTGGAAGTGAGGTCACCGCGAGAAAGGCCATGGAGTTTACGGCTTTTATCGTGATGATCCGTGAGGTTAATGATGATGAAGATGATGTTAAGAAGTTCTATTTTGTGTACTGACTATATAGCACCGCCATACTCTACACTTTCTTGTACAGTGTGACCACACACCTGCAATCTTGGTCAGGGAATTTGAGCAACATTCTCAAATAAGTATCCATTATAGGGCCGAAATTCGATTTGTTTTTGGTTCCAGTCTCTTTAACTGAGCCACTTGCTCACTAGTTCTAGGGTAGGGGCAAAGAAATCTAACAAACAAATGCTTAAGACAGATTCGAACCCACAATCTCCTCAGCCTGTAGCTCGCAGCACTAACCGCTGTACCACAGTAGCTGATCGATCAGCTGATGTTTGGGTGTGCAGCAGATACAAACGTGGCTTGAAAAAAGAACACAGTAACGCTTTTGTTTCGTTAAGGCTTCGCTGCACTCCCTCTAATTGTCGTCTGCGGTTTTCAGTGGCTTGAAAAAAGAACACAGTAACGCTTTTGTTTCATTAAGGCTTCGCTGCACTCCCTCTAATTGTCGTCTGCGGTTTTCAGTGGCTTGAAAAAAGAACACAGTAACGCTTTTGTTTCGTTAAGGCTTCGCTGCACTCCCTCTAATTGTCGTCTGCGGTTTTCAGTGGCTTGAAAAAAGAACACAGTAACGCTTTTGTTTCGTTAAGGCTTCGCTGCACTCCCTCTAATTGTCGTCTGCGGTTTTCAGTGGCTTGAAAAAAGAACACAGTAACGCTTTTGTTTCGTTAAGGCTTCGCTGCACTCCCTCTAATTGTCGTCTGCGGTTTTCAGTGGCTTGAAAAAAGAACACAGTAACGCTTTTGTTTCGTTAAGGCTTCGCTGCACTCCCTCTAATTGTCGTCTGCGGTTTTCAGTGGCTTGAAAAAAGAACACAGTAACGCTTTTGTTTCGTTAAGGCTTCGCTGCACTCCTCTAATTGTCGTCTGCGGTTTTCAGTGGCTTGAAAAAAGAACACAGTAACGCTTTTGTTTCGTTAAGGCTTCGCTGCACTCCCTCTAATTGTCGTCTCCGGTTTTCGAGCAAACGTAGGCATGGTCACACGCCACCAAGCATCTGCTTCTTACTCTCGCTCATGATGGCAATTTTACCAAATGTATTTCACAGCTATAGAGCATGACTAATCTGAAATAATTCTTGAAGTAGATTCGAAACCCATTTATGACAAAAC
>CM031611.1:57842758-57845258 GCA_018398815.1 Conus ventricosus
CGCAATTCATGTCAAACTGAAAATTTTTTATTGAAATGAAACAAACACACACCAAAGCAAATACGTGTGACAAAAAGTGCGACCTGTACATTAGTTTGCCTATAACAGGTGCACATTCGCCTGAGTAAAGCCCATTTAGGCGCGACAGAAGGAATACACTGTCAATATCTGGTGTGTCCCTTGAGCACGAACACAAGCTTGCAACGTGGGGCATTGAAGGCAAAAAAGGGACGGATGATCGGATCGGTATCACGTTCAGTGATGCTGCAATGCTTGGGTGAGCTCGCAAGGGTTTAGTTGGGGGATTCTGCTGACCTTGCACAAGTCGTCCAAGTTCGCCCCACAAATGTTCAATGGGATTCAATGTCTGGGGACACGGAGGGCCACTGCAGGGACATCCACATTGTTTGTCCGAAGGAAATTTGTGTGAGAACGGCTGTGTGGGGTCGAGCATTGTCCTGCTGAAAACTTAGTCTGTTGCCACATGCTGTCTCCAGAGAGGAAGAAGAAACTGGCCCCAAGAACAGTGTCAATATTTAAAGCCTTGCCGTCAAGTTGCCTGGCACAAAACAAGCTCCGATCGAAATTGAGCATTTATGGCCCCAGCCCTTACCCTCCACCCCATAACGATCTCGCTCAATGACACAGGGTTGCGCCCAAAAAATTCACCCTGCGTCGATTACACACGATCACGGGCCCTCCGGGAAAGAGACATTGAAACCCGGGGTTCATCCGAAAAACAACATTCCCCCAAACCCTGTTCCCAGAAAGCCACCTGCGGCAGCCCATCGCTGGCGTGCTAGTCGATGGCGATGGTTAAGATTGACCTTGGTATGGTCGACGTGCCCGTAGTCCTGCTGCTGCCAGACGCCGACGCACGGTACGGCTGCTGATTGGTCTTTCCTAGTCCAATAGTGTTGCGGGTGTTTGTGCAGTGGCTGGAAAACGATTCCGGGGGTGCTGCGTGACATGTAGCGGTCCTGTCGTGCCGTTTGTCACACGTTGGACGCCTGGGCGTGGACGGTCGTTTACACTTCAGTGTTTTGGTGCCGGGGTCGCAAAACGGGGTTTTGGTTGATGGGGTTTCATTGAATGTTGTGCGGCCCTGATGTGAGCAGTGCCTGCCCTCAGCATGCCAATGGCTTGATTTCTCTGGTCTGTAGTTAACCGCGGCTGGGCGTACGAGTGTCAGTTAAAACGCCAACTGTGGTTTTTATAGGGGACAGTCATGGGCTGTTTTGCATGCAATCACAGTATGCCTGTGTTGCACGTGTTTTGCAGTTATCAGTAAAAGATGTGTTGGAGTGGTTTACTTTTGACGTCATGAACCAACTGTGCCTGTCAATCAGTTTGTCGCAATACAAAAATACGCGTGCTAGGTTGCATGCCTCGTGCATAATTCACATTATTTTGGCTGAGGTGAAATTTTTCGGGGACGCAATGGGGGATTGCGTTTTCATTGCCTCTCAGTATATATAGGGAATGGTACTGAGGATCGCGTAATCTTAAAAACAGTGCTCAACCACAGTGGGAGCGACATTTGTTTATTTAAAAACAATACGTGGCATTGGCAATACAAGCTCATCAATCCTGCGACCGCACAGGTGAAACAAATTTGTAGATGTTTTTAGCAGCTTGATTTTAACTTGCTTTTAAAATAACAAATATTATTTTTATAATATTTTATATATATTTTATATTACACACGCCACAACCACCAACGCCCACCACCACTACCACCACCCCCACCACCACCACACACAACAACATCGTTCACGCACATGCCCCCGTTGTCATTGTCGAGGCCTCCCTCCTCCCCCCCCCCCCCCCCGCTACCCCCCCTCCTTTTTTCCACTTAATCCCCCTTATTCACCCTTCCCTGTATCCCACCAGTCCAGCCCTCCGCCCCCCCCCCCCCCCCCTCCACTCCCCGCCCCCCCTGTCGTCTTTAAGGAGGAAGGCGACAGGTTCCGCGAGGGCAGTACTAGCTGGGAGGGAGATTAAGCCCTGCTTTTCGTACTTGGGTTGTGTCTATGAGACTGTCAGGGAGGAGATTTGTGTGTGTGTGTGTGTGTGTGTGTGTGTGAGGAGAGAGAGAGAGAAGAGAGAGAGAGGGTGAGAGATAGAGGAGAGAGAGAGAGTGAGAGAGAGAGAGACAGGGAGGGGGGAGAAAGTGAGAGAGGGGAGATACAGAGAGGGGAGGGGAGAGAGAAGGAGAGAGAGAGAGAGAGAGAGAGAGAGAGAGGAGGAGAGAGAGAGGGGGGGGGAGAAAGTGAGAGAGAGAGGGGAGATAGAGAGGGGAGAGAGAGGAGAGAGAGAGAGAGAGGAGAGAGAGAGAGAGAGAGAGCGAGCGAGCGAGCGAAACAGACTACATCTTGTTGAAAACATGCCAGTGTACATACAAGCCCATACATCTTATAGCGCCAGCTAACATTTAATACACTATTTACAAACAGAGAAGTGAACGTTCGACGTCACAAACACTACATCTAACATACGA
>CM031611.1:57850258-57857758 GCA_018398815.1 Conus ventricosus
CACACACTTAACATACGCTACGTCATTTATTGGTTTGTTTAGTTTTTTGTTTTTGTTTTTCAGTCCATCGAACCTGATTTTGTGCTAAAGAACGGTGATATATAATCACACACCACACACCAAACACACACACACACACACACACCACACACAGGAACCACGGCACGCCACGCACGACTCACACACGCGCGCACACCACGCATGCACTCATCATACACACGCCCAAGAAAACTGCGCAAATGCCACACACACACAACACACACAACACCACACAACACACACACACATAACATATATATAATATATATATTATATATTAACTATTATTTCTATCTATAAATATATAGGAGAGATGAGAGTTAAAACAAGTTAAAAGAGAACCTTTACCATTTGTTATCAAGCGTTGTTGCGCTGTCATCTGGTGGGTTTCTAGGTTTTGCCCAAGCCGTGTTATATAGCGTGAGGGCTCCCGTATGCGGTTGTTTGCACGTGCGGGTTGGCAGCACGTGTTTTTGGCGGGCTTTAGGTTTTTGTTTTGGGTCCCTGTGCTTCACTAACATACACTGGATTCACATATCACATATATAACATACAAGACACCCAACGATACACTCTTTATGTTCACACCAAAAGCAACCACCACATTGTATTAAAGACCATAACCCCATGCATAAACAAGAGATATCAAACCTGTCATGCAGTGAGACGTGTTCAACAATGCAGAAGTAGAATACCAGGAGGCAATACAAAACGAGGATACAAATTACAAATTACAATACAAACCCAGACAACAACACAAATAAAGCAAGAAAACTAGGGGAAAAAGAAAATCACATGGTATAACCCCCCATACGACGGGAAACTCAAAACAAACATAGGGAAAGAAATCATCCAAAATCCTAACAAACTTCATTTCCAAAAGTACAAAACTGTCCAAAAATATCACAAAATACCACTGTCAAACTATCGTACTCATGTCTATGCCCAAACCCCTCAAAAAACCTAAATGACGATCCAACAACCTGAAAAACAAACCCAGCAAGACGTCCCCCCCCCCCCCCCCCCCCCCCTGAAGAAAGGCAATCTTGCAATTGCACCAGAAGAAAGGAGCAGTGCCCACTAACATAATTGTCTTCACAACAACCATTGTATAACAGGCTACTTGTCATCAGAAAAGAAAAAGAAACATAAATAGGGATCACTGATAACCACTTCAAAACGATATTAGTATTATTATATTATTATATTGGGTTTTATATATATACATCGATATGCGACCACACACAGTTTCATTTAATAAAGAAAAATTAAAAACCAAACAGAACTGAGCAAATCTATCTGGAAACTTAAAGAGCAAAATCAAGCTACAATATATCTGTTCAACTCGGTGTAATGGTCAGTGGAAGGGAAAGGACTAGCGCACAGTCCAAAACACAATCACAGCTTGCTTACGATTTCATTCTATATCATGCATTCGTCCACAACAACCCACTAGTAAAGTAATAAATTTACTACACATGATCATAGAAAAGAACATCAATGCTTATGGAATCACAATGAAATATACATTCTCTCTTCCCTGAACTTCACAAATCATTTATCTAACAATCATTAACTTAACCCGGGTTGAATAGATTTCTACTTACCTGGCCACGGTGATCTTTAACTATTCAGAATCACTGTCTTTTCATTTCTTTTCTCTTTTCTTATCACTGTCACCTTCACCAACACGACCACAACTGCGGCACTGGTGATTGGTTCTGATGCCGCCTGGCTCAGGTGCGACTGTCTGGCGTTGGTCTGTGGGTCTGCTTGGCGAAGTGACGCTGCCAGGTATGATGTCGAAACCCACCGGTGAGGGTTAGAACAGTGACTATTCAACATCGATTGTTCTCCTTTCTTTTTCCTGCATTAACGCATCTTACACTCTCTCTCTCTCTCTCTCTCTTCTAGTTGCTCATATCAATGGACATGGTTGCTTTTCTTTTCTTTTTTCTTTTCTTTCTTTTCTTCTTCATTAATTGCAACTCTCTCCCTCTCTCCACATCTCTCCTAGTCCTCCTCTGCAGACTATCTCATGCTGATTCTCAACTTGGTTCTCTTCTTCTCTCCCCTCATCTCTCCTCTTCTCTGCCCTTCTCTCCTTCACGAGCCTTCAACTCAGATCCTCTCTCACCCTCTCTCTTTGTTGTTCTTCCCATCGTTCTCCTCTCTTCATCTCTCTGCCTTTTCCTCGTGACAGAGGGACTAACTAAAACTCCTCATCTCTCTGTCTCTGTTCGTTCTCCTCTCCCTGCCTTCCTGTAGGAGAGAGCCTACTCTCCCTAACTTCCCCCTCTCTCTCTCTCTGTCTGTTGTATATCTCTTCTGACCCCTCCCTCAACATTCCTTTATGCTTTACCCCGTGTTCCAAGGGCCAGTACATTAACCCCTGTCAGTTATTTTTACGCCTGACACCCGAAGTTATCCCCCTCTAATTCCCCTGGATGTTCCAAATCATGACAGTTCCCGTCTACACGCCTTACTCTCTGTGGTGGTCAATGGTCATTTAATTGAATTAGCTAGATTTCACCCCCACCACACACTCCTTCCCCATTTCCTAAATAACTGGTGCCGTGTGGACAATCGGTCACTCTAAAGTGGCTAGCTGAGTCTGGGGTGGGCGCACGATGTCTAAACTAAACAATGACGCCTGGTTCCACAAATTGGCTGATTGAGGTGGCCCAGTATGAGGTCCGTTCCTGGGCAGGACATCGAGGGCGTCGGTTCAAAGCCGCTTAGTCGGTCTGGCGGGGACAGAACGTCTTTGTGGCGCCTCTCCCCTATGCTTCATGGCCGTGGACCCGGGACCTATGGCCCCGTCTTTCTGGACGCCTAGAATGTTTGAGTTTGGACCTTATGTCCAGTTGGATTGGCGACGATGGACCACACCTTCGGTTGGTGGTGATTTTGCACCGTGACAATTTACCCTTGCAACTGACGTCTAAGCCCACCGCATTGTTCAAAACAACGGTTACAAAAAGACAACAACCCGAATTTGTGACACACTTAACACGCGCAAAGATTTAAAAAACAATACTTTACAACCAAAGGTTTCTAATTTAAAATATATCATTAGTGAATACCACTCCAATGAGTTATCATTGACTGTGCGCTCTTGGTTATTTAACTCATTCTATAACGATCCTCTGTGCGCACTTACTTATGCCATTACCCTACCTGCGGATTTGACATTTCTTTTCACAATTCTTATTGGAAAGCACATATAATTATGATCAACGATCCATGGACACTGCCTGAGGGACTCCTCCATCCTCACTTATTGCAAATAATGCATCCACTACACAAGCGACTGTATGCTCCCAGCATAATACACTCCACATGAAACAGTACTCACACAAAAATTATGAAACAGTCTCACACACAAAAAAATATGAATTAGCCAACTGGACTGAACCATATCCAATCAACATAATGGATATCAACACTCTCAACAAGCACCCCGGATCGACTGTCTTCCTCTGAGTCGAGCTTGTCGACTACGCGGACTGAAATAGTCAGCTCGACATTCTGTTCGGACCTGGATGTACTGCACTCGGTACCTGTAGGGTGCAGTGCTATGCCCAACGCAGCACTAGTCGTTTTTCACTGCGCCTCTGCAGGGAATATGAGTGGTTGATGATACGTCTCATCACGATCTCTTTCCCATACAAGTATTTTGTGGAATTCTGCTCGGCCACACAACAGCTAAAAACACTCCCTTCTCCACCGTTGCTTACCCCTTCTTCACACGTTGTTCAACTTCCTGCAAGGCATATCTCACAGGAAACTCGACACCTTCATGCTCCTGCAACAATAACTGCAAATATCCACCTGCTTGATGCATCTCCGCAACAAAAAAATGGTTTGGACATATCTGGTAGCTTCAAGATGGGACGGGAAACCTAGTCTTTCCAAACCGTCGCAGTGCTTGCTCTTGCTGGCGTTCTGACCACTCGACCACTGCCGGTTTCCCTGCCTTGACCCAAATCCACTGAGAGGACTCGTGATTGCAGCAAAAATTTGGACCAAACGCCTATAGAACCCAATAAAACTAGCAGACTCCTGACTGCTGTTTTGGTTCTTTTGGTCTCTCTGAATTCAATCATCTTCTCCCACCTTTCCCCTTTCTGGCTGATTGTGTCGCCTCCGACAACAAACTAGGAACTCCAACTGTCTAGCCCTTCAAACAGGACCACATCCTGTATGATCTTCTGGAAACTTTAGGTAACAAAATCCCCCTTCTTCTGCTGAGTCTCCTTCTCCTCATCAATGAGTTGCTGCCGAGCCTCTGTGCGGAGTCTCACGATGTATATATTTGCGGAGGAAATTTGCATGGAAAAAAGTTTGGTTTCCATTCACCTAATTCGGAATTCCCGACCGACCTTATCAGTGATGGTGAATGGTCCTTTCCAATGCATTCAGGCAGCTTGTTGTGGACCGTGGGAAGCAACAGTACCCGGGACTTGATTCCCCTGGCGGGATCGCTTCCTCACCTACTGTCATTTTGCATCTTCGGCATGCCCCGCCTTCTGCAAACATTTCCTTTGCAACCTTACACGTCTCATACCTGTGCCCCACCTTTTGACAGGGCGAGGATTGGGCCAATCAGATCAACAGCCACCCCTCCTGAATGGGTTGTCAAATAAAGGGGGATGCTTTAAGAGGAGGCCTTCCTTTCCACCCCTCTTGTGGCTCTGACTTTTGACACACGTCCATGGACATGCAGAACCGTTTTATGTCTGCCATTGCTCCTGGCCAATGAAAGTCATCAAAGACCGCGTTAGCTGTTATGCTGGTGCCGAGATGACCCGCCATGAGCGACTCGTGACCCACTGACATGACAGTGTCCAGATAACATGACTGGTACCTCTACCTGAGTGGGTTACCTTACCTGTCTTCCCCTTGGCTGAACCTCGTACACAGCCCGCCTTTCACAAGACATTCTGTCTCACCTCCTCTAACCTCTGGTTCTCTCCACTCTTGCCAACTCCCAAGGACTTCAGGCGAAGGGTCTTTTTCCTGCGCTTCCCTAAATCTTCAGGCGCCACATCTATGCCCCGACTTCCTTCCTGGAACTCCACTACGGTTTTTTAACAACCTTTTCCTCCTTCTTGCTCCGTGTCTGAACTGCTGCCCTGTAGCAGTCCACAAACTCAGGATCCCCTGGCTCCCTTGCACCCCCCTGGAATATTTCCAATGATCAAACTCGTGAAGGGGGTTTCCTCCATCACCAACGCAGACAATCGCCCCTGAGAAGTAAGGGCGTACGTACTTCTATCTTAGCAATGGAAACCTCCCCTCACAGTGCATCGATTAGAGTACAGGTCTGGATTTGCCCTGTCAAATCCCCTTTATCGACCAGTCGTGTTGTACGTACTACACCGCAAGAACAACCAGTGTCTCGTAAACACTTTCACCTCTGCTGGCCAATCCACCCTTCTTCCACTGGTAACGAACCACTCAGCCTAGTGCCCTCCATCCTGACACTGACTGCTGTCCAGTGTAGCCATAGGCTGCACTCCCCCCTCTTCAGATTGGATCCCTTTGGTTCCACTGCAGGTTCGTTTCTTGACGGACCCTTATCCACCTATTGCAACCGGTGCTGCCTTCTGTAACCTCATGCGACAATCCCTCGCCACATGTACCCTTCTGTGACAAATGAAACACCAATATGTTCCCTCCTTTGCCCTTCCTTCTGCCCCCCACTGGGTTTGCCAGCCTTAGCAGGAAAACTCCCCTAGTCTCTAGCACTCTTCTCACCTGTGCCTAGCACCTGTTTCTCCTGCCATGGTGCCCAACCCTCAAACGTGGCCTCTCTTTAACCTCTGCGAACTTCAACAACTCTCCTGCTGTCTCTGGCTTGTCTCCTCTTTCAAATGCATGGTGAACTCAGGGCCGCCAACCTGACAAAATCTGTTCTTTCATAACTAGCTCTTTCAATTCAGCGAATCCTTCTTCTTACCCACTCAACTCTAACCATTTCTCAAATAGTGATCTAGCCGAGCACCAAAACTGAGTGTCCGTTTCCCCCTGCCTTGCACTCTAGCCTGAACGAAATTTCTTTCTGAATCCTTCCTCTGTGAGGTCAACTCTTCATCAATGATTCCTTCACCCAGCACCAAAACTCAGATTGGGTGTCTGCTCGGCAATGCCAAGTGAATAATCTGTAACGCCTTACCCGTCAGTAACGCCGACAAAATGACCTGCCCACTCTCTGGAGGCCCAACCCTCTGGAATGGTCGCAAACGTTTCGAAACGATGATGTTGCGTCAATCCGAAATCGGTCACCTTCCGAGAAAATTTTGGCAACTTGGAGTCGGGGGGGGGCGGGCCAATAGCTGCGCACCGAGTCTCTGGGAACGTGAAACTACCATCATCGGTTGGCCCCTCTCTCTGCATTCTCACTTCTCTAACTCCTCCAATTGCACTATATTCTTTCTGTTTCCCTCTCTGCTATTTCTCCTGCGCATACGGATCTTTCCGCGCGTTCATCTCTTTCCTCTTATGTTGGTTTTCAACGGACATGCACGCCAACTCATCTCCCGAATACGGCCAAAATCACCGAGCTTACGCTCACACAAGTTGTTCAATCGGGGTGTTCTTTTCTTCCGCCATTTTATATCTTCCTCTTTTTTTTTTTTTTTTTTTTTTTGAAAACGATTTATATCCACGACAGCCAAACTGGTTGGTTACGACACGAGTGACCGTAATAGCAAAATCCTACTGTAATGATAATATTGAGCTGGACAACGTAGAGTTAGTTTTTTATAAGAGTCCCGCGCCTTGACAAAACTATGAGAGCGAATTATAGGCAAACATGTGCGCAATGAGTTACTTATGGGGCTGATATGCCATGCCTAGTATTAACTATTCTTGGAGCAATGCCAAGCCTCGTATTTAACTATCTTGGGAAACATACAGTAAGACAACCCCGTCATAGGATTACAAATACTTGATCACCAGCTCCTCTCTGAGAAGTTGAAACAATTATAATAAATGGGCCAGGATATCCTGGCAGGCTCGCCAATAAATGGTCAACCTCGGTGTAATGTCAGTGGAAGGAAGGACTAGCGCACAGCCAAACACACTCACAGCTTGCTTCCGATCTCATTCATATAACATGCATTGTCACCATCAAACCATAGTAAAAGTCTATAAACTGTACTACACATGATCATAGAAAGAAACATCCAAGCATATGGAATCAAATGAAATAACACATTCTCTCTTTCCTGAACTTCACAAAATCATTTATCTAAAACATCATTAACTAACCCGGGTATTGAATAGATTTCTACTTTTACTGGCCAGGTGATCTTAACCTAACTCAGAATCACTGTTTTTCTTTTCTTTTCTTTTTCTTTTCACTGTTCACTTTCACAACACGACACAATGCCGGCACTGGTGTTGGTCTGAGGCCGCCTGGTCAGGTGAGGACTGTGGCGTTGGTCTGTGGTT
>CM031611.1:57872758-57875258 GCA_018398815.1 Conus ventricosus
AGTTATTTTGTGATCACAACAGCTCTGAAGTCAAATTATCGATAAATAAAGAAATGAATTAACAGATGGTAAATAAATGAATGTATAAATGAATTAACAAATAAATAAATAAATAGATGAAAAACAAAATAACAAACAAGGGGGTAACTCTCGATCCCACGATGAAATAATTACAGGCCGATAACTCCAAACAAATGCTGTTACGACACCAAATCGCCTAGCAAAAATGACAACACAGGGCACACAGAACAAACAAGGATATATGCCCCCGAGAATTTAAAAAAAAAGTTATTTCTAAATTTCAGGACTGTTTACCTGCCCCTAGCCATCAAAATCATACAAGTAAACAAGAAGAGATCATGAGCGACTTCAAGTGTCTTAGAATGAACGTTTCTTAAGATTGGAAGAAACAACAACAACAACAACAACAACAACAACAACAAAGTAACATTGTCAAGAAGGCCTAACAGCACCTGTACTTTTTTCCAGCGCTTGATGAAATTCGATATCAACGAGGAAAATCTAGTCCAAATCTACAGGGCTGTCACTGAAATGTGTTACACCTGCTTAGCTCTCAATGACATTGTAAAAACAGCCACCAAGATCATTGTATGCGACTTACCGTACCAGGATAAGATCTATAGAAAGTATTTCCACCAGCAGGCAAAGTCAGTCAGTCGACATGCACCACATCCAGCTTTCAGACTCTCTTGAATGCTTCCGTCAGGTCGACGCTCCAGAAATGTAATCTACAAAGACAATGAGTTCTACGAGCATTTTCATTTCAGATTGTCATATTATTGCCCAGCGCACCTCACAACCCTCCTGCCCCACTCGTTATCTCACCATTCCATGCCCTGGTCGCGCGCGCGCGCGCGCGTGTGTGTGTGTATGCGTGCGTGCGTGCGTGCGTGCGTGTGTGTGTGGTGTGTGTGTGTGTGTGTGTGTGTGTGTGTGTGTGTGTGTGTGTGTGTGTGTGCGTGCACGGCGCGCGCACGTGTGTGTGTGTGTGTGTGTGGTGTGTGTGTGTGTGTGTGTGTAGTGTGTGTGTGTGTGTGTGTGTGTGTGTGTGTGTGTGTGTGTAACTGTGAGCGAAGCAGATTGATTAAATGTCAGTTTTAACGACCCTCTTCCTGCCACCTGTCTCAGCATTGCAAACACACACGTTTCAACAAAACGACAGCATTATTGAACAGACACATCAAATGCATATATACCCACCTGTTCAGCATTGCAAACACACACGTTTCAACAAAACGACAGCATTATTGAACAGACACATCAAATGCATTATCCCCGCAAACCAGGCTGGTTTTAGAAAGGGCAGGTCTACTATTGATCATCTTGTAAAGCTAACTACGCAAATTAAACATCAGTTTGCTAGAAGACAAAACGTTCTCGCCACCTTTTTCAATATCAACTAGGCATTTGATCAAGTTTGGCATGATAGGCTTTTATATAAATTAAAAACTATAGGTCTCTCTGGTCATAATTTATTTATAGATTTGTTAAAAACATTCCTGACCAAGAGAAGTATTCAGACAAGAATTGGTAATACTTATTCATCCAAAAGATTACTAGATATGGGTATCCCTCAAGGCTCTGTGATCGCCCCTCTTCTCTTTAATATTTTAACTAATGATTTACCTAAATACATTTAAAAAAACTTTCACTTAATTCAATATGCGGATGACATCTGCTTATGGTTGAATGCCACATTAAAAAAGAACACATCAAAAAGATCTGTTAATTACATTAGAAGAATATATCAAAAAGAATTAGACAACATTGCGAACTTCATGTCTGATAATGCCTGTCAGCTGAAAAATCCCGTATGATGTTATTTGATGCAGGTGGGTCTGCTCACAATACTCCTAACTTCAAAGTACATAATTCTGCATTGAGCTACACTTCTGAGATTAAATTCCTTGGTGTGCATCTTATGTCAAATCTTTCTTGGAATTTTCACTTAGAACATATAATAAATCAAGCGAGAAAATCTCTTAATCTGCTCAAAGTTATAAGCAAACAAAGTTGGGGCCAGGAAAACAAAAAGTTTAATACATCTTTCTTCTGCTTTAGTTAGATCCAAATTGTCATATGCACAGGAGGTCTTTTTTTAGTGCTCCTAAGTATTTATTAAAAAAGCTTCAGTGTATAGACTCTAAGGCATTCAGATTAGCCCTTGGTGTTCCATTTCATGCTTCAGCTGTAGGAACATACCATTAAGCTGGTGTCTTACCTCTTGATGACCATCGTGAACTAGTCTGCGCTAAGTACATTCTTCGCTGCTCAACTATTCAAAGTGCTAACCAAACGGAACTGGATATGAGGTCTGATGTAGACTTTCCTAAACGTGCTAAAAACATTCGAGCCACTAAAACGATACTCACATATTCTTCTCACTTGTTGACAAATTCAGGTATCAATCATAAAAAGCTTGCTGTGCGTTTTCCCATAAGTCCCATACCAAACTGGGAGCTCTTCAAACCAAAATTTG
>CM031611.1:57885258-57890815 GCA_018398815.1 Conus ventricosus
CGTACAAAAAAACCCTATGAAGATCATGTTTATTTCCATTTTGTTTATTTCATAATCGAACGGGAGGAAAAAGCCGTATGTATTAGGCGCTGGCGTCTACAAACAGCTTTTTCAACTTATTACACACGTCTGTGTAATTTTTGGTTGTAAATGAATGATTGTACTGACTTGTCATGTTTTGTTTTTGATAGCTTTGGAGAACGACTGCAAAGCATTCTTTCAGCCTCCCTGCTGAAGGTGGATTTTAATTGCCTTGATGGATAAATCATCTCTCTCTCTTCTCTCTCTCTCTCCACGTCACTCTCTCTTCTCATCCTCTCTCTCTCCTCTCTCTCACTCCCTCTCACTCCTCGCTCGCTTTCTCCTGCCTAAAGCTCTGTGTTTTTTCCTGTCTTCTCTCTCTACTCTCATCTACTCATTCTCTCCTCATACTCCTCTCTCATCTCCTCCTCTCACTCTCCTCTCTCTCTCTCTCTCTCTCTCTCTGTGTCTCTCTCTCTCTCTCTTTTTTCCTCTCTCTCCTCTGTTTCTATCTCTCTCGCGCTCTCTCTCCGGGGGGGGGGGGGGGCCATCCCCTCTCTCTCTCTCACCACCCCCCCCCAGTCTCACTCCTCCCTCATCTCTCACTCTCCTCTCTCATCTCTCTCTCCTCCTGCTCCTCTCCATCTCTTCTCTCTTTCCCCCTCCCTCTCTCTCTCGGTCCCTCTTTCTCATACCTAAAGCTCTGTTTTAGAAACTTCCTGTTCTCTCTCTCCTCTCTCTCTCCCTTCCTCCTCTCTCTCCTCTCTCTTCGTCTCTCTCTGTCTGCTCTCTCTCTCTCTCTCTCTCTCTCCCTCTCTCTCTCTCTCTCTCTCTCCTCTCCTGGTTTCATTCACAAATTTGGTATCACAATTATTTTAAAATGGTTTACGACAAACATCACCTTTGTGAAAACAAGACGTGTTTGAAGTAATCTAAAGTGCCCTGGCTCACAGAATGTGAAACGCCATGGACTTACGAGCTTTACTATTTCAAACCGGGACCGGAAAGAAGAATTTAATAAACAGAAGGAATCTTGTTCATATATTAAAACGTGCTGCTAAAATTAACTACTGTCAAAATCTTGTGTCGTCAAAAACTGACAGTAAGTCGATTGGAAAGCCATAAATCAATTAACCAATAATAAAGTCACTACCTCTAAACCTATATCAGTCAGCAATATGTTCGCCAGACATAGTCAACAATTATTTCTGTGGAATAGGTAAGTGCACAAACTGTAAAGATAGAATAAATCGCCTATAACACTTTAGAGACTGTCCGTGAATTCTGTATCTCAAAAGACATTTCCTCTGATTTAAAGTACCTTTAATGGCAGTGCATGAAGTATACAATGGCACTCACTCGTTTAAAAGCAAACATGTTCAACGAGGACTGGATGGTATTGATAGTAAAATTCTAAAATCTCCAGCACCAGTTATTCTGTAAACCCTTACCGTACATCTACAACTTGTGCATCTCAAAAAAGAAAATTCCAAAGGCATTTAAAGTTTGCAAAAATTATTCCCTTATATAAATCAGATACCATTCAGAGCCTTTCCTAATTACTAGGCCTATTTCTCTATTATCCTTGTCCTTGTCTAAACCCTTAGAAAATCACATTACAAAATTCTATTCCCTCGATCATTTCAATTTTTACACATCTTTTCGGCCATCCCGAACCAATCAGGTTTCATAGCAAACTTTCTCATGCCATTACTGCACTGTCATCCTTAGTAACAAATGGTTGACTAATATCAACAATGACAAAATCACTGGTGCTCTCTTTGTTGATTTTGGACTAAAACCGTTTGATGTACTTGACCATGCACTATCCCTTCTAAAAAAACTTAAGATCTATCGTTTGTCCTACTGATTCATTAGAACTCCACATGTCATCTTTCCTATCTGTTAGAAAACAATAAGTAACGTTTAGTGGAAAGAACCCCCCCATCTTCTGCCATTGCCTTTTGATTACGGTGTTCCACAAGGTTCTGTCCTAGGTCCTTTTATTATTTTTCCAATTTACATTAACGACTTACCTTTAGTTCTCTACTGCAGAATGCGAGTTATTGGCTGATGACACGACCTTAGACATCAGTAGCACCAATGTCGTCCGAGGTCCAACAAGCTCTTCAGGAAAAATATTAACCACTTAGTCCTACTGGTCTGAACTAAATCACAATGTGTGTCCACATCCACAGAAACGAAAATTCAATGCCTTATAACAAACTCGAAACAAAAACGTCAAAATCTTCCCTGACAATTTAATCTGTTCTTTACTTAAATGAACAAAAAGTGAAAAAACTAATAGCCTAAAGTTTCTTGGAGTTGTATTGATAATAATTTTGTCCATGGTCAATCATATTACAAGTATTATGTATACATTATTTCTAAAATGATCCCTATCAACTCTCTAAAGTGAAAAAATTCTTGAAATTCTACACAGTCGAAAAAATGTTCTTCTGTGCTTACATAGAATCTTACATAAAATATGTTTCAACTGTTTTGGATTCTCCGGTCAAGCAATAATATCATGAAACCCTCTAGTAACTACATAGACGAGTGTTGAAATTGGTTCTTTTAAAGCCGTCGCGCTGTTAGCGTCTATTATAAGGTATTGAATATTTTGGCCCATTAAAAATGAAATTAGAGTAATAAACAAGGCTGTCCTTCATGTTCAAAATACTGCCCGGATAGCACACCACACTCCCTTACAAATATGTTTTCCAACAAAGAAGTAATAACCATTGTCTAGGATAGTACCACATCACCGCGTCCCCATAATTGATCTTTTTAAAACTAAAGTCTGATTTACCAGGAGGAAGTTGTTTGGGAATGCCAGATTAATAAAATTCGACGTTAATATCAGTCTCAACATGTTCAAAAGAAAGTTATCCACTCTATATTATTAACTGAACTAGAAAACAAAAAGTCCATGTTCGGGTTTGTTATTCCATGTTGAACTCCTTCTTCTTTTCTCTTGTTGTTTTTTGAATGTTGGGGCGGGGAGGGGGGGGGGGGGGGGGGTTTGCTGTGATGGGTTATTTCTGTGTTTTCAGCTCATTCTTCTTTATTGCAGACTTGAATTTTGATACTAAACCCTTTTTTTTCATTGTATTTTTGTCATATTGTGGATGTGCAAATTTTGCTCTCTCCTCTCTCATCTCTCTATCTCCATCCTCTCCCATCTCTCTCTCTCTCCTTCACTCTCTCATCTCTCTCTCTCTCTCTCTCTCTCTCTCTCTCTCTCTCTCTCTCTCTCCTCTCTCTCTCTCTGTCTCTCTCTCTCCTGCCTAAACTTCTGTTCGTTTCCTGCCCCCCACTCTTTCCTCCAACTATCTCTCTCTCCTTCTCTCTCTCTCTCTCTCTCTCTCTCTCTCTCTCTCTCTCTCTCTCTCTCTCTCTCTCTCTCTCTCTTTCTCCAGCCTGAAGTGTTTTCGTCCTGCCCGCCCCCTCCCTTTCTCTCCAGCCTGAAGTTGTTTTCGTCCTGCCGCCCCCTCCCTCTCTCTCCAGCCTGAAGTTGTTTTCGTCCTGCCCGCCCCTCCCTCCCTCTCCCAGCCTGAAGTTGTTTTCGTCCTGCCCGCCCCCCCTCTCTCTCCAGCCTGAAGTTGTTTTCGTCCTGCCCGCCCCCTCCTCTCTCTCCAGCCTTAAGTTGTTTTCGTCCTGCTCGCCCCTCCCTCTCTCTCCTGCCTGAAGTTGTTTTCGTCCTGCCCGCCCCCCCTCTCTCTCCTGCCTGAAGTTTTTTTCGTCCTGCCCGCCCTCCCTCTCTCTCCTGCCTGAAGTTGTTTTCGTCCTGCCCGCCCCCTCCCTCTCTCTCCTGCCTGAATTTTCTGTTTTCGTCCTGCCCGCCCCCTCCTCTCTCTCTCCTGCCTGAAGTTGTTTTCGTCCTGCCCGCCCCTCCCTCTCTCTCCTGCCTGAAGTTGTTTTCGTCCTGCTCGCCCCCTCCCTCTCTCTCCTGCCTGAAGTTGTTTTCGTCCTGCCCGCCCCTCCCTCTCTCTCCTGCCTGAAGTTGTTTTCGTCCTGCCCGCCCCTCCCTCTCTCTCCTGCCTGAAGTTGTTTTCGTCCTGCCCGCCCCCTCCCTCTCTCTCCTGCCTGAAGTTCTGTTTTCGTCCTGCCCGCCCCTCCCTCTCTCTCCTGCCTGAAGTGTTTTTCGTCCTGCCCGCCCCCCCTCTCTCTCCTGCCTGAAGTTGTTTTCGTCTGCCCAGCCCCTCCCTCTCTCTCCTGCCTGAAGGTTGTTTTCGTCCTGCCCACCCCCCCCCCCTCTCTATCTCCTCTCTCTCTTCCTCCCAAATCTCTGTTCATTTCCTCCCCCCCCCCCTCCCCCCGGGGCCCCCTCTTTCCCTCCATCTCTCTCTCTTTCTCTCTCTCACTCACTCTCTCTCTCTCTCTCTCTCTCTCTCTCTCTTCTCTCTCTCTCTCTGTTGCTGAGTGAACGCGCGGTCACCGTTCGGGTCGGACGTGTTTGACAAGAGCTCCCGTCCGTCCACCTGTAGCTAGCGTGAACTGATTTTTTGGACTTAGAAAATTTCAAGGTGTTTTCTACTGAGGAAATCGTGCTTGCTCCGATCATGCCAATTGCTGTGCTGCAGCACAGACTTTCTGTTGGGTATTTCAACCCTGTTTTCATTATCTTTATGGCAAGAGAGCGAGAGCAACGGTATCTTCTCACAAGTCCCGGACGCTGATTTCTACTCAACTGAAAGTTAGGCCGTCAGACTGCTTTTGTTGGGGTTGTCGGCAGTGTTGATCTTGCGATGTGGTGACGTGGAAGAAAATCCCGGACCCACTCCTCAGAATTCTATCAACGCCTACGACGGGGGTAGTGAGGCGCGCCTGTAGTGATGCACGGTTTCTGTGCACGTAGGCGAGCTCAGCGGAAGTGCACCTCGCGTGAGAAGTGTTCACTGACACTCAGGTAAACAAGCAGACGAACTCCGGCAGTACGACAGGGGAGCTTGAAGAGTGCGGTTCTGCTAACTTGCTGTTAGTAATAGCGACACTCTGCCTTAAGGAGAGCGGACTAGCTAACTTGTAGTTAGCTAGGGAGCTACGTCGTACCACAGTGACAGTAACACTAGTGTTTTGACCAGTGTTAGGGCCTCCAGGTTTTAGGAGACAGTTTTGCCCTAGCACTTCGACAGTAACAGCCGTAGACGGTCACAACGGCTAGGACGGTTTTGACAGTACCACTGCTGGGCCCGGAGGTGGACACTGACCGAAAGAAAGTGTACCAGCTGCTTGACCCTCTGAGGAAAGCTGCAAGCTCGGCTTGGACAGAGTGCGTCGCAGACTGTGTGTGACAGACCTTACTTGGTATTCATGCCCGTGAAGGGCTTGGAAAGAATCCTGACGTAACCCCCAAGCCAGAGTCTGGACTGACCAGGTTTAAAGGTAGAGTGGTGGTGCGAGTGCAGAAGTGCTAGGTAATAAACGAACTTCTCTTGATGTAGGGAAAACACTTCATTGGTGTCGAAGTGGATATCTAGCACTTCAATTAGTACCCCTAGCTGTGAGTGGACAACAACAAGGGGGGGGGAAG
>CM031611.1:57890915-57905875 GCA_018398815.1 Conus ventricosus
GATCAACAGCTGACTGAACTCCCCATCTTTGTGTGCGTGCGTGCGTGTGTGTGTGTGTGTGTGTGTGTGTGTGTGTTGTGGTGTGTGTGTGTGTGTGTGTGTGTGTGTGTGTGTGTCTCTGTGTGTGTGTGTGTGTGTGTGTGTGTGTGGTGTGTGTGTGTGTGTGGTGTGTGTGTGTGTGTGTGTGTGTGTGTGAATGAAATAGGAAGAGCGGAAGAGGGAAAATGCGAGTCGACAAAGCATGACTATCCACAACTTGCCTCTCTGGTCAAACTGGAATCCAGTGAAGTCGAGTCCAGTGAAAGTCAGATCGAAAGGCTAGAAACACAGACAGGGACAGAGGACCTGGTGATGGAAAGGCTAGAAACACAGACAGGGACAGAGGGCTTGGTGAAGGAAAGGCTAGAAACACAGACAGGGACAGAGGCCTGGTGATGGAAAGGCTAGAAACACAGACAGGACAGAGGGCGTGGTGATGGAAAGGCTAGAAACACAGACAGGGACAGAGGGCCTGGTGATGAAAGGCTAGAAACACAGACAGGGACAGAGGGCCTGGTGATGGAAAGGCTAGAAACACAGACAGGGACAGAGGCATGGTGATGGAAAGGCTAGAAACACAGACAGGGACAGAGGGCATGGTGATGGAAAGGCTAGAAACACAGACAGGGACAGAGGACCTGGTGTGGAAAGGCTAGAAACACAGACAGGACAGAGGGCATGGTGATGGAAAGGCTAGAAACACAGACAGGGACAGAGGCATGGTGATGGAAAGGCTAGAAACACAGACGGGACAGAGGGCCTGGTGATGGAAAGGCTAGAAACACAGACAGGGACAGAGGGCCTGGTGATGGAAAGGCTAGAAACACAGACAGGGACAGAGGGCATGGTGATGGAAAGGCTAGAAACACAGACAGGGACAGAGGGCCTGGTGATGGAAAGGCTAGAAACAGACAGGGACAGAAGGCCTGGTGATGGAGAAGGTCGCTGCCTCACCTGCCGACCACCATCAGTTCGGTGGAGGACGCCCTCCTGCGGAACCTCCTCCAGATGTCCATGGTGAACAGCGTGCTGGAGCTGTTGAAGATGGAGTCCAGGTCACTCATCAGGGCGGCGATCATCACCGCCATCATTAACCCTTTGGCACCTGCACATGTCCGCCATCATCATTCACCCTTTGGCACCTGAACATGTCGCCACCATCGTTAACCCTTTGGCACCTGCACATGTCCGCCACTATCATTAACCGTTTGGTACCTAAAGTGTCGCCACCATCATTAACCCTTTGCCACCTAAAGTGTCGCCACCATCATTAATCCTTTGGTACCTGAACGTGGCGCCACCATCATTAATCCTTTGGCACATGAACGTGTCGCCACCATCATTAATCCTTTGTTAGCTGAACGTGGCGCCATCATCATTAATCCTTTGGTACCTAAAGTGTCGCCACCATCGTTAACCCTTTGACACCACCATCGTTAACCCTTTGGTATCTGAACGTGGCGCCATCATCAATATTTTGGTACCTGAACGTGACGCCACCATCATTAATCCTTTGGCACATGAACGTGACGCCCTCATCATTAATCCTTTGGCACATGAACGTGACGCCCTCATCATTAATCCTTTGGCACATGAACGTGACGCCACCATCATTAATCCTTTGGCACATGAACGTGACGCCACCATCATTAATCCTTTGGCACATGAACGTGACGCCACCATCATTAATCCTTTGGCACATGAATGTGACGCCACCATCATTAATCCTTTGGTACCTGAACGTGACGCCATCATCATTAATCCTTTGGTACCTGAACGTAACGCCCTCATCATTAATCCTTTGGCACATGAACGTGACGCCCTCATCATTAATCCTTTGGCACATGAACGTGACGCCACCATCATTAATCCTTTGGCACATGAACGTGACGCCATCATCATTAATCCTTTGGCACATGAACGTGACGCCATCATCATTAATCCTTTGGCACATGAACGTGACGCCCTCGTCATTAATCCTTTGGTACCTGAACGTGACGCCATCATCATTAATCCTTTGATACCTGAACGTAACGCCCTCATCATTAATCCTTTGGCACATGAACGTAACGCCCTCATCATTAATCCTTTGGCACATGAACGTAACGCCCTCATCATTAATCCTTTGGCACATGAACGTGGCGCCACCATCATTAATCCTTTGGTACCTGAACGTAACGCCCTCATCATTAATCCTTTGGCACATGAACGTAACGCCCTCATCATTAATCCTTTGGCACATGAACGTAACGCCCTCATCATTAATCCTTTGGCACATGAACGTGGCGCCACCATCATTAATCCTTTGGTACCTGAATGTGGCGCCCTCATCATTAATCCTTTGGCACATGAACGTGACGCCCTCATCATTAATCCTTTGGTACCTGAACGTGACGCCATCATCATTAATCCTTTGGTACCTGAACGTGGCGTTACCATCATTAATCCTTTGGCACATGAACGTAACGCCCTCATCATTAATCCTTTGGCACATGAACGTGACGCCATCATCATTAATCCTTTGGTACCTGAACGTGACGCCACGATCTTTAACCCTTGAACCCGTAGTCCATTCACTGTCATCATTAATCCTTTGGCATATGCACATGTCGCCACCGTCATTAACCCTTTGACGCCTAGTCAAGTCACCGCTGTGATTAACCCTTTGGGACCTGCACATGTCGCCATCCTCATTAACCTTTTGCCGCCTGGACAAGTCACCACCATAGTTAACCCTTTAGTTCCCTTTCCAGTCACGCTGAGCACTAACTCTTGACTCCTGCGCAAGACACTGTCATCATTTTCCACGTGGTTTCTGCATACGTCACAAAAATTGTTAACATTTTGGCTTCTACAGGAGTCACTGCCATCATCATCATGTTTCACAGTTACCCAAACCACCACTGCCATAGACCCTCGGATCCTGTCCAAGCCATCGTTATTTTAACCCTTTAGACGCGCGCACGAGTCAAAACTGTAAAAGACAGAAGGTAAGCACTGGGGGGAAAAGGACAGAGAGGGAGGGAAGAGGAAGGGGATGCAGGGAGGGAGAAGGGAAGAGAGAGAGAGAGAGAGAGAAAGAGAGAGAGAGAGAGAGAGAGAGAGAGAGAGAAGAGAAAGGGAGAAAGAGGGAGAGAGAGAGAGGAGAGAGAGACAGACAGAGAGAAACGGAGGCAGAAAGACAGAGACAGACAGACAGACTGAGAATCAGACAGACAGAAATAAGAGAGAGAGAGAGAGAGAGAGAGAGAGAGAGAGAGAGAGAGAGAGAGAGAGCGAGAGAGACAGAGACAGAGACAACAGAGTGAGAGACAGACAGACAGAAATGAGAGAGAAACAAAACAGAGACAGAGACAACAGAAAGAGAGAGAGAGACTCAAGACTCAAGATAATTTATTCATGATTAGGCCATTGCCCCTCATGAAGGGGTGCTAGCAAGTACAATCACAAAAGCACCCTAAGGATACACACAGACATAACCAATATGTGTACACAACCTATTCTAAGATATCATACAAGACCGCAGTTTGAACGCTTTAAAAAGATAAATCGACAAATTTCTGACTGTTTGTTCACAAGTACACGCCAAAAGAAGTGCTAATCTTAAGTGATTTGGGACTTTATAATACTTCAAAGGTATATACTGAGCTCTTAGTTTTTGCAGGACAGGACAACATAACACAAAATGAACTTCATTTTCTATCTCCTCTTTGCAGAGTTGGCATAATAAATCTGCATTGCAATGGGGTCGGTGACGATAATAGTGCACTGCAATTTCAGAAACACCGAGTCTGAATCTAGAAGTTACGTATTTTAAATGCCTGTCCAGATTCAACAATAAATAGGTTTTAACATTAGGCGCAGTGCAAAAAGATCTATACACGTTAAATCTTTCGCTATTACTCACATGATAATTCCATTCTTGCCATCTGCATGCAATCAGTCTATCTCTAAAAATCCGAAGAAAATCATCAATTGCATCAACACCTTGGTTCAGCCAGACATAACCAAACCCATACATATATAATTTACAACGAACATTTGAGGCCCAGTTTCTTTTGTCACGTTCGTCCAAATCATACAACATACGATATGCCTTATATGGTAATCTATGCTCATCCATTCTAGATAGTTTTAACCAAAACTTAATACATTTTAAAGCAGAATTTATGTATATAGGATATCTGTTCGTTTCTCCATATATCAGATCGTTTGGTGTTCGTATGTCGACGCCTAAGAATCGTTTGAGTCCAAACAAATGTACTTTTTCACAGTGTAATGCTGCACTGTCTAGTCCCCATAATTCCGCACCGTACTGAACCACTGGCTGAATCTGAGAGTCAAATAATTTTAGAAATGTGTTTAGAGAGTTATTTTTCAACTTATACAATTTTTGCAATATACTAAAAAGCATTCTTGGCTCGACTAGAAAGATTATTGCACGCTGCTACAAAACTAATTCTCGTAGAGAAAATAAATTCCCAGATATTTGTACGCATTTTACAACAGGCATGATTATTCCATTATAAGTCCATTTCTCACTAGCAGATAAATAACCACCTTTCCTAAACACAACAACATTACTTTTGTTCATATTCACCTTCAAGTGTAACGCTGCCGTTGCACGACACAGACTATTGATCTGTGTCTGCAGGCCAATAACCTTTTCCCAGCCACTAATGCCACATCATCAGCCGGTAATAAAATAAACAGCTCAAAGTAATCGTGTGTAAAGGTTGCACCATGTCTGCCTCCTCTTATCACTTCTAGTTCTAATTCATTGATAAATAAAGAAAACAGTATAGGGCTGCAAACATCACCTTGTTTTACCCCACGAGTACATTTGATGTATTCCGTCAGTTAGCGCCACATCTGACCCTAGCTTTTACATTCATGTACATACTACGAATAGATTTATATAGTTTGCCTTTAATTCCATTTTTCAAAAGTATCGGCCATAACAAGTTCCTTTCTATAGAATCAAATGCCTTTTCAAAATCAATGAAGGCAACGTATAGTTTGCGGTTTAAACAAAACTGTTTTTGTATTAATGCCAATAAAGTAAACATATGGTCAACTGTGAGAGAGAAGAGAGAGAGAGATGAGAGAGAGAGAGAGAGAGAGAGAGAGGGAGGAGAGAGAGATGGAGAGGAGAGAGACGAGACAGAGACAGAGACAACAGAGTGAGAGACAGACAGAAATGAGAGAGAAACAAAACAGACAGAGACAACAGAAAGAGAGAGAGAGAGAGAGAGAGAGAGAGAGAGAGAGAGAGAGAGAGAGAGAGAAGAGAAGAGAGGAGAGAGAGAGAGAGAGATGGAAGAAGCAAGTGAAAGGAAGAATCCAACAGACCAAAGACAGAAAGAAAGGTCAGTGACTCGATAGGAAATGATGGGTACCATTCGGCATCAGTCCCAGCACCAGTCGTGGATAGGCAATGCTGCTACACCCTGCCCTGCTCTGACAGATCGCCATGCAGTAGTCTGGGTTGGTACAGGCCACGTCATCTGTAGCCCACAGACAACAACAACATGATGATGGTGATGATGATAATGATGATGAGTGAGGAGGAGGAGGAGGAGGAGAGGAGGAGGAGGAGGGAGGAGGAGGATGTTGATGATGATGGTAATGGTGATGATGATGATGATGATGATGGTAATGGTGATGATGATGGCGATGATGATGATGATGGTGATGATGATGGTAATGGGGATGATGATGGTGATGATGATGATGGTGACGATGATAATGATGATGATCGGGATCATGGTGATGGTGGCGGTGATGACGTTTATGACGATGATAATGATGATGATGATGGTGATGATGGGGATGGTGGTGGTGGTGGTGGTGATGATGATGGTGGTGGTGGGGAGGAGGAGGAGGAGGAGGAGGAGGAGGAGGAGGAGTACGACGACGAATATGATGAAGATCATCATCATCATCATCATCATCATCACTGGGAAGTGCCGACTGAAGAGCTGCCTGCCGGTTCTTCATTCAGTCGTTTCCCGTGTCATCCAGTCAATATCGTTCACTCAATTTCCTTACTTCCTTCATTCTTTCTATTTCTTGTGCACGCTTTGTGTAATGTGACATCTATACTAACAGCCAGACTGGCCGTTCTCTTCCGAGAGTTAGTGATAGGATTTTCACGTGTGTGAACATGTTATGTGTGCTTTCGCGTACGGAACCTCGGTTTATGGTCTCGTTTGAAGGACTATTTGGACAATGGAGTCAGAACCAATGCTAACTTCGAGGGGAAAATCCCCCTGTACCGAAACGGACCGGCAGAGATTCGAACCCGCAACCCCAGGATCACCAAGATCACGAGTCCGGCGCTCTACCACTGAGCTGTTTTGGCCCTAACTCACGTAAGTACATAGCAGGCTAGATCGCATACAAGACTAACTCGCTTGGGCACGTCACATGGAGACATGACCAACTCATTTAAGTGCATCACTTTGTGAATGACACGTTCACGTCGGTATATGACAAATTCACTGGGGTACATGACTTACTTCCTCGGGTCTTTAACTGTCACTTGGGTATACGATCAACTCCCTCGTGTATATGCTAAACTCACTTGGGCATATGCTAAACTCAGTTGGGTATTTGATTCATTTGTGTATGCTAAACTCATTTGGATATATGTTAAACTCACTTGGGTATTTGATTCATTCATTTTGATATATGATTAACTTCCTTTGTGTGTATGATAAATTCATTAGGGTATTAAATAAACTCAGTCGGGGCATGTGATGAACTCCCTTAGGAATAAGATTATGATTTCACTTGGGTAAATGCTGAGCTCCCCTGGCTACCTGATCAACTCACTTGGGTACAGGATGAGCTCCCTGGCTCCCTGATCAACTCACTTGGGTACAAGATGAGCTCCCCAGGCTACCTGATCAACTCACTTGGGTACAGGACGCGACTGATCATCCCAGGCATCACCATGATGAAAAGGGGGAGAATCTTGATGAAGCCAGCCAGCAGTGTCGCCCCCTGGGCGTGAGACACGCTCTTGGCCGCCAGGGCGCGCTGCACGATGACCTAGAACGACAAAAATACGGTCCCTGCTTAGAGAGACGTTTTGTTTTGTTTTATGTTTCTGCAAATGATTTTGTTTGGTAAGATGTTAGCACCTTTTGAGAGACTGTTGATTTTCACTCAAAGTGATCTTAGGAAGAATTTGATAGATTTTGTCAATACATGACGTTTAAAAAAAAACAAATGACCGTTTTAGAATTTAGTGGTATAATTCAAATTCTTTGTATCATTAAAAGGTATGTGTGTGTGTGTGTGTGTGTGTGTGTGTGTGTGTGTGTGTGTGTGTGTGTGTGTGTGTATGTGTGTGTGTGTGTGTGTGTGTGTGTGTGTGTGTGTGTGTGTGTGTGTGTGTGAAAAGGTAAAGTTTTTTCACTCTAAAGTAGTGTGGGATCCATATGGATTGTGTGTGTGCGTGTGTGCGTGTATGCGTGCGTGCGTGCGTGTGTACGTGTACGTGTACGTGTGTGTGTGCGTGTGTGTGTGTGTGTGTGTGTGTGTGTATGTGTGTGTGTGTGTGTGTGTTTATTAAGAACATGCTAATATACCATAAAATGACGGACGTTTGATCACACACACACACACACACACACGCGCGTACACACACACACACACACGTACACACACACACACACACACACACACACACGTACACACACACACACGTACACACACACACACGTACACACACACACACACACGCACACACACACACACGTACACACCACACACACACACACACACAGCACTGACCTGGTCAGTACACCAGTACCAGATGGAGCCCGGGGTCTGCCCCAGGAGGAAGCCCAGCCAGGGCATGTAGTCGTCGTCCACGTCCCTCAGCATCCGGAAGGAGTTCCGGTCCGGCCAGTGGCACGTGGTGTTGACCACGATGGCCGACACATTGGTGGGCACCGCTTGGGGGTACTTGTCCAGCAGACCCTGGAAACCGCCGATTTCCATGAACCCTGGAAATCCATGAAAACCCTGAGAATGGAACACAGAGAACTCAGAACTCAGAACTCAGAATATTTTACTTGACAGGCCACAGGCCCATATCAAAGTGAGTGAACAAGGTCAAAATAAATCGGTACAAGCCACTCGTAACGAAAATTCAGCTGGAATGGTGTTCAAAGTTAACAAAGAAAACATTCATGAAGCAACTGCAGCATTAATTATTCGTTCCTAACAGCCATTGCTCTATAAATGAAATTACCAACACTCATAATTGTAGTCTCAATAGAACAGGCTAGCAACATCGGACATTTTGAATAGAGAAGGGTGTTTGTAATATTTAGCTGGAATCAACTCAAGGCGCAACTTTTCGTACAAAGGACAAATCAGCAGAAAATGAAGCTCAGTTTCCGGTGCCTCCTTACAGTGTGGACAGAAAATGTCATGGTTTCTACTGCGATCAGTATATCGTAAAAAGTGGCATCGTAATGGCGACATATACCAAACCGAAACCTTGAAAGTAACCTGCGGATGTTAACATGTTTAATTACACAGGGGTAGGAACTTTGAACAAGATGCTTATATGACCGATAAACATCGTACAACTCATGCGATTCAATAGCTGAATGCCAGTCTTGGATGTAACAATCACTTAAACGTTTCTTAAATTCTGCAATAAAAGCTTTCACATTACCAACACGCTGCATTTCCCAAACAATTCCAAACCCAAATCTATAAAGAACATAGCAAACATTAGTCGTCCAGGTAATATGATTTTGATTCTGCAGATGTAGCAACATATCATAGGCTTTCTTCGGGAGTCTGTTATTATCCATACAAGCAACACGAAGCCAAAATCTGATACATTTTGCATACGTATTATCATAAAGAGGGTATCTTCCAGATTCGCCGTACACTAGGTGCCTAGGAGCTTTTGGATTTACACCAAGAAATATTTTAATAGCAGCTAAGTGCACCCTTTCAATTTGTTCCTGGTTAGATGACAGTCCCCAAATCTCTGCTCCATAAGTTAAGATAGGTTGTATTTGGCAATCGAATAGCTTAAAGAAAATATCAGGAGAATGTTCACCTATTGACCATAGCATTCTGTTGATAGCAATTAATCCTTTCTTTGCTCTGTTTGCTAGGTCACACATGGTTGGTTGGAAAGATAATCTTGTGGTCAGTATTATACCAAGATACTTGTACATGTTAACAGTGGAAAGTTGAGTATCACTAAAAGTCCAATTTTCATTCGAAGCAAGGTAACCGCCATTCCTGAATACAACAATATTTGACTTTTCCAGATTCACAAGTAAATCTAAACGTTTTGAGGTATTATACAAGACATTCAGTTGGGTTTACAAACCAATAACAGTATCAGAAAATAATGCAACATCAGCAAATAACAGAATCAAAAGTTCAATGAGGTCTGGAGAAAGTTGAATACCATGTCTACCAATTGGGCCCGGAGGTGGACACTGACAGAAAAAAAGTGTACCAGCTGCTTGACCCTCTGAGGAAAGCTGCAAGCTCGGCTTGGACAAAGTGCGTCGCAGACTGTGTGTGACAGACCTTACTTGGTAGTTCATGCCAGTGAAGGGCTTGGAAAGAATCCTGACGTAACCCCAAGCCAGAGTCTGGACTGACCAGGTAAGGTAGAGTGTGTGTGCGAGTGCAGAAGTGCTAGGTATATATAAACGAACTTCTCTTGAGTGTAGGGAAAACACTTCACGCCTGTCACAGCAGATTGACTTTGTGATGAGGTTAGTGTCCAGCCTTTCACACCAGACAGTCAATATGCGGAAGCAGTTTGCACATGACATGTCGGACATCAAGCAGGGATTGTCGTTTGTGTCGCAGGCAGTCACACGGAACTCGACGGATATACGGACCCTTCAAAGACGAATGCATGAGTCAGAAGATTACATTCAGAGACTAGAGAACCAGTTTGAACGAATACAGTCGGATCTACGTCGCAGGAACGTTAAGATTTCCGGGCTGGAGGAACCGTCAGGTGAAACGTCATCAGGGCTGGTCAGTACGCTCATTAACTTACTGAACACTTACTACACTGACTTCGTGTGGGACCGTGACGATGTTGTCGATGCTGTTTGCGTGGGACGACGCAAGAGTGACCAGAAGAGAGCTGTCATCTTTACCTTCAGGCAGCATGACTTGACCATGGTCCTGATGTCCAGCCAGAGGGCTCGTCGTGAGCTGCAGGAGAATGAGGGCGTCAGACTTGGTCCTGATCTCACCCCGCACCAGCGTGACGAGATGATGCGACTCCGGGAAGAGGGGCGACGGGGTTACCTGAGAAACGGCCGTGTGGTGCCCGTTACAGCATCGAGAAGACGTCATCAGTCACGACAGAACTACGACTACGACAACAGACGGTGGGTTAATACACATCACACTCGCAGATTATCTGATATCGACACTATAGACAGAAATTTGACTCATGACGACACTGACCGTGCCAAAGAGGGTGTCTACGAGGAAGCAGGAGGGGAGGGCGGGGTGCCCAATGGTATTCTTAATCTGTGCGGGGACTGGGCACTGACAGGCGACATTGACGACTTTCACGACACTGAGAACACTGGGAATGGGGTTAAAGAGGACAGACCTGTAAGTGATCGTGAAGATGAAGACAGACACAGTGAGCAGCAGACGGAAGACGGACTGAACACCCAGGGAGACAAGGACATTGGTGATTACCACAAATTGACCGATGACCTTTCCACAGACGACCCTGTTCTGAGGACACTCGAGACTGTCATACCTGCTTCCATTACCACCAGATCACATGACAGCTGTGATCTGAAGGCAGCGCACACTGAGTCAGGGTCCACTGCTGTGCCAAGAGATGTGCCCGTTTCACCCACACACCTGCGAGGCTTCGGCAGGGGTTCCCCTCCGTCCATCCCGCAGCAGTCTACAACACTAGGCGACGGGACCTACGGCACCAGTGTGGGGAGCGGGGGTCGAGGCAGGGGTTCCCCTCCGTCCACCCTGCAGCAGTCTACAACACTAGGCGACGGGACCTACGGCACCAGTGTGAGGAGCGGGGGTCGAGGCAGGGGTTCCCCTCTGTCCACCCCGCAGCAGTCCGTAACACCAGGCGAGGGGTTCAACGGCACCAGAGTGGGGAGCAGGGGCCGAGGCAGGGGCCGTGTCGGTGGCTCTCACCAGGCACGGTCCTTGTCGGCGCGTGGCTCTCTGCCTTCGCCAGCCATGACACGGGGCCGCTCTCAGGCCTCTGCTGGCAGTATGGAGAAGCACCCTGTTGCGGGCAAGGGTGACAAGACCAAGGCTTCAAGTGGTGACGACTCCAGGCAAACCAAACTGCCGAAGGGCTGGCTGGACAGACGTAAGCCCGAAGGCAGCAGGAACGTCTCCCCGACGTCAGAGGGCCGGAGCAGCAGCAGGGGCGACAGGAGATGACGGACAGGAGATGACGAACACTCTTGTCCCACTGCAGTGCAGCCAGCGTTGGTTACAGCTGAAGACTGTACCTTATGTTCTACTACGCAGAAGTGTGCATACAAAAGTAGATTTTTTACTTTTGCATCACTTGACATTGAAGGTCTATGGCGTATTGCCAGAGAGCCTGACTTTTTGCGTTTAGTTGACAGATATGACTGTATACTGTTGGCTGAAACATTTACAAAAGCAGTTCCAGATACAATGTTCCCTTCTCATAAAGTTTTCTCTAGCCTGGGTGTTAAGGTGTCAGATAGTGTCTTTGGTCGTTTGTCCGGGGGGTGTAGCTTTCTTAATCAGGAATGAATTTGCAGATTGTGTTGAAAGAGTGGACAGTGAAATTGATAATATTATTGTTCTGAAGTTTTCTCGCCGCCTTCTAGGATTGAACTCGGACTGTTTGATAATAGGTGCTTATCTCCCACCTGAAGGTTCTAAATACTACGAAGAAACAGATATATAACGGCATATACTTGTTAGAAGAATGCTTGTTGGAAGTTTCTAGAGAAACTGGGTGGTTACCAATGATAATTTGTGGTGATTTAAATTCAAGAACTGGCAAAACCGTCCTAGCCGTTGTGTCCGTTACGGCTGTACTGTCGCAGTGCTAGGGCAAAACTGTCTCCTATAACCTGGAGGCCCTAACACTGGTCTAACACGTGTTACTGTCACTGTGGTACGACGTAGCTCCCTAGCTAACTACAAGTTAGCTAGTCCGCTCTCCTTAAGGCAGAGGGGTCGCTATTACTAACAGCAAGTTAGCAGAACCGCACTCTTCAAGCTCCCCTGTCGTACTGCTGGAGTTCGTCTGCTTGTTTACCTGAGTGTCAGTGAACACTTATCACGCGAGGTGCACTTCCACTGAGCTCGCCTACGTGCACAGAAAACCGTGCATCACTACACTCCCCCCGACTTTATGATGAAAGCTTTTGTCCAGGGGGTTGCAGTGAGGAAGGGAGCTCTTCACCTCGCTCGAGCCCATGTCTGTTTAGTGTTGATTTGCAGGTCCTCTGAGAGTGCTTCCTGTTTAGCAGCCGGAGATGCGAAAAGCACTGTGTGCCAACAGGCCCTTGGAAACTGATCCATTGCCAATCTGCAACCTCGTCTGGTAAGGCTATTTCAGCCACTTCGGAGGGTCAGCAGACGCCTAAGGTATCACTGCTTGGGCAGGCTCCAGGCCTCCGGCGCTGGATAGTGTTCCCCACAGTTTTTTCCCTGTGGGTCCATCCACGCCACCAGAAGCAGCGTGACCTTTCAATGAACCAGGACGGTTGCCGCCTCAGCCAGGCACATCTGGAAGCTACCCTGAACCAGCCCCCCCCCCCCCCCCCCCCGATATACTGGCAAAAAGTGGCCATCGCTTCCCTCTGCCCATCCTGGATGCGTACATCACCCAGGGCGGACAGAAGACACTGCATTCAGGGGAACCGGAGCAACCACTTCCAGCTACCCGGTGACACGACAAACCAATCCATGGCCTGCCACAATGCCTTGCACACACCCTCAGCATACCATCACAGTCTCTCTCTCAGGCACCCTAACAGCAAGCAGAAGGCTCAGGGGATTCCATGTCCACTGGTGCTGGGTAGAGAACAGGAAAACCTTCATTCTGGGCCACTTTCGCCCTCAACCAGTTTCGGGCGAAAGTGGCCCAGAATAAAGGTTTTCCTGTTCTCTGACAAGTAAGACTTCAATAACCAAAAAATAACGATTATCTACAAACAAACATACTGTGTAGGATTATCCGTTTTCAATACTAATTTACTAAACTTTTCAGATTTTAGTTTTTGCTTAATCCTGTGTTTTTCCTGGTCATTTTCAATAACATCATTTTCGCGCAAACATTCTTCAAATGAGTCTCTGTCTTTCATGTGAAATAAAACTACAGTCTTTAACTGTTCTCTAAAGTCTTTTAAAACCGAGTTATATTTCTGGCATAAAATCCACACACTTATCCCAGCATGTCTTCCGCTGAAAGCTAGTTTCGACAAAGTGTTTCTCTTTTTAACTATGTCTCTTTCTGCCGAACAGTCATCTATAATAAATAGTGTCTGCGTTCCTTCAAACAGTCTATAAAACTGTTCTAAACACTCACTCAGTTTATTGCTAGGATTAACTAAATATATGTTATCATCAGTCCATATAAACCTTCTATCATGATATGCTTTGTTCCATTTAAGTGTTGGGCAGAAAATCACAATATGATCAAAATTATAACGATAAACTGTTTGTAACAGGTTGAGGATAAATATTGTTTTCCCACAACCAGTCTGCCCACAAATCAATGAGCAATGAGGAGTTTTTGTCATAAAGTTTAACTGCTCCATAGTTTTTATAACAGAGTTTAATCTAATCCAGTTATTATTTTTATCATACTCTCCGTCAAAACTTGTTCAGTATAATAAAACCCTATGAGGCCTAAATGTGTAAGATTAATCCAATTCAGTTCTGTAAGATTGTTTCTATTTAAGTCAACATTGATTTTGTTGCTTGTTGTTATGATCTTAATATCCTCGCCATTGTGAAGAACGACGACAACAACGTTAAGGCGTTTAACGTCTAAGTTTTGCCAGCTAATATTAATTCCTTTTATAAGGTCATCACTAACGCCCACAACCCCATCCCTCTCCACATCTTTAAAGACAGAAATTTCAAATATCATTGTGAACGTGTCTCCTAATTTTCTGCTTGGAAAGAACTGTAATTTTGTAGAAGCTTTTTTTACAACTGTTTCTTTTCTGTGGAGGATGTACTGCTTTTTCCCATACGGCGTTATTTCAATTCTTTCCGACTATTGTCGTCCGGCATAAGACTTACATGTAAAGGGCCAGAGTTGAATGCTTTTCTGAAACTTTTTTGACGGCTAAAATATGTAAATGGGCTTATGAATTCAAATTTTATTTCCCATTCTAAATATGGTTCTAAGTGCCATTTGAGGTCAGGTTTTTGAACTATTTTATTTCATACTGGCCAACATTATTTGCCTCTAGATTGCGCAGCTGTTCTAGTTTAGGAAACTTTTTGCTGTCGCCAACCTCTTTGCGTTTATAATCACCATCTTTAGTGTACTCAAAACCATACAAAGCGCCTATCTCACCGTTCTGTTCAAAGTCCGCAACGTCTGCAAGGTCTTTTAATTCTAAAGTTATACACCTCACAGGTGCTAATGTAACTCCTGGTTCTTCTGGCCCCCGCGACATTATTTTTTAGTAAAGTTATTATTTTATTTCCAAAACAATGTGCAGGTTATCACATTTCACAACTTTCCCCGCTTTGTCTTTGATTTTTATATTAAATGATCTGACCCTCCCACAAACTAATCTTTTAAACTGTAAATTAGGAATTGTATAATTTCATAATCGCAATATGCAGCTTTCCCTGACGGAAGAGTTCTTGAACCATCAAAGTTCTAGGCACTCATATAACAATAG
>CM031611.1:57910975-57918475 GCA_018398815.1 Conus ventricosus
ACTTTCAGACTTTTTTGTTGTTGCTGTGAAGTTTTGCAATCACAAGAGTAATCAATTTCCTCATTAACTTAGCTGTACTTGGCTTGAATTTTTTTTTTTTTTTTAAAGAAAAACAGACTGCTTTTCTTCAGACTTATTTTTGTGAAGTTTTGTGTCACACGAGTAATCGATTTCCTCATTACCTTAGCTGTACTTACCTTGAAAACTTTTAAAGAAAATCTAAAAAAAACTTGAAGAAACAAAACTATTCTGTTTTCATTATATACAAATTCAAACTATAAAGTCTTCAAAATAATATAATGAAAGAGAAGTAAAAAGGTACACGTGACCTTGAGAAGATCCAACAATGTCAAGAATGTTCCAGAACTGGCTTTCCAAGTCTTTGTTGACATTATCTGACGACCTCTGTTGAAGTGTCGTTAAGATGCTTGTACAGTACTAAACCCTTTGTTCATGGGAGGGACGAGAGGAGGGGTTAGGGGAGGGGTCAAGGACAGGTAAGGAGAAGACTGAGGGGCTGGAGCAGGTGGGGGTGGGGGAGGGTGGGAGGGAGGTGGGAAGGGAGAAGACAAACTTGGAGAAAGCGGTGTTAGGGGTGAGGGTGGTGATGGTGGTGGTGGTGGTGTGTATTCGAGGGGGTGGTGGTGATGGTGGTGGTGTGTATGGGAGGGGTGGTGGTGGTGGTGGTGGAATTAAATGAGCCCCTTTCGACACCCGGATGCTCAAAAGGAAGCATACACACGCCTTTACATTGCACACCGATGTGCACACGGGTTGAACAGCTAGGTAGCGAGCGGTTGTGTGGTTGGAGATTAGTACGTTTGTTTCCGCTGGTAAGGTAGCGAGTTGATAGCTACAGCGAAAATAGGTGAGAGATCGTGTGCCATCTTTGTTGGTCGCTATTTACGTTTTGCCACCATGACTGTTTTCCTTTCCCGAATTGAACACCAAAATGGCGAAGCAGACACACACACACAACACACACACACACACACACACACACACACACACACACACACACACACACACACCACACACACACACACACACACACACACACACACACACACACACACACACACACACCTATTTTTACTGGTGCTGCTGCTACTGTCGCTACTGCTGCTACTGCTGCTTCTATGATTACAATTTCTACTACCACTACTACTACTACTACCGCTACCACTGCTGCTAATGCTACCCCTGCTGCTGCGACTACTACTACAACTAAAACTACTACTACCACCACCACTACTACCACTACTACTGCTGCTACTACTACTACGGTTGCTGCTGTTGTTCCTGTTGATAAAGTATGGTCGTGAATGTTGTTGCTGCCGTTGTTGCTGCTTCTGCTTTTGATGCTGCTGTTTTTGTTCTTCTGTTGTGTTTTGCTGCTGCCGTTGTTATTTTAGTTGTTGCTGCTTTTGTCGTTGCATCTGTTATTGTTGTTGCATCTGTTATTATTGTTGCAGCTGCTTTCGTTGTCTATGATGTGGTTGTTGTTTTTGTTGTTGTTATTGTTACTGTTGTTGTTGCTACTGTAACAGTTATTGTTGCCTTTCTTGTCTGAAACTGTTACTTTTGTTGTTGTTGTTCGTTTTCTTTCTCTTGTTGTTGACGATGACGATGTAATCATTGTTGCTGTAGTTACTGGTGTTGCTGCTGTAGTTGTCTTTTTGTCATGCTGTTGCTGTTGCTCTGTTTGTTGTTGTTCGCGTTGTTGTTGTTGTTGTTGTTGTTGTTGCTGTTGCTGTCTTCAATTTAACGTCTTTCCACATTAAGTAATATTAGACGAGTGTGTGTGCGCGCGCGCGCGCGCGCGCGCGCGCGCGCGGCGTGTGTAGTGTGTGTGTGTGTGTGTGTGTGTGTGTGTGTGTGTGTGTGTGTGGGTGTGTGTGGGTGCGTGCGTGCGTGCGTGCGTGCGTGCGTGTGTGTGTGTGTGCGTGCGTGCGTAAGTGCGTGCGTTCGTGCGTGCGTGCGTGCGTGCGTGCGTGCGTGCGTGTGTGTGTGTGTGTGTGTGTGTGTGTGTGTGTGTGTGTGTGTGTGTTGTGTGTGCTGTTGTTGTTGTTGTTGTTGTTGTTGTTGTTGTTGTTTTTTGTTGTTGTTGTTGTTGTGCTGTTGTTGTCTTCAGTTTAACGTCTTTCCACATTAAGTAATACTAGACGAGTGGTGTTGTGTGTGTGTGTGTGTGTGTGTGTGTGTGTGTGTGTGTGTGTGTGTGTCTGTGTGTGGTGTGTGAGTGTGTGTGTGTGTGTGTGTGTGTGTGTATGTGTGTGTGTGTGTGTGTGTGTGTGTGTCGGTGTGTGTGTGTGTGTGTGTGTGTGTTGTGTGTGTGTGTGGTGTGTGTGTGTGTGTGTGTGTGTTGTGTGTATGTGTGTATGTGTGTGTGTGTGTGTGTGTCTGTGTCTGTGTGTGAGTGCACGCATTGTCTATCGGTGGTGTGTAAGTGCACGCCTATTTATGTGCTCGTCTGCGAGCGGGGTGTGTAAGTTAGCTGACCTTGTTCTCATACTACAACTTTTGATTGATACTTATCTGGCCTTTCGCATTTGTGGTGTGTGTGTGTGTGTGTGTGTGTGTGTGTGTGTGTGTGTGTGTGTGTGTGTGTGTGTGTTGTGTGTTGTGCGTGCGTGTGTGTGTGTGTTTCATTTTTTTTTGTCAACGAAAGCGTAGTTTTTATATTAAAAAAAAACTGTATGCTTATCCGTTTACACTCAATAAAATATTCGTATCCGTGTTATCTCTCTTTTGAAATATCATCTTCATCAATGCATACGGTGCACTGTGTGTAATCTGTTGTTGATTCAGTAGGGGGAAAAGTGAGATTTTCTTACGACGAAGTGCTAGATTGTGGAAGTGTAACAACAAACTGGGAAACAGAAAAACGGCATCTAGCGAATGGAAATCCCCTTTGCAGTTGAGTTCAGAGGCAGAGTCAATGAAAGGGACATAAAAAAGACAGCACAAATGAAAACCCATAAATTTACAAACTAATTCACACACAAAAATTGCTGTTTTGTGTGCAGCCTCTTTCGAAGACAGACCGAACCAACCGACGAGATTATTTTTACAGTACATTTACAAAGATGACAGACAGAGCGAGCGAGCAAGCGAGGAAGAGGAAAGAAAAAGGACAGAGACAGAAGAGATGACAAGAAGACAGAGAGAAGGAAAGCGAGAAGGGGACAGAGAGAAAACAGAGAGAACGAAGGACGGAACAGAGAGAAGAGATGACAGAGTAGTACAAACAGAGGAGAAAGAAGAAACGACGAAGGAAGAATAAAGGAGGAGAAGAATATAACATACAAAGTAGACGAAAGCGAAGAGAAGAGGAAGTAAAGGCGAACAACGAAGAACAAGGACAGAAGGAGGAGAAAAGAGAAGGAAGAAAGAGAGAACAGAGGAAGGAAGGAAGAAGGAAGAAGAAGGAAGGAAGGAGGAAGAAAGGCAGACACAAGATGCGACATACGCCAGTGAGCGTGGGACAGGGTGCGCGACCTATTCGTGTTGTGTACATCGATGCTCGAGTGGTCAGCTACGTTAGTACTAGGCAACTAACCCATGTTCGATAGACGACAATGTCAGTGAATGTCATATGATAGGCAAATGAAAAATACATCGGATCAAGAACGGTAGCTAGATAACCAATAGACCACAGTACCATACGTCAAGAAAATCAATTAGTTTGATCGATTCAGAGAGTCACATTTACAGAGAGAATCATGAGAATTATCATTGATCAGTATTTAAAAAGACAGAAAAAAAAAAAGAGATATAAGAAGAAAGAGGAATACAAGACGAGCACAGACAACAACACAGACAAACAGACAGCCAGAGAGTCAGAGGACAGAGGCCAGAGATAGATACAAAGCACAGAGAAAAACCAGAAACGACAAGGAAGAATAAGGAGGCGAGAAGAATACTAACATATCAAAGAGACGACAGCCGAAGAAAGACAGAGGAAGTAAAGGCGAAACGAGCGAAGAAACAAAGGACAGAAGGAAGGAGAAAAAGAAGGAAGGAAGGAAAGGGAAAGGGAAAGGGAAAAGGGAAAGGGAAAGGGAAGGAAGGAAGGAAGGAAAGGCAGACACAAGATGCGACAATACGCCACGCTGAGCGCTGGGGACATCGGGTGCTGGTGGCCTACTTCGTGTTGGTGATCTTAAATCGGATTGCTCGTGAGTTTTCGTTTTCATGGTCCCTTCGCATAACTCAACCCACTGTTTGATAGATCGATCGATCGGTCAGTGAACTCGTCATATGATCAGGCAATGAATAAATCTATCAATCGATCAATGAATCGGTCAGCTAGGTATCCAATTAATCCATCAGTTACCCTATCGTCAATAAATCAATTAGTTTTGATCGATTCAGTAGAGTTCACATTTTACATGGAGAATCATTGAGAACTTCATCATTGTATCAGTACTTTAAAAAACAGACTAACAAACAAATATACAAACGAATATACAGACAAACAAAGAACGGAAATACAACTTCTTTGACTTGACCATCATCATCATCATCAACATCATCATCATCATGATCATCATCATCGCCGTCGTCCGTCGTCGTCGTCGTTGTCGCCGAAGTCATTATCACCATCGTCATCATCATCATCATCACCACCACCACCATTTCTGTCTGCCAACCACAATAGTGTCCATAATCATTGTCATTATTAGATCTAGTTGCAAAGTGAGACGACTAAACAAATCTTAAATAAATGTTAGCGAACCGCCCCCCCCCCCCCCCCCCCCCCCCCCCCCCCCCCCCCCCCCCCCCCCCCCCCCCCCCCAAAAATGACAACGACCAAGACACCCTTACCTCTTAGTTCTTCAGCGAAATATCAAAATCATTTGCGCGAAATTAAGAGAAGCACCCGTATCTCTTTATACTTCAGCGATAATTATACCACTCCTGAGAGAAGACCTTAACCAAGGTTCAGAAACGCGCGTTGTGGTTTTTCTTGTGATTCGTTTTTGCACCTTTTTTTTTTTTTGGTGGCGGTTCGCTAACATTTATCTAAGATTCGTTGTCATTATTGTTGTTATTATCTGTATGTTCATCATTTGATCAATTCTCTATTTATTTATATTTATCATTCTTCATTTATTTATTCAGTTATCATTTCCTTGTCTCAGGCCATGTGGAGGTCCAACAGAGGCACTGCCTCAGGTTACTTTCTGGCTGGACGCAGCATGTGGTTTCTGCCGGTGAGTCTGTCTGCTAATCTGTCTGTCTGTCTGCATGCTCGTCTTCTGTCTGTTCTGTCTGTCTTTCTGACTCACTGGTGTCAACTGTTACTTGTTTCAAACTGTTTGCCTGTCGCTGTAGTTGTCTGGCCGTCTGTTATTTCTGTAGGGTGATACTGGCTCCGGCTGTATTCGATATTCTTTTACGTATTTGTTGATGGCTGTCTTCGTTTCAAATTGCGAGTCTCCCAAGAGGCCTGTTTCTGGTTTTTCTCTGTGTGTCTGTTGATAGGTGTCAGTTCTCTCTCCCCTCTCTCTCTCTCTCTCTCTCTCTCTCTCTCTCTCTCTCTCTCTCCTCTCTCTCCCCCTCTCTCTCCCCCTCTCTCTCTCCCCCTCTCTCTCCCCCCTCTCTCTCTCTCCTTCCCTCCCTCTCTCCCTCTCTCTCTCTCTCCATACATTTAAAGCGCTCAATTTGCAGACAAACGATAAACCGATGGTCTAGCTGTGGTCATGTATTGTAGCGATGGAGTAGGTTTGACATGGTTTGCCTTTGGCTTTCCCATCCTTGTCGGTGCTCGCCTTTCTGCAATGTTATACTTGCACTTTGGCTATACTGATTATACGAAACGTTAGGACTGAATAGCTACAGCACTAGACATCTATCAACTTTATTAAGTATAGTATAGTATAGTATAGTATGGTATAGTGTGGTATGGTGTGGTGTGGTGTGGTGTGGTGTGGTGTGGTATGGTGGTGGTGTGTGCGTGCGGTGCGGTGCGGTGCGGTGCGGTGCGGTGCAGTGCGGTGTGGTGTGGTACGCTATGGTATGGTATAGTATAGTATAAGTATAGTATAGTATGGTGTGGTGTGGTATGGTATGGTGTGGTGTGGTGTGTGTGGTGTGGTATGGTGTGGTGTGGTGTGGTGCGGTGCGGTGCGGTGCGGTGTGGTGTGTGTGGTACGCTATGGTATGGTATAGTATAGTAGAAGTATAGTATGGTATAGTACATTATATCATAGTACAAATAAAGCACGGCATAGCATAGCACAGCTCAGCATAGCACAGCATAGCACAGCATAGTATAGCATAGCAGAGTATAGTATAGTATAGTACAGTACAATACTGTACAGTAGAAGAAAAAGAAACAGCCGAAGGTGCCGGGGAGGACCCAGAGAAGCACTGTCCTCATCTGCCTTTTGAGCAGTCCTGTACCACCCTTGGAGGCCTGCGCTGTGTTGACATTGGGTACAGTATAGTATAACGCCATGCATTTTTTCCTTGCCTACAGTGGGTATTTTTCAACCCCTTGAAACTGAATTTTTGTACAGACTTTACTTTGGGTGAACTAACTCCTTCGTTGTCTTGGGCTATTTTATGTCCACATACTGCCCCAAAGCGTACGGGACATCGGTGAGTGTTCATGTCAGGAAAAAAAAAAAGAAATCAGCATTCAGAGTATCCCTATAGATTTAGGGGAAAGGAAGAAAAAGAAAATCCATGCTACACGGAATTCGAACCGCACATCCAGGAATCGCTAGGGAGTAGGGGAGAGGGTCAGTCACAATAGGCTGCCTTTCTACCGATGAAAATGTGAGACAGAACCCCTCAAAACTCGCTGTGGATATTAAATTTTTGCAGCTTCAAAAAGAACGCGCGAGCGCGCGCGCGCGCGCACACACACACACACACACACACACACACACACACACACACACACACACACACCTCTCTCTCTCTCTCTCTCTCTCTCTTCCCCTCTCTATCTCTCTCTCTCTCTCTCTCCTCTCTCTCTCTCTCTCTCTCTCTCGCTCTCTCTCTCTCGCTCTCTCCCTCTCTCTCTCACACACACACACACACACACACACCACGCACGCACGCACGCACGCACGCACGCACGCACGCACGCACGCACGCAACACACACACACACACACACACACACACACACACACACACATCTGTCACTACAGACAGACAGAAGCGTCATTACGTTCATGTACGTCACAGTTGGATACAATGTTAAAACAATGTTAAACCGAAGCATACCACACAACGTATGCTTGTCTGTTAACACCTCGCCTTTGTGACATTCACCAACTTCGCTGTGTTTATTGTATGCTGAGCAAACGCTGGAAGGTATAAAATGCAGTTTAGCGGCCCCTTCTCTCCGCGTCGCTGGGTCAAGTTGTTCATTGACCTTCGTCAGTTCTCACCCGACAGGTGGAAGTCGCGACACAGAATGTCACACTGATGTGAAATGTAACTCTCGGTGTCCTCCTGTGCCGATGTTACGGTACAAAGT
>CM031611.1:57923475-57939333 GCA_018398815.1 Conus ventricosus
GTGTGTGTGTGCGTGCGTGCGTGCGTGCGTGCGTGCGTGCGTGCGTGCGTGCGTGCGTGCGTGCGTGCGTGGTGTGTGTGTGTGTGTGTGTGTGTGTGTGTGTGTGTGTGTGTGTGTGTGTGTGTGTGCGAGCGCGCGTTTGTGTGTTGTGTGTGTGTGTGTGTGTGTGTGTGTGTGTGTGTGTGTGTGTGTGTGTGTGTGATTTTGGCTTGCGTGCGTGTGTGTTCGTGCGTGTGTGCACGCGTGCGTGCGTGCGTGCGTGCGCGCCGCACGCGCGCGCGCGCGCGCGCGCGCGTGTGGTGTGTGTGTGTGTGTGTGTTTTGTGTGTTTGTGTGTGTGTGTTGTTGTGTGTGTGTGTGTTGTACCAACAGGGGGACTAACGGCAGTGATCTACACGGACACACTGCAGGCGGTACTGATGGTAGGAGGGGCGCTGTACCTCATGGCGGCAGGTAAGGCACACACCGCTGAACCCTTCCTGACAGTCGCTCGTGTCTGTCTGTCTGTTCTCGTTGTCTGTCGCCCCTTTTCCACTTCATGCCCGAACAACCCATTGCAGAACTGCACACATACACATACATACATACTCACGCGCACGCGCGTGCGCACGCACGCACACACACATACACACACACGCACACATGCGCGCGCATCACGCATGCACGCACGTACACACACACACACACACACACACACACACACACACACACCACACACACGGTACACACACACGTGCGCGCGCGCAGGCACGCAGAAAAACACACGCACGCACGTACACTCGCAGACAAACACACGCACGCACGTACACGCACGCACGCACGTACGCACGCACGCACGTACGCACACACCACACACACACACACACACACACCACACACACACACACACACACACCACACGGTACACACACACGTGCGCGCGCGCAGGCACGCAGACAAACACACGCACGCACGTACACTCGCAGACAAACACACGCACGCACGTACGCACGCACGCACACACACACACACACACACACCACACACACAACACACACACACACACACACACACACACACACACACATGTTTAGATATGCGACCGTCAGTAAAATGTTGTATGTAGACCAGGTTTACTTACATGATGATGATGATGATCATGCTGCGTGTGTTCATGAGGAGAACAAGATTAGGAGATGTGAGTGATGGATGTGAGATGGATGATGTTGGACAAGACGACGACGACGACGGGAGACGACGGCGCGGCCGCGGCCGGACGTGGATAATGTGTGTGACCGTGACAATGATTACAGTGAGACGACGAGACGACGGACACCATAATGATGGTATCAGTATGGAGATTGATGGACACGATGACGCGACAACGACGACTATATGATGACAAATGGTTTATTGGATAATGTGTTAGGGGGGGGGGGGGAGGAGGAGAGGACACAATTTGTGTGCTTCTGCAGTCTTCAATGAGTGTGTTAAAGCTGGGATTTTCTGGAGTTCAAAAGCAGTATCCTGGATGTGACCATCGTGACACGGATCACAGGCTCTCAGAAATCGGCGGTTCAGTCTGCGGAAATACCCCAGCGGTGCCACCAACTGACGGCCACTGGTACACCACGTGCCATGCGACCGAACTCCTTCCGGAGCGAGGGACGTGGACGACGACTACATGCCTGTGGCTTCTCTGGCAGACCCGGTCATTGTACTGGTGTACTGACCAGGTCAGTGCTGTTGTGTGTGTGATGTTGTGTGTGTGTGTGTGTATAGTGTTAGTGTGTGTGTGTGTGTGTGTGTGTGTGTGATGTGTGTTGTGTGTGTGTGAGGTGTGTAGTGGCTGGTGGTACGACGACGACGACGTACGGGGGTGTGCTGGAGTGTGTGTGGAGTGTGTTGTATAGTGTGTGTGGTGACGTGTGATTTGAGATGTGAGGTGAGTGGTGTGTGTATGTGTGTGTACGTGATGATGTGTGTGATGTGTATGGAGCGTGCGCGGAGGCTGTGTGGTGGAGGTCAGAGAGATAAGAGATGAAGGAGGAGAGAGGAGGAGGAGAGAGGAGAGAAGAGAGGACAATTGTTGTTGTGTGTTTGGGTTGTGTGTGTGAGAGTTGTGTTAAGTTGGGGATTTTAGATGTAGCTTACTGGTGTTGATGCTGTGTCATGTGTATAGGTGTTGTGGGTGTTTAGGTGTTTGAAGTGTGTGCATGTGTGTGTGTGATGTGTGTTGTGTGGTGTCGGCTCTTCGTGTGTGTGTGAGTGGCGTGGATGATGCTGGTGGGGGGTCACGAGAGAGCAGACCGAGAGTCATGAGTAGAGGACTGAGCAGGTGTGTGTGTGTGTGTGTGTGTGTGTTGGGTGGTGTGGTCAGGAAGGATGGTGTGTGTGTGTGTGTGTGTTGAGTGTGTGTATGGGGTGTGTGTGTGTGTGTGTGTGTGTGTGTGTGTGTGTGTGTGTGTGTGTGTGTGTGTGTGTGTGTGTGTGTGTTGTGTATGTGTGTGTGGTTGTGTGTGTGTGGTTGTGTGTGTGTGTGTGTGTTGTGTGTGTGTGTGTGTGTGTGTGTGTGTGTGTGTGTGTGTGTGTGTGTGTGTGTTTCTTGCAAAGCAGATGGTCACCAGAATAGCGCTCTATAATTTATAGGAGGAGGAGGAGGAGAGGAGGAAGAAGAGAGGGAAGAGGAAGAGTAGTAGTAGTAGTAGTAGTAGTAGTAGTAGTAGTAGTAGTAGTAGTAGTAGAGACAGCGGTAGTAGTAGTTGTGCCAGTAATAATGGTAGTAGTAGTAGTAGTAGTACTAGAAGTAGTTCTAGTAGCAGTAGTTGTTGTTATAGTAGAAGTGGTGATAAGGTGGTAATAGTAGTAGTATTAGGAATAGTTAAAGAAGTAATGGTAATAGCAGCAGTAGCAGTAGCAGCAGCAACAGTAGTAGTAGTAGTAGTAGTAGTAGTAGTAGTAGTAGTAGTAGTAGTAGTGTTGTTGTGTTGTTGTTGTTGTTGTTGTTGTGTTGCTGTTGTTATTGAATAACTGTCTTTTTTTAAAAAAACTGAAAGAAAGCCGCATTCTCGAAAACCGTTATGAAAAGTCTGTGTTATGTATTTGGGGTGTCTAGGTGATTGTGCAGCGCGCCCTGGCGGCCAAGAGTCTGTCTCACGCCCAAGGGGCAACACTGCTGGCCGGCTTCATCAAGATTCTCCCCCTTTTCGCCATGGTTCTGCCCGGCATGATCAGCCGTGCTCTCTATCCCAGTGAGTTTTTTTTTAGCCAATGAGAATGCGCACGGATTTCATGTACAGGGAGACTGTGTGATACGGAGTGATATGATGCAATACGAGAATTACCTCCAGTGTCATGCATACCACATGTAATATGTTACAATGCATGTCTTATCAGTCTAGGGTGGGGATTGTGTGCATTGAAGACTGAAAGGCAAACCTATTCATGTTAAAGTGTCAAGACTCACAACACACTACTGTACGTGACAATTGTATTCAGTACTACACACCTTTATGATTTATTAATTGTAGAGGGAAAGTAAATCTGCATTCTAGGATTCTAAAACTCATTGTCATAACAATACTATACAGTACAAACAATATAATGCAATGCAATAAAATGTATTACGATATGATACAATTTTTTATGCAATATGCAATACACCATGATAAAGCACATTAGGTTTTTTAAAATATTTATTCTGGATGAAGATTCCATGCGTATTCAAAGATTCGAGGTCTTGTTGTTTCGTTTCCGCGTGACAATAAAACACAATACTGTACAACGTCTTTTAATTAACCCTTTGCCAGCTGGTAACGAGTGTAATTGTCAGCGAAGGACTAGGGCCCAGTCTTATGGTGTGGTGAAGCAAGCAGATCAGGTCACAAGACCTATTTCATGCCTTCTCCTCTTTCCCACGGGACAAGATGAGTCAACACAGGTGAAGCAATGACAGCCCTTAAATAATCTGTGTTGTTCTCTTTCCACTGTGTACATTTTCGATAAATTTAGCACCAAAAGGGTTAATTCAGGATGGACATTACACGCGCAGGTAAAAAGTCTAAGGTTTGTTGGTTTTTTTTGTTTGTTTGTTTGTTCATATGACAACACAATGCAGTACAACGTAGTTCAAAACAATACGAAGCGATATGAGACAATGCAATACAATACAATACGATGCGATAAACACAATGCAATACCACCGCAATGCAATGTAATACTATTTAGTACAACGCATTTCGACACAATACAATACGGTACGAAAGGATACAATACAATACAGTGCAATACAACACAAATTACAGTACAATACAGTATAATGTCATACAGAACAGTTCAATACGATGCGAAGTAATACAGTGCCGTGCAAATACTGTACAATGCAGTGCAATGTATGCAATACAACACAATGCCATACGATGCAAAAACATTGCACCACATTACAGTGGAACACGATACAATGCAAGGCAAACACAGTACAATGCAAGGCTATGCAGTGCAATACAATACAATGCAATATGATACGATGCCATACAATACGATGCTACACGACCACGTGATGCGGCACATGAGCATGATGCATCAAATACAGTACGAGACGATATCATACAACACAATGAAATCCGATGCATCACAGCACAATGCAAAGCAACGCAACACGACACAATGCAATGCAATACAATACAATGCAAAGCAATACAATACAATGCAAAGCAATACAATACAATGCAAAGCAATCATGCAATACAATACAATGCAAAGCAATACAATACATTACAATGCAAAGCAATACAATACAATGCAATACAATACAAAGCAATACAATACAATGCAAAGCAATACAATACAATGCAAAGCAATACAATACAATACATGCAAAGCAATACAATACAATACAATCAAAGCAATACAATACAACAATGCAAAGCAATACAATACAATACAGTACAACACGTCATCACTTGTCTAGCATGTAAATCAGGAGTCTACATTCAGAAGATCATCACCTGCACCTAGCACACAGTTTTCCGCCCACAGTCTGTTAAAGTACATTTGCCAGGGCAAAGTCTTAACCAGAAAAACAAGTGCACATTTGAAGAATTATGATGGAAGGCGAAAAGAAATAAACTCGCCCCCTCCCCCCAAAAAAAACCAAACAAACAAAAAAAAACATCTGGCGAAGCATGACACGATCACATATGGCGTAATCAAACCATTGCATGAAGAGCTTTCTGAGTGAGGAATGATTTGTCATTATCATCTTCGCTGTCATCGTCGTTGTCATCATCGCCATGCTGCTGTCTGCGAGATACAGACGACGTGACCGTAATTAAGCAAGGGTACTTTATGGAAGTCTTTCAGAGCCGCGCAGGATGTGTAGCCGACGTCATCTTCGTCATTGTCATCGTCGTCATCGTCATCGTCAACGTCATCGTCATCATCAACATCATCATCGTCGTCGTCGCCGCCGCCGTCGTCGTCGTCGTTGTCGTCGTCGTCGTCGTCGTCGTCTCATCATCAACATCCTCATCCTCATCATCATCATCATCATCATCAACATCATCATCATCATCATCAATCATCATCATCATCTTCGTCGTCGTCGTCGTCGTCATCATCATCATTATCATCATCATCATCATCATCAATGGTGTTGTTGTCTGTGGGCTACAGATGACGTGGCTTGTACCAACCCAGACTACTGCATGGAGGTCTGTCAGAGCAGGCAGGGTGTAGCAGCATTGCCTATCCACGACTGGTGCTGGGACTGATGCCGGATGGTACCCACCGTTTCCCTTTGTGCCCTCTTTCTTTGTGTTGGGTTTTCTTCTCCCCATTTTGTTTTGTACAGTGTTTTCTCTTCTTTCATCTTCTGTGTTTTTGTTCCCTTTTGTCTTTGCTTCCTCTTTACCTCCTGTACTTCCTTCTTTCCTTTTTTTTATATCTTTTTTCTTTTCGGTTTCGTTTTGTTTTCTTTTTGTTTTTTTTTTATTTTGTCTTTTTCTGTCGTTTCTTCTTCTTTTTTTTTTTTCTTTTCTGGAGGTAAGCAGTGCTTGCGTGAAAATGGTATGCTCGGGGGGGGGTGTTTGAAAAAGCGTTAAAATTTCTTGTCAGTCGAATAAACGGGAATAAAAAAGCGAAAGAATGGCGTCTGGAGAGAGAGAAGAGAGAAGAGAGAGAGGAGGAGAGAAGAGAGAGAGAGGAGAAGAGAGAGATGACAAAACCATAACCAAGCTTATTCAAAAATAGGCTACTCCCTTTTAAAGGGGGGTGAGTAAGAACATAATTTAAACGGTATTTTTGACAAAATTTAAAAACCCGCGCTTTTTATTTAATAATACCCAAACCATTCCTCCTTTTTAAAAGACTTGATACATAAAAAGCAAGATTCCTCGAAAATTTTTATTTTTTGGCAAAAAGACAGACAGAGAGGGGGGAAGGGTGGGCGGACGGAGAGAGAGAGGGGGAGGGGCGTGGGGTGGGGTTTTTTGGGGGGGGGGGGGGGGGGGGGGGGGGGGGGGGGGGGAAGAAGGAAAAAAAAGACGATTTTTAGAACCTGATCACTGATTTTATTTTTTTCCCCCTTTGCCTAAAAAGACAGGAATCTGGGAAACATCGTATTTTTACAGAACATTGTGATTTGTACGAGAAAAACTTGTGGGGAAACAGGGGCTGTTTACAGAGAACATTGGAGTTCCAGGAAATAAGTGACTTTTTCAGGGGGGGGGGGGGGGGCATCGAAGTTGTCAGGGGAACCGGGGAAGGCAGGGGGGACATTGAACTTGCACAGGGGGAAATCGGCTTGAACAGGGGACTTCAATATTTTTTTAAAGGAAATATTGTGATTTGTACAGGGGAGCGATGTGACTTGAACGGGAAAATATTAATCGGGGTTATTGACGTAGCAAAAGGGTTATGGCGCGGATACAATGGGGGACACAAAAGCCATAATTTTAACGGCGTAAATTTTCCCAGAGCCAAAAGACCATGTGAAATTTGACCAATCGAATACAAAGGGGCCATGAGAGTATTCCAAAAGGAACCCGGGGTTTAACCAACAAATGAGCCAACCAGTGGTTGATGACAACTGACATTGCGCAGCCCCACTTATTGATGCGGATTGAAAAAAAGCAAAACAAAAACAACAAAACAAAAAACCCAAAATGTTAAACGTAGAGACCTTTGTGAGCAAGGTTCCCAGTGGTTGTTAACGTGCCGTGACCAATTTTCCATGTGGAAAAGGGGTTAAAGAGGGCCGTGTTTTTCCCAGAGGGCAAAGGGTTAAAAAGGGGTGAATTAAGAGCCCAAAGGGGTTAAAAGATCGTGAGACAATTTTCTTTTGTAAAAGGGTTAATGAGGGTGGCGAATGTGCAGGTCCCAAAGGGGGAAATGAGGGTGGCACATGTCGGGTCCCAAAAGGGTTTTAAAGACGGGGGACATTGCAGGTCCCAAAAGGGGTTAATTTTAAGGCGACATGTTAGTCCCAAAAGGGCAAGAGGGACGGACATGGCAGGTCAAAGGGGTTAAAAATGATGGCGGACTGTGCAGGGCCAAAGGAAAAGAGGGCGGTGATGATCCCCCCCGAAGTGCCCGGACCCCATCTCAACAGCTCCGCACGCTGTTCCCAGGGACTTGGAGGATTCCGCAGGAGGCGCCCTCCACCGAAGATGGTGGGGGCAGGTGGGGCCGCGCCCCTTCCCCCCTCACCAGGCCTCTGTCCCTGTCTGTGTTTTACCTTCCTTCACCACGCCCCTGTCCCTGTCTGGTTTTCAAACCTTTCCTTCACCAACGCCCCTCGCCCTGTCTGTGTTTCTAGTTTTTCCTTCCCACGCCCTCGCCCCTGTCGTGTTTCTAGCCTTTCCTTCCCCAATTGCCTTCTGTGTTTCTACCCTTTCCGTCTGTTTTCACTGGATCGACTTCAGGGGTTTCCTTTGCCCAGAGAGGAAATTTTTGGGGCCCATCCCTTTTTGCGACTCGCGTTTCCCCCTTTTTCCCGCCTTCCTTTATTCACACACACACACACACACACCACCACACACAACACACACACACCGCACGCACGCACGCCCGACAGACCACGCACAGATGCACATGCCCACACCACACACACCCCACACACACAACACAACCACACACACACACACAAAACACACACACACAGGGGTGTTTGAATTTTCCTCGAAAAGGGAAAGATGCAGATGAGATGTTTTTTGACCCTGCCCGTTTTTGGTTTTTCATTACCTTCGACTTCACTGCGAAAATACGGGGAAACTACAGGTTTGGGAAAAAAGAAATAATTTATGTTTTAAAAAAAGGGAGGGGGAGGGAACCGGAAATATTGAAATGGAGAAACATGGAAAAAAAAAGGGGGGTGTGTGTGTGTGTGTGTGTGTGTGTGTGTGGTTGGGGTGTTGTGTGTGTGCGTGCGTGGTGCGTGCGTGCGTGCGTGCGTGCGGCGTGCTGGGTGGTGCGGTGTGGTTGGTGTGGGTGTGTGTGCGGGGGTTGGTGTGTGGTGGTGTGTGTGGTGTGTGAAAAAAGAAAAAGAAGTTTTCCCCTCCCCCCCCCCCCCCCTTTTTTTCAAAGGGGGAAAAACATAAGAAAACCAAAAAAAAAAAAAACCCAAAAAAACCCAAAGGGTGCCTACAACTTGGCCCCCCCCCCTCCTAAGGTCAAAACATATCTCTTTAAAAAAAAATTTAATAGTTGTTTTTAAGGGGACGCCCGTATTTCAGGTCCGTTTTTGTTCTCTTTTCATAATGATTTTTGGGGTGGACGTTTTGGGATTCGCACGTGAGTTTTGAAAGGCGCGCCTATTTTTTTTCGGGTTTTTTCGTAGATTTTTTCATCCGGGAGGGTGGGACCCCTCGCCGGGGTGACTTTTAAGGAGACCAACCGGGGTTTATCTACACCCCGGGGGGCCCCAACTATTTTCGCCCCCCCTTCGTGCTATCTACCTCCTCCGTATTGGGGGGCCCAGGTCAACGAAAGGTCTGGGGTTTCCCGGGTATTTTGGCCCAAAAATTGTAGGCTGGTAAAAGGGGTGGGGACGGGAGGAGAGAGGAGAGAGAGAGAGAGAGAGAGAGGGGAGAGAGAGAGAGAAGAGGAGAGAAGTGTTTTCTTCCCCTTTTTTTTTTAAAGGGTAGGGGGGGGGAGGGGTGGGATTGAGAGAGAGAGAGAGAGAAGAGAGGAGAGAGAGAGAAAGAGAGAGAAAGGAAAAGGGGAAAAGGGAGAGAAAAGGGAAAAAGAGGGGGGAGAAGAGAGAAGAGAGGAGAGAGAGAGGGAGAAGAGAGAAGAGAGAGGAGAGAGGAAAGAGAAGAGAGAGAGAGAGAGAGAGGAGAAGAGGAATGTGTTCTTTTCCCTCTCTTCTTTTCTTTGTCCCCCCCCAAAATCCCCTCCTCAATCCCCCCCTCCCCCTCCCCTCCCCTCTCTTCTCCTCTCTCTCTCTTTCTCTCTCTCTCTTTTCCCTCTCTCTCTCTCTCTCTCTCTCTCGTGAACCGCCTTTTTTCAAAGGGTTTCAGCATTAGCTTGCTATTCCTCCAGGAAATTTAAAAGCCATGTGAAAAAAAGGTTTTCGCAGGGTTTAAAAAGCCTTATAAAAATTAAAAATCATCACATCACACCCAAATCATCACCCACATCATCATCATTTCAATCATTATTGTATTATTTTATTATTATTTATTAAATTACTATTATTTCAATATATTATTTTTTTTTTATTACAAATCATTAGCACATCACACTATATCTCATCATCATCATATCATCTCATCCTCATCATCTCATCACCCCCCATCATCATCCATTATTTTTTCTTATCATTACCATCATCTATCACCCAAAAAATAAACCCCAACATCACTCTCCATCATCATCATCATTCCTTCAATTTTTAAATTAATTTATCTTATTTCTTTTTGTATTATAATTACATCATTTTTATTAATTATTATCATCATTACTTTGTCACCCTCATCATCATCATCACTCATCTCACTCTTTATCACCACCATCCCACCACCATCACATACACTCTCATCATCATCATCATCACATCACACACATTACCATTCATCATCCCCACACCACCCCCACCATCACCACCACTACCACATTTCATCATCGCTTTCGTCGCGCTCATCTCTCATCCCCTCTCATATCATCATCATCATCTCAATCACCACCAGGTCTCACCTCATCACATCCACCCATCATCACACCATCCCCACAATCTCATCCCTCATCAATCACCCCACCCCCACCAGTCTCCTCGTTTCGGTATAAATTTCCATACCCCAGGCGCTTTGGTCCTATGCGGGCCCCTGGTGACAGGGCATACGCGGTGGGCCTTTCGTCTACAAAGGGAGGGCCCCTGCGGGGGAGGAGAAGGGGGCGGCCCCCCCATCCCCGGCCGCCTGCACTACTGTACCGCCCCCTCCTCACCGCCATACCCTCGTCGTCGCCCTCGGATCAGTTTCTTCACCCCGGCCGGCCCGAACCCAAATATGTGAGGGGGTGGGGGGATGTTGTTGAACGGGTGGTGCTGTGGTTGGGGCTTTTGTTTTAGTTTTGTCTCATCTGTCTGTTGTCTGTCTGTTTCTGTCTCGCTGTGTCTGTCTGTTCTGTTGTCTGCTGTTGTCTGTCTGTCTCTCTTCCTCCCTTTTCTCCTTCTTCTCTCTCTCTCTTCTCCCCCTCTCTCTCTCTCTCTCCCTTTCCCCTCCCCTTCTACGCAGATTCATTCCTTGGAGCTTTTTTTTTCCGCTGGGACCACGAAAGAAAAGTCTGTCTAAAACGTGTGTTGTGGTGTGTGTGTGTGTGTGTGTGGTTTGGTGGGGTGTGTGTGTGTTTTTATTTTATTTTTATTACTTTTTTATATTATTATTATATCTTTATTATTTTTATTATTATTTTATTATTATTTTTTTATTTTTGTTATCATTTTTGCTTTTTCATGATTATTGTTATTTTTGTTTTTGTATAATTGATTTGGGGATGATGGGGTTACATTACAATTCTCTCATCCTTTTAAATATTTTTATTATGAGAGAATCTCTCTCATCATCAAATCGTGGGAAAATTTTTCTTCTTGTTTTTTTTATTAAAATTATTTTCCCACCATCATTGTCATCATTATTTTGTTTGTAGTAGTATTAGTAAGAGTGGTGGTAATACTTATTGTTATCTATTATGTTATTATTATTCTTGTAGTAATGGTAAAAATAAGGGGAGTATCATATCTTTTAATTATTATTTTGGGTTTTGTTGTTATTTATTTTTAAATATTGTTATAAATTATTATAACAGTTTTTCGGTTGCTGTTGTTGTACCATCAAAACTCCAAAATTAAAAAGAAAATTTGTCCCCGCTGTACAAAACAACATATGGAACCGCCACGACCTGCCCACCCCCCGCCTGGGCTCAAAAAAAAGGCCAAGGTCTCTTCGCCGCAACGGCCGGGCGTCTGCGACGTCCTTCCGTCACCATCTCCCCCTTTACGGGTCGAAGGGCGAGAGATGAAGGGAAAGCAGGGGGAAAAAAGGAAAACCCTTTTTGGACGTAACTGCTGCGACGGGCATGGGGTGCGGGGTTTTGGGGGTAATTCTTTTTCTCTTACACACACACACACACAACCCCCAGGGAAACCCTTTAAAGTTAATACTAGTTCAGAAGACCTTTGAAGAAAAAAAGCACAAGCGCGTGGCCTCGTGTGTGTGTGTGGTGGGGGAAAGATAGATACAGAGAGAGAGAGAGAGGGAGAGGAGCAATTAGGAGAAAAGAAAGTGGCGGCGGCGCGTGCGTGTGTGTGTTGTTGGTGAAAATTTTGAGTGTGGTGTTGTGTGTGTGTGATTAGGTGTGAATATTAACTCCTAGGTTTCTGTAGACAGAACAAAATCTTGATCATTTTCAGAAAAGCCGACTTCCTCAAACTGACGAAAAAACCAAAAAGAACCTATGTCGTCACTGGAAATGAATTTGGTTAGTCAACCCATTAAAAAGTGACTATCAAGATAAAACTTTTTCCTTCCCGGCGGGGGAATTTTTTTTTCAAATCGGGAACTTTAAACTTTTCTATTAGTGGCTATGCGAAGAAAATTTTGTTGTTACTTTTTTTTAGCCTTTCCCCCGTCTTATTTTTCTATTACCTTAATCATGCCCTTTCTTGTTGTAATAACAAATGGATAACCTTGCCCCAGGCGAATATACACGCCCATAACTTCGAAACGAATACTGACACGACCAAAATGCCTTGCGAAACGCAAACCAGGCAACCCAAGAAACTGGAACAGTCCAAAAAGAGTTCCACACTTGCCATTGACCCGGGTCCCCGACACTGCCAACCCCAGACTACCAAAATCAAATCAAAATTATTCAAAATTGACGGCCCTTTTGTAAACTTGAAAACAAACAAACACTTGCCCAAAAAAAGGAAATACAGGAAAACCCCGATTTGCGGTTAAAAGGAAACCCTTTTTGGGGAGGGAAAAGCAAAAAGCAAGTAACGAAATATCTACGGTTTTTTTTTGATTTTTTGGTCTAATTCTTTTGAGTGAGCTTGTAATATCAACCTATGGGTTATTGTGGGTTTCATCTACCACAGTGATAACAGTAGGGGTTTCCCAAAAGGGCTCACAGAAAATAACCTATTTTGGGGGTCAGTTACCTGTTATTTTTTTGGAAAAGAACGAATTTTTCATGTGTTTTTTTTTTTCTTCCATAGTTCAAAGAAAAGTTGTGTACCTGAATTTTGCATTTTTCAAATTTTATTTTTTAAAAAAACAGAAAAACCCCCCTTTCAAACTTTGAATAGACCCAATCCAAAAAGAAATGAGGCTGAAAAGGATGAGACCTTGTTGTAGTTTTTTTTCCCGCGCTTTTTTTCCCCTTTTCCTATTTCAATTATTTACAAACACAACATTTTTTTCTGTTTTTTTTTTTTTTAATTGAAAAACAAAAAGTGAAAAAAACAAATTCTCCTGAATGACACTACTTGTTATTTACTGCTTACCTCATTAAGAATCCCCATTGTTTTGCTGTTTACCTGGCAGTGGAGAAGAAGAAGAAGAAGAACACCTGCAAACGGCTGTTCTTCAAGTTCGTGTGCGGCGCCCATGACACCACCACGGAGGAGGAGGAGCAGAAGCAGAAGATGAAGAGTCACCTGCAGAGCTTGGCCAACCTGAAGCAGAGCACCGGGAGAAGGTGGCCCTGACCATCGGCCTGCTGATCATCCTGGGCATCGGGGTGGTCATGTCTGTCTTCTGGTCCGTGTACGACTTCCACGAGGCCCCCCTACACCCTGACGGGGCTTCCTACCTGCTGCCTGGGGATGAGAGGAACGAGACTCAAGGGGTGGCTGTGATATGAACGGGTGTAGTCTTGTGTTTCTACGTTGTTTGTTTTTGGGGCTTATTGTTCTGTCCGAGTCTCTGTCTGATTCTTCTGGTTCTTCATTTATTTTTCTTCATCTGATTCTTCTTTTTTTTTTTTTCCTCTTTCTCCCTTCCTACCCCCCCCCCCCCCCCCCCCCCCCCCTCCTTCCTCTTTTGTTTTCCTCTCTCCTCATTTTTCCTTCTTTTTTTCTTTCTTTCTTTCTTTCTTTATGTCTTCTCTCTCTTTTTTCTTTCTTTCTTATTTTTCTTTTCTTTTTCTTTCTTTCTTTCTTCCTTCCTTTCTTTTTCTTTCTTTTTTCTTCTTACTGGTTTATTGATGACTGGTTTTTAAGATGTGGACGTGACGTGGAATCTTTTTGACGATGCAAAAGGCCCTGACATGGTCCCGTGTTGTCGACTGGCTATCAACAATATAATCGCATCCTTCTTTGTTTTCTGCTTCCCTCCTTTTCACTTCACCTCCTGTCTTCACGACACAAATTTCCCCCTCATCCTGGGCGCTTTGACGTGTAAATACGTTTGTGGGTATTCCCGTTAGTTCGAAAACCCTTAAGATCAAACAGTAGTGTCCCCTTCCTCTTCCATCCATGGCAATTGGCGGTCTGTGTTCAGGACATATAGGTGAACGTTTTTGTGGCCCTCGAGTTTCGTCTAACGGTATGGACGAGGGTCGTCCATGCGAATTGCTCTCTGCGATATTTTTCCGTTTTTCCCCCTTTTTTCTCTCCGTCTTCTCAAACGAAGAGCGCCAAAGCTGTATTCCCAAGCACTAATCCGTAAACGGAAAAAAAATGAATGAGAGCTGCTATGAAGAGAAATATGGACACAACCAACAAATAGGCCGGAATGATAACATCAAGACCACGGACGTTGAAATCCACTGTAACATCTTGATCATATAAGCAGAGACCAGCCGCAGTGGTCCAGTGGATAGCGCTTTGAGCTTTCAGGGCTTAGAGGTTGTAGGTTTGATTTCTACTACAGGTCTTCGTTTGCGGGATTTGTCGGTACCTGTCGGCAGTTACTCTGAGTTGAGTGTGCTGGGAATTCAGATGGGAAGACGGGAACCGCAGAGTCGAGTTTTTCCACATACTGGATTCATCTCTGAGAGTGTGTGGCTCTCTTATTTCACCAAAATGCACGTGTTGATCTCGTTGGCCTTGTCGAATCCGAGACTTGTCATGAAATGAAATACAGTAGAGAACACACTTATCATGTAGTTTCAAACCAGAAAAAAAAACTGTTACAGCATCGTCATTATCATGATCATGTTGATCATCCTAAGTAAAGTTCCGAATTCTATGTTGAAAATCTTTTCTTATTCCCACGTGTTAGATCTTTGAACCACCGATCGCCCATAGAAGGTGGCAGATTACAAGACATACCTCATGATGAAACGCTATGTCGAAAATGCAGCACAGAAGCATTCGGTCATATGTTTCATTGTGTATTTGAACGTCCGTTCTTCCATCAGCACAGATTCAAATATGTGACCAAATACCTTGACAAACGCCCAAATATTACAGTGAAACATTATTCATTGTTAACACCAAAAGCGAGTGTAAGTTAACAAAAGTAGTAACATTCTTTAAAATAATCTTTTTTTTTTCTCAATTGGAATTTTACAGTCAGTTTACTACATCGTTGTTCTTTTTTATGGGTGTGGAGGTGTGCATGTCGATTCTGGACACACACACACACACACACCACACACACACACACACACACCACACACACACACACACGCTGGCACGCCAACGCATGCGTACGCACGCACACACACACGCACACACGCACACGCACACACACACACACACACAACACACACACACAATATATATATTAATATATATATATATATTATATATATATATATATATATATTGAATGAGATGATCTGGAATGGTCCATTTTAATGTGCCGCGTACGGACTTCATTTAAAAAGTAAATCCTTTGGCCTTACCTTTGTGTCTTTGTCTTGTGGCTCTTTATGTCCAGCAGTCATGTTGACCTCAGTTCTGATTGTCTCTCCACGTCTGTGCCCATAGTGAGCTCCTGTCCGCGTCGCCGGTATCCGCAATGTCGTCAAGACTGTCGATGAATGGCAGCCTGCATACATGTAGCTCGTTAAGGCTGCACACCAAAACGTAATGCTCCAAGGCCTTGCTTAAGGCGTCGAGTATTTATAGACTGGCGCAATTAGAATGTTTTGAGAAATTTCATTGGAGTCTGAGAGTGGAATATCCTGATTTTCTTTCATTTGGCCATCAAGCTACAAGCCTGGTGGTTCCAAGCAGACAGATTAAACGCAAAGGAATGGGACTATTTGGGCGCTTCCAGCTGGCGCAAGGATAGAGTCACAGGTTAGTGCAAAGGCCTGAAATGTGATGTCAACTAAGGGGAAGGTTATGTATTTGAAGATTGTTTCTGACTTCATTCGTAAAAATCCCCCCAAAGAGGGGAAAGTATTGCAGGAAGTTGTTCTTTCG
>CM031611.1:57939433-57941933 GCA_018398815.1 Conus ventricosus
ATCAGTTATCACTTTAAGTCTTGACTGCTGGCTCAAAGTTATGGTAGGCCTCAAAATGTTTACATGGACTATATAGTGTTTTAGTGCAAAATTATAATTTGGGGCGTGTGGCTTTCACGCCGGTTTCGTGATTAAACCATTGATATTGTCAGTAGGGGTGGAAAGGCTGGGGGGGGGGGGGGGGGGGGGGGAGGGGAAGGGGGGGGGGGAGGCTTAGCAGATTGTGTTTTGCGTGTACAGGACGAGAACAGGCACCAGGGGTTACCACCAAAGTGACTCTGCAGCGGCGGTGCTGTGTCTCCTCCGGTGGGTTGCTTCCTGACGACCTGATTCTGATTGGTGCCACGTGAACAGCGTTTTGCTGAGGCTGCGACGTATCGTGGCTTGATGGTGTCTCTGTTCGAATGAACGGAACGTGTTGTGAATGTAATGCTACCGGGGATTGTGGAGGGTGTGGAAGATAAGGCAGCAAAGAATAAATGATTAGATAGATAAGAGAAAGAACGAATAAATGAATATATAGAAATATATATATATATATATATATATATATATTATATATTATGTGTGTGTGTGTGTGTGTGTGTGTGTGTGTGTGTGTGTGTGTTTGGTGTGTGTGTGTGTGTGTGTGTGCGTGGTGGTGCGTGCGTGCGTGAGTGTGCGTGCGTGCGTGCGTGCGTGCGTGCGTGCGTGCGTGCGTGTGTGGCGCGCGCGCGCGTGTAAATTTATAAACAAATGAACAATAAATAAACAAACGAATGAATAAATAAATGAATAAAAAGAGAGTAAAAAAAGACAAAATTAGGATATCGGAGAACAGCGAGGGAAGGAGGACAGAGCGTAAACGTGTACAGAGTACGCCAATGCACACGGTTCTCTGTTCTCTTTTTAATCCTTGTTCTATCCCACTGGTTGATTCGTTTGTTTGTTTCTTTGCTTTGTTTTGGTCTTAAGCCTCCAAATTTTTCAGATTCTTTTAATTTTTTTTTTCTCCTTTCTCCCCCCCCCCCTTCCCCCTATCCCGCCTCCACCACCCACCCCCCCCCCCCCCCCCCCCGCCCCCCACCCCCGGTTTTGCTTTGTACGGTTTCGTTTCATTTGTATGTCTTTGCGTTACCGTCCCAATCTCGGTCAAGTATGCCTGTCTGTATGTTCTGCTACTGACGGACATTTCCATGCGGGACTTGAATAGTTTAGTTGTTAAGAAAAATATTCTTTTTCAGTTGTCCCCTTATTTATTTTTGTTGTTGTTGTTGGTCTCTTCTTCCCTTTTAACCGTTTACATGCTTTCGGTAACATTTCAGCTCGCTTCCATTTGCCTGTACATAACAATGACTTCTATCAGTGATATGCAATACGCTGGTTGAGTGAATGAACTAAATCGGATGACTGACAGACGTACATATTTGGTAACTGTCTGTTTTTCTTCAACATTTAGAATCATTGGGAGATTACGTGCTGAATAGTATAAATAATCAGACATCCTTTTTTTAAATACCGTTTCTTTCCACATAGAACAAACGATTTGATATATCTTTAGCGAGATAAGAGTATCATTTAACAATCATTTATCATTTTCCTGTTTTGTCTCGAAGGAAGGATGCTTAGGCTTATATACATCTTGTGTGGGAAACGCGTGAGATGATTTCTCACTTTTTAACGCTTCTTATCCAATTTTAAAAAGATTCTTTTTTGTTGTTGTTGTTGTTTATATACTTGTTATGCATTTTCGCTACTGAATAAAAGCATTTATATTGCTAATGGTGTTTGTTATATTTGTATGCTTGGTCTACTGAGAGACACAGACGCAGAGACAGAGAGACATAGAGACATAGAGACAGGGCAAAGAAGATGAGTAACACTATAAGTAATAAAACGGTGGTCTTTCTTGTGTGTGGTGTGTGTGTGTGTGTGTGTGTGTGTGTGTGTGTGTGTGTGCCAGAATGAGTGCTTGCATGTGTGCGTGCATGAATGCGTTGGTGTGTGTGCGCGTGTGTGTTAGCGAATGTTTATGCAAACGCGCCTCTGTTGTGTGTGTGTGTGTGTGTGTGTGTGATTGTGTGTGTGTGTGTGTGTGTGTGTGTGAGCGTGTGTGAATGTTCGCTTGCCTGAGACCGTTTATCTGTGGAGTTTGTTTGCATCATTGAAACAGAAAACAGACGAAAGCCGTTTAATGAATTTGAAATGTCTTTTATTCAGAGTTTACACCACATTATACACTCTACGCGAAGAATTTTTCAAAGTCTTGCATATTCTTTTAAAACAGCAACTGCAATATAGAATGCATAAGAAAATAATTTCATTTCACTGGCCAAAAAACATACACATTTACAGAGAACAAATTACCAATGGAATGATGCTGGATCTACAAATGGAATGATATTGGATTTACAAATCAAAATCAAGCAAACAACACGTGTCAGATTACGTATTCTAATACAGTTTCGCTATACATGGCACTGTGTTTCCAACACGTATACAAAGACCTTATTTTCGGGGG
>CM031611.1:57946933-57949433 GCA_018398815.1 Conus ventricosus
GGGGTGTGGTGGTGACAGGTGGGGATGGGGTGAAGGGGATGGCGGGGTGAGGGAGGGGGGGGGGGGTGAAGTGCATAGTAGGGTAGGATGAAGGGCGAGTGGTGGAACGTGTGTGGTACGTGTGGGATGGGGATGGGGATGGGGGTGTTGTGGGGTGGGGTTCTAATACGTGTGGTAGGCTGGTGTGGGATGTGTGAGATAGGTTGTGCTCGAGTATGTGGTGTGGCTTGGGGTTGTACGTGTGTGTGTGTGTGTGTGTGTGTGTGTGTTGTGTGTGTGTGTGTGTGTGTGTTTGTGTGTGTGTGTGTGTGTGTGTGCGTGTGCGCGCGTGTGGCGCGTGCGCGTGTGCATGTGGTGTGTGTGTGTGTGTGTGTGTGTGTGTGTGTGTGTGTGTGTGTGTGTGTGTGTGTGTGTGTGTGTGTGTGTGTGTGTGTGTGCGTGCGTGCGCGTATGTGTGTGTGTGTGTGTGTGTGTGTGTGTGCGCGCGCGTGTGGTGTGGTAGGGTGGAGTGTGTGGAGTGGGGTGTGAGTGGGGTGGAGCAGGGTTGAGCGTCTTCTGAGGGGTAGTGTGTGTGTGTGTGTGGGGGGGGGGGGGGGGGGGTATTGGTGGGGGGTGGGGGGGCGCATGTTTTGGTGTTGTTGAGCTGGTTTGGGTCAGATGCGATGTATTGCGGGCTGCGACGTTTGAGGTGAGTTGGAGCAGAGCAGAATGTAGTAGGATGGGATGGGGGTGGGGGGTGGGGGGTGGGGTAGGGTGAGGTGTGTTTTTTAGGGTGGGAATGGGAATGGGATGTGGGATGTGTGACTGGGAGTGTGGGGTGTGGGATGGGTTGGAGTGGGGGGTGTAAGTGGTTGGGGATGAAGGGTGGAGTGGTGGAATTGGGATTAATTGGATCGGGTGGGGTGGGGTGTATATGGTTGGGGATGAAAGATAGAGTGGGTGGGGTTGGGACGTGTGTGGTCTGGTTTTAAAGGGCTGCATGTATCGGATGTGTGGGGAACTAGGGTGGGGATGATTGCGTTGTGTGACTTTTGTGGGATATTTATTTGCTTATTTCTTTCCTTTCGTCTTTGCTTTCCACAAATACACATATGTCACGGGTAAATATAAAACTTTACAGCTGCGATAATCATTTACGCCACCAACACAAATTTGTACACACGCATGCACAACTCCCCTCTCCCCCTGACACACTATCCCCCCTCCCCCCACCCTACCCCTCCCACACACACTTTCATACCCAAGACACACACGAGCAGGCATGAAGACAGATACCCATATACCATATACCCCTCCCTCCACACTAATATATGTAAACACCTGTTCCTCACTGCACACAGGCGGAAAGGCCCCATCCCTCAACAAATATGCACATGTATCTTTCACCTTTGTTTCACACACACACACCACACACACACACACACACACACACACAACACACACACACACAACCACCTCTTCAAAACCGGATCAAGACCCGCACAATTGCTCTTCTCCCTCTACTCCCCCCCCCCCCCCCCCCACTTCTCCCCGCCCCCTCCCCCCCCCCCTCTCCCCGCCCCCTCCCCCCCGCCGGGCCCCGGCAGGAAAGACCAGTCAAACAAGCCAAAAACAAGGAGGACCAAAACCACCACCATGCACATCGCCGATTCGTGTGCGCGCGCAGGATAATCAACCCGCCAAACTCTGCACGCTGGCATACCTTCATCGTGCTCCGCTTTGTAGAGATTGGGGTCCACAAAGTGATGCTTCATATCGTCGTCCCGCGTCCCGTTTACTGCCTCGTCTTTGGAGCCGGAAATGGTGGCGATGCTGACGGAAGTGACGTCAACAGCCTCGTTCTTCTCCCCCTCGGCCGGCCCGTTACTGACAGCCGTCAGTTCCATGTCCGGGGGAGGGCTGGTGTCGTGGCGTGTCCAGTAGGTGGTTTTGTACAGCTGGGAGATCATCATCATTCATCCTCATCGTCGTCGTCGTCGTCGTCATCATATCATCATCATCATCATCATCCTCATCCATCACCATCATCATCATTCATCCTCATCATCATCCTCATCCATCCTCATCATCGTCGTCGTCATCTCATCGTCATCCTCATCATTGTCGTCGTCATTCGTCGTCATCTCATCGTCATCCTCATCATTGTCGTCGTCATATCGTCGTCATCCTCATCGTCGTGTCGTCGTCGTGTCATTGTCGTGTCGTCGTCGTGTCGTCGTCGTCATCGTCATCCATCATCATCATCATCATCATCATCATCACCATCATCATCACCGTCATCATCACCATCACCATCACCTTCTTCATTTGAACAGACGAAAATCGCCCTGGCTCTGTAAAAAAAAAAATTGAATGTGAAAAAGATGGTTTCATCCGCGATTTTGGGAAAAGTAAATTAGTAAAATTAGTTAAATGCCACATGTCAGCAAAACATAGCAGAAAGAATGATGCGTGACTGGTAGATCCTTGTGTTTCTACGCCATTGGTAGGGCACGAAGAT
>CM031611.1:57951571-57954071 GCA_018398815.1 Conus ventricosus
CGATCCGACGACTCCCTTTGCCGCCAACATCAGAAGTTTGTATTTTGTCGTTTTTAGGGGTAGTTAACGGTTTTTAACGTCATAAATAACTGTCGTAGAAACTGTCCAATGACCCTATTTACTCGGAGATGTCCCTCTAGATTCGATGTACCTGTGCAATGTCATAACGTCCATTTGATGAAAAGCAGAGGAAAAAGTCTTTGAAACCGTTTAACAGTTTTGTAAGGGTTTTTTTAAGGGTTTCTTTTTTTAGAGATTAGTCCAAAACCATCCTTGGGTCACAACAGACGTACCTGCTAAATTTCAAGAAGATCGGGTTCTAAACAGTTTCTTTTATAGGGTTTGGTGTTTTTAACGGTTTTTAACTGTTATAAATAACGTTTTTTAACTGCCAAATAACGGTTCTAATTTTAGAGAAGTAGTCCTGTACCTGTGCAATGTCACAACGCCATTTGAAAAAAAGCAGAGGAAAAAGATGTCTTTGAAACCGTTATAACAGTTTTTTAACGGTTTTTAACGGTTTTATTTTTTTAGAGATTAGCCCAAAACCATCCTCGGGTGACAACAGACGTACCTGCCAAATTTCATGACAATCGGTTGAGCCGTTTTCGAATCTATAGCGTACACACACACACACACACACACACACACACAACACACACGCAGACAGAATTTGCCATTTATATATAGATTATATATATATATATATATATATATTATATATATATATATATATATATATAAATATATATATATAATGAAAAAAAACACATGTAGGACAAATAGTCATACAGAGAGATCTGTATGGATACACAGATATGTAGGAAAGACAAATAGACGGACAGACAGACGAACAGACAAGCAAACAAACGGGAAGACAGAATGGGTTGGGTCACGGTAAGTGAAGATAATTATGCCACTGTCACACGGTACATTACCTCTCCAGTGAAGAATAAACACAACTATTTCATCAGCATATAAAGCCTGACTGGACATCCTAGGCAAAAGAACAAAAACAATACAAAACAAAACAAAAACAATACAAAACAAAACAAAAACAATACAAAACAAAAACAAAACAAAACAAAACAAAACAAAAGCAAGTTGAAAATAAAACGAGGCGGGAACAGTAAACTATAAACAGAAAACAAGTAGGAACTCTTGCTCCCATAAGAAAACCTAACACAGAGTTACTTTTTATTCACTTGAAAAAAGTCAGACAAATACAAAGACGAACAATCTGTCTGATAGTGGGGAATAAACAAGCGCAGACCAACAACCCCTCCGTCATCACAGTAAGGACTTGGCAAAGATTTGAACTTAAGGGGGGACGGGGGCGGGGGGGGGGGGTGTTTGAAGATGAAGAAAATGGGAACATAAAATGAAGAAAATATATTATAAGTATGAAACCTCTTCACTAGCTGCATGAGAGAACCATGGTTATCCCTCCTGAAGGCAGATCTTTTTGTATTGCCTGCTCCTAGGCCTTTTGTGTGTGTGTGTGTGTGTGTGTGTGTGTGTGTGTGTTATTCGGATGCACATTCAGTCATTTCGGGGAAAGATGAATGTGTCGCACCCCCCCCCCCCCCACCATCCCCCTTAGCCGCCCACCGTCTCCTCGTCACCCCCGCCTCCACCCCCCCCCCCCCCCCCCCCCCCCCCCCCCCCCCCCCATTGGGAACGCATTTTTGCTTTATTGGACAATTTGTCATAATTTTGCCCCACCATTTTCATAATTGAATATTTGTTGCAATTGACGGCCCGTCGTGCGTGAATGGAAGTTTTGGGGGGTATGTTTTCGATTTTCGCACGGGCGGTTGGTCTTTCTTTTTTTTTCTCCCCTTCCCCGGTCACGAACTTTTAAAAGATGGCAGGAAGCTAGTGTTTCTGGGAAGGGGTCGATCAAGCGAAGGCCCGAGTGCTGTTTGCAGAACGACAAAGACCCCTAGGCAACGAGCGAGTTGTCCTTGGCAACACCCTGCAGGAAAATCTACTTTAATAGGTCAACAAAGACAGGAGGATACACACACTCGCGCGCATACACACACATACATATATATATATATATAATGCTGAACAATTACGTAGTGGGGGAAAACAAGTGTAGGTTAACAATTCTTCCATCATTGTAGTAATGACTTGGCAAAGATTTGAAATTTTGAAGAAAAAATGAAGAAAATGTATAATTATTATAAAAATGAAAACCGTTCACTAGCTGCATGAGGGAACCATCGCAATCCCTCTCGAAGGCAGGTCTATATGTATCGCCTGCTCCTAGGCCTTTCGGCCGCTGAATCAGAACTTATCAGGGATACACGGCTGATTGTGTCTGTGCTCTTGGCGTCAAATAGAGACACACCACAGTCCGTATTTTTGTGGTGTTCTCAGCACCAAGGGTTCAAAGAAGAATCCAACAGCACACCCAAAGCAGCCAGTGAAAGGTAGTAGAATAAAATAAAACGAAGGTGTGAAGAGGTAAAAAGTTGCTGAAAAACTAAAA
>CM031611.1:57959071-57961571 GCA_018398815.1 Conus ventricosus
CTTTCAGTTTCGCTCTTTGGAATATATTACTTTTAATATAGTATTCTGTTCATTTTTTTCTGCAATTTCTCAGATACACAGGTTATCTATTCTAATTTTCTGTAGTAAGTATCGTTTCGGTTTTTGCCTTTTTTTTTCACTGTTATTTTCTTCAGTGCTTCTCTTTTGCTCTAACTTTGGGCTGTTATGATTTCTTATTTTTTTATTTACTTTATTTCTATTCAGCATTTTATTTCATCTCTATTTTGTCCATCTGGATGGTGACCGCCCTGACATGCCCCCCCCCCCCCCCCCCAACCCCACACCACCCCTCAACCACCGTCATCCTCACTCCCACCCCACCCTTTCCCCTCTGACTGTGGTCGGTGGGGCTCTAAACATGAATTGAATTAGTTGCGCTGAATTAGTAGCGTCCACTTGAAATTAATTCCTCTCTCTCTCTCTCTCTCTCTCTCTCTCTCTCTCTCCGCTTTCCTTTCCTCTCTTTCTCTCTCTCTCCTTACCTTTCCTCTTTCTCTCTCTCTTTACCTTTCCCCCCTCTCGCTCTCTGACCATTTCATTTTGAGAACTTGTACATCGTGATGTACCAGTTTCAGAACCCAGGCCCCTCTATGAGCAAGACCTCCCATAATGCATGAAACTCTGTGTGTGTGTGTGTGTGTGTGTGTGTGTGTGTGTGTGTGTGTGTTTACGGTGTTCAGATGAAAATTTACCATAGTCACGCTCACAACGTTAAATTAATGATAACTTGTTGAATTATCGCGCTCTTGAGAGAAAGATTTGTTACAATGTTTGTTTTAGATATACAGTCGAGTTTTTACATTTGAATTTATGGTCAAGTTTTTAACTGTGGAGGGAGGAAGTAAAGAAGAGTATCTGGTCGTCTTTGTTTCACTGGTCATCCTTGGATGAGTTAATCTAAATGCCTAACCATCTACCCACTAATGCCAGGCCTGATCAGTGAATTAGGTAAATATGTAGGTCAGGCATCTACTAAGCCTTGTCCGAAAGCTTCCAACCAGCTTTAGTTACTCACTCTTTATTTTTTTTCATGCGTTTATTTTCTTGTTGTAGTACACACACTGAATGCAATGAAATAGTCTGGAAAGTGAAAGAAATGTGTAGATGTAAGCGCAATATAATGAGAAATTATGGCTGAAGTGACGCAGTTTCTATAAGAAAATGAAAAAAAAATCATTTAGCTGAAGAAAAAAAATTACTTTTTGTGTGTTTGTTTGTTTGCATGTTTTTTTTTCCCTTGACTTAAGGATTAAGAAAAGGGGAACAAGAAAAAGGAGGAGAGAAAGGTGGAGAGAGAGAGAGAGAGAGAGAGAGAGAGAGAGAGAGAGAGAGAGAGAGAGAGAGAGAGAGAGAGAGACAGAGACAGACAGACAGACAGACAGACAGACAGACAGACAGACAGACAGACAGAGAGAGATGGGGTGGGAGAGAGGATGGGAGAGAAGGGGGAGAGAGACGGAGACAGAGAATGTGTGATGTTGTTGTTGATGATGATGATGATGATGATGATGATGATGATGATGATGATGACGATGACGATGATTTTTCTGTTCTAATATTGTTTGGATTTACTATAGTTTATACTTTTTTTTTCTCACGGCGTGTCTTTTAAGTTGTAATAACAAGAGCCGGTTACAGTCATTAAAACCGATGTGTGTGTGTGTGCGCGCGTGTGTGTGTGTGTGTGTGTGTGTGTGTGTGTGTTAAAGGAGAGAGAGAGAGAGAGAGAGAGAGAGAGAGAGAGAGAGAGAGAGAGAGAGAGAGAGAGAGAGAGAGAGAGAGAGCTTGTGTAATTCTCTTGGAACAGAAGTATTCAGTTGAAACAAAGAAATATTGACAGAGTTCTGTGTTCAAGTATATCGGTAACAACAATACAAACGATTTTCTTTTCGACTTTTTTTTCTATGTTGCTTGTATGCTTTTATAGAATTTTTTGTAGATTGCTTATTTATATTTTTTTCTCTTTTTTATGTTTGGTTTCCCCTACAACATACGATAATGCACAGATATTTGAACATACGCGACGAAGAAGTAAGAAACTACGAAGTTTGTAATTTTGCCAGTACCTTCAGTACACTATCACTTCCTTTGCAAATCAGCATCCAACACTATTAGCCAGGCGCTGACCCGGAATCTAGAAGGTAGAAGGAATAGAGGACCAATCAGAAACCGCTAGTGAAGTCACAGTGAGGCAGAGCGGAAGAGGAAGTGAACCCACGGGGCTGCAGCCGAAAGGACAGCCCAAAGGGGAGTGCAAAGCAGAATGTCACTGTTGGCCTTATCTCCCTTAGGGGTGACGGACCATAGGTTGCAAATAGATACAAAAGGAATTTAGGATTATTCATGCCCATTCAGGGATTTCTTGAAACGCATCATTTTGTATTCGAAGCGCTAAGAACGCTTTCATTTTAGATGAGTGAGGTTGGGGTTTTTTTTGGTTGTGAAGCAGGTGTTTGAGATATCATACTTTGCTTCAAAA
>CM031611.1:57966571-57986571 GCA_018398815.1 Conus ventricosus
TCTTTGGGCAAAAGGACAGGTCACTGTATAGCCATTATATAGGATACACGCATTGTTCTTTTGGGCAAAGGCACGGGTTTTTGAACACATATCATATAGGTCAAGGCATTGTTCTTTGGGGCAAAAACCACGGGTCACTGTACTCCCTTATAGAGGACACGGGCATTGTTGTTCTGAGTAAAAGCACTGGTTACTGAAGGCCCATTATGTGGGAAAAGGCATTGTTCTTCTGAGTAAAAGCACTGGTTACTGAAGGCCCATTATGTGGGAAAAGGCATTGTTCTTCTGAGTAAAAGCACGGTTACTGAAGGCCCATTATGTGGGAAAAGGCATTGTTCTTCTGAGCAAAGGCGCAGGTGACTGCGCACCCATTATACAGAACAAAGCGTTGTGTCCTTCTAGGCGAAAACACAGGTTACTACTGTACACCCATTACACAGAACACACTCATTGTGTTGTGTGTTTTTTCTGGACTACCGCACAGGTGACCGCCCAGCCATTATATAGGACACATACATTGTTCTTTGGGGCAAAAAGCACAGGTTTTTGAAAACGTGTTATATGGAACAAGGCGTTGTTCTTTTGGGCAAATACGCAGTTACTGTGCACCCACAAGTACAGCAAAGCATCGTTCCTTCAGATAAAACCCTGGGGTGATTGTCATACCAAGACGCACATGGTTCCTTCATTTAAAAAAGTAGGTCACCGCAAGCCCAAGACGTGAGATGGACGTATATTTAGGAGACATATTTAGCAGATTGACGGGAAATTTTAAATGGCACGGACACTAACATCTTTATTGACATCGGCTAATAGCCGTTATGTGAATGGAATACACTGACGTTTTTTTTTTTTTTTTACTTTTTTTCTTTAGAAGAAAAAAAACAGACGCAAAACTGCAAATCAGTTGTCTACACAAGTAAACAAAATCCAAGAAATCAGGGTCATTTCCATCACTCAGTTGTGTTTCTTGTTCTTTGTTCCAGCACGAAATAATTTTCATTCAACAACCATTTTTTACACTCTCTCTCTCTCTCTCTCTCTCTCTCTCTCTCTCTCTCTCTCTCTCTCTCTGTCTCTCTCTGTCTCTCTCTCTCTCTGATCTTTCCTATCTCCCATCAACATGCACGCACGCATTGATACCCTCATCTTATCTTTTCCCAACTCACAAATCTTCTCCACACAGATGAAATTATCTGGGGGCATGCCCAAGATGGCCGAACGGTAAACACCACGTACCTGCAGCCAGCTGCAGCATTTTGGTGTGTAAACAAGTGATAGCCAGTATAAAAAAAAATTGAATTGATATTTAGTGATACAACAGTACAGATCTGTGGAGGTGAGTAGATCTGGGAGTCACATTCAAATGATCGACCTGACCTTGTGGAAAGTTAGAATGAATGAAAAAAAAACAAACAAACAAACATGCTTTCAAACCGATGAATGTATAAAAACAAAAACAAACAAACATGCTTTCAAACCATAGACACTAGGACCGTCTACCTTCATCTTCTCACGAGACAGTGACAGAAAATTCGCTCATACAGATGAGGAGTCTCAATGGCGAGATCACCAAGGGGGGGTGGGGGGGGGGGGGGGGGGGGGGGGGCCCGAAGGGGATGGGGGTGCACAGGGTGCACATCATGCCTACTCACCATTACACAACCACACTCAGGTCCTTCTTTCGAAGCACCAGCACCGGCAATCCTCATGGAAACGATCGATCTCCGGGCCCATGAGGCCACCAGCCCGGAGGAGACGCTGCATTGCCGCCCCCAGCACAGGCGGCGTTCACTGCTGTTTTCTCCAACATACGCAGGACACAACCCACCACGCGCCATACTGAGGGCAGTTATTGCTCAGTCAGGTAGCCAGCCAGTGCGAGTGAGCGTGTCCCTGTCCAGACGCTGCCATGAAGTCCATCTAGTGACAGTTCCCCTGAACTTGTATAATTTCGACGATATCACACACACACACTCCTCACAAGCATGGATGTAGAGGAGAAATCAGGACTGGGATCACCACGAGAGCATGTCATGAAAAACCACGGGAGTTTTAAGACTTTTCAAATGAAAGATGGAAACAATGGTACGTTATTCCATTCTGGCCACTGACTGACTGACTGACTGACAGAGACGTAGGACTATTCTACGCTTCCTTCATGATAAATCTCGGCGTCAACCAGACCTGAGAGATACAGACACCTGTAGTTTTGGTCTAGAAATTTTAGCGATTGTCTCGCAGATAGGTGAGCTGATGCTCAATTTGAGTCGCATATCCTCACATGAGCAAGCACACGCTCTCACACATACTAAGGCATGCATGCCGGTTTGCCCTCTCTCATACACACACACACACACACACACACACACACACACACACACACGTGTGTGTGTGTGTGTGTGTGTGTGTGTGTGTGTGTGTGTGTGTGTGTGTGTGTACACGTACGCTCGCACATATGCACGCACAAAGCACGCACGCACGCACACACAGACTTTGATCAGACTCAATGTTTTCACCCACTTCTGACTTAATACCTACGGTGTGTGTGTGTGTGTGTGTGTGTGTGTGTGTGTGTGTGTGTATGTTATGTGTGTGTGTATGTTATGTGTGTGTGTGAACCCCCCAAAAGTACTTATTGTTTTATTACTTGTCGCGAACAACTGCCAGTTATCTTTCAAAGACTTTGAAACAGACGACCACTGATGTGCGTGCTCACTATTTCGCCATTGTCTGTGATGATTTAGTGAAGGAAAAAATCACCACTGACCTGTACTCACTTGTCTTGGTGATCATGTTTCCTCCGAGTGTAGATGACAAACGTCTTTATTCCAACAGCAATTTGCTGTAGATGTAGAGTGAACTAACTATCTGTGACAAAAAAAGAATGCAGGAGAAAGTCGGAGCTCTGGTCTCACGTGTTTACTTAACTCCATGAACACTGAAATAGCAGAAAGTACCAAACACTCGTGTGTGGGACAGGTCACAATGGGCACAGTCCGCTGTCGTGGAAATGCAGGCAGACCGATGAATACTCAACGACGAAAGTTTGGCAAATTATGCTCTGCTGCGTGGACATTCTCCTTTGGAACAAGACCCAATCATGTTGATGCATGAACTATACAACCCTACTGCAACGTCACGTTATATACAGAGAGAGAGAGAGAGAGAGAGAGAGATTGAGAACCAGTGCAAACTGGGTAATCTGCTTATTGTGTAGGACAAGCCCGAATCAACGCGCGCTGTGGCACAGAGCATCAACACCTCGACTTACACTTCAAGACCGGATCAATCTCCGTCGGTACCGGTGTGTCATCACGGCAGCACTATGTTACATTATTGCAGCAGCAGAACCAGGTCAGTCAGTATGGGGTGGTACCAGCAATGCCTCTTCACCGCGTCACTTAAATACTGCTGCAAGGTCCAGCACTTCTACAACAAGCCGAGAGAGAAGTAGATGTTCATTCAGGTAAGATTTTCTTTCACATCTCCTTCTTAAACTTCCTTTCTTATTAACGTTTTATAGTGAAGTGTTACAAGCATCCTTCGGCTCTCGGGTATCGAGATATTCTTTAGCTTGAATAGATAAAAAGCGTGTAGTTGGGTTACGTGATTATAAGAACATGTATATGTGCGCATAGGGGTACGGGTACGATTGGGTGTGGGTGTGGGTGGGTGTGCGCGCGCGCTGACGGACTCTGTACTTCATTTAGTTTTTATTCTTGATAATTTATTTTTGCGTTCTGTCTCGTTATGGGTTGGCCTGTTACTTTCGTCTTTCCCATGTCAGTGATCATTTATTTATATATATATTTTTCATTACCATATCTTTTAATTACGATTTGAACTTAAAACTAGTTTCAAGTATCTTTCGTTTCAAATAAGTCATGTTATGACTGAAAACTTGTAACGTTTTCCGTAAGGCTTATGTCGGTATTCTATCATCATTATCAGTAATAATTATAAAATAAAAAGCATCATCATATTTACAATAATAAAACAATAATAAGAATTTATGTCATCATTATTGTTGTTGGTTGTAGTATTGTAATCTTCATAAACTAAAATTATTGATAAAATGATGGGAAATATCGATTAACTGATCAGATATTTTTTTATTTTTTTTAAAGCATATTTTGTTTTAAGCAATGTAGAAAATAATGTAGGGGAGATAAAAACGGAAAAGGGAGGGCAGTCGGATCTCCTGCGCGACTGTGGTCGGAGACTCTGTGTGTGTGTGTGTGTGTGTGTGTGTGTGGTGGGGTTGTGTGTGTGTGTGTGCGTGCGTGCGTGCGTGCGTGCGTGTGTGTGTGTGTGCTTGTTGCTATTGTTGTTGTAGCTTTTGTTGTTGCAGATTTAGTCTTTTTTCCTCAGTTCGTCTTTGATCTAAGAAAATTAAATTGCCTTTTTTTTCCGCATGACTTCACTGCTGATCTCTGACCCCGTTTATAAAAACTGTTCTATCATGATAAAAAAAAAAGACTCAACCGCCAGTCAGCCCCAGTGGGTATTTAGGCTGTAGACAACCGAAACTTAACAGGCCTTTAATACCCACTCTTGTTTTGTGTCCACTGCGGTCGTGAGCCTATGTATGTGTGTATATAACTCATAGTTTACATGTGCATGTGTATGAAAGAGAGAGAGAGAGAGAGAGAGAGAGAGAGAGAGAGAGAGAGAGAGATCCTTTTACTGTTGATACTGTATTTGGTCCCGTGGGTCTGGCTTATCGCACTGATTTGGCACTTTCTTTTATCAGTTTGTGAGCCGAATTAACCACCGATTAAGCAGACTTCTTCATTCGAATACTCGACGCTGTGCTTTCATCTGTTACTGTTTGAATGAATATCAAATAGCGCTATCCAAGCGTTTATGAGTCTCTCTCTCCTCTCTCTCTCTCTCTCTCTCTCTCTCTCTCTCTCTCTCTCCGCGCCTTTCCCCTATCCTCTCTCAATCTTATCTGCCTGTGTCCCCCCCCCCCCCCCCCCCCCCAGGGCCTTCTTAGGGGACGTAAGTGTGACATGATTGCATCCTGGGAGTTATGTTTGACTTATCTCCCTTACATTATTATCCACCACCCCTCCGTTTTCAATTTTATATTCTTTATGTATTTTGTTTTGTTTAATTTCGTTTTATCTTACTCTATTTCATTCTAATTTCGTTTTCTTTCTTTTTTTACCTTTTTCTTCGTTGGGGGAGGGGGAGAGGAGGGGGGGGAGAATGACAAAGGGAGGTCACTGTTGCTCCCATGGTTCTACAGTTACAAGCCCATTTCCCTAAACTGAGGCTGCTTGGCACTACCTCGCCCAGCACGTTCTTGTTTGCAGCACCACTTCACCTAGAACCAAGTGTGAATGTCACTAGAAGCAGCATATATAACTTGGGAATTTCAGCAGGCAACAATTTCGCCATGCGAGCAAACGCTATTTTTGTTTGTTTGTGTAAGATTTAGGCCTAATTCCATACGATCAAAAAATGCCTGCAAGATATAGATGTTCGTGGTTAACTACTTCATACGGATTCTCTGCGTGTTGTACAATTAGCACATCCACGTACGGAAGGCAGTTTGTCAACTCTTGCATTTACAGGCGAGAACCTTTTATGCAGCGCCAAAGGTAACAAAAACGCAAAATGTAACGATGTTACATATCAAACGGAGCAAATTGTAATCATTGTTACATTTTGCGTTCATTATACACGAAAGATGTTACAAATGTTACAATTTTCGCCCGTGGTGCACACACACACAGACACACACACACACACACACACACACACACACACACACACACACACACACACACACACACACACACACAGCTCGTTTTGTTCCTGTTGCTCTTTTTAAAATGCATCACCCACGAAAATTATACTCGCATGCATCACGTGGGCAAATTGTAACAAGTGTTTCAGTTTGCGTGGATTACCCACGCCGAATGTCACATTGTTACATTTTCAGCTATAACAAATGTTTCTTTTTTTTCCGTTTTTTTTTTCCCGGTCATTGAAAATGTTTTCAAACTTATCTCGTATTAAATAAACCCTGGGTGGATCGCATTGAGGACTATAATTGTTACAATGTCTAAATCGTGCGCCACATTGCAGAGAATAGAAAGTGAACCCTGAAAACATATATTGCACACAGTTGCACTTTTACTGTCTGTTCCCAGTGTAGCAATCATCGACAGTTACTACGAAGGATCGATTGAATTCGTGTCTGTCTGGATATGAAATAAATCAACTGAAGGGGTCATAGGCGTGTGAACGTTTCTAATTTCTTTATCAGTGTCCAAAGGTGCAACTGCGTACATAAGTTTTTGAAACAGATCGCGGCAAGGTTTTTTTTTCTTTTTTTCAGTAGGCCCCTACGTTGTGTGTGTGTGTGTGTGTGTGTGTGGTGTGTGTGTGTGTGTGTGTGTGTGTGTGTGTGTGTGTGTGCGTGTGTGTGTGTGTGTGTGCGTGGGTGCGTGCGTGTGTGGGTGGTGGCTGGGTGTGTTATGCTTGCTTCAAGGTATGTCTTTATTGTTAGTTGTTGTTTTTTTCCTAGTCGTCATCATAACCATGTTGTTGTTTTTCCTAGTCGTCATCATAATCATCTTCATCATCATCATCAACCATTACTATTATTACTACTACTATTGTTATCATTGTAATCATTATTTTATCATTATTATCATTGTTGTTATTATTATTATTATCATTATTATTATCATCATCATCATCATTATTATTATTATTATTATCATTGATATTATTATTACTGCCTTGTTCGTTTGATATTGATTGTGGTTATTCATTATCAACCACGTTTATATGCCAGCATTTTTGCTTGCGCTTCTTGTAAATTAAAGAGTAATGTAAAAAAAAATGCTGACAGCAATATGTCTGTCATACCATCTCTACGACTTTATTTAATAGTAATAACATAATATTGATAATAATAATGATGATGATGATGATGATGATGATGATGATGATGATGATGATGATGATGGGGAGTATTGTTAATAATGATAATGACAATAATGATAATAATAGTAACAATAATAATAATTATAATTATAATAATAACACCAGACGCCGTCCCCCGCCTGGAAGGTCGTGGGTTCGATTCCCATCAGAGCCATTTGTTTGTCTGATTTTTTTTTCCCCGACACGGCTCCTACCCAGAGTTGAGTTTGCAACGGGCTCAGCTGGGAAGACTGGGACCACACAGTCAAGTTTCATCCACTTACTGAATGCGTCTCTAAAAGTATTGCTCAAATTTCCTGCATGTGTCTGTTTCTCTCGGGCCTGGTTGACACCAGGCTTAATTATGAAAATCAGCGTAGAATCCGGCCCTGTCGTGCAGTCTCAGACCGGAACAGAAATCCGAAGCATCATCTTCATCATCATTATCATCCTCATCGATCGGCATTTAAAAAAAAAAAGTCTCAAATTCTTTGTCCCTTCGTGGTGACCTCAGTTTCGATGTCCTCTCCACGTCTGTAGCCTTGGTTTGATTCTGTCGGAGGTCACCGGTATCGGCAAATTCTTGGGGACTGTTGTTGGACAGACGTGGTGGCATCCTCCGAAGGGAGAGCTCACTCACGCCGGCTCCGCGACTAAGCAATTACTGTCGTCAGTAGGGGGCTTAGTAGGTGGTGTCCAGCGTATGTCTGATCAGAACAGGCGCCATTGAACACCACCGAAGTGACTCGACAGCAGTGCAGTGTCTCCTCCGGTGGGTTGCCTCATGACGACTTGACATGGGCTGTTCCTTGTGGATTGCCTGTGCCAGGGCTCGTACCGGGCTGTGACTGTAGACGAGGGGAGTCGGAATGAGCGGTGTGGATGCAATGCACTGAGGTGGCACAGAGGATGGGACAGCTAAAAAAGAAAAGAAAGAAAGAAAGAAAGAATATAGTAAATAAATAAGTAAATTAAACGAATCAATAAACAAATAGATAAATGAATAAAAGTATCAAAAATGAAATGAATAATAATCATATCAATGTCCATGGTTAAATAAATAACATGAAATACTGAAAACGATGATAACGATGACGGTGATGGTTATAATGATTATGATAATTATCATAAATCTCCTCCACTTCCTCCTCCTCATTTTCCTCAGCATCATCATCATTACAACTACTACTACTATTACAATTGTTGTTATTGTTATCGTTATAGTTGTTATTATTATCATTATCATCATCATCATTACTATTATCATTATCTTTTTATCATTGTATTTTCATTATCATCATCATTATCAGTAGTAGTAGTAGTAGTAGTAGTAGTAGCAGTAGTAGTAGTGGTAGTAGTAGTATATTATGATCAATATTACAATTATTATCATTATTATTATTGTTGTGTTTGTTATTATTATTAGTATCATTGTTGTTGTCGTTGCTGTTGCTGCTTTTGCCGTGGTTATTACTATTAATACTATATACTCGTTACATTATTATTGTTGTCATTAATATCATCATCATCATCATCATCATCATCATCATCATCATCATTATAGTCATCATCATCATCATCATTATGATCACTCAAAGTTATTTCTACTACTGTTGCTACTGCTGCTGCTGCTGCTGCTGCTGCTGCGCCTACTACTATTTTAATTACTACTTTTGCAATTATTATTATCATTATTACGACTATGTGTATTATTATTATTATCATCATCATCTTTGTTATTATTATCATTATTATTATTATCATTATTGTTATCGTTATCATTTTTATTATCATCATCATCATTATCATCATCATCATCAGCTTCAGCATCATCATCATCATTATCATCATCATCAGCTTCAGCATCATCATCATCATCATCATTATCATCATCATCATCAGCTTCAGCATCATCATCATCATCATCATCACCATCATGACTCGAGGTTTCGGGGATTAAGGAGAAAACTAGGCATTCGTGGAGCTGATGGCCTGGCATCGATTGCTGTTCAAATTTTCCTCATAGTCCTTCATCAATTTATGGTAGGTTCTTTGCTTCGAAGAACACATCAGCTTTAATTGTTTCGGTCCGCGAAGGAAGAGTGATCGCATAAACACGCCAATCTGAACACGGATGGTGCTGAGGTTGTCCAATACCAGTACATTCCCGTGTCTATTCAGACAGCGAAATCATTCTTATCATAGCACAATGAAAAGCTGCCTGAATTCAATAGTGCTCGTGTAATGACGTCATCTTAGAAAAACGTCACTGTCAGATTTCTAATTTGTCATCCTGCAATGACAGAAAACAATGTCGTCCCATGAATCTGCTAACCAGCACGAGGACTCCAAAGGAAACAAAAAGATAGGTATGTTCTGTGTGCAGTAACAGATCTTATTATAATTGAAACAAAAGGCTGAAGGGCTTGTCTCCGTCATTTTGAAATGAGTTTCGGGGACCTGTACTTGAAAGATGACATACTTGACAAATGAGATCTAAAACTTCCTATCTCCGCGGATTCCTTCTAGGCCTAGCCTACTTTTTTTTCTATAAAGAAAACAAGCAGGCAATGGCATGTATTGATGAATTTATGAAAATGTACCTAAATGAAATCTACTGTTTTTATCAGCAGTAATAACGATCGGGTTTCCCACGTGTTTCCAGCCCTTTGGCCTAATTTGTAACAGATTAAGTTCGGAAAGATTTTCGATGGAGGAGGGCTAGGGCGGGGAGAGAGGGGGGAGACAAACACTGTATTTTCAAGCCACTGCACTAGCCATCGAACTGAATGGTCTTAACGTTTCATTGGACTGGTCTGCTAACTGACCTCAAATGGGAATCCCTGGAGTCCAGGAGGACGAAAGCCCAACTAACAATGTTCTACAAGTCTGTGAACAACCTTGTGGACATTCCGCCAGAGGAGTACCTGACACCAGCATCCGCCAGAACAAGAGCCAACCACTCCAAGAAATTCTGCCATCTTAGATCAAAAACCAATGTCCTGAAATATAGTTTCTTTCACCGCACCATTCCAGTCTGGAACTCTCCACCGACAGCTGCAGCCGAGGCCCCCTCTCTGGCACATTTCAGGAGGGAGCTCAGCAAAGTTTATTTTAAAACACAGCCATTGTATGTGTTGTCGTATGGAAGTGTGTGTGAATGGTTGGTGGGCCTGGACTAGCCTAATGCTTGTTCTGGGGCAGGATAGGAAGTGGTGTAACCCCTCTTGAAAAGGTGAACGTGGGTAGCCTTCCTGCAGCTCCACACTCAGGGTTTTTTTGTTGTTTTTTGTTGTTGTTGTTGTTGTTTTTTAGGCTAGCTGGTAGGTAAGTTAGGGGGGAGGGGTGTGGTATGAATGCTGTCTTTTTAAACAAGAAAGTAGGTTGTTGTTGTTGTTGTTGTTTTTTTGCGCACACCCGAGTCACTTAAAGTCTATGGAGACGACGTGGCTACAGATTTGAAGATTTGAAGACTTACGTCGTAGCCTCACACATGCTTCTCCGTGTGTATGTGTGACCTTCTCATGTTTATTTATAAAAAGCTCCGGCGTCTTCTGACGCATGATGAAGCGGTCATCACTTTTCATCGAAATTGGTCAGAGTTCTGACTGCGCTCCACTTCCTCTACATGATTTGGAGGTCACTTTTCAGGGCTGGAAATACCCACCCGTCCGTCCACCCAGTTGTCCGCGGCGACCTAATCATCTGGGAGCGTGCCGGTGTTCCCCGGGTTCTATGTTCCCCAGTAGCGCTGTTCCCCGTGTCCCTGTTCCCCAGTGTCGATGGTCCCCGACCGAAAAAGCGTGCCGCTGTTCCCGTACCGGTGTTCCCCAGGTTCTCTGTTCCCCAGTAGCGCTGTTCCCCAAACAGATTTCAATGCACGTTAGCGCACACGTTATTTTTAGACTGTCTACACAGACCTGATGGGGTCACGCAAGTGCTGGCCTGCTGGTTCCAGCGCTGTCCAGTCGGCATGAAACCCCTCTTCTACGGCCCTCCCGCTCCACCCCCAATACCCCGACCCTCCCCCCACCCCACCCCCACCCCTTCTTCCCCCCTCCCACCCCGCCCTCCCACTGCCTCGCCTATAGCAATGAAAACAACAGCAACAACGTTTTTAAGTCAGCAAAACCCACCAACACCACCAACGGCAAAAACTTGGGGAACAGCGGGCCTGGGGAACACCTGGACTGGGGAACACCGGGACCGGGATTTGCGGGAATGGGGAACAGTGGGATCACCACAGGTGGGGAACAACGAAACTGGGGAACTTAGGGGCTGAATTTCGATTTTTTTTTCTTGAGGGGAACACCGGGACTGGGGAATATAGAGACTGGGGAACAAAGAACCTGGGGAACAGCGGTAGGACCCCTTCAAATGGAACGGCTGTCTCCACTTCTCCGTCGGGCAACCGCTTTTTGACTAGGCCTACTTCACTACTGAAAGGATGACTGAGCAGTCAGCTTTAGTGCGGACCAGTCCCTTAACTTCCTTCCATCCAGACAAGGCATGAGGCGTATGGTCATTATAAATGTTCCAGCACCATGCATGCAATATGCTTGATCTGCGCAGGAACATTGAATATAATCCCAGTAATTCTACCTCTCAGGCAAACGTCATTTGTGTGCAGAAAATGCCATCACGAGCGTCTTTTAATCGGCTTGCGCCATACACATTTCGTCGTGTGGGCTTGGTTTAGAGCAGCAAAACGTTCTTGTTCAAGACTGGTCTTCCCAGCTCCAGGAACTCGAGAACCTTTAGCTAAAATAAAAAGGTAGTTTCAAAACGGAATGACTGAGGGCGGAAAATGAAGCAAAATTTAGAAAGAGAGGGGGTTAGTTACCGCCAAGGACATAGACAAAGTCCAGGACAAGACAATGCATTTCGACCTCTTGGGTCTTCTTCAGGCAAAAACAAGTAACATTTAGGACAGTGAAAACGAAGAACGAGAAACCACTTATCTTCTCATATTCGGCGCACGATCAAAGTGAAATAGAAAGACCAGCCGAAGACTGCAACGGAGGAAACGATACGAGAACGAAAGAAGAAATATGATCAAGACTGACATGGAAAAAGACCATTTCAGAAATCATGTAAGCAAACTCATGAAAGACTGATATAAAGAGGAAAAACGCCATCGATCCAATTGGAAACCGCCGATTTGTCGCACAAGCCGATTTGTCGTACGTGCGACAAATCGGCGGTTCAGCCTCACGATGCTTTGTCGCACATGTATAGGTAGGTGTGTGTGTGTGTGTGTGTGTGTGTGTGTGTGTGTGTGTGTGTGTCTCTGTGTGTGTGTGTGTGTGTGTGTGTGTGTGTGTGTGTGTGTGTGTGTGTGTGTGTGTGTGGTGAATGGGAGAGAGAGAGAGAGGAAAAGACAGAAAGAGAGAGAGAATGCATTTTTCATTTCATTTTCATTTCATCTTCTCTCTCTCTCTCTCTCTTCTCTCTCTCCTCTCTCTCCTCTCTCTCTCTCTCTCTCTCTCTCCCATTCACTACACACACACACACACACACACACACACACACACACACACACACACACACACACACACACACACAAAGAACCAATTTCTACCGTACTTTATAAAACATGAGATGTTTAGTACGCGGAAGTAGCCTTTGCTGTGTAATGGGGGCCGGAATAGCTCAGTTGGTAGAGCGCCGGACTCGTAATCCAAGGGTTGTGAGTTCGAATCTCCGCCGGGCCGTTTCGGTACAGGGGGATTTTTCCCTTGGAGTTAACGTTGGTTCGGACTCCCTTTTCCCATACAGTCCTTCGAATGAGACTATAAACCGAGGTTCTGTGTGTCAACGCACGCATAACCATGCACCTTCCCCGAAGATGGAGTATGGCTGCCTTTATGGCGGGATAAAAAAAACGGTCATACACACAAAATTCCACTCCCTTTGTTAAGCAGATGGGATTAATACCTACCTGTCTCAAAAGGAGTGTCCGCATGAGTATCAGCCTGCGTACGCAGAAGAAGAAGAAAATGGCAGGTGAAAACGAATGCCCCCCACCCCCACCCCTTCACCCAGACTCCTTTCCTCCCTTCTCCACCCACATCCCCCTCTCTTACAAAGATTTGGTATTTTGTACACACGCTTTGTAGATAATCCGCTCACTGTTTTGTTGTTGTTGTTTTTGTGTGTGGGTTTTTTGTTGTTGTTGTTGTTGTTTTCTTACAGAAGACCAAAAGCAGTCTCAGGGTAAGCAGGTCTGAAAATCAGTTTGTCCCCTTCCTATGATTTCCAGATACAGTTCATGACTGGTCTGAACTGTTTTGACGAGATCGGAGTGGTAGAGCCGATAACGTGGAGCCTGTTGTTAGCAAACCAGTGCTGACGAGTTCCAATGATCAGATGATCAAATAAAATGCTTTTTAAAAAAACGTCTTAATCTCGAGTCGAGGTGTGGGTAGCAGCGTTACATCATTATTTTAAAAGCGCATGCCGTTGAACAACAAGTAGAATACACTGGACCGCCCCCAAATGTTGCTGTTGTCTCTGTTCTTTCTGCATCTCTCTCTCTCTCTCTCTCTCTCTCTCTCTCTCTCTCTCTCTCTCTCTCTCTCTCTCTCTCTCTCTCTCTCTCTCTTCTCTTTTTTCTTTTTCTTTCTTTTCTTTTTTTTTTCTTCTTACTTAATTCAGAAGCAGATCTTTAAATCGGTTTGGTATACATAATCTGCAGATCTTGCCAGTCCTTAACTGATCTTACAAACGAGCATTATTATCATTAAGTAATATGAATAAGGGTTATTGTTAGTAATGTTAGTTATGCTAATTCTTCTTCTTTTCTTTCTTCTTCTTCTTCTTCTTCTTCTTCTTCTTCTTCTTCTTATTGTTATTGTTGTTGTTGTTATTTATATTATTATCATCATTACTATTATTGTTATTGATATTATCATTATTATTATTATTCTCATCATCATCATAATCATCATTATCAGCATCACCATCATCCATCATTACAATTATCATTCGTAGTGGTATTGTCATTATCATCATCATTTTTACAATTATTTTTAATATTATTATTAATGGTGGTGGTGTTGGCGGTGATGATGTTCTTGATCTTGTTTGTGTTGTGTTCTCGGCATTCACCTACTATGGCATCTACGTGACACTGTGCACGTCTTGTATCATTGCACCTTTGTACCGTTGTGCCGACGAAATGTGCCCAGTGGTTGCTGTATCTACGTACAGTTATGCCTACATATCATTGAAGCTAGCTCAGAATTGTGTTCGTATGCTGTGTTTTACTGAACCCGAATATGAAGTTGTTTACGTGCCACTTCGCTCACGTGCTATGGTGGTCCTAACTGGGTTCCCATTACATTAATCATCCATTCATTTGAAGGCCAAACGGCTCATATCAACCAGACACATACACACGCATGCGCACACATACGCACACACGTGCACGCGCGCTCACACGTGCACACACACACACGCGCGCGCACACACACACACACACACACGCGCGCGCATACACACACCATACACACACGCACGCGCACGCACGCACGCAAACACACACACACACACACACACACACACACACACACACACACACACACACACGTATTTCCATCCCCGCCTAACCCAAGCCGCCTCTTCTCTCTCTCTCCCTCTTTCTCTCTCTCTCTCTCTCTCTCTCTCTCTCTCTCTCTCTCTCTCTCTCTCTCTCTCTCTCATGAAACTTGTTTAAACTTGCAGAAAAGTATTACGAACGCAGATAAAAAAAAGTTTCATAGAACTAATAACGATAATGATAGAATTGCCTTTGGCCAGAAAAGGAGAGAGTATAAGGAATTGTTACGACAGAAAAGGAAGCTACATAATGAAAATATCATTGCATCGTTACAAAGTAATATAAATGACTCAAAGAAATTCTGGGAAGTTGTTCTTTTCAATTAGGCCAAGAACTCAAAGGTCAGGGGTCGATTTCTAGTGATCAGTGGTAAAATCACTTTAAAGTGTTTTTAACGACTTACCTGTTGAATTAAAAAACCAGTTCGGATTTTGATGAATATTATGATAGAGAACCCGTACATACTGACTGTGACTTTTGAATTTAACCTATTTTTTACCAAAATTGAAGTTTTCAATTCAAGCAATAAAGAGTAATAAGGCAGCTGGCCCAGTAAATTATTGGAGAGTTTTACAAGTACAGTAGACAAGTCATTTACGCCCTTTCCTTGTTAAATTTTTCAAATACAATTTTTGTTGAGGGTTTGTTTCCGGAAGATTGGTCAGTCTCTATCTTGCAACCACTATTTAAGAAGGGTGATAGGAAATTGTCCAGATAACTACCGTGAATCTCTTTGTTGAACATTTGTAGTAAAATTATAGCTTTGTTTCTCAATAGAAGCAAATCTTAAAAAAATGTTAGCGAACCCCCCAGAGAACGTGGAAAAACGAGTCACAAGAAAAAAAGCAACGCTTTCGACCTCTTAGGTCTTCGTCAGGTGTATATAAACGAAAAAACAACGAAAATTAATTTCGTTGTTTTTTTCGTTTAAATCCCCGACGAAGACTAAGGGTCGAAACGCGTTTGTTTTGTTTTGGACTCGTTTGCCCAGTTTCTGGGCGGTTCGCAAAACATTTATTTAAGATTTGTTTGATTTCCCCCTGGTCGTCTCGTCATAAAAGGTTAAACCCAAATGGATTGAAATGAACAATTTCTTGGGGAGGGCAAGGGGTTTTTGTGACAAACGATGTACCTTAGATACATTTTCACTTTACTGGCAATGATCAGAAGCGTTATTAAGACATGGAAGCTTAGTCGCATTATAGACTTTGGGAAGGTTTGGGGACTAGAAAAGTAGGGAAAAAAAAAATTGTAAAAGGTTCTCTCGGTAATGGTCAAAGGAAAATTTTAAAAGCATTGAAAAGTTTTGTAAAATGTTGTGAAGACTTGTGTTCGAACTAGTGGTGCCTTTACTGTTTTTCTATCCCCAGGGGGGCCTAAAAAGGTGAGGGTGTTTCACGGCTTTTTTACTGTTTATCATGAACAAACTAAATATTAAACACTTTTGGCAGCATGGATTCACTTTCTCCAGCCTCTTTGAATTTTGATTTGTTATTGCTGATGATGTTGCATTATTTTCTGATACTGTTTTGGTTTGCAAACTCACTAAAGTCTTGTAAAATACCTCAAAACGTTTAGTTTCTTGTAAATCTAAAAAAGCAAATATTGTTGTTTCAGGAATGGCGGTTCCCTTTGCTTCGAAAAAAATTGGCTTTTGGTGTGCTCAACTTCCCACTGTTAACATGTAAAGTTCTTGGTTATTATGCCCACAAGATTTCTTTTCCAAAAAACCATGTGTGACCTAGAAAAAGGCAAAGAAAGGTTTAAATTTGTATAAAACAGTGCTTATGGAGAGGTTTGGGGCTGTATTAACCCAGGAACAAATTAAAAGGGTGCACTTAGTGTTTTAAAAAAGTTTCTTGGTTGTAGCCCAAAAAGCTCCTAGGCACTTAGTGTACGGCAAATTTGGAAGATCCTCTTTATGTTAATCGTATGAAAAATGTATCAGATGTTGGTTCGGGTTGTTGTATGGTAATAACAGACCCCCAAAAAACCCTATGTATTTGCTGCATCTGCAAAATAAAAAATTTATTTTCCCCGGGAGACAATGTTTGCTATGTTCTTTTAGATTTGGGTTTTGGAATTGTTTGGGAAATGCGAGTGTTGGTAAAGTGAACTTTTTTAAAAAAAGGTTTTTTTGTTTTTAAAGGTTTTAAAGAAAATTTTTGTAAATTTTTGGTCATAAGCAGTCTCTTGTTCAAAGTTCCTACCCCTGTGTAATTAAAAACGTTAACATCCGCAGGTTTCTTTTTGGTTTGGAGGAAGTCGTTCCCCTACATTTTACTTTTTGAAAAAACCCTTTTTTCTTACACTGAAGGGGCATAAAATGGTTTTTTTACTTTTTTCCTTTTTAAAAAATTCCCTTTTTCCCCCTAAAATTCCCCACCCCTTTTTTAAATTCCCTTGGGGATTTTTTTGAACCCAAAGGTGTTGGAATTATTTATGGCGGGGGTTAGGGGAAAAAATTTTGTTCTTGCTTCAGGTGTTTTCTTTGTTAACTTTGAACACCATTCAGCTGAGTTTTCGTTACGAGTGGCTTGTACCGATTTATTTTGACCTTGTTCACTCACTTTGATATGGGCCTGTGGCCTGTCAAGTAAAATATTCTGAGTTCTCTCTCTCTCTCTCTCTCTCTCTCTCTCTCTCTCTCTCTCTCTCTCTCTCTCTCTCTCTTTCAACTTCCAGAGACTAGCTTGATGGACCGGCTCACCCAGAGAGGGAGCAGCCTGATGGCAACTACTAGGGTGGCGAGGCGGGGCGACTACCAGGCGGTGATCCAGGCCTACCTGAACAACCCGCATGCAGGACAAGTCATCCCTAGCCTGTACTTCTCCGCCTTTGACAAGCCCTCTCGAAGGGTCCGGATCGACCTGAACGGCTACCTCTTCGTCATGTCCATCACCAGCTGCTGCCAGATCCCAGCCTTGCGCGTGATGCTGCGAGAGCACGGCCACCGCATCCGAAAGGTGAGTTCCCGCAAGAAGTCGTCCGTGCGCCCGTTCAGCTATCCAGCTGACCACAGGGACGAGAAGGACGAAGCCATCGACTTGACCTTGGACCGGAATCCGATCGTGTTCTCCGCCGTCGTGGACTACGTGCACAACCAGGAGCTCCACGTGCCGAGGAACATCTGCCCGAAAGTCTTTGCCGGGACTGATCTTCTGGGGCTTCAGCATCGACGATGTGGAGCCCTGCTGCTTCGCGGGGCTGGTGCACTTCCTCTTCGAGCAGGACAAGCTGAACCATTTCCACTGGTTCCTCTACAGGAAGCCTCAGGACCGGCCTTCCGTAGGACCCGTAGGACCGTATCGCAACATCAGCACCGGCTGCAAACGTTCTCCTTAGATGAGAACTCGTTGCGCGCCAAAGCGTGGAGGATTCTGGACGAACCTTTCGACAGCTTCCCTGCCAAGGTGGGTGTGGTGACAGGGTGGGTGTTGGATGTGGTTGCAACGGCGAGTGTGCAGTTTAGGGGAAATATGTGATTTGAAATGAAGAATTGTTGAACTGAATGAACGGTATTGACTGAATGGCACGGGAAACGACTGAATGAAGCTCCAGCAGGCAGCTCTTCAGTCGGCTCTACCAAGGTAGGAAGCCCGTTGTGTAAACGAGAATGCGGATTGTAAAACGCCCAGAGCTCGGTCTCTTGCCAGAGATAGGTGCTAGATACGTACTCTTAATATATATTTGAGAGAAGCGGTGATTGCGCCGGGGGGGGGAGGGGGGGGGGGGGGATTATGGAACCTTGAACAAGACGAAAATCAGTAGGTTCCATCTCCCTCACATTTCAACCTATTCCTGGAACGCATCATGCCTCAAGTACGCATTCCTAGAACGCATCCTGACCGATGCATTTGGAAATCTTGTCAGCACAGTCAGCGTTGGAGGAAGAACCACCACCAGCCTTCGGTTTGCAGATCACATCGATGGCCTCTCCGGCAGTGAAGAAGAACTCTGTCAAGATTGTCGAACGAAAAGTTTAAAACGTCAGGAGGTATGGTTATGGAGAAGACCAAGCTGAAGACTATCCACTACACACTATCAATGCTGATGTCACTGTCCATGGTCAGAAGCTGGAATCTGTTCGATGATTCACTTTGATGGGATCCATCTTCAGCACAGAGAGAGATCCAAACCAGATATCCTCTGAAGGGCGGCATGCTTTCACACACACACAAACACACACACACACACACACACACACACCACACACACACACACACACACACACACACACAAACGCACACACACACACACACACACACACTATAAAGAGAGAGAGAGAGAGAGTAGCAAAGGGGCGTGGAAATGCATGTATCCTAGTTAGCATGGTAATCAGTATCTCCTAACTTCTGTTGAGACAAATAGACAGGAGGATACTAATGGATACTTCTGGAAAAATCACGTGTGTATGTGTGAGTGTGCGTGCGTGCGCGCGCGCGCGTGCATGTATGTATATATATACAAACCTTACATTGGTACGGCCAAGTAACAAGATCCAATGATCTTGTTGAAACCGTCTTCCGGCGAATTGTTGAAGGGAAGGAAGGAAACAGAAGGGGAAGACGGTTGGAAACAAGATACAGACAAAATACATTGCAGCATGGACAGAGAAACCATTGGCAGAGATGCAGGCCTCGGCACACACCCGACAGGACTGGAGGAGCCTGATGAACTGTTCTACAATGTAGCGCCACAAAGACTTTTGGCGAGGTTCAGGGAAGAAAGAAAGACAAAAAAAGAGAAGTAAATTGTAGACACAAGAACCACCTCTGACATTCCCATCCTCACCCCCCCCCCGCGCCTCCGTATTTCTCCACCCCACCCCTTCACTTGACTTTTTTTTTTTCTTTAAAGAATAGTCATTTCAGTCTGAACGCATTGCGGGCGCTTTGTAGTTTGTAATACTACCGTCGACGCGCCAGATCTTGAGGCCCACACAAATCATATCCCCTGATACATTAAAGATTTTTATACGTCTCATATCCTGAACGCAACAGGACGTTGGTAGCATTCTGTGCACCTATCGACAATAAAACCGTGGCAATGACACTCAAGGCTTCCAGCACTTTCTCAAGGACTATCTCGAGGTCATATCGTGGATCGTTATCGATGAAGAAGTGGTAGCTTTGGACTTGAAATGATCAGTGGCGAAGACTTGAATTGCCTTTTTCTTTGTTTGTTTGTTTAAACGGTTCTGGATTAGTTCTTCCGCTTTGACAATTCCACGTAAAACTGGAAAAAGGCAACTTTCGTTAAGGTTTTTTGAAACAACTCTTACATAAAGTTTCGTGGCAACAGCAAGGACATAATAACCCCGCGGACAACGGAAGAGGGCAACGTGGTTACCTAGACGTGGTTTACAAGCAAGTCATAACTTCTGATTTCTTTTTGTCTTCCAGGCTAAAGCTCCAGTAAACAGGTCCTAGTTTCAGTGATGTGCGGACTA
>CM031611.1:57989071-57994071 GCA_018398815.1 Conus ventricosus
TGTTCTTCAATAGTGTCTCTGCACTAGAGGTGTATCTGATGAAGTTGGAAGCAGTCCTTTGAATGATATCGTCGTTTCAGCACATTTTCCAGTGTTGACGTGGTCATATTTTTCCAGTTTTGGACACTTCAGTTAAGCGTGTAGTTGAGGAGTTAAAGAGTGTATATAATACAATCTTATGTTGTTTCTTATTTGTAAGCGGCATCATACTAATGATTGAATTTGATTAAGATGAGCATATGTTTGTTCAAATGAGTTGGGGGGGGGGGGGGGGGGGGGAAGAAAAAAAAAAAGAAAAAAAAGGTTATAATTCAAAGGAATATTCCAACTGGGCTTTGTAATAAATGTTTACAAATTAAACACATGAAAAAAACAGTTATTTAACATGTAAGGCAAGTTCAGTGAAGTCGATCCATCAGATAAAATTTCAGCACCTTCCCTTTGCACTACTGTTTTTGTTCTTGCACAGTTCAATAACAGATGACTTACACTGAGAGGTTCCCCACACATACATGAGACATTTTTGCAGTATTTAGTTCGAGGTGAATTTAATCGCATGCGATGAATTAAGCTTTCTACGTCTCTGGAAATTGGAGTTTGGATTTTTCTTAATTGTGTTTTGGGGTTAATATCAGGGCTTGGTTTAACACACATTTTATAATATAGACAATCTGTGTTTTTCAATAAATGTTGAAATCTGTCGTTTGATGCTTTATTTATCAGTGCATAATATTCTGACAAATCCAAATCTATACTGAATGAAGTGTGCCTTCAATGTTGCGAGCTGCTCTTCGAGCAGCTTGGTCAACTCTCCATTGGATGAAATGCCGCAGTGAGAGGGCACCCAACAGAAAGTAATATTGACTCCCTTCATTGAGAGAAGATGCGTTACGTAATTTATTTCCGTTGCTATCTCATTTCGAATCTTTGAATTTGGAGATTGTAAAGCAGAAAGCGCTGATCTAGAATCACTACAAAGTAGAAGTTGACAATCTTTGGTGGAAGAATTTAGAATATACTTTAGAGACATTAGAATTGCTACTAGTTCTGCGGTAAAAATCGACAAGTATTTCCCAAGATGATACAATTTCTCCACTTTTAAGGTTGGTATGATAAAAGCTGCGCCAGTGTTACGATCGTCTAGTACTGAACCATCCGTAAAAACTTTCAAGTGATCTTTATACATATTTTCCAAATGACAATTTACATCGCTTTTAAGAAGGTTTGGAGAATCGTTTTACTTAGTACGGTGTAATTTGTATCAAATTTAGCTTTTATTTGTTCCCATTTGGGAATGGGTGCATAGAAGGGGCTCGAAGCGATTTTAGTTTGATTTATGTTTGATTCTTTCAATAGAGTAGAAGTATATGTCTGAATGGATAAAGTTGATTTTATGCTTCTAGCTCTTTTTGCAAAGTCTGTTTCTGAATTTACTGATACTTCTTTAGCACAAAAAGTATTTTGTGAAGAGTTTTTTAAGACAAATTTAGATGCAGACGCTTTTCGAAACTCATTGAGAGGCAAAACTCCAATTTCATGGTATGTTCCCATGTTACATGTATGTATAGGAACTCCAAGTGCCAGTTTATACGATTTGCAGTCTATACTTTGTAATTTATTGAGTAAGTGTTGTGGGGCGCTAAAGAATACTTCTTGGGCGTAAATTAATCTTGACCGCACAAGCGCAGAAGATAGTAATGTTAAGCTATCTTTGTCTTGTCCCCACTTTTGTTTGCTTATGATTTTTAAAAAGTTAAAACTTTTCCTCGCTTTATTCAAAATGTATTCAATATGTAGATTCCATGAAAGCTTTGGAGTTAGATAAACGCCTAGAAAATTTGACAGAACTAGTGTATTGTAGTAGTGACCCGTTCAGAGTAAATTGAGGAAGTTTCTCAGGGTCATATCCAGAGTTAAAAAGCATTAAATTCGTTTTTTCTGCTGAAAGTGAAAGTCCATTTTCATGTAAAAAGTCGTTGATTTTGTTTAGTTCATGTTGATATTTTATTTTTATGTAATTAATAGATCTTAATGGAGTCTTTCTTTTCATAGTGACCTTCATCCATAAACATAAGTCATCGGCGAATTGTGCTAATATTACATCTTTTGATAATCCTTTTGTTATATCTGCAGTTAAAATATTGAATAAAATCGGAGATAATACTGATCCCGTGGAAGCCCCATTTCTAATGGTCTAGTGCTAGAATATGTATGCTCTATTCTTGTTTGAATCACTCTATTTTCCAAAAAAAACTTTGATATAGTTATACATTGTTCCACTTATACCAATGGTTTTGAGCTTATACATGAGTCGTTTGTGCCATACTTGTTCATATGCTTTTTTTATATCAAAGAAAGTTGCGAGGATGTTTTTCCGTCTCGCAAATTGTTGTTTAACTTGAGTCGTTAGTTTAACTAAGTGTTCTACTGATGATCTTCCTTTTTGAAAACCAGCTTGGTTGATTGGGATTACTTGGTGTTTGTTACAAAAGTATGTTAACCTGTTTAGAACAATTTTTTCCATCAGTTTGCACATATGAGACGTTAGGGCGATTGGTCGGTAGCTGTTTATATCAGATCGAGGTTTTCCGTGTTTGTGAATGGGAATAATTATAGAATGTTTCCACACAGAAGGCAGATTTCCCTCGTTCCAACATTTTTTTAAAAAAGGTATATGAAATGTTTTACATTCGAAGGGATATGATGTAGCATTTCGTTTGAAATGCCATCTAAGCCTACTGATGTCTTTTTATTTCCTAGATTACTGAGACATTCTTCCACTTCTTGTAATGTTATGGGAACATTTAGGTAATGGTCTGTTACAGGGTCGGGGTCGTTGTAAATGGCTTTTCTTTCCTCTTGCTCTCTGTGTCGTTTCTTTTCTGCTGTTAGACTGTCTGTGCTGCTATTTTTTGAAAATATGTTGGTGTGTGTGTGTGTGTGTGTGTGTGTGTGTGCACATTTACGTGTGCCGGGATATTCAGTCATCATAAATATGAAAATAAAGTAGTGTTTATTGCAATGACATCGAAGCTTGAAGTCCGCCGTTTGATTTACGTCCATTCCGCTTACGGACAGAGTCAGTCTGGATTGTGTATGCGACGTGTATCTCATTGTAGTTTTCTTTCTCTAATTTATTCATTTTAGTACATTCGTATTCTCCTACCTTGCCGTTCACAATAAGCACAGTTCTTTTTTCTTTTTTTTTCAAAGATGCTTCTTTTATACTTGTCTGTCTCGTTCATGCAGAGAGATGAGAGAGAGAGAGAGAGAGAGAGAGAGAGAGAGAGAGAGAGAGAGAGAGAGAGGGAGTTCATTTTAGGAGATTTAACAAAAACACGGACAGGATTCTCCAGATCCCCTACCCATACAATTCGCCCCATTTTGTAAAACATGTTTGGGAAAGATATGAGTACGACGAACTTAAAAATAAAAAATAATAAAGATAAATAGATTTTTTTTTAAAAAGAAAGAAAAAGAAAAAAAGCAGGAAAAAAAGAAAACAAAAGAAAAGAGAGCACGTAAACATCTAGAGACAATAAGTTCTTGGGCGGTAACATTTTTGTTTATTCCGTCAGCAATAGAGTCTGTGATAGCCAATGCTACGTCAGCAATAGAGTCTGTGATAGCCAATGCTACGTCAGCAATTGAGTCTGTGATAGCCAATGCTACGTCAGCAATAGAGTCTGTGATAGCCAGTGCTACGTCAGCAATAGAGTCTGTGATAGCCAATGCTACGTCAGCAATAGAGTCTGTGATAGCCAGTGCTACGTCAGCAATAGAGTCTGTGATAGCCAGTGCTACGTCAGCAATAGAGTCTGTGATAGCCAATGCTACGTCAGCAATAGGTCTGTGATAGCCAGTGCTACGTCAGCAATAGAGTCTGTGATAGCCAATGCTACGTCAGCAATAGAGTCTGTGATAGCCAGTGCTACGTCAGCAATAGAGTCTGTGATAGCCAAATGCTACGTCAGCAATAGAGTCTGTGATAGCCAGTGCTACGTCAGCAATAGAGTCTGTGATGGCCAGTGCTACGTCAGCAATAGAGTCTGTGATAGCCAGTGCTACAAACGGCCTTCAAACAGCAGCCAAGGATTTGAACGTTATGGGGAGGAAGCGACAGCGGGCTGGTGAGCTGCAGTTCTCGTGTCAAGTTGAGTTTTCCTATGACCATTTTTTTTTTTAATCATTGGTTTTATAATTCCTGCAAAATTTTAGTGCATGATGCACAGGGGAAACCACCCCTCCAAAAAAAAAAAAAAAGAAACTGGCATTGATTACTTTAGATCCATTTGAAAAGGAGAAAAACTATTCCGTAAGAGAGCCAAACCTTAACCTGGGTTCTCACTTCCTGGGTGTGCGATTTGATCTCTAGTGTCACCCCTCTGCGATGTATGTACGTAAAACTTTACATTTTCTGTCTCTTTTTATTTTAGGGCTGTAGTATTAGGCTGTGTGATTCTGGCGTGTTGGAGATGCATTGTTTCCCCCTGTGGTCTTGACTGATAAAACGTGTGACAACCACATCGCACAATATGTTAAAAATGTTCCTAAACCCCTCCTCAAAATAGATTGACTACACAAAAGCGTACCCCACCTAGCCCACACAGGTCTTCATTGTTTTGTCCGTTAATAATAGTGTGTGTGACAACATCAGAGCTCGGGCGGTTTTGCTAACCCTGGCTCCTATCCTCTGTTTCAGTTCTACTCCATGCTGATCGGTTCCGTAGTGGCGGTGTTTGGCGTCATGTCATGACCATGACACCCCCATCATGGTCTCCAACTTCCACTCCCTCTACATCAACGCCATCATTGGCCAGCCCTCCACCGTGAAGAAGTTGCAGAAGCAGCTGGCCCGGAGACGGTACGTGAGCAGCGTGAATTCTGTATCGACAGCATCCGTGTTTTTCAAAAGTCTGACCGGCTCTTTGAGGATCAACAGCCGTCGTCCGTCACGGAATAGAGAGTTTGACGAGTTGAGTTTTCTGGGCGACAGGAAT
>CM031611.1:57996571-58026571 GCA_018398815.1 Conus ventricosus
ACTCCTGTGTATTCCTCACTTTATCACGTCTACATTATTGGATTTATTTTCCGTTTCTGTCTGTATCTTTCATATTTCGGAGAAATGGTGTTAACAGACTTAATGTAAAAAAAAAAATGTGTTCAGTGATCTTTCCGTGTTGTTGTTTTTTTCCCCCCTCATCTTCCCCTGCAGAAAGGGACCAAGACTTCCAGCAGCAGTCCTTCTGCAGCTTCCTCGGGAGAAGAAGCTGACAAGGAGTCTGGCACCGGCACATCCACACCAGGCGACCAAAAAGCCAAAGACGTCGACGACTTCAACCAGAACATGCTGAGGCGGAACCTCTCCTTAATGAGATTCCGTCACCGCAGCTGGTACCTTAACTACAAGACCAGCGACACAGACTCCGACAGCGATACGTCACCGAGGAGAGGGAGTTATTCCATGGACGTGTTAGACTTTCATTCGCAGAGAAAGAAAGCTCGCGCAAGCTTAGCGTGTGCACGGAGCAGAGCTAGGGATTCTAGAAGATTCAGGAAAAGGAGGTCAAAGCGTTGAGGCTGCGTTAGAACTGGCAGAATATTGGGGAAAAAGACGAGCTAAAAAAATGATGGAAACATGAATTCACACACCTGCTGAGGCTGTCCTCATTTCAGTCTCCTCTCAAGAGTTGGCACGAGTCTGGGGGAGTCCTATATGTCCAGGCAGGAAACACAGCCAGAAAGTACCTGTCAGGCCAGCCCTATGAATTGGTAGTGTGATTCAGAACTTTTACAGGAAGGTTCAGGAAGCCTTTCCGCTGTGAAGACTTGAGACGGACGAAATAACACGACAGTGGTCGCAGAGATTCAGGTGGGGGCAATCAAGGCACGTGCGTCAGAGCCAAAGGTCACTCAGCAGAGCTGCGAAGTGTGCGATGACATAATCGTCCATCAACACACTGACACGTACTGGAGGCGCGAATAAAGCAGGGATTCGACGTTTGGTCACCGTGAGGCGATTTCAGCCGTGTTCAGCTGTGACTGGAGTCTGACTACAAGGGGAGAGTAATCATTGATCTTATTCAAGTAATGACGATTCCTTTCACTGACCCCCTCCCTCCCGCCCCATTCCCCCCTCCTCCTGCCCTTGGATCCCTCTTCCATACCCTTTGCCCTCCTCATTGCTAGTTAGGAGTTTTACGTTCATTTTTGTTTTTGTTTGCTGGACTTTATTTTTGCATCACCATCAAGAAGCAAGCAAGCACACACACACACACACACACACACACACACACACACACACACACACACGCGCGCGCGCGCGCGCACACACACACACACGCGCGCGCGCGCGCGCGCGCGCGCGCGCGCACACACACACGCACACACACGCCAACACTAACACACGTGCGCTTTCCCTTATTTTTTCAGACTTTTGTTGAACATTTCATCGTTTAGAAATGGGCCAAATTTCTCGCTTACTAATCATGTGTGGATTACGTAATTGAAAGTGTACTGACGTTGTGTAAATTTGATCTCAGAAATGTGACGTATAATTTCAATGACAATACTGATTCTCAGTTGATGTTTATGAAATGTCAGTGTCATAGTTGTCTTACCTGACCTACCTATCTATATGTCTATCTATTTATCTATCTATCCATCTGTGTGTGTGTGTGTGTGTGTGTGTGTGTGTGTGTGTGTGTTCTGATTATCTATCTATCAATCAATGTATCTGTCTGTCTGAATATCTGTCTATATACACACACAAACACACACACATAGATTCTCTCTCTCTCTCTCTCTCTCTCTCTCTCTCTCTCTCTCTCACTCACACTCACACTCACACACACACACACACACATCTTCCGTGCCACCTTAACGGCAACGTTCCCACGCCGTTCATTCAGGCTCCTCGTCCATAGCCACCAGAGGAGACACTGAATATCTGCCGAAGCATTTCAGTGGTGTTCAGTGATGCCCGTTTTGATCCAAGTACGCAGGACACCGTCTGCTAAGCCTTCTTCTTTGAGCCTACGCTTGAGGATCCACCCAAAGATGCAAGGGAAGTCAAAAGACAAACACACAGACAGACAGAAACAAATACACATAACCTCAATTTAATCGAAACAAAATTGGAAATGAGGTGAGGCAGGGAACAGTAAACAATAAACAGTAAACAAGTGGGGTAACTTTTGCTCCCATAAGAAAACCTAACACAGAGTAACTTTTATTCAAGACTGGAACAGCCTTTTAAACTTGAATAAAGTCAGACAAATAAGAACAATCTAATAGTGTATTTGGGGTGCGTAGCGCAATCACTACCTATCTAAGGCACTACCAGTTATTAGCCCTACGACCAATAGATCTACGTGTCGTAAACCATACGACCCTTTAAGACTACGTGTCTATATCACTACAATTGACCATGTATCGAAAAAGCTATTCATGTTCGCGTTCTCTAGAACTACGTGTCTATATCGCAATGCCCGTTTGCTCTATAGCAGAAAGAAGGAAAAATAGTGACAACGGCCCGTTTGTATGGGGATGGTGTAGCGCAATCACTATGGATAATGTCAGTAGGTCCCATTAGGGGAGGCGCCATATGTTCCCCCAGGTCTATGTTCCCCCAGGTCTATGTTCCCCCACCTACCTACCGTGCCGTACGTGACCTCGTGTCGTACGTGACCACGTGCCGTGCGTGACCTCGTGTCACTTGTGACCACATGTCGCTTGTGACCTCGTGCCGTACGTGTCCTCGTGCCATACGTGACCTCGTGTCGTACGTGACAGCGTGCCGTACGTGATCTTGCATCCTACGTGACCGGATTGTCATACTTGTTACAGAATCTAAGTTGATCCTGACTAGATATGTTGCAATGTTCATATTTTATGCTTTAAACCCGATATAAGAGACGGAATACATTTAATTGTTACAAGATTGTATTGATCCTTTCTTTGCTTTGCTTTGTTTTTCTCTGTATTTGGTGACAGGAGTCATTGTTACTCATTAATTTGTTGTTCATTTACAGTTATTAGTTAATGTGTTAGTACACGCGTGTTTACATAGCTATACGGATTGGTGACCTTACGTTAAAATTCCTAAGTCCCTGAATATATGTGGATGGTTTAGTGCGTCAAAATATATTTTTTGTAAATCATTTTCTTTCCTAGTTTCATCCCTCTTCCGCATTATGGCCAAGAGCCCTGGCCTATGGCCAAAGTACAATAAACATGTTCAGAGTTCCGAGTTGTATTAAATTACGATAATTGAAATTACCAAAATACAGAAATCGAGAAGAGAGAGAGAGAGAGAGAGAGAGGAGAGAGAGAGAGAGAGAGAGAGGAGAGAGAGAGAGAGAGAGAGAGAGAAAGAGACAGAGAAGAGAGACAGAAAGAGATAATTAGAGAGAGACAAAGACAGAGAGACAGATAATTAGAGAGATAGAGAGAGATGCGGAGACAGAGAGATGCTGAGACAGAGAGAGAGATTCAGAGAGATAGAAAGAGATAATCTAAGAACTCTCTCTCTCTCTCTCTCTCTCTCTCTCTCTCTCTCCCTCTCTCTCTCTCTCTCTCTCTCTCTCTCTCTCTCTCTCTCCCTCTCTCTCTCTTTCTCTCTCAACAAGGTGGGCAGAACGCGTTGTGCACAAAACAATATCGGTATTTAATTGATGATGAGTAATGGGCCTAGTCTGTTCCATACAAAAATCAGCGCTGCCAGTGCAGCAGTTCTACATTTTTGATCATGTAGAGTTATTGCCACGTAGTGCTAAAGAAAGAAATAGAAAACAAAACACACGAAAGTATGTAGAGCTACTGCCACGTAGTGCTAAAGGACAGTAGCCAATAGAGATCGCAAGTCAGCCTTCGAGCTTCTTTCTCCTTTTTTGCCATCTGTATAGAGCTAATCAAAAATGTCCATTAGTGACAGAGGGCAGTCGCTTTTTAGCTACTTTTCGTTACTTCTCGTAGTGCCGAAACAAGGTAGAGGTTTGAATACGTAGTGCTATTGCTACATGACTAAGCGAAGACTCTCTCTCTCTCTCTCTCTCTCTCTCTCTCTGTCTCTGTCTCTCTCTCTCTCTCTCTCTCTCTCTCTCTCTCCCTCCCTCCTCATTAGATATTTATTCATGGGATATTCTTGAAAATTTTATATGGAGCAATAAAAGCAAAACAAAACAAAACAAAACAAGCAAACAAAGAAAAACAAACAAAACAAACAAAAGAAACCGAGGCATTACTTTTTAATTTAGACCTCTGTGACACTTAATTGGAATGAGAGAGAGGAGAGAGAGAGAGAGAGAGAGAGAGAGAGAGAGAGAGAGGAGAGAGAAAAGAGAGCGAAAGAGAAGAGAGAGAGAGAGAGAGAGGGAGAGAGAGAGAGATATGAAGCGTGAAATGCAAAAATTCACTTTCCGTCCGAAAATCGATTTTCATCGAATGAAAATTATTTTCATGTGCAAATTGTTGATCAATAGGCCCGATAATCAATAACCAGGTGCAAATAACGTCTGATAATCGATTGTCGAACCGTTTATTGATTTTTACACCTAATATTGATTTTGGTAAATAATTTGCACATAAAATTGATTTTTGGCCCGTTATTGATTATCGGGGCAGGTTATTAATTTCCGGCGTAATTTGCACCTGGTTATTGATTATCGGGTCTATTGGTAAGTAATTTGCACATAAAATCGATTTTCGTACTATGAAAATCGATTTTCGTGAAATGCACACAATTCACTTTCTGGCCGAAAATCAATTTTCATAGTATGAAAATCAATTTCATAAGCAAATTACTGGCCAATAGGCCCAATAATCAATAACCAGGTGCAAATAGCGTCTGATAATCGATTAGCGGCACCAGTTATTGATTTTTATACCTAGCATTGATTTTGGTAAATAATTTGTAGATAATATTGATTTTCGGCCCATTATTGATTGTTGGGGCTTGTAATTGATTACCGGCGTAATTTGCACCTGGTTATTGATTATTGGACTGTTGGTAAGAAATTTGCACAGAAAATCGATTTTCATACTATGAAAATTGATTTTCGGCCGGAAAATGAATTCTGTGAATTTCACGCTTCACACACACACATAAACACACACACACACACACACACACACACACACACACACACACACACACACAGAGAGAGAGAGAGAGAGGAGAGGAGAGGAGAGAGAGAGAGAGAGAGAGAGAGAGAGTTTATATATATGTATCTGTCATGCCTTAAAACAATACCAACAATAGCAAAAAAGAAATAAAGAAGGGGGGAGAGAGAGAGAGAGAGAGAGAGAGAGAGAGAGAGCGTTTATATATAGTAAATGTCAGTTATTTGGCTGCTGTCGCAGCAGGTTATGACAAATGGGGGTGGACGAGAGAGAATGGTCAAAAGAAAGTGTATCTGTCATGCCTTAAAACAATACCAACAATAGCAAAAAGAAATTAAAAGGAGAAAGAGAGAGAGAGAGAGATGACTAATATTTTACCAGTATTACGTATACTATATGGTGTCAGGAAGAGAAGAGAAGAGAGAGAGAGAGAGAGAGAGAGAGAGAGAGAGAGAGCGAGAGAGAGAGAGAAAGAAAGAGACGTTGACAGACATTGCGCACGTGCGCGCGCGCGCACACACACACACGCACGCACGCACGCACACACACACACACACACACACACACACACACACTGACATTCTTTCGTAAATTATTCCTTTTTTTTTTAATCGTAGTGATATAGAGTGACATAGAGACGTAGCGACAAAGACGGTGTCTGGAAATCGTAGTGGTAATCATAAATAGTTGTATAGGTACAAGTTATGAAGGGAAATCGTCTTGCGAATGACACTGTAGTGATATCGGGTAGTAGTCCTTTGGATACGTAGATTAGTGTTCCGTAGAGCTTTAGCCCGTTAGTGATATTGACACGTAGTGATTACGGGATGTCCCCGTGTATTTGTTTCTGTCTGTCTGTGTGTTTGTCTTTTGATCTCCCTTGCATCTTTGGGTGGATCCTCAAGCATAGGCTCAAAAGATTGTCTCCTACATTTTATACTATTTGCATAATGTCTTTAGTTTTTCAGCAACTTTTTTCCTCCCCACACTTTCGTTTGGTTTCATTCACTACTCTTCACTGGCTGCTTTGGGGGGTGCTATTGGATTCTCTTTTGCACCCTTGGTGGTGAGAACACCACGGTATTATGGACTGTGGTGTGTCTCTATTTGATGAGTTCCGACCCAGCGGACGAAAGGCGTCGGAGCAGGCAATACAAATATATCTGCCTTCAAAAGGGATTGCAATGGTTCTCTTATGCAGCTAGTGAAGAGTTTTCATATCTGTAACATATTTTCTTAATTTCATGTTCTCAGTTTCTCCATCTTCAACCCCGCCCCCCCCCCCCCCCCCCCCTCTCTCTCTCTCCTTCCTTAAGTCCAAATCTTTGCCAAGTCATTACTATGAAGACAGTTCAGTTGTTGGTCTGCGCTTGTTTTTTCGCCCACTATTAGATTGTTCGTCTATGTATTTGTCTGACTTTATTCAAGTATAAAAGGCTGTGCCAGTCTTGAATAAAAGTTACTTTGTGTTAGGTTTTCTTATGAGAGCAAAAAGTTCCCCACTTGTTTATTGTTTAAAAATTATCGTGTTTTTACTCATGCCCTGACTTGCACACAGACGTTTAAAAAATTAGGAATTCAACAATGAAAGCCTACCACCAAGCTGTGTTCTCCCATCTGACAGTAAATGCATCTCTCTCTCTCTCTCTTTAAATATGAAAAAGAAATCCTGATTATTGAATGCTATGAAATTTGAAAGCTGCAGAATCATTGCCAAGCATAGCCAACCAAACTTCATGGAATATTCTACAATCCCATCAGTAGAATACATCCTAGAAAGTTTTGAAGCCTTAGCTTGGTGTAACCAATCAAAATGCATAAGCCGTTCAAGAAACTGGTTTTGGAGCCTTCTTGTATTTTCAGGGAGGTTAAGGCACTCGCAGAAATGTTATTGCTCATAGTTCATTATCCTTAGTCGTTCTCTCCCATATTTGAAAAACAAAACAAACGTGCCTAAAGGTTCCAACATTCTAGGAAATTTGGCAAAACAGAAGTTTAATATGTGGTGACGCCACACACTACTTTGACGCCGCACACACGCACGCGCGCGCGCGCACACGCACACACACACACACACACACAGATTTATCTTATTGGACATATATTCATTATACCATTGCTGTTAGTTTTATCATGCAAGATTTATTGTACCCAAACAAATAGAAGAATAAATTCATAATGAAAACGCCTCCGAACACAGTTGTCTGGAAAAAGGGATTATAAAGGGAGGAAATAACATGTCAATGTGATTAAACAGACATCATTATCAGCTCCATCTGCTGGGTACTATAAACCTTTAGTTGAACAGCAACTGATGTCATAGCATCTCTCCACCCTCGTCCTCCCACGTCCTCAATGCCCACACCACACCTCCCCTTCCCCTCCCTTCCTCCACCATGCCCCTCCACCCCTCGTTTCAACTCACACCACTCATGAGTGTTTGGATGATTTTTTTTTTTAATGACTACTGCAATTCGCCCCCATTCCACACAATGTTACGATCCGGAAAAACAGCCGATGAAATCCATTCAGTGGAAAAGCCTCGTACTGGTTTCGTTGTGTCAAAGCTCTCTCTCTCTCTCTCTCTCTCTCTCTCTGTGTGTCAGTGTGTGTGCGTGTGATTGGACTAATGGCTTCGTTTCCGGCAATCTCGGCTCAACACAACTGGACATGGTTGTTCTTTCCCTGCCTTGACATGACCCTTTGGCTGATGGAGATTGTTGAAACTGATGGCAGTGGTACGGTTCACTTCACCCGCTTGTTCTGCTGGTTCTATAACCTATGCTGTGTTGTGCAGTCTTTTGTTACTGTCTTCTGCATGTCCAGAATAGAAAAAAAAACATCTAGGTCAACACACTGATAGGATACAATTTGACAGTTTCAGCCTTATTGTCCTTTTTGAACTTTGACCTTCTCCTGTACGCCAGCGGATAAGGCAGGGAGGGAAGAGACCGCAAGTCATGAAGTCATTCAGGATGACGTTACAAGTTATGTTGCAATTTTAATGGGTAAAATTACTAAATACCATGAACAACAGCAGAACATATGTCAGGGACATAAGAATGAGAAGAAAACCATGTGCTTGGGCAATTCTTACTACATTAAAATAAATCACTGTTTGCAAATTTATTTTAGTAAACAAACTGAAATCAGCAGCAAACTATTTTTGTTGTTGTGTGTGTGTGCCAAGGTCTTTGTATTCTTGTGATGTTTACAGTGTGAGATGAACCTCAGTGTGTGTGTGTGTGTGTGCGTGTGCGTGTGTGTGTGTGAGAGAACGGAGAAATGTCCGTTCTAACTCACCCGCCTGAAACTAGTTAAAACTAGTTTCAGGCGGGTGACCTTAGAACGGACATTTCTCCGTTCTCTGACAAGTAAGACTTCAACAATGAATTAAAAATGATAATCCATCACACATTCTCTTTCAATAACCAAAAAAATAACGATTATCTACAAACATACATACTGTGTAGGATTATCCGTTTTTAATACTAATTTACTAAACTTTTCAGATTTCAGTTTTTGCTTAATCCTGTGTTTTTCCTGATCGTTTTCAATAACATCATTTTCACGCATACATTCATCAAATGCGTCTCTGTCTTTCATGTGAAATAAAACTACAGTCTTTAACTGTTCTCTAAAGTCTTTTAAAACCGAGTTATATTTCTGGCATAAAATCCACACACTTATCCCCGCATGTCTTCCACTGAAAGCCAGTTTCGACAAAGTGTTTCTCTTTTTAACTATGTCTTTTTCTGCTGAACAGTCATCTATAATAAAAGTGTCTGCATTCCTTCAAACAATTTAAAAAAAGTGTTCTAAACACTCACTCAGTTTATTGCTAGGATCAACTAAAAATATGTTATCATCTATCCATATAAACCTTCTATCGTGATATGCTTTGTTCCATTTAAGTGTTGGGCAGAAAATCACTAGAATCAAAATTATAACGATAAACTGTTTGTAACAGGTCGAGGATAAATATTGTTTTCCCACAACCAGTCTGTCCACAAATCAATGAACAATGAGGGGGTTTTGCCATAAAGTTTAACTGTTCCATAGTTCTATAACAGAATTTAATCTAATCCAGTTATTATTTTTATCATACTCTCCGTCAAAACTTGTTCAGTATAATAAAACCTATGAGGCCTAAATGTGTAAGATTAATCCAATTCAGTTCTGTAAGATTGTTTCTATTTAAGTCACATTGATTTTGTTGCTTGTTGTTATGATCTTAATATCCTCACCATTGTGAAGAACGACGATGGTAACTTTAAGGCGTTTAACGTCTAAGTTTTGCCAGCTAATATTAATTCCTTTTATAAGGACGTCACTAACGCCCACAACCCCATCCCTCTCCACATCTTTAAAGACAGAAATTTCAAATATCATTGTGAACGTGTCTCCTAATTTTCTGCTTGGAAAGAACTGTAATTTTGTAGAAGCTTTCTTTAAAACCGTTTCTCTTCTGTGGAGGATGTACTGTTTTTTCCCATACGGCGTTATTTCAATCTCTTTCCGACTATTGTCGTCCGGCATAAGACTTACATGTAAAGGGCCAGAGTTGAATGCTTTTCTGAAACTTTTTTGACGGCTAAAAAATGTAAATGGGCTTATGAATTCAAATTTTATTTCCCATTCTAAATATGGTTCTAAGTGCCATTTGCTGTCAGGTTTTCGAACTATTTTATATTCATACTGGCCAGCATTATTTGCTTCTACATTGCGTAGTTGTTCTAGTTTAGGAAACTTTTTGTTGTCGCTAATCTCTTTGCATTTATAATCACCATCTTTAGTGTACTCAAAACCATACAAAGCGCCTATCTCACCGTTCTGTTCAAAGTCCGCAACGTCTGCAAGGTCTTTTAATTCTAAGGTTTTTCACCTTACAGGTGCTTTTTGAAAATTCCCGGGTTTTTCCCGGGTCCGCGCAAACTTTTTTTTAAAAGTACAATTTAAAAAATTTTTTTTCCAAAAAAAAAGGGTGCAGGTTATCACTTTTACATTTTTCCCTGTTTTGTCTGAAATTTTTATATTAAATGATCCGCCCCCTTTTCCCAAAAAACTACTTTTAAACTAAAAATTTTGGGGAATTGTATAATTTCAAAATCGCAATATGAAATTTTCCCCTGAGGGAAAAGAGCTCTTAAAACAGTTTGGGGTTTTCCATAAATTTTTTTTTCATCAGTGCCAATCATCCAAATGAACATAGGGTAATTTGAAATGCAAGATCGAGCGGTTTTTCTCCCTCTTTAAAGTAGTTTTTTTTTGGTTTGGTAACCCCAAAACTAGGAATGGGGGGTTGGCAGTTGTAAAGCCTAATTTTTTAGCTAGCTCCATAAAAATAGTAACCTACTTCTTTTTCCAGGCTTGAATGTTAAAAATTGTTTTCAGATTTGCTTTTTTAAAGTTTGAGAGTAATTTTCGAAGTTACTCTTTGTTCTTTAGGGAAGAAAAACCCCGAAATAACCATAGGTATTTTTTAAAGGTAATATGCCCCCTGTTTTTTTAAATTTTTTTAAATTTCTTATTATTCTTCTTCGATTCATTTTTAAAAAACCCAAAACAAACTTTTTTAAAATATTTCATGAAGCGAACCATTCGGGTTCCGCAATTGTTTAAATAGCTGTTCAAAAACAAGGAGGGTTTCTTGAGTTTTTATTTTTTAAAAACATTTTTAAACGAAAAAAAAAAGAGTGCTTTCAAATATACTAAGGGAAAAAATATTTTTTGGGGCCGCATACAATTTTAAAAATATAAAACTGATACTTTTTGACATTTCGTGGCTCAGTCTGAAAACCTTTTTCAATAAAGGCGATACTCCATTAAGAAAAAATCTTAACCCCTCCTTTTTTAAAAAGACTAAAATCGCGAAAGTTTTGGTTTTACCCATCCGATGAATTTTTATCGAAACCATTAAATTTTGCTTTTTGGTTTTTTTTTAGGGGGGCTTTCAACCCCCTGGGTTTTGGAGTGTCGTATTGATCTCAAAAACACCTGATCCTTTGGTGAGGTCATTGAAATAGTTTTTCTTTTTTAATTACCCCTTCAGACGTTTTTGACAAACTGAAAGCGCCAAAAACCAAATGACCCCCCGTTTTTAACCCAAATCAGCAACCAATGGACATAAAGGGCCCTTTTAAAAGGATCTGAAAACAAATTTCCCAATTTTAAATTTTTGGGAAGGCTTTAGAAAAAATTTGGGCCCTTTAATATGGCTTAGGGCACCCCTTATTTTTGGGCGGGGACAGAAGTATAACAATGACTGGCTCCCCCCTTAAACAATTTTTTCCTTTTCACACAGGTTTCATTTTGGGTTTTATAGAGCAAGACTTAAAAACGGGGGGAAAAACAATTTATCTTAGACACTTCAAAGGGGGTCAAAACTAAAGGGGGAATAAACGAATAAACGACTTTAATTCGTATTTAAAGTTTTGGTGTTTGCTAATTTCGCAAGCACAGGCAAGATCGAGCATAACTGATCCTTTACTGGCTTTTGGACGCAAAAAAAACAGTATTTGGGCCCAAATTTAGAGGACCCCATTAATTCTACTTTTTGTTTTGGGCCCTTCAAGTTTTAAAAAGGGTTCCCAAAAATTTTTTCCCAATTTCAAAAGGGAAAATAGATTTGTTTGTTGGCACGGGTTTTTTCATGCAAACCTTCTGACCTAGACCCAGGTAGGAAAATAATGAACTAAAACAATAAAACCCCTTGGGGGCGGGAAAATTTAAACAGAAAGTGGGGAAAAAAAACGACAAAAATTTCTGAGCCAGAAATTTATTGCAAGCAGTAAACAAAAAAAGATGACCCCCCAAGAAAAATTCACCCAATCCCAGGGGCCCCAAAGCCTAAACCGTTAAAAGAAGTCAAAAAAAATAATGCCATGAATAGGGAAAAAACAGGGGTTGTTTTTGGTTTAAAATTCCTTTGGATTACTGGGGCAAAATTTTTTTAAAAATTTTAAACCCAAATTTTAAGAGAACAAAATGTCCATAAGAGTGGGCCTTTAAAGCCAATTTACTTTCCCCTGCAGTAGACAAAAGCCGGGTTAAACAAAAATTCCCTAAAAATGGTAAAGCGTCTATAGCTTTACCGGTTTAATTTTTTTTTTAAAAACCCCCAAAAAAGGGGGTAAATTTGTTTTTTTTTTCCCAGATTTTTCAGGGGTTGGATGGGGGGTGGCAAAGGGAGGCACCGGATTTTAAACCCCCGCTCCCTGAAAAAGCCAACATAGTGTACTTTTTTCAAACCCTAAGGCGGGTTAAATAACGTTTTCTAATGTGCACTTGCCCAAAAAAACAGGTTGGGAATTCGTTTTCCCAAAGCTTGTGCCCTTCATATAAAATTTTTTTGGATAGTTTCTCTTATTCTGCCCTTAGTTCGAAATTTTCTGGGGTTAGTAGACAAAGGGCTTTATTTTTGTGATCTTACTTTTTTTAAGCTCTTTTATTTTTTTGGATTTTTCCTTTTTTTAATTATCAATCCTAAGTTGGCGTCTTTTCCCCTAGCAAATTTTTTCCCTTTTTTTTTTTTCTAAATGCTCTTTTAGTTCATCAGTTTTGCAAAATTTTTTTTAAAAAATTCTTCCCCTTAAGGTTTTAAAGTACATAAAGGGTTTTTAAATTTTTCTTTTTTGGGACCCCTCATATTTTGTTGGGCACGGGGGATAAATTTATAGTTTGAAATTTCTGCTTCTTCTTCTTAAAGTGAGTTCGCTTCAAAACTGTATTTTTTTAAATTTTTTGACTGTTTTTTAAACCTTAAATCTTGAATTCCATGTTTTTTATTTGGTTATCGGGTTGGGAGTTCTTGAGTGTTTTTTAAAAGTTTAGCAACTGCCTCCCAATTTTAATTTGGTTTTTTTAAACCCCGGGACGTTTTCAAAATTCCACCTAAAGGGGTTTTTTTTTAAAATTGTCCCCAAACCCTACAAACTTTGATGAGTCCTTTTAATGTGTAGGGCTGAAAAAAGGTTGTCCTTGCTTTTTTTTTCAAATCCCAAATGGTCTTTCTTTTACTTCAAAATAAACGGGGTATATAGTTTCGGGGGGTTCTGTCCTAAACTTTGGTAAAATTAAACTAAACCCTTCTTTTGTTTTTCCCACCCCTTTTTGTTTCCCCTTTACTAATTAAACTTTGGCAATGAGGGCCCCAGCGATGTTTTTCCAAAGGGGGTCATTTCACTAAAGTCGTCCCCGGAAATCTAAAACCCCTAATTTTCCCCCTTCAATGCCTCCCCCATTTTTTTAAATAATTAATTTTTTATTTTGTTTTATAAAAAAAATGTCACAAGAAATAGGGCTCGATTCTTCCCCGCAAGAAGACTGAAAAGAGCCCTTGGCGTGAAGGGAAAAAAAGCGGAATATTCCCCTTTTTTCCAAATAATCCATTTTACTATTGATTCAGATCAAATTCTTACTGTAAAATTTTCCAGACCTAGGAGCGGGGAAGTGATTGTTTCCAGGGTCTGGGCGTCTTAATTTTTAAAATAGAATCGCATCAGAAAAAGACCCCAAAAGGACAGTTTTACAAAAATCTGGGGGGGGGCAATTGTTTTTAAAAAATTTTTTAAAACTTGAGGGGGGAAAAAATAATTTTTTTTTAAAAAAAAATCAGACCTTTTAACCAAAACGATCAAAGGCTAACCCGGGGGTGAAAGGGCTGATTTGCGTTTCAAAGGGGGTCGAAAAAGAAAGACACTAAAAAAATAGAAAAAGGCCTGGAGATGGGTAAAGACGGCCCAAAAAGGGTTTTTACCGAAAGGGGATGGTATGGGAAATCGCTTTTTTATTCCCCCGTTTTTTAGTTTTTAAAAAGCGCAAAGCCCCATACTTTCAAGACATAAAAGACAGATTGTCATATGAAAAAACTTTTAATGACTACAAGTATGTTATTATATTTTACAGGGGCACCCAAGCAAGTACGCATTTCCGAATTCGTTAGAGTTTTTACGTTTTTAGCAACCCAAAAAATTAGCAAGGGGTTTTGAGCAACCCAAAATTTAAAACAAAAAAAAAATATATTACGAAAAAGATAAAATTTTAAAATTTTAAATATCCTAAAAGCAGGGGAGACCCCCTATATTGGGAATTTTTGTTTTAGTGCCGCTCAAGAAACGCTTTAAAAGGTTTTTTTTATTGCTGTGGAAGGTGAAGGACCATTTGAAAGACAAACTGAAAAATTTTTTTTTAAACCCAAAAAACGAAAGTGCGTGAAAAATTGAGGGTAGTCCTAAACCCAAAACTACGCTAGGGGCCTTTTTAAACCCTTTTCAGCTTTTTATGAAAAAAGGGGAAAAAAGATTTGGGGGCGGAGGTTAGAAAACCAACATTTGACCTTTTGTTAAGATCTACTTTCACGTGTTAGACTTGGGTCATTATTTAAAAAGAAATACCCGGTTTTATGGATTTTACCCAAGGAAAGGGGATAATCAGGGTTTAATGGAAGCGGGTGGGGAAAGTTAGAGCATAATAAACCATTCAAATTTTATAAAGAAAAAGATGCCGAAAAAACCACTTAAAAGTATAAATTTTTTTTTTAATAAAATGATGGCATGAATATTCCCAAAAAACGAATTTTAAAATATAAAAATTTCAAATTATTTTTTTTTTTAAAAAAAAGCATGTCTGTTACAAATTTTTCCAAAAAAGGAGATAGCAAGGGGTTTTGCTGCAAAAAAACCCCCCACATAAAAAAACCTTTTGATTAAAAAAACATTCGCAAAAGCAACAAAAAATAGGAGCAGGGCCTTTCAAAATACAGCAAAAAACCCAAAAGAAGGGATTCTGGGTGCCCTTTAATGCTGTTACTTATGTTAAAAACGGGGGATCGGTATAAGCGCGCATCGCAGGGAAAGGGGGTTTGGTCTTTAGAAAGGGCATAGGCGCACCCGAGTTTAAACCCCTAGGTGGTTTGTCTTTAGGGTCTCCGGGGCCCGTTTTCCTTGGGGGTTTGGTGTTCTAGCAAAAAAAATAAAAACTAACTCCCAAAAACACACAGCAAAGGTTAACTAATAACCCTAAACTTTGTTCGTTCAAACGACAATTTAAAAAGCATAGTTTACTCAAAAATCACGGGGTAAGAATTTAATCGTTTACCCGGCCGATTTTGTTTACTTTCAAAAAACAAAAAATTTGGGTCTTCAAAGAAAGGGGGAGGAAACTTTTTTTTCAACACCAGACACCCAAACAATAAAAAAAAGGGAATTTTTTAAAAAAAAAAAGAGACCATTTAAAATCTGTTCTAAAAGCTCCCCCATTAACAACGCCCAAAGGGGTTTTTTATACTTTAGTTTATTAGTTCCCCAAACACAAAAAGAACCCTTGATTTTTGATTCGGGTTTAAAACGGGCTTTTGGGGGAAAGGGGCCCCGGAGTCCCTTTTCGTTTTATTTTATTTTTTTTTTAAATTTTAAAAAAATTTTTGATTTTGAAAAGAAACTCAGCATGGATAAGATATTTGAAGGTTCCCCGACGAATTGTTTGAAGCAATGCGTAAAGAAGGGAAAATTTTATCAAGAGCACGAATGATTTTTGATTTAGAAGTCAAATTTATCCAACAAACGTAAGGCAAGGTTGTCATGCTTAAATTTTTAAAATTTTTAGGTAAAAAAAACAATAGACCCCCCAGTTAAAGTAATGTTTCTGTTTTAATGACTATTAACAATAAATGAAGAAAATCAAAAAAAGATGGGGGCCAACCCAAAAGCAGACAATTTTTTCCCCTAAGTTAACACCCGGGTTTGGGCAGACCACTGCTTACCCCAGTTTTTATGTGGCCCTGAAAAAACCAAAAAGAGAGGCTTGGTTGGTCAGAGGGCCCCAAGTCAAAGAGATCAAATTAAAAAAAGGCTTTAATTTTGGGGCCGATTGTAGGGGAAGTCTTACATTCCCCTACCTCCAGCTTAGTTGCAAAAAGGGGCATTTTTTAAAAATAAAAATACAGACGCAAATGCTTTTTTGTGGGGTGTTCTCGCAAGGGTGCATTAAAGCCCGGGAAAAACGCCGAGAGAGTGTCTAACTATCACCCCTTTCATCATGATCTTAACTTTAAACGGAATAACCTTTCCTGTTTGCGTGGGAAAAAAATTGTCATTTGAAGAAAAAAACAACCAAAAACTTTTAATACTACACATGGGATGGGGGGAAAACCAAAATTTCAGCCCAAAGAGTGTCCAAGACAGTCCAACGATTGGCGAGCCAGACAAAAAAACCTTTTTGACTTACTACTGATGCTTTTAAACCCGCGGGGTAGCCTTTAAAAATTTATACGCCCCAATGATTTTTTATTGACGCATAAAATTCAAAAAACACTAAAAACAAGAAATTTTGCAGGAAAAAGTTTAAAAAAGAATTCCCGTTTAAGCCCCAGCGAACATAAGAAAAATTTTAAACGGCCCTTTTAAATGTAATACCGAAGTAATTACGTCCCCCCAGAAGGGGTAAAATTAGTTTTAAGGAAAATGGAAACGGATGCAAACGGCCCAAATGTTCTTTACCCCAGGGAAAATTCGAATCCTCCCTTGTTCCTTATGAAGGGGCCAAACCCCCCAGAAACTTCCCAAAAAAGCCCTTGTGAGTAATCACCCGATTTGTTTCCAAATTACCTTCGTTATTGTCAGGGCGGGTGGCCGGGCCCCTTCCCACCAAATTGTATAAAAGGACCAGATTCTGCCGAAAAAAAATTTTTAGAACGCATGCAGGGAAGTGCTAATGACGGGTTTTAAAAAATCTAAACTTAACCGAAATTTTAAAGGGCGCCTGAAGACCAACAAAAGGATACTCCGCCACTCACTGTTGGATTTGGGTTTTAAAATAAAAATTTTAACAGTGAAGAAGCAAAAAAAAATCCCACAGTAAAAGACCATGATACATTGCGGAAAAATTTTGAGGGGCAGCAACAGTAAAAGCAATCCAAATAAAGTTTGGAAACCCAAAAAATGGAAGCTGCCCATATTTTTTTATAACTTCGAGGTTACGACTCTCAAACCTTTTAATGCAAGCAGTAAACCCGCGCCTTTAAAAAACTGCAATTTCCCCAATCATCAGAAAAGGAAAATGTGTTTTTTTCATTAAAAAAAAAGTCTTTTTTTTGGGCTCTATGAAACCCATATGGGTTAAATTTGAAATCCTTGGGCCTTCCCTTACACCCCCCGCCCCAATTACGGAAGAATATTTTGACCCGACCACTCGTTTGAAAGGGCGTTTACCCTTATGAGTACATGAACAAATTGGCAAAGGTTTGATGAAGATACACTTCCCCCCTAAAAACGCGTTCTTTTTTAGCCCCTTGAGGAAAGGAAAAACAGCGACCTCCGATTACCCAAAAGCTCAGATGCGTGGGAGAAGTTAGAGTGTTAAAAAAGAAAGGGGGCCCATCATGATTTTTACTTGATGGTGTCCCTGTTTGTTGGGAAGTTTTTTTTGAAAAATTTTTAGAAAAACCCGCATGAAACATTATAGCCCGGACCCGCGCATTACATTTGCGCCCGGGGTGAGTTTTGGGAAAACCCTTTTTTAAAGTTTTTTAAAGGAAAAGATTGATTTATTGTTGATTTTACCAAAAAGATTCAGATGATTGAAAAAGGATTGCGTGGAGGGAAATTTGTATGGGGGTTTGCACCATTACTGTAAAAACAAAAAACAAAAAACTTTGGGCGATTATGATCCAGTTAAAAAGGGGCCAAAAAATCTCATGTATTTTAAAACAAAACCCAAACTTAGGATGGGGAATTTGGGGCAAAACGCTTCCAAATTTCGCAAATTTTAAAAAGTAAAAGGTGGGGATCCGAAAAAAATTTTAAAGGGCAAATTAAAATGGTTTTAGCCCTTTTTACGCCAGATCAAAGCGTGGATAATTCTAGAAAAATTTACCCTTAAAAATATCCCCAAGGAACTGCATGACCACATAATGGGCAAACCCCTTACAGCAGAAAGTCTAAAAGATAGCAAAAACAGAACCGCCTAAACTTGTGCCTAATCTTCGAGGCAAAAAAAAATGTCTGTCATTACAGACTTCTACAATTTTATTTAAGACATGGTTTGAAGTTGACAGCAGTTCATCGTTATAATTGCTTTTGATCAAGAACAGTTCATGAAACCATACATAATGAAGAACACTGATCTCAGAACTAAATCCACAGATGCTTCAGAAAAAGACTTTTTCAAGCTGATGAACAACAGCTGTTTTGGAAAGACTATGGAGAATCCACACAAGCGCAAAGATGTCAGATTGGTCACAAAGAGAACGAAGCAATTAAGCTGACTTCAAAACCAAATTATCAGACTTCAGAAGATTTCATAATCAGCTTTTTGGTATAATGATGAAAAAAAGAAAGTCAAATTAGACAAACCTGTATTTATTGGGTTTACTGTTTTAGAATTATCAAAGCTTTTGATGTTAAAATTTCTTTATGACTACTTTAAGCCCTTGTATCCTGAGTCCAGAGTACTTTACACAGATACAGATAGTTTTGTTATAGATATCTCTACTGAAGACTCTATAAAGACATGGAAATAGAAGTAGCTAAAGGGCATGCGGGATGGTATGACACATCTGATTACCCTAAAGATTCGCCTTTGCATTCAATTACTAACAAGAAGGTTTTAGGAAAGATGAAGGATGAATTATATCTGGAGGGGTGATTAAGGAGTTTATTGGGTTAAGGTCAAAAATGTACAGTATTTCGAGCCAGGAGAAAACTATCAAAAAGCAAAGGGGATATCTCGCAGTGTTGTGCAGTCAAACATATCGCATGACAACTACAAAGAAGCATTGTTCAATAAACATACTTTTCATCATGACAACGTAAAACTACGATCTAATCTACATGAGATTAACACAACTGTTGTAACAAAGAAGTCATTAGATAGAACAAACACAAAACGTGTGTTTGTTAATCCAGAGTTTTCATATGCAATTGGACATTGGAGAACGGCATAATTACATCCTCTTCGTCCGCGGGTTCGGGTTCATATTTTTCCTGAAGTTTATCTATAAGCTCAATCGCATCAATATCCAATTCATTCAAAATTTTTCTCATGTTTTGCTTGATGTGCTCGAATTTTTTTATTATTTCAAGATATTCTTTATCCCATTTTTGATAATCAAATTTGGGATTTGGGGTTGTAGGTGATCTGGATGCATTGCCATGTGCTGATGAGTCCTCGCAAATGTTGCCCTAATAGCAGAATTCAAATCAAATGATTCCCGCATCAATTCCAAGGTCTCTGCATTTATCATTCTTGCTTCCGGTTTAGTTCCATGTACAAATCTTTCTTCTGTGCCTCAATACGTAAGGTTTCTTCGTTGTGAGCTTCCATTTTAACTCAAATATATTTACGTAAATTAATTAAAGCGGAACTGTGTCTGGTGGGATTATCTGCAGTTCTTCCTTCACAAAAGATCTTTGAGGAGCTGGTTGTTTTGTTGTGCCAGTTTCTCGTAAATAATACACAGGCGGATTCATTTTTACAATTTTTTATTTCATATGGATCAACACTCCAAACTGGATCAGTTGCCCTGATGCGAGTGTCCCCTTCTGCTTCTCCCGGTAAATAAAGGTACCTTACTTTTAAAACCAAACGGTAATAGTTTGCTGGATGAACTGGCGTCTCCTTCAGCAACATTTATTGTTTGTTTTTGATTGCTTGTACTGGTTTTAGCCCTTTAAATTCTTCATTATTCATTGTGCGCAAAACTGAGGGCAGTCTTCTAACCCATTCTGTGTTGCGAGAATTGTCAATCAGCTCTCTGTGATACTGGTAGGAGAAAAGTCTTTCAGATAACTGTTAAAGTTTTCAACAAAGCCTGTGATCTGTGAACTCGTGGAATACCTCTTTTAATGGTAACTCTATGTTTTAACAAATAATTGATTCACTCGGCCTTTAAATTCTTTTCCATCTCGACTTGAATCATGCGAGGATAAGTTAGCGGGCCTCGTTGGTATATCAGTTGTATAGCGACAGCACAGCAGGAAGCACTCTTTTGTGTTAATGGTTCCGCATCTTTGTATCTTGAAGCCACAATGACTGTAAGTGCATACTTAAATCTTTTTTCGTCTAATCGTATCATGGGGTAAATATAGAAGATCCATTTGATGGGTGTCGTTCGGTATTGTATTCACAAAGTGTGGTCTCTGTATTCGTCTAGGCGCTGGTAAATAAAATTTGCCAAATCGCTGTTTAGATAACCATTCTTTCGCTGTTTGTTCACTGACTCCAGCTGCTTGGCTTAGCTTTTTGATTGCCGTTATTCCTTCCAATATCCTTTTGGCGAATAATAGATTTTATTCATTTTTTATTCAGCCAATATTATGTGCAACAAAATACACAACAGTCTACCAAAGACGATAAACGCGATTTCTTGCATCTTTTGTTTTTCTGATGGATGATAAAAGTCGCTAAATTTTGGTGGGGGCAATGTCTCGATTGGCTTGCCTGTTACAAGATAATATTCTTTTATCGCTTGATCAACATCTTTAAATGTGTAAGCTGCATGTCCCTGTTTTTTCAGTTTGTCGTTAATGAAATCTAACTGCTCAATTCTCTGCTTTCATAGTGATCTTGTGCAGCAGCTAGTTGCTCCACAGCTTTGTTATGTCTTTTTCTCTCGCCATCATCCCGTAGTTTACTAAATGCGTAATTACTTCTGCTAAAGCGCATTAACCACAGCGCCACCTATCATCATTACGAGTGAAGCCATTTTTATAAATGTATTTTGTTTTAACATATTAATACTATCAGGAATTATTCCTTGCTTAACTAGAAAATCTTTCGTAGCGAACGAAGCTGTAATAACAGCAATCAGCTTTGCCGAATCCTCAAAGTCTAGTTTGCCAAGATCTGCTGGTTTAATTTTAACAGGCTTTTACCAAGCATCGTGTATCCTACACTTAGACCTCAATAACAGCAGAATAGTATACAAAGGTTGGCGACAGTTTTTTCGGTGCTCATTTTAAAAAAATAAAATAATTATAATTAATAAAAAACATGAACAGCGATGATCTGCTAGAGCTACAGAGCGGCCTAAACCGTCTTGGACTTACAAATGAAGAAGTTGATGACCAAGCTATAATGCCCAAAAAGGAAAGACTGTAATCTTTGGCAGCATGTGGAAAAACAAAACAGTTCCTCGGAAATGAATTCAGCATAGAACAGATTCAACAGATGTCGCCGCAAGACATTGTAAAGTTTCATAACAGGTATGAAGCGCAACTAGGATCAAGAATGGTGAAAAGCGTCGGGCAAACGGTTCTTAGTTTATACACTAAACTAGTCAGTAGATTTGCTCCTATTGATTCTGAACAAGACTTTATGTATGATTTAACGCAGGATCCAGTTTTAAACAAAGTCATTAGAGTCTCTAGGATGCGATCTATATTACAGATTTGGAACATTACTGTCGCCGCTAATCATGGATTAATTACATTTAATCATATAGATTTTGTTTCCCTTAAAAATGACCGAGCCAGAAAATCAGCAGAATCAGAATCAGAAAACATTGAATCAGGTGAGAATGTAACCAGTAAAAAGCCTCCTCATCCTGGGCGTGTTGCAGCAGGAAAAAAGATTAGCAGAGTGGAACAAACAATCAAAATTAAAATTACAAGCACATAATATAACTCATAATGAAAAAGTGCTAGAGCCGCAGCCAGTTGTTTCAATGCAGCTATAAAAACACCAGAACAAGTTGAGTCAAGCCCTACACCACCACACACACCAAAGCCTTCAAGGTATTTTTAAAGGTGTCATTTTTGGCTTCATTGCTGCATGGGGTGGTTATTACGGTTATAAAATATATAAACAGCGGCAGCTAAAACCAAAGCAGTCAAAAAAATCTCAACCACTAAATATAGAAGTGAACAAAAAAGCATGCTAGAATCGCCAACAACAAAAGTTCAGTTTGATCCATTTAAGATGGAATAATACTTTATTGATACTGTAATCCTAACATACTGGATTAGTTTTTGATTTTATTATAATGAATTTGTTTCTTTAATAAAAATAGATCATGACGGATTATTATTTGTTTAAAAATGATAAAGTCAATAAATAAAGACATGGAGTCTATAAAAGACATTTCCATAGACCAGAATTGTAATCAATGCGGTTGCTTACAATGTAAGAACTTCATTAAGATCTATGCTGACCAATCTTGCGCCAAGGACGCTGAGCAAGACATCCTCGACGATGACGCGTTTTTTGAAGCGCGTGTGTACTATATTAGACATCTACTATTTAAGATAAAAACATAGATTGTATTGTTTTTTTGACAATTATAAGATAACTTAAAATAACTTGAGTAAAACTTGATTAAGAACTTTATTAAGAACTTGGGGTAACTTAATTAAGAACTTAATTAAAGAACTTGCGGTGACTTGATTAAAAACTTAACTAAGAACTTGAGGTGACGTAAGGTGACTTGATCAAGAACTTATTAAGAACTTGAGGAGACTTGATTAAGAACTTAATTAAAGAACACTCCCTCAAAAGCAGCTTAAAAAATTCTCACTTCCTATTTCTAGACTATTCTAGAAAAGTGCAGGAAAAAAAACACTTACTTAAACTTTGGTCCACTTGTAGGCGTCTGTTGGAAAAACTTGCAGGGCTGATTGTAAATTTGATATAATTTTAACAGCTGTTGTTATTGTGATGTTCAGCTGTTGAAGGCGTGGGTACAGGTTGAAAACTTTAGCCACTTTCATAATTTTATACCCCCAAGACGCGCTGATGCCACAGTTCTCAGTAACAAAGTGTTGAAAATCAGTTGGTTCAAGACACATACAAAGTTTCAACATCCACATTCCATAACAAGCATAATCACTAAGTAGAGCAGATTGTTTTTGATTAATTATCTTTCCAGAATTTTTTACTATGTTTTTGATTGCCACAAGATCCTTTGTAGAATCATTGAAAACCGGAATGTCACAGCCATTAATCCTGTCTTTGATTACATGGGTTTCAAGTTCATTCAACAGTTCTTTTCCTTTCATTTGCTCAAGCTGTTTTGAAGGCCATGGTGATTTTTTTGCTTTGGAAAGAAATGAAAAATGCTGTGGTTTTTTGGGCAGATTCTTTTTGTGCAAGGCTTCATATCCAGCAGCATTTTGTTCTCCTTGGTGATTGAAAGCTCTTTCTACTTCTTTCCAGTATGTTAAATGTTCTGAGTGAAATTTAATATGTTCTTCAATAGATTTTACAATTTCAGGATCTTTTCTAAACAGTTCTTCTTCTTCAAGAGACATACATTCTTCATCATCAATATGTAGTTCTTTTGATAGCCGCCATAATGCTTTGTCTACATCATCATCACACTTAGCCATAGATCACAACAACGTTCAGCTCAAGACTGTCACAAACTGTGAAACACAGGCTGGTTTTACCTCGTTAATACGCATGCCCAATGGACTTAAAGAGAATAAGGTATGTAGAATTGTTTAGTTGTGCTGCGGTGCTACGCCCACCATAATTAACCAGAAACAACACTAGCTTGTGTTACTGGTTAATTATGGTGGGCGTAGCACTGTAGGTTGCGTGACTGCCAGAAAGCGCCCGCCTGCCAAGGCGTAAACCCCTAGCAGAGCATAAATTAAGTGATCAGGTTTCAGCCCTAATGACGGGTCTCTATAACCTTGCCGCTGCCTTCGCGTCTGTCTGTCTGTTATGCAAAGTTTTTAAAGATTAAGCAAAAACTGAAATCTGAAAAGTTTAGTAAATTAGTATTAAAAACGGATAATCCTACACAGTATGTATGTTTGTAGATAATCGTTATTTTTTTGGTTATTGAAAGAGAATGTGTGATGGATTATCATTTTTAATTCATTGTTGAAGTCTTACTTGTCAGAGAACGGAGAAATGTCCGTTCTAAGGTCACCCGCCTGAAACTAGTTTTAACTAGTTTCAGGCGGGTGAGTTAGAACGGACATTTCTCCGTTCTGTGTGTGTGTGTATACATGCATGCACGCGCGCAAGAGAATCTACAGAGTTTGTACAAGCAATGCATTCAGTGACTCCGTCGCTGCTGCGATCATCCCGGCCAAGTGTTCTAGCAGACGACACGTTCTGTTCAGGACCCAAACTTGGTCCAAGTCACGTGACCTTTTCATAAGAAATACTGAAGAACTACAATGTAAATCATATTTTTATGACACAGGTTTTCCAAATTGATGTTTCAATTACTTGATTACAATGTTAAAAATCCTTCCACGTAGCTGAAGATAAATAAAGTCGATCGTGAAGTTGAAGTGTCGATTCAAAAAAAGGCTCTCTCGGTTCACGTTTTTAAAAAAGATTTTTAATACAATCGCGCTCTAAGTGCACAAAATATAACTTATAGAATATAGTAAATGTATCAACTTACCTTTCTGTGTTGTTTTTAGCGCCGGATGTTGAACATTTGGTGAAAATAGTGTTGGATTTGTAAGCGATGACACAGATACGTCTGACTCGTCCGCCATTGTTGACATGCTTCAAGTCTTCCAATAGTGATATGCGGGGAACCGCCGGGGGAGCGCGGCGCACTGTTTCATATTTGTTTGACCCCATTTATTGGAAAGTGCGGAATATGAGCTTTAATTTGATATATTTTTGAACAGATTTCGTTCATATTACGGATTTTAGAGTAATTTGAAGTTTTAAAACATAATTTTAGGGAACTTAACTAATTTTTTTCTATACCCTTACTGCATACGAAAATGAAGCTTGAAGTCTCCTCTACAACTCTGTATGAGTTTCATTGAGCTATTTGTGCGCGCCGCGCTCCCCTCGTCGGGGGAAGAAGGTGGGTGTAAAAACTTGTGTTCTGAAAGTCGCGACGGCATGCCTCCCGACCGCGGAGAAGTACTTCTTTACAAGGTTGATAATAAACTTATTATGTTCTTTTAAATGACAAAACCTATCCAAAACGAAAGAAAAAAGACTGGTAAATTGATTGGTGTTATTTTTATTGTCTAAATCGGCTATTTTTATGTGGTTTGCACAAGTTGAAAACACGGAAAATTTCGCTCCTGCAGCGCTGTTCGCCAGGCAAGGGGCCTGCATTGGAATACCTATTACAACACAAATTAAGTAACCCAAAAAAAATGACGTTAGTCCGGCCAGAATCTTTTTACATCTGGTTTTGAGGGAAATTGGTGGATGAAAGGGAATGAAGAAGACTCCAGGGTGAACGTATCTGGCTTGAATGTGATTGGTTTAAATGTGACAGGTTGAATTGTGATTGGGTGGAATGTTTCTGGGTGAATTATAATTGGTTGAAACGTGATTCGTTGAAATGAAATTCTTTGAAACGTGACTGGCTGAAACGCAAGTCGTTAAAACGTGATTGGGCAAAAGATGATTAGCTGAAACGTGATTGAATGAAACTTGATGTGGTGAAACATGGTGCATTGGAGACAACAGTTGGAATTGAGTAACCTGTGTTCAGTGCTGCGGAGAACGGCTGTAACGTTAGCCGAGGACAAACAAGTTCGCTGTACTGTACAGCGGTTCCTTTACGTCGCAGTCCAGCTAGCTGAAGTTCCATGACTTCATATGGTAAACGTTTGGCATCAAAAGATCTAAACTGATAGTTTTCTTCATTAAAAGTCTTAATTCAAATCAGATCAACAGAAACTAAACGCCATAGGCATAGTTTGCGTGCGTGCAGCTAGTAATTATCTGGCATTGTGGAGTATATGTAAATGGGGTTGAAATAAGCAAAAATGCCTCCTGGAAATGCACATGAGGATGAGATTGAAGGTTTCTAAATCCCTTGATCTGATATCCGTGTGGCAGTGAACTGCAGAAATTCCTCTTACAAAAAGGCACAGTAGTAAGGAAGGCGTAGCCCATCCCTCTCCTTCCACTGCCTTACACTTCCCTGAATCGAATCAAGGACGTATTTACTGCTCGTTGGACCGACAGTTTTCAAGCTGCAAATATCCAACTCCACAAGTGATTCTGCGCTTACTTACATAATTATTCATGTCACTACAGATTTTTGTTAGCCATAAAATGTTCATGTTTACATTTTTTTTTATTTGACACTCTTCCCATTTGATATCAAAAGTAGTCAGAATCAAAATGTTGGCGTGAACATTTCATTGCAATCCATAGACAATTACCAACAACCATATGAACATTATACACAGGGCGTGTAACTTCTGTTTTTGTGTTTTTGTGCTCTGTGTTCTGTTGCTATACAATTCACACATAACTGTACAGTCATGCTGATCTGTATGTCTGCCACCATCCACAAACACAGCTACGTGTTTCTTTGGCTGTATCTTTAATTGCTCTGTTGCCGTTCCACTGCTGCCACCTGTGAGCAGAGCCTTGCGTTTCTTTTGCTGCGTGCTTTTAACTCGGTTAAGGGCTCTGTTTCCTCCTCCAGTATCCATGAACACAGCACGCGTTTCTTTGGCTGTATGCTTTTAACTGCTCCGTTTGCAAAGTGAATGGTGTAATCAAATTCATAATAAATTGTTTAAAATTTGCCCAGATTTAACCAATACTTTCCCATCTGTGGTACGTAACCGTAAAGAGGAATCGGTTTTGTCACGGTTACATATTGGGCACAGCTATATAACGCACAGTTGGATACTCAGAAGGGAAGACCCCCCATGGTGTGTTGCGTGTGACAGCTTGTTCAGTGTTAATCATTTTTTGACAGAATGTGCTGATTTGATGTGTATCAGAGAGAAGTTCTTTTCCACCAGTGATTTATCAGTTCTTTTTCGTGAGATTTCAGCAGATCTTATTTTTTCTTTTTGAAAGAGGTAAATTTATTTTATAAAATATAGTGTTTTAATAATGTATACAGGTGTCGTCGGAGTTGAACAGATAATTGTGCTTTTGTCCTCATAAATTTTAAGCGATGTGTTAATACTAGTGTGGGTATTTGTATCTAGAGATTTTGATATGATAGCTGAGGTCCTGATTTGGCTCCTAGTAGTCCGCTGGACCCTATAAACACTAACTAACTAACTAACTAACTGTCCGTGAACACAGTTCTACTATTCTTTTGCTGTGGGTTTTTAACTGATTGTTTGTCTCCATATTACTATGTTTTCACATAATTGCGTTCCACAGCTCTTTGTACCGAGTAGTCCTGTTTCCATTGGTCTTTTACCCCTGTAGCCCTATGTTTTCATTGGTCTATATTCATACAATTCTACATTTCAATCGCACTGAACCAGTTAGACCTATGTTTCCATTGGTCTACATTCATACAATTCTACATTTCTATTGCACTGAACCAGTAGACCTATGTTTCCATTGATCTACATTAGTACAGTTCTATATTTCAGTTGTTCTGTTCCATCAGCCCTATGTTTCCATTGGTCTATCGTCCAGCAACCTTTCTCTGCACGGGTCTACGTTCCAACAGCCCTGTATTTCCATTGCTCTGTGTTTCATTAGCACTATGTTTCCATCTGTTTATCTTCCAGGAAAGCTTTGTCTGTACTGGTCTATGATCCAACAGCCCTATTTTTCCATCTGTCTGTGTTTCGACAGCTCTGTGTTGCCATTGGTCGATGTTCCAACAGTTCTGTGCATGTATTGATCAGTGTTCCCAACAGCCCTATGTTTCTATTGGTCTATGTGACACAACCGTTTGTCTGCATTGGTCAATGCTCCCAGTAGCACAGTGTTTCCACTGGTCTATATTCCAACAAGCCTGTATCTGCATTGGTCTATTACGAGCAGCCCCGTGCTTCCGTTGCTCTGTTTCAAGTGTCTTATGGGTTTTTTTGCTCTATGTCCCAGCTCACTGTTCCAGAAACACTATGCCAGGTTTTTATGTTCAGTCACACATTAAAAAATCGATGCCCGTATCTCCCTCCTGAAACAAAACTCAACGAATACCAGGAAACAATTCACGCTAGAGCACGAGAACACGCAACTACACACACACGCACGCACGCACGCACTCGCACGCGCGCACACGCACACACACACACACACACACGCGCACGCGCGCGCGCGCGCGCACGCACGCACCCACGCACGCATGCAACACACACACACGCGCGCGCACGCACGCACATACAACCGTAAACGCAGAGACTAAATTATAAGCTAACGTCAAGAAATTCAGTCTACCCAAATAATCTATGGACAGAAGCTTTCTCCTGGGAAATAACGCACGCATTGGTAAGAGCTTCTATTCATCCCGTCAATATTTACCGTACTTTACACAATCAACGGATTTGAAGAATGGTGTGAAAGAAACCAATTGAAAACTAGAATATTAACCATTTGCCGATTCCGGATGGTATTCTCAAACGGATCAAACAAGATTAACGCAATTTCCATTATATTGTGGTAGCATGGCTTCTTGTGATAGGCTGAAACTATTAAAGTTACAGGAATGCTTGCGGACAATACTGTTTAAACATATTAAGCATAGGCATGCGCATGCGTGCCAAGACGCGAACCCACGCGCGCGCACGCACGCACACACACACACACACACACACACACACACACACACACACACACACACACACACACACACACACGTTCGTTCATTCATTCATTCATTCACAACAATCCACAGGGATTGATACTTAATTAAGTGCAAAACTGTCAACTACCCATCGAATACTGGCACAATCATCCCAACAGGTAACGTGTAGCATTAAGTCACTCTATCGGCACCGTAATGTTGATTTCAAATAATTGATTACCGTATTTTGACGGAGTGTCCGGTGCTATGGATTAAAACCACCCCCACCACAATTGTCCGAGCTGGCAGTATTAAGGAAAAGAGAAAATGGTGATGTATTTTGCGTTGCAACTTCATCAAAGATGCATCACTGTGTGCGGACCAGTCCATATTCGCTCACCACTTCTTTATAACTTTGAAACTTCAATATGTAAAGTATACAAATAAATGACTAGCTAAATCAAGTAAAGAAATCAGTAAGTAAAGATGTAAGAGAAGAGAATATGCGTAAACAAGCCGCACAGAAAATGGAACAAAATATCAGGCAAGACAAGTACAATATAACCAATATACAAATAAGCAAATACGCAAACAAACAAACAAAGAAAAAGAAAGAAAAGAAACTCAAGAAGAAAGAAAATAACGTAGTTAAGAAGCAGTGTCTGTTTTCAGCTGATGAGTAGGAAGTATGGTGAGAGTTATGTTCGCTTGAGCTGGAAGCCTGGTCTCATAATATGACGTTCTTAACTGGGGGAAAAAAAACATATCGAGAAAAAAGAAAGAACTGGATAGACAGTCCTACAACAAGTTTCGTGTTTGGCAACAACTGACAGATGCCGCTATCTCATCAGTGTGTCTGACCACAGCTCTTTATCCAAGATACTTCTGCAGAAGAAAATATAAATGACGATGCAGGGACAGACAGAGAGAGAACTGCAAGGACAACACAAAAGACTGGACAGGTAGTTGAAGCCCTCGGCTCTGTTAGGATTGCCTGTGGATAGAGAATTTCGGGCATCACCAAGAATGAAAATTCCAGGAGAAATCCGTTGTAGTCTGAGAAGTTTGCAGAGTACGGCGTATGGAAGAGGAACTATAGGGAGGGGGGGGGGGGGGGGTAAGGAAGGTTAGAGGGTTAAATAACTAAAAGTCTTTTTTTTTTTTGTTTCTCTAGTCCCCTCCCCTCCCTACCCACTCTCAACCTCCCCTCGCCCCTCGAAAGAAAGAAAGAAAAAAAGAAAGAGAAAAGCCATTCATTTTGTTTTGATTGACAGAAGACGGTATAGTTTTTCATAGTTGGTAGTAGATTCAGCGCTGCGTTTACCTGATGCTTCCAGCCAAGTGTTCGAAGTTCAATAGAGTCATCATGGAAAAAATGCTCAAGCGTCTCGTTTCTTGCCAACCGTGCTTACAGAACATGTATATCTTAATAAGTAGTTTAGTATGGAAGAGGGGCTGAAATGGAATTTTACCCCTAAATTCCTGTGC
>CM031611.1:58029071-58044071 GCA_018398815.1 Conus ventricosus
CCCATCGCACGCATAAACTCTTAGCACACACTCATGATAATATGTCCAGAACATATCTTCTGATTGTACACATACAGGCAGAGACACTCCTCATACTCATGTGTGCGAAACACACACACACACACACACACACACACACACACACACACACACACAGAGTCTCTCTCTCTCTCTCTCTCTCTCTCTCTCTCTCTCTCTCTCTCTCTCTCTCTCTCTCTCTCTCTCACCACACACACACACACACACACACACACACACACACACACCACACACACACAGTATTGGCGTGCAGACTTCATCATACATATTTCTTCAGAATCTGCGTTTGTGTTTGTAGCTATGTGCAGGTAAGTTTTCAATATGCTACAGCACAACTGCTACGAGCTTGTGTGAAATGTGTACCTTGTTTCTTTGTATGATTATTAAACAATTAGTAGAGGGTCCTTTTGATTTTGTTTTCTGTCAATTTTCTTTTAATCTTTTATCCCCATTCCTTCTCATCCCAACCCTCCTTTCCCCGTTTATTTTTCCTTTCTTCTTTCCTCTCCTCTCGCTTGTTTATTTTTCATCACACACACACACACACACACACACAACAACACACACACACACACACACACACACACACACACACACACACACACGTCCGCACATTCGCGGTGTATGTGAAAATGAAAGGTACCTCCTCTCTTTGCAAATTTTCCAAGCAAATGAGAAATTGTTGTTTTGTAATATATATTTATTTATATTTCTTCAAAGATGTGGTCTTTTATTACATTTTCATCTCCATATAGACTTTTTATATAACAGCTATATTTCCTTTTTTTTGTTTTGTTTTGTTTCTTATTCTAAAATCGTTTGGTAATGTACTTCTGCTTGCTATGACAAATAAGGGCTTTTGTGGATATTGTTCTTCTTTCAGGAAAACAGATTGCAGTGATAACGTATTAATGCATTATAATGAAAATGAATACCTTTGAAATATCCTCTTTTTACTGTCAAGGAATAGGAAACTTGCAAAAAAGAAGAGACGTGTCCCAGTTTCTTAGACAAAAATAGTATTCAGTTTACTTTCTACAGGACATACAGATCGACGGCTGTTGCTATTTTGCTAAATAGCAATTAATTTCGATTTCAAAATAAAGGTCGTTCCGGTTAGACGAACAAACAACATTATATCTACCTATTCTGAACGTTTTAGACAAAGAGATTGTACTGGTAATTGTTTATGGACCAGACGGTCATAATCCCATATCTTTTAAGACATTCAAGCAAAAATCAAAGAAACTTGCATTTCCAACATAGTAACTGGTCCAGATTGGAATCTACCAATGAAACCTAACCTGGACCTTCATGACTATAAATCTACAAATATTGCAAAAACCAGAGAAACAGTATTAAAATGATCACAGAGCTAAAACTGGTAAATGTCTGGCGATGATTAAACCCCGAAATTCTAAGATACACCTGGAAAAGATGCAGTTTCACATAGCAAAGTCGATTAGATTTCTTTTTAATATCAGATGCGCTCACTGGTAATGTTAGAGACGCAGAAATTCTTCAGGGTTAAAGAGGTGGCCATTCTTTAATCAAACTAAGCATAGATTTAACACTTAGTAAATAAAATAAAACCTTTCTCCAAATTTAAGGCCTGACTACTTAGGAACGTCAAGCTTTTAGATCTAGTGAATCTGTGACGGATCGTTTATCGTCCGATCACAAATTTTCATACAACCGTGCTTACCGGAAGGTAGTTGTCCGGAAGCCGGTTGAACAATTCAGCTGACTGCTACTCACCGGCGCACTGTTAAAAGCCGGGGGAGTTGAACCGGTTAGGCAGTCTCTGCAGTGATTCTGGCAACGCAACAACACAGAAGGCCGAAGAGGGACTCAGCTGTTTTCTTGTAGCAGTCAGGTATTTATCACCACAATGTTTATTTATTAGCAAACCGAAACCGTATTCCCGTTTGGGAGCGACTGAAACTTCCTCAGCGCACTTGTGAAGGATTTGTGTAGAAAAGGAAAGTATTTGTGTGTTCTGTTATCCTATGACTTGATAGGGTAACAAAACGAAATGCTGTCGGAAAACATAAACAGATGAAGTGAGTGTTAAAGGAAGTGGTCTTCAGAAAAAAAGATTGTTTATTCTGTGACTTAACTAGTTATGAATTCATGTTGGAAAAAAATGTTATTTCAATGTGGATTAGCTAGACTTTGCGAGAAAAGGGAGAGTTTTGATGCTATGGATAATAAGCTCCTAGATTGAGCGACATAGACTTGCTGCTGGTTTTCATTTTGATGTGAATGAGTATTTAACTCACTCTTGATATAAATATCAATATGTGTGTTGGTAAACAAGAGTGTTGTAGAAATCTTTGCCTTACATATATTGAAGTAGATGAATTGTTTTGAAACGAACATTCTTGTGCTACAAGAAAAGAAATTAACATTTTGTGAATTGACGAAAGACATGGTGATTATATGAAATGAAATGAACATTCTTGCGTTACAAGGAAAGAAATGAACATTTTGTGAATTGACGAAAGACATTTATAGTCGTATGAAAAGTAATCATTAATTGTGTGTAATGAATTGTATTCATGGTTTATTGAAGAGGGTCTGGATGGAAATCGTTTCCCCAATTTGGAAAACTAGATTATGAAAGGTTTATATGGAAATCCTTTCCTGTGTAGTGTTATGATTCCGGAAAAGGGAATGTTGTAGTGCTATGATTCTGGAAAAGGGAATGTTGTAGTGTTATGATTCCGGAAAGGGAATGTTGTAGTGTTATGATTCCAGAAAGGGGATGTTGTAGTGCTATGATTCCGGAAAAGGGAATGTTGTAATCTTGAAGAAAGAATATGCTGATGTTTGTCTCAACTTCTAGTGAAATATGATGTGGCTAATGAATATGAATGTAGTCGTGATTGCAGTGAATAGTAGCCATGATAATCAAGGTAGTTAAATCAGTTTCCCACAGGTAGAAGCGTTCCCTGGACTGAGGGGGACTGGCTGCTACTGTGCTAGGGTCAGGGCCGTAACCGTGCCTACGCTCCTGTTCTCCGCCCTGTGTCGGCGTGGAGAGGTCGGCCTGAGCGCCGACAATCGCCCTACCTGCCACTGCGCCCGTGACCGACTACTGTTGGGCCAGTGGGTTGGAGACGCCGCTGGTGCCAAGCCAGAGCGCCGCTCCTGTGAGTGAACCAGCGACCTGTTGGCGAGGCCGTCGCTGTGTGGTGTGTGGGCCACAGTTCTTGGGTGACTGTCACCTCGTCGCCGGCTGAAACGCCGGGAGTGTGTCAGTTTTGTTGTTGTTTTATTTAGCCACAGCTCCTGTGCAAGACTGTCACCGCGTCGTCGGCAGAGATGCCGACAGTGTGTTAGTGGTTTTTTTCTTGAGCCACAGCTCTGAAGCTTTTTTTTGTCCTGTGTCGGACTTGATTTGACACTGAGGTCGACATCATCCTCGCTGTCGTCGTCGTCGTCTACGTCGTCGTTGGATCCAGCGCTAGTTGATAGCTGCTATAGACATATTTTGTGTGTACGCCTCATGGTTGGCGTGCCGTCTTATTGATGTTATTGCATTTCATTGCGTTGTTATATTATATGTTTGTCTGATGGCTCGGGCAGCATAAAAAAACAAAAAGAAGTTTTGTTCTGTTGCCTGGCTGTCAGTGTTCGGGTGAGTGGGTGTGTGTATGTGAATTAGAAAAGTCGTGCATGCATCCATAATTTCTGAGTGAAAGTCAGACAGTCAGACACCTGCAGACACACCCATACCATCCGTAACAGAATCGAACAGTACATAATGTCAAGAAACTTGATGCTGCATCACTATCCGATGGACAGAACTTGAGCAAGATATTCAACAATGAAATACAATTCACAATAGGCCTACGTGACATTTTACTTTTAGAAGTTCTGATCATGGAAACAACAATTGAATTGAGCATTAAAAAAAAAAGAACAAACGAACACAGAAATCGTTTAGAAAAGGAAGTACAAGACTAGTCTTAGGAAGAGAAAAAACCCATTCATATTAATGCTGTAGATCTACAGGACGAATACTGACTAAAAATTAAAAGGGCTTCACAGTGTGAAAAGAACCAAATATTTTTTCGTAATCTGGAAAAACGGACATTTTGTTAGCAAACAGATGTCGAGAATTTATGGGGACATCCGTAATCACTACGTGTCAATATCACTAACGGGCTAAAGCTCTACGGAACACTAATCTACGTATCCAAAGGACTACTACCCGATATCACTACAGTGTCATTCGCAAGACGATTTCCCTTCATAACTTGTACCTATACAACTATTTATGATTACCACTACGATTTCCAGACACCGTCTTTGTCGCTACGTCTCTATGTCACTCTATATCACTACGATTTAAAAAAAAAAAAACAGGAATAATTTACGAAAGAATGTCAGTGTGTGTGTGCGTGCGTGCGTGCGTGCGTGCGTGCGTGTGTGCGCGCGCGCGCACGTGCGCATGTCTGTCAATGTCTCTTTCTTCTTTCTCTCTCTCTCTCTCTCTCTCTCTCTCTCTCTCTCTCTCTTCTCTTCTCTTCCTGATACCAAATAGTATACGTAATACTGGTAAAATATTAGTTCATCTCTCTCTCTCTCTCTTTCTCCTTTTAATTTCTTTTTGCTATTGTTGGTATTGTTTTAAGGCATGACAGATACACTTTCTTTCGACCATTCTCTCTCGTCCACCCCCATTTGTCATAACCTGCTGCGACAGCAGCCAAATAACTGACATTTACTATATATAAACGTCTCTCTCTCTCTCTCTCTCTCTCTCTCTCTCTCTCTCTCTCTCTCCCCTTCTTTATTTCTTTTTTGCTATTGTTGGTATTGTTTTAAGGCATGACAGATACATATATATATAAACTCTCTCTCTCTCTCTCTCTCTCTCTCACTCTCTCTCTCTCTCTCTCATCTCTGTGTGTGTGTGTGTGTGTGTGTGTGTGTGTGTGTGTGTGTGTGTGTGTGTGTGAAGCGTGAAATTCACAGAATTCATTTTCCGGCCGAAAATCAATTTTCATAGTATGAAAAATCGATTTTCTGTGCAAATTTCTTACCAATAGGTCCTAATATCAATAACCAGGTGCAAATTACGCCGGTAATCAATTACAAGCCCCAACAATCAATAACGGGCTGAAAATCAATATTATCTGCAAATTATTTACCAAAATCAATGCTAGGTATAAAAATCAATAACCGGTGCCGCTAATCGATTATCAGACGTTATTTGCACCTGGTTATTTATTATTGGGCCTATTGGCCAGTAATTTGCTTAATGAAATTGATTTTCATACTATGAAAATTGATTTTCGGCCAGAAAGTGAATTGTGTGCATTTCACGAAAATCGATTTTCATTGTACGAAAATCGATTTTATGTGCAAATTACTTACAATAGACCGATAATCAATAACCAGGTGCAAATTGCCGGCGCCGGAAATTAATAACCGGCCCGATAATCAATAACGGGCCAAAAATCAATTTTATGTGCAAATTATTTACCAAAATCAATATTAGTGTGTAAAAATCATATAAACGTTCGATAATCGATTATCAGACGTTATTTGCACCTGGTTATTGATTTCGGGCCTATTGATCAACAATTTGCACTGAAATATTTTCATTCGATGAAAATCGATTTCGGACGGAAAGTGAATTTTTGCATCTTACGCTCATATCTCTCTCTCTCTCTCTCTCTCTCTCTCTCTATCTCTCTCTCTCTCTTGCTCTTCTCTCTCTCTCTCCTCTCTCTCTCTCTCTCTCTCTCTCTCTCTCTCCTCTCTCATCTACCAATTAAGTGTCACAGAGGTCTAAATTAAAAGTAATGCCTCGGTTTCTTTTTGTTTGTTTTGTTTGTTTTTCTTTGTTTGCTTGTTTTGTTTTGTTTTGTTTTGTTTTATTGCTCCATATAAAATTTTCAAGAATATCCATGAATAAATATCTAATGAGAGAGAGAGAGAGACAGAGACAGAGACAGAGAGAGAGTCTTCGCTTAGTCATGTAGCAATAGCACTACGTATTCAAACCTCTACTTGTTTCGGCACTACGAGAAGTAACGAAAAGTAGCTAAAAAGCGACTGCCCTCTGTCACTAATGGACATTTTTGATTAGCTCAAAAACAGATGGCAAAAAAGGAGAAAGAAGCTCGAAGGCTGACTTGCGGTCTCTATTGGCTACTGTCCTTTAGCACTACGTGGCAGTAGCTCTACATACTTTCGTGTGTTTTGTTTTCTATTTCTTTCTTTAGCACTCCGTGGCAATAACTCTACATGATGAAAATGTAGAACTGCTGCACTGGCAGCGCTGATTTTTGTATTGAACAGACTAGGCCCATTACTCATCATCAATTAAATACCGATACTGTTTTGTGCACAACGCGTTCTGCCCACCTTGTTGAAGAGAAAGAGAGAGAGAGGGAGAGAGAGAGAGAAGAAGAGAGAGAGAGAGAGAGAGAGAGAGAGAGAGAGAGTTCTTAGATTATCTCTTTCTATCTCTCTGAATCTCTTTCTCTGTCTCAGCATCTCTCTCTCTCTCTCTCTCTCTCTCTCTCTCTCTCTCTCTCTCTCTCTCTCTCTCTCTCTCTCTCTCTCTCTCTAATTATCTGTCTCTCTGTCTTGTCTCTCTCTAATTATCTTTTTCTGTCTCTCTTCTCTGTCTCTTTGTCTCTCTCTCTCTCTCCTCTTCTCTCTCTCTCTCTCTCTCTCTCTCTCTCTCTCTCTCTCTTCTCGATTTCTGTATTTTGGTAATTTCAATTATCGTAATTTAATACAACTCGGAACTCTGAACATGTTTATTGTACTTTGGCCATAGGCCAGGGGCTCTTGGCCATAATGCGGAAGAGGGATGGAACTAGGAAAGAAAATGATTTACAAAAAATATATTTTGACGCACTAAACCATCCACATATACTCAGGGACTCAGGAATTTTAACGTAAGGTCACCAACCCGTATAGCTATGGAAACACGCGTGTACTGACACATTAACTAAAGAACTGTAAATGAACAACAAATTAATGAGTAACAATGACTCCTGTCACCAAATACAGAGAAAAACAAGCAAAGCAAAGAAAGGATCAATACAGTCTTGTAACAATTAAATGTATTCCGTCTCTTATCTCGGGTTTTAAAGCATAAAATATGAACATTGCAACATATCTAGTCAGGATTCAACTTAGATTCTGTAACAAGTATGACAATCCGGTCACGTAGGATGCAAGATCACGTACGGCACGCTGTCACGTACGACACGAGGTCACGTATGGCACGAGGACACGTACGGCACGAGGTCACAAGCGACATGTGGTCACAAGTGACACGAGGTCACGCACGGGACGTGGTCACGTACGACACGAGGTCACGTACGGCACGTAGGTAGGGTGTGGAACATAGACCTGGGGGAACATAGACCTGGGGAACATATGGCGCCTCCCCTAATGGGGACCTACTGACATTATCCAGTAGTGATTGCGCTACACCATCCCCTTACAAACGGGCCGTTGTCACTATTTTTCTTTCTATCTGCTGTAGAGCAAACGGACATTGCGATATAGACACGTAGTTCTTGAGAACGGGAACATGAATAGCTTTTTCGATACATGGTCAATTGTAGTGATATAGACACGTAGTCTTAAAGGGTCGTATGGTTTACGACACGTAGATCTATTGGTCGTAGGGCTAATAACTGGTAGTGCCTTAGATACGTAGTGATTGCGCTACGCACCCAGATTTATGATGGACCAAGGAAATGTATTGTCAGAAACGACCATTTGTACAAGAAAAGAGACGTCAAAGATACTGACGTTAGAATGTACATTTTAAAACTACCACAACTTTGTAAAGACAAATCACAACATTCAGGACTGATAACTGTCCAAGAAGCGTCAGAAGCCCTGTAGAACATGTATAATGGCAAAAGCCCTGGAGCAGACGGAATGACAATCAATTTTTATCATTTCTTTTGGGAACAAATACTACAGTTTGTAACAAGATCATTCAACAAAGGCTTTATAAACAAAGAGATTTCGGTATCTTAAAAAGAAGCAATGATTATGTGTCTAATAATAATAATAATAATAATAATAATAATGAATACTTATATAGCGCCTATTCCCGGCTAGAGGCCAAGCTCTAAGGGGGACCGCTCACTAAGTCACAGGGCCGCCAAGTCACAGGGCCGCTAAGTCACAGGGCCGCCAAGTCACAGGGCCGCTAAGTCACAGGGCCGCCAAGTCACAGGGCCGCTATATGCCACAGGCCCTATATGCCACACTCCTTATAGCAAATTAGGTCAGTGGTCAAGCAATGGCCAAAGTGACCAGTGGTCAAGCAATGACCAAAGTGACCAGTGGTCAAGCAATTGGCAAGCTGGACAACTTGTCACTCTGGTCAGAGCTTGACCACTGGTCAGTTTGCCAATCGCTTGACCACTGGTCAGTTTGTTCATTGCTTGAACATTGGTTAATTTGGTCATTGCTGGACCACTGGTCACTTTGTTCATTGCTTGACCACTGTTCACTTTGGCCATTGCTTGACCACTTGGCACTTTGGCAATTGCTTGACCACTGGTCACTTTGGCCTTTGCTTGACCACTGGTCACCTTCGCCATTGCTTTAACACTGGTCAATTTGGCCATTGCTTGACCACTGGTCATTTGGCCATTGCTTGACCACTGGTCACCTTCGCCATTGCTTCAACACTGGTCAATTTGGCCATTGCTTGACCACTGGTCACTAAGTCACAGGGCCGCCAAGAAATATCTTGCCTAGATCCCTGTGACTTAGCGGCCCTGTGACTTAGCGGCCCCGTAACTTGGCGACCCTGTGACTTAGCGGCCCCGTGACGTAGTGACCTGCTTCCGCTCTAAGCGCTTTACAATCAACACTCGTTTACACAACGGGCTGCCTACCTGGGTAGTGCCGACTGAAGAGCTGCCAGCTGGCGCTTCATTAAGCCGTTTCCCGTGTCATCCAGTCAGTATCGTTCAATATCGATCACTCATTTTCCTTACTTCCTTCATTCTTTCCATTTCTCACGCAGGGTGCATGCTATGTGTAACGTGTCATCCATACCAACGGCCAAACGGCCTTCTCTTCCGAAAGTTGGTGATGGGATTTTACGTGTGTGCAAGATGTTATGCGTGCGTTCACACACGGAACCTCGGTTTATAGTCTTATTCGAAGGACTACCAAAAGCAGACGAATCAACACAGTTTTTAAGAAACTGGAGACCTGTTTTATTCTTATACGTTTTTTGCTAGATAGGTACCACATGTATTGCGAAAATAATTAACGCTCTTTTACCCGCATTAATCAATGAAAATCAGACAGGCTTCATCCTGGACGATATATAGCAGAAATCTTTTTTTTTTTAAGTGACATGTTTCACCTGGGAACAAATCTCTGCCTGGTGTATTTACATTAATCGACTATGAGAATGTGTTCGATTAAAGAAACTAGACATACAGCAGTCAAGTATTCAAACTTTTGGGTTTGGGGAAAATATCTGGTTCTGGGTTTCAGCATTTTATGAAAACATAAGATCTTGCCTACTTGTGAATGGGAAAGTATCTCAGAATTCTGAAGTACAAAGAGGGTGCCGTCATGTAAAATCTGGGAAGACAAGAGAGTAGACTACCTTACAATATTCAAAAGGGTGTAAAGATCAGCCAGTTCGCGGGCAATACAGCATTCACGTTAGAAGGAGATAGGGTATCGTACGAAAAGCTGTTTGAAACTCGCAAAGAGTTTGAAGAATTTCTTGAACTTAAGTTCAATGATTTTTCTTTTTTTTAATCTGTAAATGTATGATTAGGAAAACGGACGAACGCAAAATGTAAGTAACTGCCCGTAAGGACAATGAAATAAAACCCACTCAGATGTAAAACTTTAGATAACTGGTTCACAGGCGATTTATCAAACATGACAACGATCAACAGAACAGATACATTAAACGAAGTTAAAGAACTCTTCTAAATCAGGTCAAAGCGTGTTTGTAGGCTACACCCTTAGGCAGGATTATAGTATCAAAGTCAAAGCTCATAATTATATCTGTGGATTCTGTGACCAAACCATCCCGAAAACAAAATAAAACAGCTTCAGAATGTATGTTTTGAATTGATGTGGAATTTTTAAAAATCTGACAAGATCAAACGGAAATACACAGTACACACTGTCGAAAATAGAGGTAAAGGTGTACATCAGTTATGCAAATATATACAAGCTCTGAAAATGACCTGGGTCAAAAAATTTGTACATAGCAAGTCACAAATGAAAATAAACCATTAAGCGTTATGTGCACGGAAATATACTCATTTGATGTATACGAACATAGAAAATTTCTCACTATTAAAAAAAAAAGTTCTGCAAATCAGGTATTGAATAATTTGCATGAGGTACCGGCAGACCCATTATTCTGTAATTACAAGTTCAAAGTTTGTAATGCCGTCAGTCATTTTGAAAAATGGATAGCAAAGCAGATATTTCTAGTAAAAGACGTTATCAGTGAATGTCGGCGTTTTCTTGATCACAGAACGCATCCGTAAAGTCGTAAAGTATGATATTATGGTGGATTATCTAGATTACATGCGATGTATGTTATCAGTAAAAAGTTATTTAAGAGGTGCAAATATTAGGATATTAAAACGACGATTATAATCCAGGAACAAAAGCAGTGCAAATGATATGAAGCGTTAAAAAATCGAAAATCTTCTACAGCAATATGGTACAAAACAACAAGACCTGACATTGCCTCTTTTGGGAAATGGGAATAAGAATTAAGCGGTGTAAAAGACAGGGAGAATGCTGTAAAACAAATGGGAAAAAAAATCCTTTAAATGGCTCCAGGTAAGAATTTTCATAATTTCCTGGTTGCATTTTAAAGAAAATGGAAATTCTTTTTAGCGATCTTTCTGCGAAAATGATCCTAACATAAATTGATATTGTCTGTGGCATTGTAAATTTACAAAACATTTAGGAGAGAGAGGGGGGTATTCTTAATGTGAAAAATGGAGTTTAATATTGAATTGGAATTATTTGGAAACGATGAACACATGAAATCCGATGAAATTTGTAATGCATTAAATCGTAGGCTAAGCATCACATATACAGATGTACAATAACCAAAATAAACGCTGCAGTTACTTCTTGAGAGAACTTAACAACATATCTAAGGTTGAAAAAGATAGTGATTTTCTAGAAATGAAAGAAATGGAAATTAACAGAAAATGGTGCCCCTATCAAGAACTGGCCGATGCGTCTAATGACATGAGTTTGGAAAAAGAGGGGTAAAAACAAAGCAATAAATCGTCGATGGCATTAAACTAGATTCATGAATTTAAGAAAATCTGTCCATATATGCGTGAGAATTCTAAACACTGTACTCTGCATGGCCACGAACATCAGATGCATACGTTCGTTGAATATCTTGTAGATCAGAAGAAAAAAAAGTACTATGCCGGGGTGGGTACGGAAGGCGGTTATTCGTTTTCCCTAGATTTTTTTAGATTGAACTCTTTAAACTTTTTTGTGTAGTCTTTATGTGCTTATATATTTTTTGTATTTTTCACACCCCCCCCCCCCCCCCCCCCCTCCCCCCTTCCCCCGAATTTGTGTATTCATTTACATACGGTTATGTCAATGCTTAAGTCTGTTGTCAGTGTTGGAAAATCATTTTCATTAAATAAAAATTTTAAAAACCTTTCAGTTTCTGTTAGTTTTATAAATAAGGTGTCACTGCTTGCGGACTAGTGCGTATACGCTACACATCTGCTAAGTTTCGAGACCACACTCCGCAGGGAAAACAAGAAAGAAATATTATCATACTCGCTTTGTGTCGCAATAACGGAAGCTCCCACTGTCTGTTGCAGCAACCACGAACGGTTCGAGCTGCTTCTGTCCAATGTCTAAATCTCCGTTTTTGTCACCTATGCGAGAAGGAGATCTACTCACAATAGTTAATCTGCTGTACTTTGTTTTGTGTAGAGCTTGTTCGACTCTCTGTGAAGTTCAAGCCACCCGTTCGAGGAGAACGTGTCGCCACATTATGGTGCAACATTTTTTTAAATGCGCCAAGAAAAGCATATTTTCACCAACATCTGGTGGTCTGTCTGTAAGATTGCACAAAATCTGCTCCACCGATTTCAAGAAAACTCTTCGGAAGATGGCATGCGCTTTAACAGCAAACCCATTTGAGTACGGATCCGTTCAAAGGGCGGGCGCAGGATCTCTCAACAACATGATGCAAAAACCACAAAACTGACATTAAGCAAAATTGGCGAGAAGATGCCTAATTTTAGCAAAATTTGATGAGAGAATGAAAAGATCACCCGAGAACAAACTCATTCGAAACTGGAGCGGATCCGCTGTGCGAATTCAGATCAAAGTGCAGATCCAGAGTTAATTCTACCATGACCAAGGTCTGCGTTCTCTCCAGAATGCTCTTCTGGTTCTGTCTGTTAGAGCTGTGTCCAACCATTCCAAGTGAACTTTCTACAGGATTATTCCAGGGATTGTAACTCCCTTGTTTCGGTGTTGTTGTTTTTTGTTTGTTTGTTTGTTTTGTTTGTTTTTTCATCGTACTAGAATACTGCACGCAGGATATAGGTTAAAATTCCACCCAACAAACGATGATTTACACCTAAATATGACCGCACATGTGGCAACATTTGGATGCATTTCTTTACCCATCTTCCGCACAAAATCTATGTTATTTTCTGAAGAACCAACTCTATTTTTGGTTGCTAGTACAAAATATGTCTATGGTGTAAATAAATTATCGAAAACATAGACAACGATCGGGTCACCCTTTATCTTTCCCTCCCCATCCCTGCAAAAAGCCAGCAAACTCTGAGAAAAAAACAGAAAATCACACTGATATTTTTGCATGTTTCACACTAGACTGTCATTGTTAGATGATTTGAAACAAAGGTCTGAAACGTTGATACCATATTGTTCTTGTTCTTGCGATATGGCACGATGCGTGAGAATTGTACTGGCTAAAATTCTTGACACAACAATTCGAATTATCACAAGAACGACTGAAATAGCGGGAGTGGCCTATAATTCTAACTGGATTTAAGCGAGACAGTTCACAACAGATATTGCCACATCATTCTGTTTCAAGGTATAAAAAAAAAATACAAATACGCTTTGCAGATCTGAAAGCAAAATCTCACCATGCAATTTTTTCTTTTTTCTTCCGAATTGAAGTCAACTTCACAGTGCCATTTTCTCCTGTCAATGTTTTTCATCTACGGTGGAAGATGTGGCCTTCATCTCGGTGACGAGTTTGGCCAGCGTGAGTTTTGGTGGCTTGCTGATTGGCTGCACCTGCACGCGGTGGGTACTACTGGCGTAATGAACGGTGTACTTCCACTTTTCCTTCAACACCTTCTCCCTGGATTCTTTCTGTCTCGCCACAAGCACCTGGTAGGAGAAAAGGCATAATACATACATACATAGAGAGAGAGAGAGAGAGAGAGAGAGAGAGAGAGAGAGAGCTTGCTCTTACGTCTTAGATTGAAAAAAATAGGGAGAGTTAAGCGTTCATATCTGCAATGGTAGATAATTCTGCTTAACTAACAGTAATAAATGCTCCTCAAAATGAGCCTTCAGCAAGCTTATAGTCTCCAAGGGGGAGACAATCTCCAAAAGGAAGGAAACTCACTAACATATCATAACTCCTGGTCAGATACTGGTATTTCCAAACCTGATCTTTTCTCCGTAGTGACCTCGGAAAGTCCTAACTTGACTCCTCTGCCATTTAGGTTTTAAGCAAAATGCTATCCCAGAAAAAGGCTGGTGTGCAATACCATAGTATGTTTGTTGAATTTTCACAAAAAAACAACCAAGAGGAAGAAAATGAGAACATGAAAGTAGGGAAATGTATATTTCAAACCGTTCACTAGCAGCATATGGGAACCATCATAATCCTTTCTGAAAACAAATCTATTTATATTGCCTGCTCCGAGGCCTTTCATCCGCTAAATCACACTCATCATTGGGACACGGATTATATATAAAATCTCCATCCTGATTTTCATGTATTGTCTTAAATGACTGAATATACAAGAAAGCCTTCTGAACAAAGTCATACAGAACTAGAGGAGCACTCAGGAATGCGCAGTCCTCAAAAAAGGATACAACAGATCCCGGATCCGTTCTTTTGATCAATAGGAAATTGTCACAGCTTCGTCCACGGACCACATTTCACCAAGGTTTGGTAAAACCAGCTTGGTAGATTTTGGTCTTAAAAAAAAAAAAAAAAAAAAAAAACCCTAGCAACAACAACATCATCAACAACAACAACGACGACAACAACAACAACAACAACAACAACAACAGAGCAGCGAACGCTGCCGAAAACATTACCTCCTTGGCAGCTGTCAAGATGAGGACTGCGTGCCATGAATTAATGATAGATGTACACAGGGCAGACAGTTCTTGTCAACTATGTATTGAAGTGTGAAACGGTTCCATTATGCATAAAATGGTTTCCTTCTCAGTAACAGTTTATATGGGCGATATTTGTAACGAGCTGTCTTCAAAAAGACTTTGTGCGTCGGTCTGCAATTCAGTATTGGTGACCTTCCGTAAGCTGATAAGGTCAGATTTGACATTTTTCTTCATGGACACCCTCCGAACTGTAGTAATTACCCTTGATTTTGATTGATTAATTAGAGTCCACTATGCGGCCTCCGCAGACCAGTATGTGGTCAGACCGAGACGTTTGCGTCCAGTGCTTATTGTTGGTTCACATTACCAGCTCGTTCACTCGCGTTGCTCAGCATCAAGTATGTCGTCGTAGTCGGGTTCACATTACCAGCTCGTTCACTCGCGTTGCTCAGCATCAAGTATGTCGTCGTAGTCGCTTACAGAAAAGGGGGGTGGGGGGGGGGGGGGGGGGGGGGGGGGATTGAAATGGGGTGGAAGAAAGAAGGGGATGGAGTGAATGAGAACAGTTAGATCCAA
>CM031611.1:58051571-58076571 GCA_018398815.1 Conus ventricosus
TCATCCTTCCAAAGAAAGGAAATCTCCAATACCACCATAACAACTGCATTATCAGCTTGATCAGCAACGCCAGCAAAGTAATGCTCAATTTTTTTTCTGAGGAGGTTGCAACCATAAGCATGTGCCATCAGTGCTGATGTATTGGCTGAATTCCGCAAATGCGGAAGTATCATTGAACAGATTTTTAACCTATGCATTCTTTGCGAAAAGCATCTCCAGCACCAGAAGATGTTCTGCCACGTCTCCATAGACTTCAAGAAGGCGTATGACAGGGCTCTGGTAGGAGGCTCCATGAGCCACGATGAAGAAATTTAACTTGGGGCAGAAGTTTATCAACAAAATCCAGCAATTGTACTCTAAAGCGACCAGTGCGGCGCTCATACAGGATGCTATTGGAGGATAGTTCCATACTTCAGCTGGAGTTTGTCAGGGGTACAATCTGTCTCCCTCCCTTTTCAACACGTCATGACTGATTCACTAGAAGATCATGTCAGCGTAGTCAGCATTGGAGGAAGAACTATAAAAAAAAAAAATCTTCGATTTGCAGATGACATGCCTGGCAGGCAATGAACAAGAACACACTGGACTTGCTGAATAACTGGTATGGCATGATGTGGTACAGGAATAAGCACTGCGAAGACAATGTTGATGACCAGCCACTGCATCACTATCAATTCTGATACAACTGACCACGGTCCTAAGTTAGTATCTGTTCAACAATGCACTTACCTAGGGCTCGTCATTAGCTATGAAGAATCCAAACCAGAAGTCCTCTGAAGGCAGCTAAGACAACCACAACACTGTCCAGATGAGACAACCACAACACTGTCCAGATGAGACAACCACAACACTGTCCAGATGAGACAACCACAACACTGTCCAGATGAGACAACCACAACACTGTCCAGATGAGACAACCACAACACTGTCCAGATGAGACAACCACAACACTGTCCAGATGAGACAACCACAACACTGTCCAGATGAAAACATGCACGGAGAACAAGACCATCACCACGAAACAGAAGGTCCAATTCTTGCATGCACTGGCAAATTTCATCTTCCTGTACACATGTAAAAAAAAAAAACATGGACCCTCAAAGCAGATCTGGTTAAAAAAAAATTTAAAAAGAATCCAAACCAAGGGAATGAGGTGCTTCCTCAAGATACCAGAAATAAGATACACTGATCACTTCACAAGTTAGCATGTGTATCAAACCATCAGGCAGCGCATAGGACCATATGAAAATCTACTGACATCCGACAGGGAAAAAAAACTACGATGTTATGATCATGAAACAAGATCCAATGGTCTTTCTAAAACAGTCCTCCAAGAACTGTTGAAGGAGGGAGCGGGAAGACAGAAAAACGAAGGACTGACAACATTTCAGTGTGGACAGGGAATACACTTGCATTCTCCGGGCCTTGACACGCAAGTGACAGAATTTGAGGAACCCAGTGAACTGTACTTCAGTGTGGGTTTCTCAGTGATTCCCTCGAGAGTGACGGAAGAAGAAGAAGAAGAAGAAGAAGAAGAAGAAGAAGAGGAGGAGGAAGAAGAAAAGAAGAAGAAGAAGAAGAAGAAGAAGAAGAAGAAGAAGAAGAAGAAGAAGAGAGGAGGAGGAAGAAGAAAAGAAGAAGAAGAAGAAGAAGAAGACGAACCTGAAGATGCGCAGGCACTCGATGAAGTCCCAATTTGACACAGAGTACTTCTCCTTAGGCAGTACTTGCTCCACCATCAGCATGCTGTAGTCGGCCAGCAGGGCGATCAGGTCACTCAAGTTCAGGACACTGCGCGCGAATTGGGAGAGACTGGGGCAGGACAGGACCCGCAGGATGAAATCCATGGTGAAGAACGACAGGCAGACGTAATCCAAGTAGTTGAGGAAATCCAGACGAGCCCGATAGTCTGAGAAGCCCTCGAAGGCGTCCTCCTCCGTGGACGTGTTGGTGACATCGGTCTCGTTGGACTGACTGCCGAGCGAGGCACTGCCCTCTACCAGTGAGGTTTCGGTTGTGTCAGGCAGCTGACTTCCAGACGGTGCTGACGGTGTGCTTTGACCTTTTGGGGGAGAGGCTCGTTTCACACGGGGCCTGTCTGCTTTAGCTTGTCTTCTCTGGTCTGCGTTTTGTCTTTCAAACGGAGAATACTCCATGGCTAGTCTCTCTTCAAAATATTTCCAGTCTCGCAAATCGTTTGTAGACTTTTTATCTTTTTGTTTACCAGCGATCCGACTGTTTGTCGCGCCAGGCTTCGATTGGACGCTCAAATTAGGATCAGTCTGTTGCACTCTGACGGAAATGTGTTCACTACTGTTGGTATTCTCGTTCGCTAAAAATGCGGGCTGCGTTTCTGGACGATCTAATGTTTCATTTATCAAACTGTTTGATTCGGTTTCGATTCTGTCAGCTACCTCTGAAGGCTGACGAACATCTGCAGATTTCTCTGAAACTTCCGTCGTATTTTCTTCGGTACCATAATACGACTTAGAATGTTCCACAGAGTGACCTGCTAGGGGTATTCCCGGTCTAGGCTGATTCACCACACCATAGTCCTGACCAACAATTCCTCGATCCGTCTGGAGCATCGTTTCTAATCCGGCATCCTGATTTGCGTCTGGGCGGGGCTTGAGCCGCTTCCTTTCCTCGGGTGGGATGGGAAGATCACGTTGATCACGGCTGAATCGCTGACTGGCCGATCTCTTGAGCCGAGGAGGCAGGCGCTTTACCTCGTCCTTGAAGCCGAAGCGCTTCCTGAGGAAGGCCTCGTGGTCCTTGTAGTTGTCGCCCAATGCCTCCTTCCACTCGTTCTGGGTCATATCGCGCAGGAAGGCGGAGTGGGTGCTGGCGATCAGGGAGAAGAGAGACGAACACAGGAAAAACAGGAGCAGTAGAAAGTAGGCCTGAAAACGTAACACCACATAGTACGTGTGAAAATACGACACCACAAAGTATATCTGATTACATAACACCACAAAGTACGTGTGAAAACACACCACTACAAAGTAGCCAGAAAAACATATCACTAAAACGTATATCTGATAATACAACACCACAAAGGACGGAAATCATAACATTACAACACAATCTGACAATACAACATCACAAGGAAGACCTGAAAACATAGCATAACAAAGTACATTATAGGAGGGTTGGTCGTGGGTGATTACCTTAGCAAAGTGGGAGGAGGAGGGGCGGTCCAGGACTTTCCAGACACGCACCCTGATGGACTGATAGATGGTCACAGGGACGGGATGACCATGCTTCTTCTTCACGTAGGATAACCTGAACAACACAGACAATTTAGGATGCCAGGAAACGGGTCTAATCTGAGAGGTTTGTCGAGGGAGGGGGGAGGGGTTGCATATGTATTTGTGTGTGTGTGTGTGTGTGTGTGTGTGTGTGTGTGTGTGTGTGTGTGTGTGTGTGTGTGTGTGTGAGTGAGTGTGTGTGAGTGTGTGCGCGCGCGCGTATGTCCGTAGGATGTGTGTATGCGTGTCGGCGTGCGCGTACGCGGTGTGTGTGTGTGTGTGTGTGTGTGTGTGTGTGTGTGTGTGTGTGTGTGTGTGTGTGTGTGTGTGCTGCAGCGTACTACCACCACCACCACCACACCAGCAGCAGTTGTAGCAACACCAACACAGCCACCACCATCACCACATCAGCAGAAACAGCATCATTCCAACGACGACGCAATCATCATAACCACCAGCACCGCCATGACCAACACCAATACCAACATCAGACCAATGAAGACCAGCAACACGCCTTCAGCATGCCCACAGCAATCAACTGCAGCAACCCCGTAAAAGAATTTCATTCTTACAGTCAATGATGATGACTCTCAGAAGTATTCATTTCAAAATCTACCCCAAAACCCGTATCTGATTGGTTTGCCTTGAATGGCCCATTTGGAGGTGAACAGTCACAGTTGAAGAGAGAGATCATAACGGAAGCAATGCTGACGACGATGAGGACGGCGTCTGTTTTCTTCTTCTGAATTCCTGAACATCATAGATGGGAGATATGTAGCGCAGGGCGAAGTCGGCAGCACGCAGTAAGGACCCTTTTGATTCCCATAAAGTTTTGATTTGTTTGGTTGGTTGGCTGCTTTGTTGTTCTTGTAGTTGTTTGTTGTTTGATGGTTGTTGTTGTTTTTTTCTTGATGTTGTTGATGCTTACAGGTCTTGAACATCTGCGGTGCCTCGAGGCATCGGAAATTGGGGCGGGGTGGCGGGGTGGAGTCGGCAGACTGTGGGCAGTGATCCGTGGGCCGCTTCTGCATGAACGTTTATTCGTGTTAGAGACAGACATTGATTCCGTAGGGCCGGGAGAGGCGCTGGTAAAGTACTGAGCTAAGCCCGAAATGGTGACTTGCTGGGGTGACTTGTTTGGGTCAATATTCGACCGGTAGATACTGTCCTCTTCAGCCTAAAGATGGTGACTTGCTGGGGTCAGTTTTTACCGGCAAATACTGTCCTCTTCAGCCTGAAGATGGCGACTCGCTGGGGTCAATTCAACTGACAAATACTATTCTCTTCAGCCTTAAAATGTGACAGTCCAAACCGGTTGATGCTGTTCACTTCAGCCTGAAGATGTGACCTGATTGAAACCGGCAGATATTGTCCTCTTGAGCCTGAATATGGTGACTTACATGGGTCAGTTCAGTCAGCAGATATCGTCCTCTTGAGCCTGAATATGGTGACTTACATGGGTCAGTTCAGTCAGCAGATATCGTCCTCTTGAGCCTGAATATGGTGACTTACATGGGTCAGTTCAGCCAGCAGATATCGTCCTCTTGAGCCTGAATATGGTGACTTACATGGGTCAGTTCAGTCAGCAGATATCGTCCTCTTGAGCCTGAATATGGTGACTTACATGGGTCAGTTCAGCCAGCAGATATCGTCCTCTTGAGCCTGAATATGGTGACTTACATGGGTCAGTTCAGCCAGCAGATATTGTCCTCTTCAGCCTGAATATGGTGACTTACATGGGTCAGTTCAACAAGCAGATGCTATCCTCCTGAGCCTCACATTGCAGACGTTCCCTTCACATGGTTCTGAAGAGCATCAGGGCTGAATACTCTCACTCTAACCAAGAAGAGTGCAGTGTGTTTCAGCCTGCAGCTTCGCTTGGGGAGTTTGTCAACCAATACAATGCCACGATGCCACAGTGGCAGGAAATCTACTGAAGTTCCACTGCAAACTTTCGGCTAAGAGACCAGCCGCCGTGGCGAACTGGTTAGCGTCGCGGACTCCTGGCTGGAAGGTCGTGGGTTCGAATCCCATCGGAGTCATGTGGGTTTTTTTGCCCCGACCGGCTCTTACCCAGAGTTGAGTTTGCTGCGGACTCAGTTGGGAAGACTGGGACCACACAGTCGAGTTTCATCCACTTAATGGATGCGTTTCTGAGAGTGTTGCTCAAATTTCCTGACCAACACTGCAGGTGCCTGTATCTCTCGGGCCTGGTTGACGCCGGGATATTTATGAAAGGAAGCGTAGAGTACAGCCCTGTCATGTAGTCTCAGACCGAAATGGAAATCCGTAGCATCATCTTAATCATCCGCATTCTCATTGATCAGCATAAAAAATGTCTCACATTCTGTGGCCCTTCATGCCCTGCTCTCATGGTGACCTCGATTTCGATGTTCTCTCCACGGCTGTGGCCTTGGTTTGGTTTTGTCGGGGTCACCGGTATCGGCGAGTCCATGGGGGCTGTCGTTGGACGGACGTGGTGGCGTCCTCCGGAGGGACAGCTCACTCACGCCGGCTCCGCGACTAACCAATTATTGTCGTCAGTAGGGGGCTTAGTAGGTGGTGTCCTGCGTATGTTTGATCAGAAAAGGCGCCACTGAACACCACCGAAGTGACTCGGCAGCTGTGCAGTGTCTTCCCGGTAGGTTGTCTCTTGACGACTTGACATTGACTGCTCCCTGTGGATTGCTGGTGCCGGGGCTGCGACGGGGCCGACCGGGCTGTGGCTGTGGACTGGGTGTCGGAATGATGATGATGATGATGATGATGATGATGATGATGGTGATGACGATGATTGTGATAATGATGTTGATGATGATGATGACGATGATGATAATGATGACGATGACGATGATGATGATGACGATGATGACGATAGTGATGATGATGATGATGATGATGTTGCTGCTGCTGCTGATGATGATGATGATAGTGATGATAACAATGCTGATTCTGATGATGATGCTAATGATGACGATGATGATGATGGCGATGACCATGATGATGATGATGATGACGATCATGATGATCATGATGAAGATGATGATGATGATGACGATCATGATGATGATGCTGATGTTGATGATGACGATGATGGTGGTGGTGGTGGTGGTGGTGGTAGTGGTGGTGGTGTGATGATGATGATGTTGATGATGATGATGATGATGATGATGTTGATGATGATGTTGATGATGATGATGATGATGATGATGATGATGATGATGATGAGGGCCACCTACCCTTCCTCGAACTTGCGGACGACGGCACAATCGTCGATGAAGGAGACCATGGTGTTGTAGCAGCAGTTGTTGAGCTTATGTAACTCCACCCCCCAGCACTGCATCTCGTCCTTCAAACACACACACACACACACACACACACACACACACACACACACACACACAGAGAGAGAGAGAGAGAGAGAGAGAGAGAGAGAGAGAGGAGGTGAAACATCTATTCCACATTATCTTTTAGTTCTGCACAGAATACAAACGGTATTCTCAGTGAGACAGAACGTTTGCGATCCTGACGTCAGTTTTGAAAGGAAGCCAAAATGCGTCACTTTGACGGCTAGCCATACAAACAAATTCTAGCTGAGAACAGACCCTAAATTCCGACATGAAAATGCTATAGTTACGCTCAGCTCAAATGTCATGATTAGGAGAGGTCACTCTTACAGGTTCAGATACCATAGGAACATTTTCAAAATATTTGAAAGGTTTGGTTAACCTCTGAGGGTTTGGGTTAGGTCACACTCGGTTAGGATGGGGTTGGGGTCAGGTTAGGGTAGCGTTAACTTTCAGCAGCTGTGCAGAACTCTCCCCTTGTTGCCAAATTTGCTCCAGGGGCCAACAGTCTGAGTCGCACTAGGCCTACTTTATGCTATTTTATTTTACTTTTTAACATGCGCGCTGGTGACCTACTCGTTTTTGAGTGAACCAGTATTTTAGGAAGAAGAAGAAGAAGAAGAGAAGCTAGAAATCAATACAACTTTTATTGATTTGAGAACCTAAATTCAGTGTTTTTCAAGCTCATCACCTTGAACACCTGTGGACAGATGACGGTAGGCAGATGGAGTTCCCCCTGGCGGCAGAAGTGAAGCAGCGCCGCAAAGCATGCTGGGTCCTGTTCTAAAAATACCTCCCGCTTTGAGCCCGTGTCCATATGGGCTTCGCCGATGAGGACTCTGCTTTTATCGCTGAGGTGTTTCAGCTGTTTGAAAGTCCTGTCGCTGACGTCAAAGCTGGTCCCCGACAGGTTAAACGTCACTCTGTCTGATGACGTCATTTCGGCCCTACTTTACTTTTCTCTGTAAACTGATTTTCTGTTTCTGTCCTTGTTCTCAAAATATACTTTTAGTATGGAAAACGATTGTGCACCACTAGAACTGCGGTTGTTTTCAGCTTAAGAAAAAAAAAAGAGCATATCACTGGGAAAGTGAAACATTACAGTGGGGATTTTTAAATCATTGTTGTTGATCAGACCAACTGTCAATTTCAGGGAAAATATCTGGATGTTAATCTTGCATCTTGAGTCATATTTGTTGACATTCCTGCAACAGAGAACAAATGCGCGTTAGAGTCTGTCCATTTTCCTCTCTCTCTCTCTCTCTCTCTCTCTCTCTCTCTCTCTCTCTCTCTCTCTCATACCATGAACAATCTTATTTTGTTTATTGATTTTGTAATTTGTGTATGTCACTGGATTCTTTGCTCTTGCTTAGTTATGTGAATATCGCCCATCAGTGAGGGGCCTTGGCCTTGACCAGAATGAAACACTGAGTCTTGAATCTCTCTCTAAGTCTCTGTCTCTGTCTGTTTCTGTCTGTCTCTCTCTCTCCTCTCTCTCTCTCTCTCTCCTCTCTCTCTCTCTCTCTCTGTCTCTCTCTGTCTCTCTCTCTCTCTCTCTCTGGTTTTGATTGATAAGTCAACTTAAATAATCCAGAAAACCCATTCCATCACATGAATTCGATCCTTCGCTCTGGCTCTCATCCTCTTTCCTTCTCTCTCTCTCTCTCTCTCTCTCTCTCTCTCTCTCTCTCTCTCTCTCTCTTCTCTCTCTCTCTCTTACAGATGCTGGTGCAAGAGGGGAAAGGATGGAGTTAGGATCGAGGCATTATGTTACGTTATCTATTAAAAAAAAACAAAAACAGTAACAATAACAAAAGGAGCGCGTACAGAAAACGACAACGATGACAACAACAAAGACAAACAACAACAACAACAACAACAAAGACAACAACAAAGACAACAGCAACAAAGACAGAACAAAGACAACAACAACAACAATAATAATAATAATAATAATAATAATAATAATAATAATGAATACTTATATAGCGCCTATTCTCGGCTAGAGACCAAGCTCTTTACAATCAACACTCGTTTACACAACGGGCTGCCTACCAGGGTAGTGCCGACTGAAGAGCTGCCAGCCGGCGCTTCATTCAGTCGTTTCCCGTGTCATCCAGTCAGTATCGTTCAATATCGATCACTCATTTTCCTTACTTCCTTCATTCTTTCCATTTCTCACGCAGGGTGCATGCTATGTGTAACGTGTGATCCATACCAACGGCCAAACTGGCCTACTCTTCCGAAAGTTGGTGATGGGATTTTACGTGTGTGCAAGATGTTATGCGTGCGTTCATACACGGAACCTCGGTTTATAGTCTCATTCGAAGGACTGTATGGGGAAATGGAGTCAGAACCAATGTTAACTCCGAGGGAAAAATCCCCCTGTACCGAAACGCCCCGGCGGAGGTTCGAACCCGTAACCCCAGGATCACCAAGATTACGAGTCCGGCGCTCTACCAACTGAGCTATTCCGGCTCCAAAGACAGCAGCAACAACAACAAAGACAGCAACAACAACAACAAAGACAGCAACAACAACAACAACAACAACAACAACAATACAGATTAGACAATATCCTTCACGACCTCTTGCTAATCTGGTTCACTTGGTCCCTTGACTTCGACAAGAATTGAACCCAGAGTCTAAAGTTGTCCTCCACAACCTGATCGGCACCATGCGACAACGCTGCACCGAACGCCCTGAAAATGAGTAGCGTTTGCTAATTTACTTTGACCTTCAGGGTCAGTATTCTGACAGATTCACAATCGGAGATTTGGCACGTTTTTTTTTTTTTTTTTTATTTTTTTTTTTTTGCGTGCAAACTCTTCTGTACATTTCCGTCGAATATTCGACATAACCACGTTCAAGTTCGACCATCGATTTGGGTTGTCAATAAACAGAGGTCCTTGACTTTGTTTGAAGAGTATATATGATCAAGTTCGACCATCGATTTGGGTTGTCAATAAAGAGTGGTCCTTGACTCTGTTTGACGAGTATATATTGACAAGTTTGACCGTCGATTTGGGTTGTCAATATACAGTGGTCCTTGATTTTCTTTGACGAGTATATATAATCGGAAGAGATAAATTGTAACGGACTGGGTATAAACAGAGGATGAAGACGAAGGACAATTGGTGGCGGTGGTGGGAGGGGGGGGGGGTATGTGGGGGGGGGGGGGTGACAGTGGTGGGGACTGGGGTGAGGAACAGGGTGCACGGGAGAGCGATAAAAGGAAAACAGAACATCATCCAGGTGACTAATAATTTATGAGCACATTGGTTCGAAGGCTATCGGATCGATGCCAATCAATATGGTGATGGTAACAATGGGTCGACAGGATGTTATGACAAGGCTGGTTTTAGTGTCATTGCGCTCAACGTTTTGGCTGACTTTGCGGTTGCACTGGCAGGCATGCGCTAAACACATGCGCACGAACGCGCGCACGCGCACAGAGAGAGAGAGAGAGAGAGAGAGAGAGAGAGAGAGAGAGTAACTAGTCAATTCTTATGACAACCTGAACATACAAAAATGCATGCACACACGCGTCTCTCTCTCTCTCTCTCTCTCTCTCTCTCTCTCTCTCTCTCTCTCTGTGTGTGCGTGTGTGCGTGAGTGAGCGAGTGTGTGTGTGTGTGTGTGTGTGTGTGTGTGTGTGTGTGTGTGTGTGTGTTGTTCTTCTTCAGTTTAACGTCTTCCCACTAAAAGTGGTATCAGACGATGTGAGTGTGTGTGAGTGCGCGCGTAGTCATGCGCGCGCGCGCGCGCGCACGTGTGTGTGTGTGTGTGTGTGTGTGTGTGTGTGTGTGTGTGTGTGTGTGTGTGTGTTGTGCGTGCGTGCGTGCGTGCGTGCGTGCGTGCGTGCGTGCGTGTGTGTGTGTGTGTGTCTTTGTGTGTGTCTGTGTCTGTGTGTGTCTGTGTGGACATGTGCATGCCTGTATGATTCAATCACAATAACAAATAAAGCAACCCCACCCCCACCCCACCCCCACCTCGGGAAAACATTATTTAAAGTGAAAAAAAATCCAATTACACAAAATGTAAAACTATAAGGAGAGCGTCCAATGGACCACTTTGTCAGTTCTTGAGCACTGTCAATCATATTTGGATAGAAAGTACGATGCAGGTCAATTAATGTGTAGAAGGACGAATGGGTAACCACTCAAAAAATAAAAAATAAAAAATAAATAAAACTAAAAAAATAAACACATTTAAAGATAAATACCAACTGAACTACGTGACAAACTTTTGCAAATTGTGTAAGATAAAACCAGTCATTTAATACTCTAAATAGAGACAGGGAACCGGATCCATCAGATGAAGTATCGTCACCAGTTTTGCTAATAATCTTCTTTGCTCTTGGACAGTAAATTAATAGATGTTCAACTCCAACTCTTTCTCCACACATACATGTAACATTTTTGCTAAATTTTGTTCGAAGTGGATTCAAGCGCATTCTGTGCATTAAGCTTTGTATTTCTCTAGGTATGGAGACAAGGTTGGGTCTTGATGTATTTTTTCCCAGAATTGGGTTTAATACAGTTACGGTAATAGTTAATTTCTGAGTTCTCTAATACATTTCTAACATTTTTACTGGACGCTTCGTTTATTAAAGAATAACATTCACTTAAATCTAAGGGAATGTCAAGTGGTATTGATCCTTCAACATTTCAGGCTGCCTTTCTTGCAGCCTGATCGACCCTCTCATTTGCTGAAATTCCACAATGAGAAGGTACCCAGCAAAATGTAACTGTAATTCATTTAGCTGACAGAAGATGTATGACATGGTTTATGTCTGTTATTATCTCAACACGTACTTTTGGATTGGAAGACTGAATAGCGCTTAGGGCCGATTTAGAATCGGTGTATACTAGAATTTGACAAGAGTTAATAAGAAATCTCAAGACGTGGTGTAATGACATCAAAATGGCAACAAGCTCAGCACTGAAAATTGAAAAATGTCTACCAAGATGGTACAACTTTTCCACTTTTAGATCAGGTATTGTAAATGCTGCTCGTGTATCTAGATTATCTAGCACTGAACCATCCGTATAGATTTTCAAATAGTTTTTGTATGTATTTTCTAAATGAATATCGATGACATTTTTCAATATATAAGGTGGATCTTTTTTGGACACATTTGCATAATTTGTATCAAAGGTAGCTTTGGCTTGCTCCCATCTTGGAAAAGGTAAAAAGGACAGCTTATTAGCAATTTTTGTTTCATTTATATTAGAATCTTTTAGGAGGTTAGAGGCAAATGACTGGATTGATTTTGTAGATTGTATTCTTCTGGCTCGTTTCACAAAATCTATTTCTGAATTTAAGGATACTTTTTTTTGCACAGAAGTTATCCTGTGAAAGACTTTTTAATATGAATTTTGAAGCACATGCTTTTCGTAATGCATTCAGAGTCAATATTCCGATTTCACTGTATGTTCCTATGTTAGATGTATGTGTGGGAACTCCAAGAGCAAGTTTGTAAGCCTTGCAGTCAATACTCTGTAGTTTATTTAATAGATACTGTGGAGCGCTGAAAAAGACTTCATGAGCATAGATTAATCGTGAGCGCACAAGAGCAGTAGATAATAAAGTGAAGGTATGTGTGTCTTGCCCCCACCGTTCTTTGTTTATAATTTTCAAAAAGTTTAAACTTTTCCTTGCTTTATTTAAGATATATTCAATATGTACATTCCAAAAAAGTTTGGAGGTTAAGTATACACCTAGGAATTTAACAGTTTTTACATACTCTAAAGCAATGCCATATAAAGTACATGAAGGGAGTTTCTCCGGTCATATCCAGCATTGAAGAGCATAATATTGTTTTTTCTACTGAAAGTACAAGCCCGTTTTCATTTTTAAAAAACTAACAATTTTATTCAGTTCATGTTGGCATTTAATTCGTGTATAGTTTAGCCATCTAAAAGGAGTTTTTCTTTTCATAGTTACCTTCATCCATAGGCATATATCATCAGCAATCTGTGCTAACACTGTGTCTTTACATAGGCCTTTGGGTAAATCTGCCATAAAATACTGAATAAAAATTGGGGGGATTACTGATCTTTGCAGAAGACCCATTTGTACGTTTCTTGCATTTGAATATACATGTTCTATTCTTGCTTGAATGGCTCTATTTTCTAGAAAAAAAAACAAACGATTCTACAAAATTGTACATGTTACCACTAATAGTTTTCAGTTTATACAAGAGTCTTTTATGCCATACTTGCTCGTATGCTTTTCTTATATCAAAAAAAGTTGCAAGGATATTCTTTCGTCGCGCGAATTGTTATTTTGACATGCGTGGTCAGTTTGTCTAAGTGTTCTATTGTTGATCAACCACTTTGAAATCCAGCTTGATTAATAGGTATAATCTAATGCTTATTGCAATAATAAACTAATCTTTTTAATATGATTCTTTCCATTAGTTTACATGTGTGTGATGTTAAAGCTATTGGACGATAACTATTAACATTTGAGCGAGGCTTCCCATGTTTATGAATTGGAACGATAACGGACTGTTTCCATACTGAAGGTATTTTGCCTTCATTCCAACATTTTTCAATACAAAAATGAAGTAAATGTGTAACATTAGGTGGCAGGTGGCACAACATTTCATTGGAAATGCCATCCAGACCTACCGATGTTTTCTTGTTACCTAGTTTAAGAGAGACATTCCTTAACTTCTTGAAGTGTTATGGGGCGTTTAGATAGTGGTTATGAATACGGTCTGGTTTGCTATAGATAGCTTTTTTTCCCTCTTGCTCCCTATGTAATGCGCTTTGTGTTGATAAACTCTCCATACAACTGTTTTTAGCAAATAAAGAAACAAATGCTTCTGCTTTTTCATAATTTGATGGAAAATTTGAGATGTCAAGTTTAATGGGCATTGAGGTAAACGAATTCCATTCTTCATCGTTTTTAATTTTTTCCCATACCTTCTATAAATCTTTATGGTTTGAAATCTCATTTTTACAAAAGGAAGACCAGTATTTTCGTTTAACTTGTGCTATTATTCTATTTAAACTGTTTTTTGCTTTTTTTCTGCTCAAGGAGTTTTTCAGCGCGCCCAGGCCCTTTACATCGTAAGTACTCTCAGTTTCATATTCTTCTCTTTTTTTGCCTCTTCACAAGTCTTGTTCCACCACACATTACCCGTATGCTTTTCTGAGTTCACAGGTTTGATCTTTGGAATTGACTGGTTGGCTGCAGACAGTAACGCATTTGAATCCGATCATATATTTTATCAACATCTTGGTATTAAATCATTGGAGTCTATGTAAAATGCCCGTAATAAATGTGTAAATTTATTCCAGTTTGCAAACTTATAGTTATATTTTGGTATTTTTTTCCTGAGTCATATACGTTGGTTCAGGACTTAGGGTTTCAAATTTAGTTATTATAGGTATGTGGTCGCTGTTCAATGTATCATCGAGAGTGTTCCAATCACATAAGGGCGCTAGTTCTGGAGTTATTAAGGTCAAGTCTATTGCACTTGGTTGATGCTTTGGATAATCGGGAATACGTGTTATTCTACAGTCATTGAAAGGATAAAGTGATGAATCAACTATATTCTCAAGAAAACGATTGCTTGATATTGACTGGCAGTCGTTTTCCCCAAAACGGCGAATGAGCGTTGAAAACGCCAGTTATCAAAAAAATATTTTTATTTGGCTGCAAGGAAAGAAACCATTCAATATCAGTATCGTTACGGTCCTTGTGGTAAAAAAAACCCAGATACAATAGTTAATATTATGTTAGGGTTTACTTGAACTTTAACTGCACATGAATATGAACCCGGACTGTCTGGTGGAACAGGACTGAGACAGGACTGGAGTGTATTTCTCGCCTTCATGAACGTAAATGGCAACATTGATTTTATCCGATGCATCCACTTTTTGGATGATTGGAGGATAGTAATAATTATTTAGTTTTGGCAACTTGTTCTTTCGCACATTTAGTGACTGCAAGGCTAGTACATTGTATTTTTCTTCACCAAGATGTTGAATTAACTGATCATGACTGGTGGCGATGGATCGACAGTCCCACTGGAATACCTTGAAAGCTTTGTCTGTCAACATGAATCTAGCAAAACAACTATACTGTGCACGAAAAGAAACGCATATTTTTATTTCAGCCATTTCATGCGTCATTTAGCATTCAAAATATTACAACCACAGAAGAAATAAGACATCAGTCTACTGTTATGTCTATTCATTATGTCTGACTATTCACACTGGACAGATGTTTCCTACTATACGGGGCATGTTTCTGTCAAAATTTTCCTTAATATTTTCAGCGAAAAAAAATATGCGTTTCTTTTTGTGCACAGTATACAATTTGAGTAATTTGAACAGAAAAAGTCAGCATACGTGTGTGTGTGTGTGTGTGTGTGTGTGTGTGTGTGTGTGTGTGTGTGTGTGTGGTGTGTGTGTGTGTGAAATGGTGAAACTGACAATAAATAAATCAGGGATGTTGAGTTAGTATGTCAGCAATACTAACTGGTACAAGTGGTGAATAAATAGATATTAGCCTACAGTCAGAACTTCGAGCACTGAAGTTCTGCAAAATGTTTCCATCACCAGCCATACAATGCGCTAAACATGTTCCTCCAGGGGCGAGGATCACAGCGTGGGTCTTCCAGGAACGGCTGGTACTGGGAGGGGCCGCGTTGCTGGAAACGGTAGCGTCGGGCCACTTTTATGGGTGTTGTCCAGAACAGGCTCCTGATGTGTCTCCCGATGTTCTTGGCGAGAACACTAGCCCCTCTGTAAGTAGGATGGAGGTCGTCCCGGAAGTGCCAGGTGTTGACGTGAAGGTTAGTGTGGCTGATGAATGAGATGTTGTCTTCAATCAGCTCTGATGCCAGCAAGGCGCTGAAGAGGTCCCCATTGATATTAAGCTGGCAGTCTTTAGATGGTGCAATTTTGCTGATGATGATTTTCATTCAAGGTTGTTCTTTTGAAATGTCTTTGATACACTTAATGAATTCTTTGCTGGTTTCTATCGGAGATTTTGATTTCAAGTCATTCACGGCACACTGAACTAAAACGGCGTCAAAGGCTTTGTCAGCAGATTGTTGAGATGATTCGAAGGACGGTCGCAAATCCTTGACCGTAGACGCCTTGTGTGACACTGCATCGAATCCGTAGGACTGGCCCAGGCTTCTGCTATTCACTTTATTTGTCACCGAGTCATGAAGAATCAAAACACTTGGGAGATCAGGGTCAGGGTTTCGATGTGCGTTCTTTTGTTCCGTAGAACTAGGTCTGGGCCTATTGCGTCTTTCAGCGGGGCTTTGTTTGACGTCATTACAGTTTGCGGTTCGATTTTTTTCTTCTGATGTTCTTTTTTTCAGATTCTTGGCTTTGTTTCTTGTTTCGGTGCCTTTTTTCATTGCATTTTTCCTGGGTGTTATTGTAGGCCTACTGGATTGAGGGATACGTGGTGGTGATGCTCCCGAACCAGCAGCTTCAGCATCTGTAGCTTACCGATACTGTTGGACTCTGTTTGGGGTCCAACGCTGTTGACCTTTTTTTTTTTCTTCCAAACATCCTTTGACCAGGCGACCTCATTCTGCTGTTGAATTTTTTTTTCTAAATTTGAAATTCGTGTGCAGAGCGATGCTACCATTTCATGTAGGTCAGACAGACTAACTCTACTCACACCAGGTCCGATGTGTTGACTGCTGGTTCCGGGCATTGTAGCGCGGTCCACACCATGAGCAACCAAACAGTCTTCGTCGCTCGTAGTATTTTTCTTACGTTTTCCGACTTGGTCGCCCGCTCGCCGACTGTCGGTGCCCAGGATCAGTGTCTCGAGCGCTGATGATTCGGCTGTTCTGTCTCTTGTTCTCCTCGATCTCGTCATCTTCGTGAACTTTGCAACAATTCAGTGCTGCCTTCCGTTTCAGTGCTTGACCGTAGCCGCCATCTTATGTGTGTGTGTGTGTACGCGCGCGCGCGCGCGCGTGTATGTGTGTGTGTGCTCGAGCGCGTGCGTGTGTGTGTTGTGTTGTGTTGTGTGTGTGTGTGTGAGAGAGAGAGAGACAGAGAAAGAGGGAGAGAGAGAGAGGGGGGGGGAGGAGAGATAGACAGACAGATAGGCAGGCAGATAGACAGACAAACAGAGAGCATTTGTTCATTTAATCTAAGATTTTGTGGAAAATGAAGCGAGTGAAAATAACTGGTAATATGTTTGAAAGATACTGGTTTATCAACGTCATTTTTGTATTTAATTGGTCTGTTAACGTCTTTCCTTTTGAACAATCTATGGACTGATTGTAGCTGTAGTCGAGCTAGATCATTCGTAAATACACACGAAGACTTCGTTAACTAACAGCAAACTGTAATCTGTAGATATGGTAAACAAACGTTGAGTCGCCAAATCGAGGCTGGCGGAAATGACCTTTTCAATTCAAGAACGAGGCTCGTGTAGTCTGCTACACGATATCATTACACCTTCCCCTTTTACATGGACAATTACACAACGGTAAATAAATCTTATTTTGTTAGAGTCTTCTCAACAACCTGGGGAAATGTAACGCTATGTTATCGTTAAAGTTCATGTCAGGTTATAATCTTGAAATCGAGCAGGCATCTTCACAGCTCGTCCTGAACGGGTAGTCAGGGTACTGGTAAGTGGTGTTGATGATGTCCATTGCTAGTTTCTCTGGAACTTCCAGTGGAAGCTGTCTGGACTCAGGTTGCGCTGAACTGCGTTGGCAGCTGATGCTGGTCTTCCAACAGGTGTAGGCGTGCTGGCAGCTTCCAGACCTGAAGGCGGAGAGGGGTTTGGAATGAGACAGACTGCATGGGACATGCTGGGACCAACTGGCGAACTGAGGTGTAGCTGGATGGAGCAGGAACAAAGTTTCTGTTGTTGTGACACCTCAGTGGTTTCACATGTCTTCGGTTTCTTCGCAGAAGATCAGACGACGTTTGGATGATGTAGGATCTTGGATCACAACGTCTCTGAACTGTTGCTGGATCACTCCACTCCTTCTGGTTGTCGAGTTTCTGTAGGACGACTTCTCCGGTCTGAGTTCTGGCAAAGAACGAACTCCATGGCGTTGATCAAAGTAGCGTTTGTTTGCTTTCTTCTGTTTTCTCTGTCTCTATCATGGATTTCTTCCTTTTCCTCAAGCTTGGGTTCTAGGTTTTCTGGAAGGGTAGGAAGACGAGTACGGAGACGTCGACCCATGGCAAGTTCTGCTGGACTGAATCCTGTTTGCTGTTGATGGTGTCGATCTGTGAATGAGTAGAGCCAGGAAAGGGTCATCCTGTGAAAGGATCTTCTTAGCTTCACGAACAGCACGTTCCGCCTCCCCATTTGCCTGTGGGAAATACGGCGAGCTGGTAGAATGTCTGAATCCCCACTGCTTACTGAATGCTTGAAATTCGTAAGCAGTGAACTGACGGCCATTGTCAGTGATGAGTAGTTCGGGAATACCGTGATGAGCAAATATGTTCTTCAGTTTCCCGATGACAACTTCTGTTGTGATGCGAGGGAGATGGCTGATTTCCAAGTATCTGGAGTAGTAATCAACCACAACCAGATACTGCTGGCCCTTGTGTCACATAAGTCTGCTGCGACTTGCTGAAATTGGCGATCCGGTATGTCTGTTGGGATGAGGGGCTCCTTTCTTTGTGACGGCTGCTTTTTCTTCACAGAATTTTGCAGTTTCGGACTGTCTCAGCGATAGCATGATGAAAGTCCAGGCCACCACACAGAGTTGCTGCACTTCACGGCATCTAGTTATGCCGGTGTGTCCTTCATGATCCTGCTGAGAACATCTTCTCGCATTTTCTCAGGGATCACTATGCGTTGCCCTTTTATGAGAAGTCCTTGGTTCACACTAAGCTCATTTCTGACAGAGAAGAATTCTCTGACTGCTGGATCCACTTGACTGATATAGTTGGGCCATCCCGTCAAGGTGTAAGTCAGTGCAGTACTCATGACTTTGTCTTGAGCAGTTTCTTTTGCAATTTCTTGTAGTTTTTTATCCGAAGCGGGCCAGGTCTCTTTGATCATGTTGATGTGGGTCCTGATGTCCTCTTCACATGATGAGACAGTGTCAACTTGCTGAACTAAAGCTTCGTTTTGTGGACTCCTAGAAAGGGTGTCGGCTACAACAAGCTTTTTTCCCTGGGGTGAATTCTGCTTTCACATTGAATTTCATGAATCTCATCAACATTCGCTGGCAGCGAAGAGATGTTTCGTTCAGATCCTTTGTGTTGATCAGGGGTATGAGCGGTTTGTGATCAGTCTCTAATATAAATGACTCAAGCCCTATCAGGTATCTCTCGAACTTTTCACAAGCCCACACTGCTCCCAGACACTCTTTTTCGATTTGAGCGTACCCACGCTCAGCATGTTGAGAGTTCTGGAACAGTATGCCACTGGTTTCTTCACTCCATCATGATCTTGAAGCAGCACATCCGCCAATGCCGTAGCTGCTAGCATCTGTGCTCACAGTGGTTTTCCTGTGAGATCAAAGAAAGCCAGTGTAGGAGTTGAAGATAGAGCTTCCTTGATCTGATTGAATGCGTTTGATTGAGGTTCCTCCCATATCCACTCTTTGTCTTTTTCTAACAATTCTGTTTACAGGAGGCAGAATGGATGACATGTTTGGATAAAACGACCAAGAAAGTTCATCATGCCAAGAACACGTTTCAGTTCTGTCACGTTCTTGGGTCAGCATGTTTCTGATTGCCTTCACTTTTTCATCATCTGGGCGTATGCCATCAGCACTGATGCGATGTCCAAGAAAGGTGATTTCTGTCTTGTTGAACTCTGATTCCCCTTGTTGAGCTTCAGACCGATGTTGAAAAGTTTCTGCATCACTGAGTTGACACTCGCACTATGTTCTTCTGGTTTTCATTGAAGACAAGTATGTCATCATAAAAGCAAATGACGTTCTTTCTCCTTGCAAGATGTTTTCCATAGTTCTCTGAAAGATCTCGGGAGCAGATGATATCCTAAAAGAAGTCTCTTATAGAAGAACCTGCCGAAAGGACTGATGAAAGTAGTCAGTTTTGCAGTACTTGGATCCAGTGGGATTTGCCAAAATCCAGATGTTGCATCCAGTTTTTGTAAATATCTTGGCATCTTTCAGCTTCTACAGGATGTCTTCAATGGTGGTATGACATACCGCTCTCTTTTGACTGCGTTATTCAGTTTCTTGAAGTCTGTGCAGATGCGAACAGCTCCAGATTTCTTCATCACGGCAACTATTGGGGCACACCAATCCGTAGGTTCAGTAACTTCTTCGATGATATCATTTTTCTTCATTCGAATCAAGCTCATCTTTGACTTTGTCGAGAAGCGGAATTGGTATCCTTCTTGCTGTTGCCACACTGTATGGTTCAGCATCCTCTTTCAGATGGATTTTGACTAAGGGACAATTAACAGGCTTATCATCCAGTTCTCCGAATGTTGAGTTCATCATACTGTCTACTCGCTGTACAAGACCCATGTGACTGGCAGCACCGCGTCCAAGAAGGTTGTCTGTGTCAGAGTTAATGACAAATATTTTTCAGTTTGAATGAGTCCCTTTTGACGTTCACGGTACTCATGAAGTATCCTCTGCAACTCATTTTGCCTCCTGGACTGCGAAGTGTAGCGTTGGTATGCTGAAGTGGCGGGCGAGATTTCATGCTTTGGTACTCTGCAAGAGAAATGACTGATACATCGGCACCAGTATCAATTTTGAAGCGAATCGTTTCCCGCAAATGTTCAAGTCCACAAACCAAGGAAGGACGTTAACATTGCTGTCAATGCACCCAGAAAGTACATTTCCTCTTCCTTTACCGCACTCACTACAGGATGTTGCTGACGACAGACTGACTGGAAATGTCCATATTTTCCACAGTTGTTGCAGATTTTTCCACGTGCAGGGCATTCTTGTCTGTTATGTTGAAGCTGCTTGCCATAAAATCCACATCTTGAACTGTTGCCGCTGTTTCGGTTTCCTTTGTGTTGATGGTAGCCAGCAGAAACATGACCACCACGACCATTTCCTCTGGAACCTCTTCCTCTGACTGAGTTGAAGTGAGATGCAGGCTGCTGATGATTTCTGTTGCCTTGGAATCGAGCTTGTGTATTGCCACGTGAACTGCCCACTGCAGGACGTGAATTCACGGCATCAACTTTGTTTTTTGTTCCAAGAGCTGTGATTTGACTTGCTCATATTGACGGGCTTGCACGATTGCTTGCTGCAAGGTGAGGTCAGCTTGTAGTTGTAGCTTTTCTGAGAGTTCTTTGTCTCTTAATCCTACTACAAGGCGATCTCTAATTGCGCTATCTTTGTCAGCAAAGTCTGCATGTTCAGCTAAGTCATAGAGTGAGCGAATGAAAGTTTCCACATTCTCTCCAGCACCTTGATATCTTTGATGAAACACAGTTCTTTCATGAATGACGTTGACTTTGGGATTGAAGTGCCTATTGAACATTTCATTATGTCTTCAAATGTGTGATTAGGATTGTTTCTGTCTTCAACTTCGTTTCTACGAACATTGAAAGTTCCAAAAATCTTCTCAGCTTCTTCCCCCATCGAATAAATTAGTGCACTCACTTGTACATCGAAGTCATCAGTCGTAAGTTTCGCTGCAGATCGATAACGAAGAAATCGTTGTCTCCATGTTGGCCACACTTCAGGCCTTGAAAAATCAAAATTTTCTGGTGGTTTGAATGCCATACTTCTTTTCATGAATTGAATTCCTCCGGAGGAAAGTTCTTTACCGCTGCCACCAACTGATAGTAGCTGTAGTCGAGCTAGATCATTCGTAAATACACACGAAGACTTCGTTAACTAACAGCAAACTGTAATCTGTAGATATGGTAAACAAACGTTGAGTCGCCAAATCGAGGCTGGCGGAAATGACCTTTTCAATTCAAGAACGAGGCTCGTGTAGTATGCTACACGATATCATTACATATGGTATCCACACGACAGTCTTAATAATGTCGGTTAGGCTAAAAATGACAGGCATTAAACCGATCCTAACAAAGAAGATACTGCACTGTGTCAGAAAATCTTGGTTGTGTTCATTTGCTGCTTGTTCTGATCCACAGCATAGGTAACATACCACAGAATTACGTCCCCTGCGGGCTTAGTAGGTGGCATCATGCCCAGGTTGGATAAGGGCAGACACCAATGAGCACAACCGAAGTGGCTCAGCGGCAGCGCAGTGTCTCCTCCGGTGGGTTGCCTCATGACGGCTTGACACTCACTGCTCCCTGTGGAATGCCGTACCGAGGGTTGCGGCGGGCCGGACCGGGCTGTGGCTATGGACGGGGGAGTCAGAATAAGCAGCGAAATGAGCAGAAGATGGGACAGAAAGAAAAAAAACAAACCGTCCCCTGCTGACAGCGGTAACTTACTACTCAGCCGCAGACTCAAACAGAGTACACGTTCCTGTCCACTGACAGCCCATCCCCAACCGTTCCCATCGATCGGTCGACGTCGAAGATGGTTGACAAGAACTCCTGACCGGTATTAATGTGAAGAGAATCTAAAAAAAAAAAAATTGAGCTTCCTATGAAAGCAGGGCATGAAATGCTGCGTAATCTGAGACTCGTACTACCCCCTGCCTTCCCCCCCCCCCCCCCCCCCCCCCCCCCCCCCCCCCCCCCCCTTCCCTCTGCTTCCCCAACCCCCTTATGGCGTCATCCCTCCGGCGCATATTTCTCCAGCTTCCTCACAGTATAAACTTCTCTCCACTAACCCTCTCCTGTCGCCCACTAATTGGTGTCCATCAGTGAGGACGAGGATGATAACAACATCGTTATGCGGTTCTAATTACTTTGGTCCGAGACTGCACAACAGGGGTGTTATCATTCCACGCCTCTTTCTCTTCATACGTCCTCAGGTCAAGAAAACCCGAGAGATACAGACACCTGCAGTGACGGTCAACGGGTCCGGATTTCTTGAGTCATACTCTGTGGGATAGGGGGCCCATAAAGTGAATGAAACTCAAGCGTACGGCTCCAGTCTTATACTCATCTGAGGCTGGACTATACGACATATTCAATACATCTGGTTCAGAACCGATGAAGCCTGAATCACTCCCCACAATAACAGAATGATTGTGATGGGGCTCCAACACGCGATTTCTCTCCCGCAGAACGCAGCTTTGTCCAGCTAGTCTGGTCATTTATCTATCATTGATGAGAGGGGGACCCAGTGTACGATCACAGGTCATGACCTTCCTGTTTACATTTGTCTGAGCGGTCACAGAGTCACTGGTCAATCAATCCTTTGTGACCATCAATACTCCCGTTTCTCCAAGACTTGACGGACAGGTTGTTTATGAGTCGGTGCCACGATATTTTCTCTCTGAGAAAAACAAAGGAGTAATAATAAATAAAAGACGGGGGGGGGGAGAAACTTTTTGTTTCATTAACGAAAGAAATTAGGTCAACCGTTCAGGAAAGAAAAGAGGAAGAGGACGAGAAGTTGAAATGAAGAAACGAAGAGACAATAGGAGTTCGAATTTAAAGACATATACGAAAAAAAGGAAACAAAACACGAAGAATGAAATGAATAAAGAAGATACAAAGAAAAAGATGAAGGAAAATGAAAAGCGAAAGTAAGGGCAGCTGGTTAGCAGAAAGAAAATATACTAAAGGAAGATAAAGAACTTATGCCAAATCAAATTAGTTCAAAGCAAACTAAACTACTCTGAACTATAGTAACCCAAGTCAAAATTGACCAGTCCAAACCATAGCAGACCAAGCAAGATCAAATCAGCCTGAACACAATCAAATTAGACCAATGCCCAAATTAAATCAGACCTGACAACAAACCAGACCAATTCAAATAAACTCAGACCACATCAAATTAATCCGGACAGATTAAATCAAACCATGCGGGTCCAAATCAAACTGGATCAATCCTGATCAAACCAGACAATACCATATCAGACCAGACCAGTCCTAATCAAACCATACAGCTGATGCAAATCAATCATCCCAATCTTAATCAAACCAGAACAATCAAATCTAAAAGACTGACAGATCAAATCAAGCCATACAAATCCAAATCAAAACTGACCAGACCAAACCAATCAGACCTAAACAAATCAAATAAGACCAATATGAATTAAAACAAAATTAACTCAAATAACACCACATCAATCTAAACCAAAACAGACCACATCAAATTAAACCAGACCAATCTACATCAAACTAGACCAAACAAAAGCAAAGCAAACCAATCTTGATCAAACAGATGAAAATCAAATCAAGCCAGACCAAGCCAGATCCAACCGAACAGTCCAACAGAACTCACCTTATTCAGAAACAACGATCAGACAAAAACCGGTGAAACCTTTTTGTCAAATTAATTCACTTGCCAAACGCTTTACGTACAAATGCAGAGTCCCCCATTCCAGGAGATCAACACTCTGTTTGAAACATCCTGAAAAACAACAACAACAAAACAAGTGTAAAACTGAATAATGTACTTACGGAAACGGAAAATGCACAATTATGATCTGTCATTGCCTGCCCTTTGAAGACCTTGGGCTTATGATCGAGGTGATAATACTACACACACACACACACACACACACACACACACACACACACACACACACATATATATATATATATGTATATATATATATATATATATATATATATATATATATATATATATATATATATATATATATATATATATATATATTCAAACATTTCATATGCATTTGCATTTTGTCTCTTTTGTGTCCTGATTCATACATGTTTGTGAAATTTGATTATTGTACTTTATACTTTTCTGTTTATGCATCTGAATGAATGTTCAAAAGGGCTAACAACCGAGCCTAGCCCAAAGCAGACCGGAACCAATTCCCAACTAAACCTAAACAAGACAAAACCATACACGGAACTAAAAACGAGAACCAAATCAAGAACCCCTCCCCCCCCCCCCCCCCCCCCCCCCCATCCCAACCTTCGTTTCCATCGTCCCTCCGTCCAACCGAACCAGAACCAAGCAAAACTCAAACCAAGTTGTTGTTGTTGTTGTTGTCGTACCCTGGCTAAAAGACTCCAGGGATCATCCAAATAGCTGAAGTACTTGAACACAATGGCACAAATGCATCAGCTGGGGATGAGAACATTACGTGTGTGACCGTTTTTGATTACCCCGCCACATGGGCAGCCACACTCCGACTTCGGGGATTTTGGAGACTGATATTGTTATGCTAGGAGCTTGTCACAACTGAAGACAATCAAAGAAACCCGAACCAGCCCAACCGAACCACGCAGCACTGAAACCCAACACCAAAGCAAAGCCAGGTTTCTAAACACTGCAGATCAACGCACCGAACCAACCTCACGGTCTAGCACTACCAACAGCAGAACCAGAGATCCGTCTGGAACTCAAAAGTTCTGCAACCC
>CM031611.1:58081571-58091571 GCA_018398815.1 Conus ventricosus
ATTGTTCAATATCGTTCACTCAATATCCTGACTTTCTTCATTCTTTCCATTTCTCACGCAGGGTGCATGCTATGTGTAACTTGTCATCCATACCAACGGCCAAACTGGCCTTCTCTTCCGGAAGTTGGTGATGGGATTTTACGTGTGTGCAAGATGTTATGCACACACGGAACCTCGGTTTATAGTCTCATTCGAAGGACTGTATGAGAAATGGAGTCAGAACCAATGTTTACTCCGAGGGAACCCCCACCCCCACCCCCACCCCACCCCCCTTTTCCCCAGGAAGACAATATGAAATGCTATACAGAAAGAGGAAGAAAGAAAAGCAATAGAATTGCCATACAGGAAGAGGAAGAAAGGAAGACAATGGAAATTACCATACAGCAAGAGGAAGAAAGGAAGACCTTAAAATTGCCATACAGGAAGAGGAAGAAAGGAAGATTATAGACATGCCGTACAGGAAGAGGAAGAAAGGAAGACAATGGAAATTACCATACAGCAAGAGGAAGAAAGGAAGACCTTAAAATTGCCATACAGGAAGAGGAAGAAAGGAAGACAATGGAAATTACCATACAGCAAGAGGAAGAAAGGAAGACCTTAAAATTGCCATACAGGAAGAGGAAGAAAGGAAGACAATGGAAATTACCATACAGCAAGAGGAAGAAAGGAAGACCTTAAAATTGCCAAACAGGAAGAGGAAGAAAGGAAGATTATAGACATGCGTACAGTAAGAGGAAGAAAGGAAGATAACAGAAATGCCATACAGTAAGAGGAAGAAAGGGGGACAGTAAGAACTGCCATACAGGAAGAGGAAAAAGGAATGCAATAAAAATTGCCATACAGGAAGAGGAAGAAAGGAAGACAGTGAAATTGCCATACAGTAAGAGGAAGAAAAGGAAATTATAGAAATGCCATACAGTAAGAGGAAGGAAGGAACACAATATCAATGCTTTACAGGAAGAGGAAGAAAGGAAGACAATGAAATTACCAAACAGTCAGAGGAAGTAAAGAAGACAATAGAAATTGCGATACAACAATAGGAACACCTTAATACAATGAAAATAGCCATACAGTATGAGGAAGAAAGGAAGACAATGAAAATTGCCATACAGTATGAGGAAGAAAGGAAGACAATGAAAATTGCCATACAGTATGAGGAAGAAAGGAAGACAATGAAAATTGCCATACAGTATGAGGAAGAAAGAAAGACAATGAAAATTGCCATACAGTATGAGGAAGAAAGGAAGACAATGAAAATTGCCATGCAATCAGAGGAACAAAAGGATGGTAATGACTGTTCGTACTTCGTTTTTAATGTCTTAAGTGTTATTTGCCAAGACTGAAAAAGATCCGATAGGTCGAAACGCGTTGTGTTCGTTTTGTTATTTGTTCTTTCGTTTAGTGGCGCTGTAATTCTGTTTTTGCCTTCGTTTCAATTTTTGGCCGCAGTCAGCCCGCTTCTAAACCGATTCTTGTCATATAAAATCCACCTATATTTCCATACAGACAAACTGAATGTCTTTAGTGGACAGACGTGCGAATCAAAAAAATCTTTTCTAATTAGGTACCAGCATTATCTTTCCAATATGGACCGCAGACAATCATGTCTTCTTGTGGTATACGAAAGTACGAAAAACAGTTCTTCTCTAATAAGGTACCAGCATTATTTTTCCTATATAGACCGAACGCAGACAGTCATGTCCTCTTGTGGTATAACGAAACGACAGAAATTCTCACTTTGCTTGGCAGTCTATCCCGTGTTTCCGGTGTCCAAAGCGAGACTCGGCTTATGAAAGGCAGCGCCACGGGGTGTTAATTGACCGTCAGTTCCAGGACCCGCGGTTCGCGTGGTGTACGTGCACTGCCGCTGTTGTGTTCCGCGGGGAGGTCGAGTGTCGCTCGGTAAGTCTGATCGTTAATCTCTTTGTTAATGAAATAATTAGCGGTCATGGTAGCCTGATTCGTTGATTGATTGATTGATTGGTCGGCTGGCTGGTTGGTTTGGAAAGCGATTTGCTATAAATGGATTCACTGACTAACTGATTGTTTGATTTATCGATTGATTGTTTGATCGGTTGATTCAGTTAGACTGACTGGCTGATTGGTTGGTTAGTCGGGTGGTTACATTTTTTTTAGTTAAATGCTTGACTGATTGACGGTTATAAACCCCAAATGCAGATAGAATTTAGTGAAAGTGGGCAAGCAAAGAAGTGATTAGGAGAGAAAGCAATCAAGCATGAAATCAGTTAAGCGCAGCTGTAAGGATTCAAAGAAGTAGTCCAGAAAGTGGACAGTCAAGCATGAAGCTAATGAAGTGTGACTGTGCATCTAGAAGTAAATATAGGTATGCGCGCAGATAAGCAATGAGACAGCTTTTTATCACCAAGCATGGAACTCGCTTGGAGACTTTACGCCAGCTTAGGAAGTGTTGACCTATGTGCTGCCCAGCCGAATGTTTTTCAACATAAGAACCAACGACTTACGTTGATCTCACAACAGAACCTACCACTGTCGACGAACCCAACGTAAAACATCTTTGCTATCGACACCATCATTGTCACTTTCATAGCAATTACCAACATGATGTCATTGGGTCGAGCTTTCTCAAGAATTTTTCAAAATGATTGTCGTCATCATCGTCATTCTTATCATCATCATCATCATCATCATCATCCTCATCCTCATCCTCATCATCGTAACAGTGATCATCATAACCTTTACAGACGCCATTCTAATTCTCATCCTCGTTCTCATTTGAATTGAAAATTGTTGAATTGTTAGCGGAGTTGGGTGTATCTGGATTAACGTGATTTATTACTATCCCAAAACCGTAATCAGGAATATTCTTTTTAAAACCTGGACGATGCGCTTCTTTGCCTGTATGAACACAGAGAAATGGACAAATAAATAAATGAATGGACAATTATATAAACGAATGATATCGCACAACTAAAAATTTTCGAACGTAAACTGCCCTCATCTCTTTACTTACGAACATATGTTGCTGACTGAGAGACAGTGAGTGAGTCTAACAACTTAGTGATTGGTTTCATTAAATACGCGACCCTCAGATCAGTTGACTAACCAACTAAAACGACCGACACTGTTTTACAAACTCAGTGTGCGATTGAATGACTAATCGCATTTTTGTTTGTTTTGTTTTGTTCTGCTTGTTGTTATTGTTTTTTGTTGTTTTGTTTTCTTTTACTTTTTAAAACTAGAAATTCAACAGCTTAATTAAACGGGGGGTGGGGGGAAGGGGGGGATATTTCAGTTACTAGTAGCATACGGTTGATGACCCCCTCCCCCTCCATCCCTCCCTTCCCCTTCGGCTCCCCTCCTCCCCCGCATTTCTTATTCACGTCTATCCACATCCTTTCCTTCATCCTCGAGCTTCCATTCCCCATGTTCCTTCCCCCGAACCCTGCGCCTCCCCCCACCCCCACCCCTCCCTCTCCTCTCCCCGTCATACCCGATCCCCTTTCTCTTGCTGTCTCTGCCTTTAGTGACGTAACATTGCCGTACCTGGGACGAGGCTAAGCATGTAATGAATAATAATGGCAGGCAGACGGGTCGGCTGTGGTTGAGTCTGCACGGGCACGTTGGCTGCCTGGTTCAGGTCTGGGTGCCAGAGTTAGACGGGTCGGCTGTGGTGGAGTCTTCACGGGCACGTTGGCTGCCTGGTTCAGGTCTGGGTGCCAGAGTTAGACGGGTCGGCTGTGGTGGAGTCTTCACGGGCACGTTGGCTGCCTGGTTCAGGTCTGGGTGCCAGAGTTCCAGGAGAGGCTTGTCAGTTGCGGATGGATCTATGGTGCCATTGGCTGTGGTGATACGAAGTGAGCTTCGTCTGGTTTAGGTCTTCATTGTTTAAGGTTTGGGTTTAGCTTTTGTGTTTGGTTTGGATGTGGTTGGATTCAGGTTGGGCTGGGTTGGGTATTTGATCTGCATTTTTGCTCGGCTGGACAAGAGTGCTGTTTGCTTTGGTTCCAGCATGGGCTTGTCTATGGTTGGTCTTCTTTCTTTAGTTCCGGACGGTTTAGGTAAAAGTGTTTTTTTCAATTGAAAGTTGTTTTTTTTCTGTAGTAACATAGATAAATCTAAGAATTTTAAAACCATCATGCACAAGATCAACATTTCACAAATAGATGAAATAGGAATTGAGTTAAGGGAAAATGTAAACACGAATAATACTTATATCTACAAACAAATATACGTTTTACATTGATATTTTTTTATCACGTCACATTTTCCTGCAGGATGCCTACGTCGATACCAGTTATATATATATTATATATATATATTATATATATATATATATATATATATATATATACATATATATATATATATATATATATATATATATATATATATGTGTGTGTGTGTGTGTGTGTGTGTGTGTGTGTGTGTGTGTGTGTGTGTGTGTGTGTAGTCGCGATTGAAGTAAAAGGCAAACAAACAATGCAAACAAATATAATCCAATATTTCGAGCGGCTGCTCTTTTTCAAGGACGACAGACTGTGTAGTCACGTCAAAGTGGAGTGACAGGAGATTCCTGCGCAATATGGCGACGTCAACAACTGGCTAATTTTCTTCTGGGACAGTATGTTCTCTAATGGAAAGAAAATGACCAAGACTAGGTTCCAGCCTATTAGAGGAACGTCAACTAAGACTCCAACACTACAGACACATGTTCAATGAACAAGGAGAAGACAAAGCTTTAAAGGAAGAATGGGGAGAAGGATGCTTCGATCTCTACTGAAGTGTTAGAACTGGACGAAGTTTCTAACGGCATGCTCCCTACTCGACCCGGCACTAACACCGGCGCTGATTCGATTTGTAAAAATTCATCGTGCGTAAGTACAACCACTGACACTTTTTGCGATCGAGTCAAAGCATTGGAAACAACAACAGCCCACCTGTCCAATATTATTGTGAATCTGAAAAAAGATAATATGTCGGAAGGGAAAGGGGCGGTAAAAAATAGTGCAGCCCGTTCAGAAGATATGCTCTACTCTGATGCTGTTAAAAACATCTGCTAGTGCTACCCTTCATTGAATAAAGACTTACCTGAAATGCCGATAATAGAGGACAGAAGGAGGGCAAAGAAGCCAAAAACTACCTACTTGCCTGCGGTGAGGGAAAGAACGCGGTTTCTGATGCGAATACCCCCGATGACGTAATGCCGTCGGCGTCATCCTCTCAAAAAAAGAAAAAAAATCATTACTGAAGCTCGAAATGCTGGTTTCAAAGTCTGAAAAAGTACCTCCAGACAGAAAAAGATCTTCCTGGTATTGCCATCCTGCACGATTCTGTACTGAATGGGGTGCAGGCACGTAGGCTTGGTCTTTCCTATGGACTTCGTGTCATCAAACGTAATGCCTGTCCATAAGGACCAGGGAAAGAGCTGCTAAATCTGCTATAAACACAAACCCAAGAACTCGATGCTGTCGTGTTGCACTGTGGCATCAAACACCCTGAGAAACAAGACCCTCAGGCTGCCAGTGAAGCTTTTGCTGCTGCCGTGCGCAAGTTACAGTCTGAGCATCAGAAAGTGAAAGTTATTATTTTAGCAAAATTTCGCAGTCAAAGATCCTTCCTGAATGCAAAAAGAGACCTTTATAACGCCTTGGTGTTTGCCGAGCTGGTGGAGAACAAGAATATCTCTTTCATCAGCCACGAGAACCTGCAGCCGAGAGGTCTCCGGGATCAGTTTCACCCTAACCCAACGAGGAGCGTCAGTACTGGCGGAAACCTGGGCAGACTTTCTTCACGGTCTTTTCTGGAATCAGCCAAGCGACGCCCCAAATCGTACATTCAGCCGCATATGGGGTTCTTTGACTGGAGGGGTTTTTGGTTCCCCACTGGTGACTGCCTTGGCAATGTATTTTTTGGGAGCTATAGTTAATATGTGAGTGTGTGTGTGTGTGTGTGTGTGTGTGTGTGTGTGTGTGTGTGTGTGTGTGTGTGTAGGTGCGTGCATGTGTGTGTGTGCGCGCGCGCGCGCGCGCGTACGTGTGTGTGTGTGTGTGTGTTGTGTGTGTGCGTTATGAACTGATGAGAACGTGGGTGTGTGCGTGTGTGTGCGCGCGCGCGTGTCTTTGTGTATGCCTGTGTATAATGTATACATTATGTTGGCTTGTGTGTTAGATATGCCTGAATATTCTGTTTTGTGAAGGCACACCACATTCATCATTGTTAATTGACGTCAGACCTGCACTTTGGGGAGACATTCAAGTTCCCTGAATAACGAGTGTTCATAGCCTTCGTCGTTCTCATAGTCAGTATACTTAGTAGTGCGCTATTCAGACATTGGTTTATTGTTTATTTTAACATCGTTCTTTTCGTGTTTTCTTTGAATGTATGTTTATTTGTTAAGAAGAAGATGTTCCCCAATGTGGGCTATTTCGTATTTATTACTACTGTAATAGGTCATTCTCAATGTCAGTCAATCTTGTTTGGTTGAGAATGTGCCGTGAAAGCCTATAATTTGCATAACAGCAGTTATGTTACAACTTGCAATCTGCCATGAAAGCTAAGCAAATGATTGTTTCAAAATATTTCAATGGATGCCAGATCACTTCCAGTAATTTATTATCTTTTAAAATCATGTTCTGGAGGGAAACCACTCTGTGCTAGCACTTCAGTCTCTGAATGTGGAAAAGCACAGACTACCTAATTTGGAGAATTATTTCTACCCTCCACTTTACACAGTCAGTGAATCAAACAAAAAGTCCAGACTGCGCTATACATCAGACGGGACCTGGAATTTACTAGGATCGTTCCATTTCCGGTGCCGCAGGAAGATGAAGGTGTATTTGCTACAGGTGCTGTAATCAAAGTGAACAAAGACTCAGTTTACAAATTTTTAATTTCTGTAGGGCCTATATTATCCTAATGGACCCAAGAGGATAATTCAGACTGGATGAAAAATACAAATTTTACAAGTTAGAAATGGATCATTGTTGGCGACTTTAATGCTCATGCACCATTTTGGGATTTGAGTGTTCTAAAGTTTCATCCAACAGATTCGTTGAAAATATTATTGATTCCTCTTTAGTTTTATTAAATGATGGTCGAATCACAAGAATTCCAGATGTTTCAACTCACAAACCTAGCGCGATAGATTTATCCTTAGTTTCACCTAGCATTGCTGTAAACTGTAATTGGTCTATAGGAGAAGATTGTTTGGGAAGTGATCACCTCCCATCACTATAATCTTTAATGATGACATAAATAATGATGTAACAGAATCGAAGACAAGATTCCAAAGTTTAATTATAAACTTGCCAACTGGGATGCTACCAGATTTTTCTTGCATCGTATTAACACATTTATTGAGATTGATGATGTTAATTTATTTTTATTCTAATTTCAGCAAAGTCATTCTGTTAGCAGCCGAGCATTCAATCACAAAATGTAAATTTTAAAAGATTGGTAAATATATGGGTAATGTATGGTGGACGGAAGAATGTAGACTAGCTGTTAAATCAAAGCGAATAAGTTACAAGACTTGGTTACGAAATAAGACAGAAGAAATTTTGTCTTTATGAAGCAAGAAAAGAACAAATGTAATAAAATTATTGCTCAAGCTAAAAAGAAATACTGGCAGAATTTTGTGAGACCGAAGTAAAAGAATCGAAGGATATGTTTAAAGTTTGGAAAAAAAGTAAAACAAATGAAAAATTGTTACAAGCACAAGCTTACCCTGTAAAATTAACAACAGAATTTCCAAGCACATGGATAAGGTGGAAGCTTTCTCCATTTCTTTTCGGAAAATAGTCGAGCTGTAAATCTTCCAGCAGAAATAAAGTACCATAGACAAAAAGGGAACAAAAAGAACAATATAAGAGTCCATGCAGACAATAATAGCTACTTAAATTCTCCATTACAATCATCAGAACTTCTTGAAGCGATAGAACCCATTACATCTTATGATTCAGCAGTGGCCTGATGGTATTTCTTACGAGCTTCTTCGTCACTTGCCTTCTTCGTGGAAAATTTACTACATTCGTTGTTCCAAAATGTTGGGACGTACGGCACTATTCCTACAATCTGAAAAAGTTCAGTGGTAGTACCAGTACTAAAGAAGGAAAAACGAGAACATCTGTAAAAAGCTATAGCCCGATTGCTTTAACATCCATGTTGTAAACTTTTGAAAAAGTTGTACAAACACGTTTATTATATTATTGTGAAAAAGAATGACATTATTCCAGTCCAGCAAGCTGGATTCAGAAAAGGGCGCTGCACAACTGATCATTTAGTGAAACTAACTTCTCATATAAAAAGCAATTTTCACACAGAAAAAGTACATTAGCTACATTCTTTGATGTAGAGAAAGCATATGACCGTGTTTGGCATGCTCGATTATTGTATAAACTGAAAAAAAATTGGTATTTCTGGGAATATGTATGATTTATTAAAAAATCTTTCTAGAAGGAAGAAATGTATGTACACGAATTGGAAAAAATATATTCATCATTCAGGAAAATAGATTTTGGGCATTCCTCGGGATCTGTTTATTGCACCTTTATTATTTACGATCCTTATACATGATCTCCCAAAGGCATTATCAAAATCCCCCAATGTAGTACAGTATGCAGATGATATTGCCATTTGGATTACTACTTCATAAGGGAGCACTCGAATAAAAGGGCAGTAAAATTTGTACAGACAATGTATCAAGGAGAATTGGACAGATTGTCTGCTTACATGAAAGAGAAGGGTCTTGAATTATCTGGTGAGAAAACTTGTTTAATGCTTTTTAATAATGGCGAAAACCCCAAAGCTCTGCCCAACCTTAATCTTGATGACAATTTTCTACAATATAAACAAACAGTCAAAATCTTAGGAGTGTTTTTAACACCGAAGCTGAACTGGAAAAAAGCATATTGAAAATTTGTTAGATTAAAGCTAGGAAAAGATTAAATTTGCTCAAAATTATATGTTGTCAACCCTGGGGTCAAGACTGTACTGCACTTTTACATTTATATACATCGTTAGTACGATCAAAATTAACATATGGACAGAAAGTATGCTTCTCTGCATCTAACTACCTTTTAAAGAAACTACAAAGCTTAGATAGTAAAGCTTTAAAATTAGCTTTGGGTGTTCCAGTGCACACAAACACAATGAAATGCTATAAGGAGACAAACATTTTACCTCTTAATGAACAACGAACGTTGGGTGTGTCCAAATACGTTGCAAGAGGCCTATCTGTTAAAAAAAACCTCTGCTACTAATGAAATTCTTGTGGATTCCAATAAGGAATACCCCAAAAGGTCTAAAAAAATATATTGTACATAGAGCTGATTATAAACTTCACTTGTGAGCTTATGTCAGAATGTAGTATTGAAAATTTATGCAATTTCGGAGGTTCCCATTTTTCCTCAAATGCCCCCATGGGAGCATCTCAACGCAAAAATTGATGATGAATATACTACTTTGAAGAAAGATGACAATGTAAATATTCTAGTAAATGAAGTTCGAGAACATCTTGAAAAGACTTATCCAAATCATTTAAAAATATGTACAGATGGTTCAATAATGGAAACGTCTGACAGTGGTGCTGGATTTCACTATACCATCCTTAAATGTTTCAAACGTCTTTCTATCTAGGCAGAGATTTTCAATTTATACATCAGAGCTATATGCAATTATGAAAGCTCTGAATTATATCTTAAATGACACGCCAGTATCATTTTATAGTGCGCTATTTTGTGTTGATTCAAAATCAGTTTTACAAACATTAAAGCACTGGAACTCTAAATAGAACTGATATTCTTTTTAAATTAAGCATCTGTTACATTGTTTACTTTCCCGTGGTATAGCAGTTGATTTTTGCTGGTTTCCTTCACATTGTGGCTTAAAAGGGAATGAATTAGCAGACAAAATGACAAAACAGGGGCTTGTACAATTTTTGAAACACCCTTCAACAAAGTCTTAAATTTTTCTCAGCATGAATTGATCCAGCGATGCGGAAAAAAACATCTTAATGAGA
>CM031611.1:58101571-58104071 GCA_018398815.1 Conus ventricosus
CTGCTGCTGCTGGCGGTGGAGATGGTGATGGCGGTGGTGCAATTTGTACTGCAGCTGCGGTTGCTGCCCATATTGGTGGCGATGGTGGTGGTTGTGGTGGCTGCATTGTTTTACCTGTAAATCTCACGCACTCACTCACTCACACACACTCTCTCTCTCTCTCTCTCTCTCTCTCTCTCTCTCTCTCTCTCTCTCTCTCTCTCTCTCTCTCTCTCTCACTCTCTCTCCTCTCTCTCTCACACACACACACACACACACACACACACACACACGCACGCACGCACGCACGCACGCACGCACGCACGCACACACACACACACACACACACACACACACACACATATATATATATATATATATATATATATATATATATATATATATATATATATATATATATATATATATCAGAACAGACCCTTGTTCCCTGGCGTCACAAACTGTCTGTGTTGTTCAGGTTGTCCCACGTGAAGAAGAAGCGTGGTCATCCCGTCCCTGTGACCATCTGTCAGTCCATCAGAGTGCGTGTCTGGAACGTCCTTGACAGCCCCACCTCTTCCTACCTGGCTAAGGTAATCTTTTACACTGTCCTTCCTTCTGCCTGGCTAAGGTAATCACCCATGACCAACCGTCCTCCTCTTACCTGGCTAAGGTAATCACCAATGACCAACCGTCCTCCTCCTACCTGGCTAAGGTAATCACCCATGACCATCCGTCCTCCTCCTACCTGGCTAAGGTAATCACCCATGACCAACCGTCCTCCTACCTGGCTAAGGTAATCACCCATGACCAACCGTCCTCCTCCTACCTGGCTAAGGTAACCACCAATGACCAATCCTCCTACTACCTGGCTAAGGTAATCACCCATGACCAACCGTCCTCCTCCTACCTGGCTAAGGTAATCACCAATGACCAACCTTCCTCCTACCTGGCCAAGGTAATCAATCACCCATGACCAACCCTCCTCCAACCTGGCCAAGGTAATCAATCACCCATGACCAACCCTCCTCCAACCTGGCCAAGGTAATCAATCACCCATGACCAACCCTCCTCCTACCTGGCCAAGGTAATCAATCACCCATGACCAACCCTCCTCCTACCTGGCCAAGGTAATCAATCACCTATGACCAACCCTCCTTCTACCTGGCCAAGGTAATCAATCACCCATGACCAACCCTCCCCCTACCTTGCTAAGGTAATCGATCACCCATGACCAACCCTCCCCCTACCTTGCTATGGTAATCAATCACCCATGACCAACCCTCCCCCTACCTTGCTATGGTAATCAATCACCCATGACCAACCCTTCCCCTACCTTGCTAAGGTAACCAATCACCCATGACCAACCCTCTTCCTCCTACCTGACTAGGGTAGTCTTCTACACTGTCCTTCCTCCTACCAGGCTAAGGTAATCTTCTACACACCCCTTCCTCCTATCTGGCTAAGGTAATCTTCTACACACCCTTCCTCCTATCTGGCTAAGGTAATCTTCTACACACCCCTTCCTCCTATCTGGCTAAGGTAATCTTCTGGACCACCCTTCCTCCTACCTGGCTAATGTAATCTACACTGTTCTTCCTCCTACCTGGCTAATGTAATCTACACTGTCCTTCCTCTTACCTGGCTAAGGCAGTATACAATGTCCTTCCTTGTACCTGGCTAAGGTAGTATACACAGTCCTTCCTCTTACCTGGCTAAGATAATATACAATGTCCTTCCTCTTACTTGGCTAAGGTAATCTACACTGTCCTTCCTCTTACCTGGCTCAGGTAATCTACACTGTCCTTCCTCTTACCTGGCTCAGGTAATATACACTGTCCTTCCTCTTACTTGGCTAAGGTAATATACACTGTCCTTCCTCTTACCTGGCTGAGGTAATCTACACTGTCCTTCCTCCTACCTGGCTAAGGTAATAAATTATACACTGTCCTTCCTCTTACTTGGCTAAGGTAATATACACTGTCCTTTCTCTTACCTGGCTAAGGTAATCTACACTGTCCTTCCTCCTACCTGGCTAAGGTAATAAATTATACACTGTCCTTCCTCTTACTTGGCTAAGGTAATATACACTGTCCTTCCTCTTACCTGGCTAAGGTAATCTACACTGTCCTTCCTCCTGCCTGGCTAAGGTAATAAATTATACACTGTCATTCCTCTTACTTGGCTAAGGTAGTATACACTGTCCTTCCTCTTACCTGGCTAAGGTAATATACACTGTCCTTCCTCTTACTTGGCTAAGGTAATATACACTGTCGTTACTCCTACCTGGCTAAGGTAATCTTCTTCACCCTCCATCCTCCTACCTGGCTAAGATAATCACTCATAACAATCCCTCCCCATCCTGCCTGTTTAGGGTAAACGCCCTTGACCATCCCTCCTCTTCTCACCTGTCGAAGATAACATTTGCTTATCCTTCTTCTCCATCCATACTTGTCTGTGGTAACATTTGGGGGATGTGGAGGAGGAGGGAGAGGGAGGGGAAAGGAGGAGGTTAACTTCC
>CM031611.1:58109071-58111571 GCA_018398815.1 Conus ventricosus
AAGGAAAAAATGAAACAAAGCAAACATCCATCTTCATCAGTCATCTTCTATAAATGAAAAAGCAAAACAAAGCAAACATCCATCTTCATCAGTCATCTTCTATAAAGGAAAAAGCAAAGCAAAACAACCATCCATCCTTAGCAATCATCTTCTATAAAGGAAAAAGCAAAGCAAAACAACCATCCATCCTTAGCAATCATCTTCTATAAAGGAAAAAGCAAAACAAAACAACCATCCATCCTTATCAATCATCATCTATAAAGGAAAAAGCAAAACAAAACAAACATCCATCTTCATCAGTCATCTTCTATAAAGGAAAAAGCAAAACAAAACAAACATCCATCTTCATCAGTCATCTTCTATAAAGGAAAAAGCAAAACAAAACAACCATCCATCGTTATCAATCATCTTCTATAAAGGAAGAAGAAACGAAGCAAAAGAAAACAAACACCCATCTTTATAAATCATCATCTATAAAGGGAAAAAAACAAAAGAAAACGAACAAATATGAATCATTTTCTGGAAAGGAAAACAACACCAAACCAAAACAAAACAAATATCCATCCTTATAAACATCTTCTATAAAATAAAACAAGACAAACAGCCATCCTTATCAATCATCTTCTATACGGGAAAAACAAAACAAAACAAAACACAAAACAGCATCTGTCCTTATGAATCATCTTCTATAAAGGAAAAAAACAAAATGAAATGAAACAAACAAACTTGTTTCTTATAAAGGAAAAAACAAAACAAAACGAAACAAGGAAACTAGTTTCGAAGGTACCAACTGGGAAAACAGCATTGGTATTAGGATAGTAACTACTATCCCCGCCGTATCCATGTCTATAATCAACTGCACCCAGTCCTCATCTTCGAACTCCAACAGAGACTATGTATGCTCGCTTGTCTGTCTGCCACCGTCAACAAATTGACGCAGAAAAAAACCTACTGAGCCGTCTTGGACAAAGCTCAATATATAGACGCCGATGTGGCTCAAGGACAATCCCATGAAATTTTCCGTGAGGATCCAAAGACAGATCCAGGATCTGTTGGACGTTGATAGAGGTCTGCGCTCTATAGATCCAGGATCTGTTGGACGTTGATAGAGGTCTGCGCTTACAGATCCAAGACCTGTTGGACGTTGATAGAGGTCTGCGCTCTATAGATCCAGGATCTGTTGGACGTTGATAGAGGTCTGCGCTCTATAGATCCAGATCTGTTGGACGTTGATAGAGGTCTGCGCTCTATAGATCCAGGATCTGTTGGACGCTGATAGAGGTCTGCGCTCTATGGATCCAGTTTCTGTTGGACGTTGATAGAGGTCTGCGCTTTATAGATCCAGGATCTGTTGGACGTTGATAGAGGTCTACACTCTATAGATCCAGGATCTGTTGGACGTTCCTAGAGGTCTGTACTCTATAGATCCAGGATCTGTTGGACGTTGATAGAGATCTGCGCTTTCCCTAGTGCTTTTTCTAGATCTGTGTGAATTCGTTCAGAAGGCTGTGCTGTGCCTGACTGAAGGTTGATATGTGTTGGCATCTTCCGGATTGTTTCCACGTTCGTACAGTCATGTCTTCTCTCTCTCTCTCTCCTCTCCTCTCTCTCTCTCCTCTCTCTCTCTCTCTCCTCTCTCTCTCTCTCTGTGCACACGCGCATTCGTGCATGCGTGCGTGCGTGCGTGCGTGTGTGTGAGTGTGTGTTGTGTGTGTGTGTGTGTGTGTGTGTGTGTGTGTGTGTGTGTGTGTGTGTGTGTGTCATATGCATGCATGTGCGCTCGCGCCCTGTATGCGGTATGTGTGTGTGGGTGTGTCTGTGTGTGTGTGTGTGCGTGCGTGTGTGCGTGTGCGTGTGTGTATGCTTGAGTGCATGCGCATGCACGTGCGCGCGAGGTTGTGGGTGAGTGTGTGTTTGTGTGTGTGTGTGTGTGTGTGTGTGTGTGTGTGTGTGTGTGTGTGTGTCTGTGTGTGTGTGTGCGTGTGTGTGTGTGTGCGTGTGTGTGTGTGTGTGTGTGTGTGTGTGTGTGTGTGTGTGTGTGTACGTGCGCGCGCGTGCGTGCGTGCGTGCTTGAGCGTGTGTGTGTATGTGTGTGTGTGTGTTGTGTGTGTGTGTGTGTGTGTGCGTGTGTGTGTGTGCGTGCGTGCGTGCGTGCGTGTGTGCGTGTGTGTGTCGGTGTTCTGTGCGTTTGCAATAGGACCTTTCGTCGGCAGCTTTCGGAAGCCATTTGACTTATTTCCCTCGTGGTGATAAGACCATCGGTGAATTATAGATGCTAAGCCTCTACACGGTTGGGCGATGACTGCCCATCACTTGAGCGTTTGACAAATCGCTCTGAAAAGTCAAGAGTTCACTCGGTGCCTGTAGTTAATATTTACACTTTTTTTTCTGACATGAAACGTCTCCAGGGGAGTTACTTTGTAACAGAGAAGGAGTTAATCTAAGATGACTCCCCATCCACCTATTCCCAGATGTCTTTCTGTAAAAGAATGGAGAAGGG
>CM031611.1:58114071-58119071 GCA_018398815.1 Conus ventricosus
CAGCCTTGTGCAGGTGGAGCCAATCTGTAAACAGCTGGCAGACCCGCTGTCCGGAAGCCATGCCAAGGTCAAGGTCACGTCTTCTACCTTAGAAGAAAACTGTTGACTGAAATTTTTTTTTTTTTTTTGAGTGGTGTTGACATTACACTGAAGGAAAAAAAAAGGTTGCAGCCAGGGACTTTGCATGTCATTGTGCAAATAATTCATGTGTGTGTGTGAGAGGGGGTGGGAGTGGGGTTCCGTTTTTCCTCATGAAAAAAAAAAAGGTTTAGGCAAAACATTCTGTGAATTACTGGGCTTCAGTCTCATCAGATGTACACGTCACACACCGGTTCTTTAGTTGGCACTGTAAAAAAAAAAAAAAAAAAAAAGATAATTTAAAAACACTTTTAGAATATCAAAAGACAAGTTTTAGCATGCTAATAAGAAGCTCCCAGAAACAATAACAATGTGAATATGACACTGGCATTTTCATGTTTTTGTCACATATTTTGTGGCGATCTTGTATGAAAACGTGGAATAATCTAGAATTTTTTTTTCATTTGCCTTTTTTTTAAGGGAACGCAGGGGCTGGATACTGTGAGTAGATTGCAGCCCATATTTCGATGATTTATGTTCAACTCAGACATGTTCTTTTATGTGAGTAACGCATGAGTCAGTAAGTGAATATATGTATAAGAGAAAAAATAAATTAATTCATTCATTAATTGATAAATGAAGAGAAACATCAATGAAGAAATTAATTAATAATGTGAATGAATAAATGAATAGATAAATGAATGAATAAATAAATAAATAAAATAAACAAAATAGACAATAGATCAATAAATTCGTTATTCTCCACATTATGCCAATTTGGTACAAAAGAGGGGTACTTCAGTGGGGGCACCCGACTGCACGAATGATACCTCCTTCCTTGTATGGCTATGTTTTGCCCCCACATTCAAATATTTCGGCTAAAGCAGGACACGCAAGTGCAGCGTGTAGCAATAGCTTAGGACATGTACAAGAAGATAACCCACGGCAAAAAAATGGGTAAGAAGAGTCCACTTGGATGGCTTCAAAGCGGCTTACGCAGACAATGCTAGAAGCGCTTAGGGAGAGCGCAGACCCCTGTCCGAATCAGAGGGATTGTCGAGCCGCCCTTTGATTTGTTTATTTCTTCATTGAGAGTACTAACATAGCGCCTGTCGTCCTGTTGGAGACCAGTGAAACTGTTCATCAGCCGTAGTCCATCGAATACGTATGAGCTTGGTTTAAAAACCCGGGTTGTGTAGGGTTTTCAAAGAATAATTTTGTTTGACAAAATTGCGTTCGTGTGGAAGCATGCTCACACACACACACACACACACACACACACACACACACACACACACACACGCGCGCACGCACGCACGCGCGCACGCACGCACGCACGCACGCACGCACGCACGCACACGCATACACATGCACATCTCCACACACACACACACCGCGCACACACACACACACACACACACACACACACACACACACACACACACACACACACACACACACACAATTCCGCAATCGGTCAGTTACATGATGAAGTGGTAAAGAGCTTGAATACTCAGAATGAATACTATGAGTTGCTGGTTTCATGGTAAACTTGTCAAAGGGCTGGCTTCCTCCGTGTTTTACCAACGATATCAGAGGGGTGGATAAACGCTCTCTCTCTCTCTCTCTCTCTCTGACTGTTTTAAGCAGGACTGGAGATCTTCGTTATCTTCTCATGATTTTTTTTTGCGTGTATTCCTTTTTCAAACGCGATGTTATTTGCTCTGAGTATGTATCTTTAATTAAGAATATAACTGTGAGAAAGTCTTTTGTAAGGTTTAGAATAGGGATGTCCCATTTGAAGTCTCACTTTCTTAAGTTTTCAACCTGGTCGTAATGCTGATTCTCGCTGTCCTTTTTGTTGTGACGTTGAAAAGAGTGAAATGCACTTTCTCTTGATATGTCCAATGTATGAAGATATTCGTGCCCGGTTTATTCCGCACAAATTCTGGAGGCAGCCATCTTTTTTAAAATTTATATTGTTGATGTCAAGCACAAACCAAAAACTGATAAAAGAGGTCGCACTTTTTGTTCACCAAGCTCTCTGTATCAGAAACTTGAATTCATAATGTGTACATTAGTAACTGTGTTTAGCTGCTTCATTGCTAATTGTGGTCTTAATTGCTTCATTGGTGACATTGCTGCATGTTTAGATAGATTTGTATATACTGTTTTACGCTGGCGAATAAGTATGATTTAGCTGTGCTCCCTTTTTTTTTTTAATTCCCTTGCGTGCTTGATCATGTGTGACGATCTTTTATGTGTTTTATTGTGATGGGCTGGTGGCCTTTACAATCAAAGAATCATTCATTCATTCATTCATTCTCTCTCTCTCTCTCTCTCTCTCTCTCTCTCTCTCCTCTCTCCTCTCTCTCTCTCTCTCTCTCTCTCTCAGCACACGTATTTACCTGCAAGCTGATTTGCATAGGCAATAGTTTTCTTGTGCAAACAATTTATGGTATGCGGTTTTGCAATGTCTATGGCATCTATATAGTTGTTTTTTGTACTTTCTGTATATGGTTCTCTACCGCCAGCCGGATTTCCCCAAAAGCTGATTGATACTTATTCTGCTTTCTGTTCTCTAATTTACAATTTAAAAAAAATGATGGATCTCTGTTTGTTTGTCTGTCTGTCTGTCTGTCTGTCTGCCTGCCTGTCTCTCTGTCTGTCTGTCTGTCTGTCGGTAATTTACTAAGAATTTGATGGATCTCTGTCCGTTAGTCGTCTGTCTGCTGTCTGTCTCCTGCCTGTCTCTCTGTCTGTCTGTCTGCCTGTCTTCTCCTCTATCTCTATCTCTCTGTCTGTATGTCTGTCTCATCGCGCCCCTTGCGTGGGGACGCATTTTTCAACAGTCAATTGCTAAATGCCGGGGAATGTCATCAGACCTTGCTGACAGCTCCCGTTCTCTTTAGTAAACTATGCCAAAGGCAGCACAATGAAACATGAGTGGTCACCAACGATCATGTGTGTGGTGTGTGTGTCGTGGGGTGTGCGTGTGGGGGTGTGTGTGTGTGCGTGTGTGTGTGTGTGTGTGTGTGTGTTGTGTGTGGGGTGGTGTGTTGTGTGTTGTGTGTGTGTGGGGTGTGTGTGTGTGTGTGTTGTGTATGTGTGTGGGTTTTATTGTGTGTTGTGTGTGTGTGTGTGTGTTGTGTGTGTGTGTGTTGTTTGTGTGTGTGTGTGTGTGTGTGTGTGTGTGTGTGTGTGTGTGTGTGTGTGTGGTGTGTGTGTGTGTGTGGGGAGTAAGGACATGGAAGAAAAAGAAAAGGAAAGGAACAGAAGAAAAAAAAAATCGAAGAGGAGAGAAAGCGAACTCAAAAGAAATCAAAAAAGCGCATTCAACAAGGATGCACACAGAAAACAAAAGCAGAGCACAGGGTTGCTTAGATTTGTGTATTCAGTTATACTCTGACCTATTTGAAGCAGACTCGCATATAACCCATCAGAACGAGTGAATAAAATAACAATTCTTTTTCAAAAATTTATTTTAAATGGTGTGTGTGTGTGTATGTGTGTGTGTGTTTGTGTGTGTGCGTGCGTGCGTGCGTGCGTGAGTGGGGTTGTGTGTGTTGGGGTGTGTGTGTGGGGTGTGTGTGTGTAAGTGTGCGTGTGCGTGTGTAAAGTGTGTGGATCGGGGGGGGGGGGGGGGGGGGGGGGTTGAGAATGCTTATTACAATCGACACACTGATAAAGTATGAGGGGAGAAGTGAGGAGATCCGTGGATGACTATTATAAGGAAAAGGGAACAACTACATCCAGACGAACCCAAATCTTCAGGGAACAAACCAATTACCAGTGAAGGGGAGGAGGGGGGAGGGGGTAGACAGATTCTCAATCAAAATCAGAATCAACAAGATCAAATTCTTGAAATAAATACGACGCTTCGGAGACATGTAAAGTCAAACGTCAACCATCAATGAATGACTGAATCTTCTATTTAACGTGTTTTCACCATAATTGGTGATTTAACACGGACTCTGTTGTTGTCAACCATCAGCAAAATGAGCGAACGACCAAAACCATGTTCATACTTAATGAAAGCAGCACAGGTAATGTAAAGCAGTTTACGACGTTGTATCTGATTTACACATCATCCTGAGTCTGCCTCTAGTAGCCTACTCAACATCTATTCCTGCAATAAACTCCGCAGTGGCTCGCAACCACACAAACGCAGCAGCGAACGCTGTCACCAATTTTCTGGTCTATCTGGAGTAGGATGTTTGGAAGCCCTGTAAACCTCCCCCCTCCCCCGCCACCCAACCCACCCCATTCCACCCTCGCGTCTCCCCCCCCCCCCCCCCCCCCCCCCCCGCCCACTGACCCCTATACCCACCGACCCCTATACCCACCTGGCCTCCCAGTCCAGTCATCCTAACACTCTTAAAACACGCTCCTCGTTCATGACCTAATTTCCTTGTCACAGAGTCAGACGTGAGGCACGTGCAGTTTGAGTGTTGACGCTTGCGATGTATCCTGCCCGTCCTCTGTCTCTTCTTCTGCAGTCTGCTAAAGAACAGAACAAAACAAAAAAAAAGGAAAATACATGACAAACGTATTAATTACCCTGCGCGTATGTCAGGAACTGTAGAGTAGGTATTTGTTTTACAGTTATGTCTGCCTGATGTGTGTGTGTGTGTGTGTGTGTGTGTGTGGTGTGTGGTGTGTGTGGTGTGTGTGTTTGTGTGTGTGTGTGTGTGAGTGTTTTGTGTTTTCTGGCGGTGTGTCTGCCCTAGAGAATGTAAATATGTTCATTCAAGCTCACCCCATCTTATTTTGCACGAAAACCCCCCTTTTCACATACAAATCACGTCCTTCTCATGCCAGTTTTGGTTAAAATCAACACCTGTTTTACACTAAGATTAACACGCAAAAACCTCCAAAAATCGACGTAATCAGCACATTAAAATGGGGGCTTACGTGCAAGA
>CM031611.1:58126571-58151571 GCA_018398815.1 Conus ventricosus
GTCTCGTCTGTCTACCTCTCTCTCTGTCTCTGTCTCTCTGTCTACCTGCCTCTCTCTCTCTCTCTCTCCTCTTTCATGCTCATAAAGCTAGCTGCATCGTCTCTACTGTAACGTGACCAACATCAAGTTTTTTAAAAATAGCGAAGTCGTGTTCATGGATGCTGAAATAAAAGAAAGCAACGTTTTAAAATCATTTGAAAAAAAGCCACTGGCATGCCCACATCTCTGACAAGCCTAACCAGGCTGTCATAGTGGTATAAGCCTATCAGTCACAAAGCACCTGATCTGAATGCAATATATGGCTGTGAACCACACTTGCACTGGAACAGTAGACCCGTGGGAGTGCAGGAGCCCTCTCCTGAGAATATTTGATTATCAATAACACTTTCAGTTCTTTTCTTTTCTTTTCTCTCTTTTTTTTTGTGACATGAGTTGTAGGATCAATGGAGTACCTAAGGCGGTAGGCTTTTGTTTAAACCTCCTAGGGCCGAAAACCACCTCTTCATTTTTTGGTGCTTCACACTGTCCCTCTTCATCTGTCAAAAAAAGCGGGGAAAAAGACAAAAATGATTTCCACAACTACCTTTCTTCTTCGTTCTTTCTTTTTGCTTTTTTTTTTTCTTTTTTTACAACCTGTCTCTTACGCACCATGCATATAGAATAATAATAATAATAATAATAATAAAAATAATAATAACGTACATTTATAGAGCGCCCTTTCTCACTAGAGCTCACAGCGCTTTACAATGTTTAACTATAAACATGTCAAAAACAAACATCACTATACAAAACCATAAACCCAGTCACCTCATCAATTATGACAATGAAACACAGCAAGGAAGGGGGGGGCTAGCCAACCAACATTCATTGACACCACACACACACACACACACACACACACACACACACACACACACACACACACACACACACACACACACACACGCACACACGCGCGCGCGCATGTCAGTTTTCAAGTGTAACACTTACAACACGTAACGCCATGACACACCCAATAACAGGACAAAAATGTTTTCTATAGAAAAAATTCCTTGAACAGATGGGTTTTGAGAGCAGAGCTGAAAGCAGAGTCAGTTTTGGCAGAGCGATCGAAAGTGGAGAGAGTTCCAAACGGAAGGGGCTGCAAAAAAGAAGGAACATTCACCATAGGTTTGTTGAAACGCGTGGCTTGCAGAGTGTGAGAGTGTCGGATGATGAGCGGAGTGTTCTTGCCGGTGTGTATATGCTAACCAGGTGAGAAAGATAGACAGGGCCAGATCCATTGACGGCGCGAAAACACATGCAGGCAATTTTGTATCTAATGCGTGCTGCTATGGGAGCCAGTGCAGAGTGTAGAGATGCGGGGTGATGTGGTCTCAAACGGGAACCCTCAAGACCAGGCGTGCTGCAGTAATTTTGTAATCTCTGAGTTCGTTGTATAAGATCTTGTGGGCAATTTACAAGGAGACCATTGCAATAATCCAGACGGGAGAGCACAAATGCTGAAACGAGAGTTTTTGTTGCCTCAGTTGAGAGGAAAGGGCGAATTGAGCTGATACGACGGAGCTCAAAGTTAACTGTACGAATTACGTTCATGACCTGAGCATTCATTGTCAGATGTGAGTCAAGAACAACGCCAAGATTCTTTGCTGATTTTGAAAATGGAACAGTGGCATCACCGACAACAAGCGAGTCCGGTAATGGAGTAGACAGTGACGTTCTTGGTGAAGAAATGACTAAAGCTTCAGTTTTCCTCATCGTTTAACTTGAGTTTGTTAAATGTCATCCATGATTTAACATCCTGAATACATGCTTGCATTGACTGAACCAGCTCGTTGACATGGCTGGGTTCTGCAGACTTTTGTAACTGAGTATCATCTGCAAAAGAGTGAGACAGAACAGAGTGAGATGAGATGATATCAGACAAGGGTGTTGTATACAAAACAAACAAAACTGGGCCAAGGACAGAACCCTGTGGCACTCCATAGGCGATTAACGCTGGGTTAGATTTGCAGTCTTGAATAGATCAGTTTGAGTGCGGTTGACAGGTATGATTCAAACCAGTGAAGGGCTGTGTCAGAAACACCAAACACATGTTCTAAACGAGAGAGAAGAATGCTGTGATCAATGGTGTCGAATGCGGCCGAGAGATCTAACAATGTCAAAACAGAGAGTTTTCCTTCATCAAGAGAAAGCAGGAGATCATTTACAACTTTCATCAGGGCAGTTTCCGTGCTATGACCGGTCTATAGGCCGACTGATGGATACTGAATAGTTGGTTGGACGATAAATGAGTGGAAAGCTGAGACAACACACAATTTTCCTCAATAATCTTTGACAGAAACGACAGATTTGAAACTGGACGGAAACTTTTCAGATCGTTAGAGTCCAGTGTTGGCTTCTTCAATGGAGGGTTACAATCGCATTCTTGTGAACATCAGGGAAAATAAACCGAAAGTAGAGAATCATTGATCATCTTTGTCAAAAAAGGCAGAACAGTTTCCAAGCATTCATAGAGCAGGGGCGTGGGGAGTGGGTCAAGATCACAAGTTTTGGGAGCTGATTTTTTCAAAATTACCAAAACCTCTTCGTTAGTGACAGGACTGAATGCACAAAGTGGATCACCACTGAACGGTTTACCAAGGGGGGGCGCCACAGTCACTTGAGCGTCCAGATCTTTCCGAATTTTCTCAACCTTGGAACAAAAGAAGTCTGAAAACATATTTGGCAATACAGACAATGGATAGATAGTGGGAAGCTGATTACTTTTAGTCCTAGCACACAGAGTGTTGGTGATGTGATACAGTTCTTTGCTAGACTTTGCCTCCGAAATACTGGTGATGTAGAATAAAGTCTTGGCTTGTGAACAAGGAAAGTCACAAAATTCTTGGCTTTCTGATAGATCTGCTTGTGAACGGTGAGTCCTGTCAGTCTCCACTGCTGCTGCTGCACATCTCCGCTCGTGTTTTGCCTGAAGCAGTTCATCGCCAAGGACACCAAACCACGGGACGCCACCTTCCTCTCCATCACCCTGCGTCGAGACACAGGGGCATGCTTGTCCAGAACGTCCCGGAGGGCAGTGTTGTACTGGTCAGCGGTGCAGTTCTCAATGCTGCCCAGCTCCACCTGCAGATCGTCTCTCAGCGCTGCTCTGTCAATGGCACGGGTGTTGCGGACGTTGCGGAACACCGGGCAGGGGAAGGGAGATCAATGTCGAAGGCAGACACCACACTAAAGTGGTCAGACTCCAAGGCGCACGTAGCCTCGGATGATCGGTGAACTCCATCAGAAGGCCGCACAATCACCAGATCTAGAGTGTGACCCCCCTTGTGAGTAGAATGTATGTTCTCTTACAAATGGACATATTCTTGCTGATGTTTAGTTGTTTTGGCGTTTGATACAATAACACTTTCAGCTCTGTTCTGGTCTGCCCTTTCACCCAGCCTTTCAACTACCGTACGCCCCTCCCTCCTCCACCCTCACAAACCACCCCAACCATGTCCTACCCGCCCCACTCCTGCTGTCCTCCCCCCCCCCCCCCCTCCTTCTTCCTCCCCCCCCCCTCCCGCCCCGGCGACGTATTTTCACTCATAAGACAACAGAGGTATGTACAGTGTCCTGACCTCCTCCAGCTGTTCTCTCTATCGTTAATACACAACAGTCACCTGCATCAGGAACAGACTGATTCTGTTTCATTCCTATGGAGTCTCCTCCCCCCCCCCCCCCCCCCCCCCCCCCCCCTCCAACAATGACCTAGTTCCAGCAGACTCACTCCTTGACTGGTAGCTGCCTTCTCAGAGTTGACGTTTTCCGAATGTGCGTCATCATCAGCATTTGATGTAACATACGTCGTCTTGTTTTGAAGTAACATACATAACGTCTTGTTTTATTTGATGCGTCCATTCCGGATTTTCAAAGTTTGTGCCTGTTTATAGTTTGAACGACAGCGTAAAACCTATGAAGTGTTCCTACAGATTCTATGGAGGTTTGTTCCTGTTTTTTTTAGGTGGTTATGCCCGATGTCAAGCTGTGCTCACCCCAGAAGGACACGAAGATGGCGTACAGGACGGTGCCAGGATGTTCAAAGAGGTAGGAGACCCTGACAAAGACGCAGACGTCTGAAAGCTTCCAGACCTCCCCCTCGTCACTTAGTGGACACATCAGGTACTGCTCGCCACTCTCGCACACCTCCTGCCTGTGTTCGGGAGCGGGGGGGGGGGGGGGGGGAGCGGGGGGAGACGCATAGGCAAACACACACACGCACGCACACACACACACACACACACACACACACACACACACACACACACACACACACACACACACACACACACAAGCACGCACGCACACACACACACACACACACACACACACACACACACACACACACACACACACACACCACACACACACACAGATAAACCTATGAGCTAACACTCACACAAAAGCGTGCATACATGCATATGAACGAACATGGTATGCAAGCACACGTACAAGCGCGCATACACACACAGACAGTAGTCGACGACCATGATGATGAAGATTATGATGAAGAAAACAAAGATATGATAATTGGAATGGTGGTGATAGTGACGATAACTGTAACGAGGACGACAACGACGGCTGCTACAATGATGATGATAATGATGACAACGACGACGACGATGCTGCCGCTGCTACTGTTACTGCTGATACTACCAGTGCTGCTGCTGCTGCTGCGGTTGTTGATGACTCTCAAGCACGTAGATGTCTTTAAGGAACACTTATACAGAAACACCATTATGCCAACTGATGATGACGGTGTTAATGATAATGGTGGTGGTGATGATGAAGAGGAGGATGGGTTGGAAGAGGAGAAGGAGGAGGAGGACTCTCTCTCTCTCTCTCAAGCACACTGATGTCTATATATAAATACTTCACACAAAAACACCAAAATGTCAGCTGCTGCTTATGATGATAATGAGTTGGTTACGATGATACTGTTGATGATAATTACACTCCCTCAAGCACATTCATGTCTGAGGGAACACTTCATACAGAAACTTTAAGATACCAGATGATGATGATGATGATGATGATGATGATGATGATGATGGCGTGGATGGTGATGGTGGTGGTGGTGGTGGTGTGGTGGTGGTGGTGGTGGTGTGGTGATGGATGATGATGATGATGATGAGATGATGATGATGATGATGATAATGATGTCGATGATGATGATGATGATGATGATGATGATGATGATGATGATGATGATGATGATGAATGATGATGATTACGACGATGATAATGATGTCGATGATGATGATGATGATGATGATGATGATGATGATGATGATGATGATGATGATGATGATGATGATGATGATGATGATGATGATGATGATTGATGATGATTTGGATGAGAGGAGGAGAGGAGAGTGAGATGGAGAAAGGGGAAGGAGGACAATATGATGACAATATGATATGATGATGATGACTGATGAATGATGAATGATGATGATGATATGAATATGATGACGAGAGAGGACGAGGAGAGGACGACAACACTAGAAGGCAGAAGGTATGGTAATACTCCATGACAAACACAGATGACGAACGATGGGGCAACAGCAGCAGTGATGACTGAAACAGACAGATTTTTTTCTAGAGAATACGAGGAAAAGGAACGAGAGGGGAAAAGAGGAAGTAAGAGATGCACTAGGAAGGTGGGAAAACAGGAAAGGTGAATAACACATGTGTAATGACCGGGAGATAGACAGGGGTATAGAACCCAAAAAAACAATTTTCTCTAGAGAATAGATAGAAAAGATAGAAGAGGATAAAGATAGAAGTAAGATAGATAGATGGATAGATAGATGAGATAGATAGATAATAAAAGATAGATGGAGAAACACTATGTGGATAGATGACAGGTTTAGATTGATAGACAAACAAAATATAATAGAAGATAGACAGATAGATAGATAGATAGATATAGATAGATAGATATAGATAGATAGATAGATAGATAGATAGATAAACAGATAGATGGAGAAACATATTGATAGATAGACAGGTTACTAGATTGATAGACAAACAAATAAATAGACAGATAGATAGATAGATAGATAGATAGATAGATAGATAGATAGATAGATAGATAGATAGATAGATAGATAGACAGACAGATAGATAAAGAGAGAGGTAGGTAGATACGTAAACATACAAAGTGATAGATAGGTAGGTAGACAAACACACAGACAGACAGACAGACAGACAGACGGATAGATAGGTAAATAGACAGATAGACAGACAGACAGGCAGGCAGGCAGACAGACAGACAGACACACATAGGTAGATTAATCGATTAATCAATTGATTGATTGGACGTTGATTGGTGATCGATAGCTGTACAGACGGGCAGACAAGTACATGGATAGATAGTAGACAGATAGACAAACAGATGGACAGAGAGTTAGATGATTAGATAGACAGATCGACAGACAGACAGACAGGTAGATAAATATGTTGATAGACATATAGATGGATAGACGGATAGATAGGTAGATATAATATATATATAAATTTTTTTTTTTTTTTTTTTTTTTTTTTAAGTTCAAATCTTTGCCAAGTCATTACTATAACGACTGAAGAATTGTTAACCTGCACTTGTTTTCCCCCACTACTTAATTGTTCAGCATTCTATTGTTTGGTCAATCAGTGGAGATTGCATCTCTTAAGAGATCCAAGTAAAGGTTGTTCTGTACAATTCTTAGCCACTCACAATGCTTGGGTTATTGAACAGCAGAGCTGACCACTCAACTGTTCCATATCTTTTGACCTCCCTTGCATCCTTGAATGGATCCTCAAGCATAGGCTCAAAGATTGTCCCTTACATTTTATACTGTTTGAATAATGCTTTTAGTTTTTCAGCAACTTTTTTCCTCTCCACACCTTTGTTTTGTTCCATTTTACTACCCTTCGCTGGCTGCTTTGGGGTGCTGTTGGATTTTTTTTTTTTGAACCCTTGGCGGTGAGAACACCACAGAATTATGAACTGTGGTGTGTCTCTATTTGACACCAAGAGCACAGACACAATCAGCCGTGTCTCCCTGATGAGTCCGATCCAGCGGACGAAAGGCCTAGGAGCAGCAATACAAATAAATGTGCCTTCGAGAGAGATTATGATGGTTCCCTCAGGCAGCTAGTGAAGGGCTTCTCATAGTTATAATATATTCCCCCATTTTCTTCATCTTCAAAATTTTTTTTTTTTTTTTAAGTTCAAATCTTTGCCAAGTCATTACTATAACGACTGAAGAATTGTTAACCTGCACTTGTTTTCCCCCACTACTTAATTGTTCAGCATTCTATTGTTTGGTCAATCAGTGGGAGATTGCATCTCTTAAGAGATCCAAGTAAAGGTTGTTCTGTACAATTCTTAGCCACTCACAATGCTTGGGTTATTGAACAGCAGAGCTGACCACTCAGACTGTTCCATATCTTTTGACCTCCCTTGCATCCTTGAATGGATCCTCAAGCATAGGCTCAAAGATTGTCCCTTACATTTTATACTGTTTGAATAATGCTTTTAGTTTTTCAGCAACTTTTTTCCTCTCCACACCTTTGTTTTGTTCCATTTTACTACCCTTCGCTGGCTGCTTTGGGGGTGCTGTTGGATTTTTTTTTTGAACCCTTGGCGGTGAGAACACCACAGAATTATGAACTGTGGTGTGTCTCTATTTGACACCAAGAGCACAGACACAATCAGCCGTGTCTCCCTGATGAGTCCGATCCAGCGGACGAAAGGCCTAGGAGCAGGCAATACAAATAAAATGTGCCTTCGAGAGAGATTATGATGGTTCCCTCAGCAGCTAGTGAAGGGCTTCTCATAGTTATAATATATTCCCCCATTTTCTTCATCTTCAAATTTTTTTTTTTTTTTTTTTTTTTTTTAAGTTCAAATCTTTGCCAAGTCATTACTATAACGACTGAAGAATTGTTAACCTGCACTTGTTTTTCCCCCACTACTTAATTGTTCAGCATTCTATTGTTTGGTCAATCAGTGGAGATTGCATCTCTTAAGAGATCCAAGTAAAGGTTGTTCTGTACAATTCTTAGCCACTCACAATGCTTGGGTTATTGAACAGCAGAGCTGACCACTCAGACTGTTCCATATCTTTTGACCTCCCTTGCATCCTTGAATGGATCCTCAAGCATAGGCTCAAAGATTGTCCCTTACATTTTATACTGTTTGAATAATGCTTTAGTTTTTCAGCAACTTTTTTCCTCTCCACAACCTTTGTTTTGTTCCATTTTACTACCCTTCGCTGGCTGCTTTGGGGTGCTGTTGGATTTTTTTTTTTGAACCCTTGGCGGTGAGAACACCACAGAAATTAGAACTGTGGTGTGTCTCTATTTGACACCAAGAGCACAGACACAATCAGCCGTGTCTCCCTGATGAGTCCGATCCAGCGGACGAAAGGCCTAGGAGCAGGCAATACAAATAAATGTGCCTTCGAGAGAGATTATGATGGTTCCCTCAGGCAGCTAGTGAAGGGCTTCTCATAGTTTATAATATATTCCCCCATTTTCTTCATCTTCAAAATTTTTTTTTTTTTTTTTTTTAAGTTCAAATCTTTGCCAAGTCATTACTATAACGACTGAAGAATTGTTAACCTGCACTTGTTTTCCCCCACTACTTAATTGTTCAGCATTCTATTGTTTGGTCAATCAGTGGGAGATTGCATCTCTTAAGAGATCCAAGTAAAGGTTGTTCTGTACAATTCTTAGCCACTCACAATGCTTGGGTTATTGAACAGCAGAGCTGACCACTCAGACTGTTCCATATCTTTTGACCTCCCTTGCATCCTTGAATGGATCCTCAAGCATAGGCTCAAAGATTGTCCCTTACATTTTATACTGTTTGAATAATGCTTTTAGTTTTTCAGCAACTTTTTTCCTCTCCACACCTTTGTTTTGTTCCATTTTACTACCCTTCGCTGGCTGCTTTGGGGTGCTGTTGGATTTTTTTTTTTGAACCCTTGGCGGTGAGAACACCACAGAATTATGAACTGTGGTGTGTCTCTATTTGACACCAAGAGCACAGACACAATCAGCCGTGTCTCCCTGATGAGTCCGATCCAGCGGACGAAAGGCCTAGGAGCAGCAATACAAATAAATGTGCCTTCGAGAGAGATTATGATGGTTCCCTCAGGCAGCTAGTGAAGGGCTTTCTCATAGTTATAATATATTCCCCCATTTTCATCTTCAAAATTTTTTTTTTTTTTTTTTTTTTAAGTTCAAATCTTTGCCAAGTCATTACTATAACGACTGAAGAATTGTTAACCTGCACTTGTTTTCCCCCACTACTTAATTGTTCAGCATTCTATTGTTTGTGTCAATCAGTGGGAGATTGCATCTCTTAAGAATCCAAGTAAAGGTTGTTCTGTACAATTCTTAGCCACTCACAATGCTTGGGTTATGAACAGCAGAGCTGACCACTCAGACTGTTCCATATCTTTTGACCTCCCTTGCATCCTTGAATGGATCCTCAAGCATAGGCTCAAAGATTGTCCCTTACATTTTATACTGTTTGAATAATGCTTTAGTTTTTCAGCAACTTTTTTCCTCTCCACACCTTTGTTTTGTTCCATTTTACTACCCTTCGCTGGCTGCTTTGGGGGTGCTGTTGGATTTTTTTTTTGAACCCTTGGCGGTGAGAACACCACAGAATTATGAACTGTGGTGTGTCTCTATTTGACACCAAGAGCACAGACACAATCAGCCGTGTCTCCCTGATGAGTCCGATCCAGCGGACGAAAGGCCTAGGAGCAGGCAATACAAATAAATGTGCCTTCGAGAGAGATTATGATGGTTCCCTCAGGCAGCTAGTGAAGGGCTTCTCATAGTTATAATATATTCCCCCATTTTCTTCATCTTCAAAATTTTTTTTTTTTTTTTAAGTTCAAATCTTTGCCAAGTCATTACTAATAACGACTGAAGAATTGTTAACCTGCACTTGTTTTCCCCCACTACTTAATTGTTCAGCATTCTATTGTTTGGTCAATCAGTGGAGATTGCATCTCTTAAGAGATCCAAGTAAAGGTTGTTCTGTACAATTCTTAGCCACTCACAATGCTTGGGTTATTGAACAGCAGAGCTGACCACTCAGACTGTTCCATATCTTTTGACCTCCCTTGCATCCTTGAATGGATCCTCAAGCATAGGCTCAAAGATTGTCCCTTACATTTATACTGTTTGAATAATGCTTTTAGTTTTTCAGCAACTTTTTTCCTCTCCACACCTTTGTTTTGTTCCATTTTACTACCCTTCGCTGGCTGCTTTGGGGGTCTGTTGGATTTTTTTTTTTTGAACCCTTGGCGGTGAGAACACCACAGAATTATGAACTGTGGTGTGTCTCTATTTGACACCAAGAGCACAGACACAATCAGCCGTGTCTCCCCTGATGAGTCCGATCCAGCGGACGAAAGGCCTAGGAGCAGGCAATACAAATAAATGTGCCTTCGAGAGAGATTATGATGGTTCCCTCAGGCAGCTAGTGAAGGGCTTCTCATAGTTATAATATATTCCCCCATTTTCTTCATCTTCAAAATTTTTTTTTTTTTTTAAGTTCAAATCTTTGCCAAGTCATTACTATAACGACTGAAGAATTGTTAACCTGCACTTGTTTTCCCCCACTACTTAATTGTTCAGCATTCTATTGTTTGGTCAATCAGTGGGAGATTGCATCTCTTAAGAGATCCAAGTAAAGGTTGTTCTGTACAATTCTTAGCCACTCACAATGCTTGGTTATTGAACAGCAGAGCTGACCACTCAGACTGTTCCATATCTTTTGACCTCCCTTGCATCCTTGAATGGATCCTCAAGCATAGGCTCAAAGATTGTCCCTTACATTTTAACTGTTTGAATAATGCTTTTAGTTTTCAGCAACTTTTTTCCTCTCCACACCTTTGTTTTGTTCCATTTTACTACCTTCGCTGGCTGCTTTGGGGTGCTGTTGGATTTTTTTTTTTGAACCCTTGGCGGTGAGAACACCACAGAATTATGAACTGTGGTGTGTCTCTATTTGACACCAAGAGCACAGACACAATCAGCCGTGTCTCCCTGATGAGTCCGATCCAGCGACGAAAGGCCTAGGAGCAGGCAATACAAATAAATGTGCCTTCGAGAGAGATTATGATGGTCCCTCAGGCAGCTAGTGAAGGGCTTCTCATAGTTATAATATATTCCCCCCCATTTTCATCTTCAAAATTTTTTTTTTTTTTTTTTTTAAGTTCAAATCTTTGCCAAGTCATTACTATAACGACTGAAGAATTGTTAACCTGCACTTGTTTTCCCCCACTAACTTAATTGTTCAGCATTCTATTGTTTGGTCAATCAGTGGAGATTGCATCTCTAAGAGATCCAAGTAAAGGTTGTTCTGTACAATTCTTAGCCACTCACAATGCTTGGGTTATTGAACAGCAGAGCTGACCACTCAGACTGTTCCATATCTTTTGACCTCCCTTGCATCCTTGAATGGATCCTCAAGCATAGGCTCAAAGATTGTCCCTTACATTTTATACTGTTTGAATAATGCTTTTAGTTTTTCAGCAACTTTTTTCCTCTCCACACCTTTGTTTTGTTCCATTTTACTACCCTTCGCTGGCTGCTTTGGGGGTGCTGTTGGATTTTTTTTTTTGAACCCTTGCGGTGAGAACACCACAGAATTATGAACTGTGGTGTGTCTCTATTGACACCAAGAGCACAGACACAATCAGCCGTGTCTCCCTGATGAGTCCGATCCAGCGGACGAAAGGCCTAGGAGCAGGCAATACAAATAAATGTGCCTTCGAGAGAGATTATGATGGTTCCCTCAGGCAGCTAGTGAAGGGCTTCTCATAGTTATAATATATTCCCCCATTTTCTTCATCTTCAAAATTTTTTTTTTTTTTTTTAAGTTCAAATCTTTGCCAAGTCATTACTATAACGACTGAAGAATTGTTAACCTGCACTTGTTTTCCCCCACTACTTAATTGTTCAGCATTCTATTGTTTGGTCAATCATGGGAGATTGCATCTCTTTAAGAGATCCAAGTAAAGGTGTTCTGTACAATTCTTAGCCACTCACAATGCTTGGGTATTGAACAGCAGAGCTGACCACTCAGACTGTTCCATATCTTTTGACCTCCCTTGCATCCTGAATGGATCCTCAAGCATAGGCTCAAAGATTGTCCCTTACATTTTATACTGTTTGAATAATGCTTTTAGTTTTTCAGCAACTTTTTTTTCCTCTCCACACCTTTGTTTTGTTCCATTTTACTACCCTTCGCTGGCTGCTTTGGGGTGCTGTTGGATTTTTTTTTGAACCCTTGGCGGTGAGAACACCACAGAATTATGAACTGTGGTGTTCTCTATTTGACACCAAGAGCACAGACACAATCAGCCGTGTCTCCCTGATGAGTCCGATCCAGCGGACGAAAGGCCTAGGAGCAGGCAATACAAATAAATGTGCCTTCGAGAGAGATTATGATGGTTCCCTCAGGCAGCTAGTGAAGGGCTTCTCATAGTTTATAATATATTCCCCCATTTTCTTCATCTTCAAATTTTTTTTTTTTTTTTTTTTTTTTTAAGTTCAAATCTTTGCCAAGTCATTACTATAACGACTGAAGAATTGTTAACCTGCACTTGTTTTCCCCCACCTACTTAATTGTTCAGCATTCTATTGTTTGGTCAATCAGTGGGAGATTGCATCTCTTAAAGATCCAAGTAAAGGTTGTTCTGTACAATTCTTAGCCACTCACAATGCTTGGTTATTGAACAGCAGAGCTGATCACTCAGACTGTTCCATATCTTTTGACCTCCCTTGCATCCTTGAATGGATCCTCAAGCATAGGCTCAAAGATTGTCCCTTACATTTTATACTGTTTGAATAATGCTTTAGTTTTTCAGCAACTTTTTTTCCTCTCCACAACCTTTGTTTTGTTCCATTTTACTACCCTTCGCTGGCTGCTTTGGGGTGCTGTTGGATTTTTTTTTTTTTGAACCCTTGGCGGTGAGAACACCACAGAATTATGAACTGTGGTGTGTCTCTATTTGACACCAAGAGCACAGACACAATCAGCCGTGTCTCCCTGATGAGTCCGATCCAGCGGACGAAAGGCCTAGGAGCAGGCAATACAAATAAATGTGCCTTCGAGAGAGATTATGATGGTTCCCTCAGGCAGCTAGTGAAGGCTTCTCATAGTTATAATATATTTCCCCCCCATTTTCTTCATCTTCAAAATTTTTTTTTTTTTTTTAAGTTCAAATCTTTGCCAAGTCATTACTATAACGACTGAAGAATTGTTAACCTGCACTTGTTTCCCCCACTACTTAATTGTTCAGCATTCTATTGTTTGGTCAATCAGTGGGAGATTGCATCTCTTAAGAGATCCAAGTAAAGGTTGTTCTGTACAATTCTTAGCCACTCACAATGCTTGGGTTATTGAACAGCAGAGCTGACCACTCAGACTGTTCCATATCTTTTGACCTCCCTTGCATCCTTGAATGGATCCTCAAGCATAGGCTCAAAGATTGTCCCTTACATTTTATACTGTTTGAATAATGCTTTTAGTTTTTTCAGCAACTTTTTCCTCTCCACACCTTTGTTTTGTTCCATTTTAACTACCCTTCGCTGGCTGCTTTGGGGTGCTGTTGGATTTTTTTTTTTTGAACCCTTGGCGGTGAGAACACCACAGAATTATGAACTGTGGTGTGTCTCTATTTGACACCAAGAGCACAGACACAATCACCGTGTCTCCCTGATGAGTCCGATCCAGCGGACGAAAGGCCTAGGAGCAGGCAATACAAATAAATGTGCCTTCGAGAGAGATTATGATGGTTCCCTCAGCAGCTAGTGAAGGGCTTCTCATAGTTATAATATATTCCCCCATTTTCTTCATCTTCAAATTTTTTTTTTTTTTTTTTTTTTTTTTAAGTTCAAATCTTTGCCAAGTCATTACTATAACGACTGAAGAATTGTTAACCTGCACTTGTTTTCCCCCACTACTTAAATTGTTCAGTATAATATATATATATATATATATATATAATATATATATATATATATGGATAGATAGATAGATAGAGAGATAGATACGTGGAAGAAATAAGTTGGGGGAGAAACAAGTGCTGAATACACACACACACACACATAACACACACACACGCGTGCGCGTGCGCGCAGGGACAATCGTTAAAGAGACAGAGAGACAGAGACAGAAAGAGAGACAGACAGAGAGAAAGAGAGAGAGAGAGAGAGGAGAGAGAGAGAGAGAGAGAGAGACAAACAGACAAGCAAACAGAGAAAGAGAGAGAGAAAAGACAGCTGAGATAGAGAGAGAGAGGATGACACAGAGACAGGCAGACAGGCAGACCTACAGACAGGCAGGCAGGCAGACAGACGGACAGACAACCAAACCCCTGGTTCATTACCTAGCCAGGCGAAGTAGATGCCGATCTTCTCCCCAAAGTACTCTCTGACGTGGTCCAGGGGTTGATACTTGTACCAGCAACCCCCAACGGGCCCAGCATTCATACAGCACTTGTCGGGTATCAAATCTTCAGGCGCGGTCAATAAATGCTCTGGCGTTTCGTATGGCCCCTGAATAATGCACAGACAAATGCGAGAGTGTGCAATGCGTACACACGCACTCACGCAAAAATGCACAAATGCAAGCTCTCTCTGTCTCTCTATCACACACACACACACACACACACACACACACACACACACACACACACACACACACACACGCACACACGCACGCACGCACGCACGCACGCACGCCACGCACGCACACACACACACACACACACACACACACACACACACACACACACACACACACACAGAAGGAGAAAGTGGGAAAGGGGAGTGAGAGAGAGAGAGAGACAGAGACAGACAGACAGACAAACAAGCAGACAATCACATCAGTAACCAACAAAGCAGACCGACAAACACACACACACACACACACACACACCACACACACACACACACACACACACACACACACACACACACACACACACACACACGCACGCACGCACACACACACACACACACACACACACACACACACACACACACACACACACACATACACGCACACACAGACAATCACACCAACACACACCACACCACACTGACCTCATGCAAGGGATAGGCAGCAGCGAAGACGCCCGCTTCCAGAAGACGTTCGATGCCAATCTCCGCCCTCTTCCGTTTGCCGTACACAGTGACCGACAGCAGGTGGTGCACGATCCGGTGCCTCTGCACTGCAGGGAAGAAGTTCTCTCTGTCTTCGCTGCCCAGAAATCTGGCACCAACGATACACTGACTTATAGTGTTAGTGCGAGTGTGTATGGCGTGTAAAAAGCGGAGCGTATGAAAGCATTTGTCAGAACGCTTGAAAAAAAAAAAAACTAGAATGTATGACATGATATGAAATAATCTAATCTAATCCAATGTTATATTATGTCCTATACTATAATATAAAGTAGTATACTGTTATACAAAATAATACTATAGAATTATCTTCTCTAGTCTAATCTGGTATGATCTAATGTAATCTATGATATGATGTGATATGATATGATCTAATAGAATTATCTTCTCTAGTCTAATCTGGTATGATCTAATGTAATATATGATATGATGTGATATGATATGATCTAATACAATATAATACGATATGATATAATATTGTACGATGTAATGTAACATAATATAGTGTAATATAACATAATGAAATAGTTTACGCGAGAAACACTGCATTTATGAGAATGCTCGTGCACATATTTCATACACAGGTGCGTGTACACACCACACACACACACACACACACACACACACACACACAACACAACACACACACACACACACACACACACACACACACACACACACACACACATATATACAACACACACACACAACACACACACACACACACACACACACACACACACACAACACACACACACACACACAAGACTCCCAAAGTGGGTCCACCGAATTTAGGAAGGTTACAGTTTACAGAATGAATACAGAGTTCGCATTTGCCTCATAAGAAGAAGGCCAAATAGGTCAAAACGCGTTGTGTTCGTCCTGTAAAAATGGTTTCTTCTTTCGTTTTGGCGGCGCGGTGATCGTGTCTTTGCTCTTCTGACGTGAAGAAAACAAACACCTGCTCAGTCTGGAGGTCTTGAACTGGCAGGTGTAGAAGTCCATGGGCGGCTTGGGCACGTCCCGATCCATCAGGTTTGGGACGTGTAACCTGCGCAACCACCTGCCGGTGAAGTTGTCGGTGGGGTTGGGATGAGCCTGTAACATCATTATGAAGCACTTGCCGTGATGGAGTGGAGGTGGGAGGTGGGGAGGGGGGTGGTGGGGGATGGCGTGGAGGGGGGTGGGTGGGGAGGGGGTGGGTGGGGAGGGGGGTGGGGGGTGGCGAGGGGTGGGTGGGGGATGGCGGGGAGGGAGACGTGCCCAATTCAAAATGAAAGAAAGGGTTCCATTCTGCAGTGACCTGCTGTTACAGTCACCAGTTGATGAGGAGTAGTTGTCATTATCATAACCTCCGTCAAGGCGGTATTGGCTTCACCTGCGTCTGTTGGTTTGTTTTGTCTGTCTGTTTGTCGGTCAGGAGGATTATGCAAAACACACACACACACACACACACACACACATCTCCAGACCTGAATGGATTGAAACTGGGTGGAAAGAGGGTTTGTGGCCCAAGATCGAAACTGTCCATTTTTTTTTGTGTGTGTGATCCGAGAGCTCTTTGAGTTATCATTATCATTATCATTATCATCTTCTTCACCATCATCATCGTCGTCGTCGTCATCGTCGTCGTCGTCATCAGTAGTGGTAGTAGTAGTAGTAGTAGTGTTTACTAATAACGTCATCATCCTTCTTCTCATTTTTGTTATCATTTTCTTTTTTTACTATTACAGAGAGAGAAAGATAGAGACACAGACAGACAGACAAACAAACAGACAGACAGAGATAGACTCTGTGTGTGTGTGTGTGTGTGTGTGTGTATGAATGTGTGTGTGCGTGCGCGCGCGCGCGCGCGCGCGTGTGTGTGTGTGTGTGTGTTTCAGGGTACCCGATCGACCGAATTCCGTAAACTTCCTCGCTATCAGTAATATTCAACAACTCATTTCACGTATAGGTTGTTTAGTAGTAGGCAGAAACTCCAGGGAGAGCTTGACAGCAGAAGGTCTTCAGGAAGAAACCCCCCTCAGACAAGTGCTTCGGCCCTGAACTCCTTACGCTTCAATGGGGCCGGGCCGCATCCAGGTCATGACTCCCAGATGCCCTTCTACTGCCGACTTTTTTTTCTGGCGCTGCCGGGATTCGAACCCGCAACTTTTAGATGGGTGGGCGTCTTAAGGCGTGCCCTTTTAGTCGGATGTTTAACCCCACTGCTAACGGGACACCTGTTCCAAGTTGGGAACTTTAAGCCTTATGAAGTTCACTTTTGTTCCTCCTCGATCAGATCCAGCTGGAACTCTTTTCAGCTGCCTCTGCCATTGCCTCCAGGGTTCTGGTCCTCTTCTTACCTGAAATCCTGAGCTGTTTCGTAAGGTCATGGGCTGATGAGCCTACAAATCCCCTTGCTCCAACTTCTATGGCGAGGATCCGGCCTGGAAGACAGATTCCCTGAAACTGCTCGCTAGACTGGAATACGTCTGACGTATAGAGGCGCGCTTGCTCCATTCTGCTTTCAAATGGCACAGCGAGTTTGATCAGAATCATTCTGTTTAGATGAACCTGAGTGGAGAACAACATCCGGTCTCATGCCACTCTTCCTGATGATCGCCGGATGGTTCTCTCTCATTCTGGAAGGTCTGCTGTGCATACCCAGTCATCTGCTCCATCCAGTAAACTCTGTTTCCACGCTCTTGATATCACATCCCCATTTGATCATTAGGTTTGAACAAAAATGAATCAACTTCTAAAATCTTTCATGCGGGATTATCTCAGTTTTGATTTCCTCGTCACATTTATGTGCTTGGTGGGTTCATGTCAAAATCGTCAGAATCGGAAAGTTCGTGAGGCAGTGATCAAGTGGTATCACCAGGAATGGCCGGTATCTCCGTGTGTAGGCTGTTATTGTTGTCAATCTTCGTATGCGATGTCCTCTGCACGTTTGTTCAACACAGGCAAAACTGAACCCCATTAAAGGGATCCGGCAGTGCACTGCCGTGTCTTGTCTGAAGAGTTGTGTCATGACGTCTTTATATTCATTGCATGCGTCCCCCCCACCCCCCACCCCCCACCCCACCCCACCCCACCCCCAAGTCACGCTTTTCCACGTTCAGTTTCATAGCCAGTATCCAGTATGGAAGAAAACGGAATAGGAAAAGATAAAGTATACATGACAGGAAAGAAAGAAGGAGAAGGAAAGGGTGGAGGTGAGTAGGGTAAAAAAAAACGAATAATAGGAAAGAGTACCAAAAACTGTGGAAAATAGGAACAAAAAGGAAAACAGGAGAAAAGATTTTTGTTAATCTGAAAAAGATCAAAGGCGAAAGTACCTGAGAAACTTTGGAAACAAGAAAGACTGGCACATAGTATAGTAGCGTTACTAGATTCACTCATTTCTGTCTTCTCCTGCCCCATCCTCTTCCACCCGAATTTTTCCAGTCTGTTCTTGGTTCACAGGTAACATACCGAGTCACTGTGGACACACACCTGTAGAGGAGCGCGCAGACCCAGGTCCTCTGCCACTGCACAGCACAGATCCCACGGCACGTGAAGCTTGATGAAAGTGATCATCGTTTTGCAGCTCTCTAGAGTTTCCTGTATTAAGACATTGACCGTTTGACTGACATTTTGCCTCTCTCCTTATTTCCTGTAAACATACATTGACCATTTGATGAGCAATTGCCTCTCTCCTTATTTCCTGTAAAAATACGTTGACCATTTGATGACTATTATGCCTCTCTCCTTATTTCCTATAAAATGCATTGACCATTTGATGAGCATTTTGCCTTTCTCCTTTTTCCTGTAACAATACATTGACCATGTGATGAACATTTTGCATCTCTCCTTATTTCCTGTAAGAATACATTGATCATTTGCCTCTCTCCTTATTTCCTATAGAAATACATTGACCATTTGATGAACATTTTGCCTCTCTCCTTATTTTCTGTAAAAATACACTGGCATTTGATGAACATTTTTTCTCTCTCATGATGATCCTTCATGAACACCTTGGCCATTTGAACAACATTTTGCCCCTCCTCTGATTTCCCTGCAAAAAAAATACTGAGGCCATTTGATGAATCTGTGCCTCTCTCCAAGTATTCCTGCTTAAAGACAACGTGATGGTTGTTGTGCCAGTCTCCAATCTTTTTGCATACAGAATGTGCCTGTACCATTCCACCTATACTTTTCCAGCACACAAACACTGGCAGTCTAACGATTTTTGTGCTTCTCTTCAATATTTTCTGTCCTCCGTCATGTCGTGCTCTAGATATGGACGTACAACCTCTGACAGTTTACTGCCGCTACAGTTGATAGGCTCAGATAACTTCAATCTTTTTTTTTCTTTTTTTTTATAGGTTTGTGACAGGTTCATTTTCCCCTCTAAAATGTTCTCGAACCATAAATTACCAGTTTGTTTATCTCTAAACCATACTCTAATATTTCATCTTCCAGAAGATTTGTGAAACATTAGAATGATGTTAATCAAGCTTCAAAACTGACTCTAAATAATGATCTAGGGCATGACGGTCGTTTCTCCACTGTAAAACGTTTCTCCATCAAACGGTCAAATATGTGGATTTTGATGCCATTCTCCAATATCTAAAATCTTTATTTGCACACATTTACACACATAAGCACACACGCGTGCGCGCGCGCGCGCACACACACACACACACACACACACACACACACACACACACACACACACACACACACACACACACACACACACACACACGCACGCACGCACGCACGCACGCACGCACGCACGCACGCACGCACCACACACACACACACACACACACACACACACACACACACACACACACACACACACACACACACACACACATACACACCAATAATTAACACGGCATCAGCAACAACAAAATAATGATAACCAGTAAAGCACTGAAAAAATAACACCATGCAGCGTTGCATCCACAACAACCAAAAGAAAAAAAAATCAGCAGCACAGCTTTAACAATAAAAACCAATAACCAGCGCAGCATCGAGTACAGAAACAAACCATACCAAACATAGAGTCGACAACAACAAAAACAACAATGATTATCATAACATGAACAACCAAAACAAATTTTCTGGGCAAAGCATCAACAACAGAAATAACAATAACCAGAATAACGTCTATAACAACAACAAAAAACAATAGTACCCAGAGTAGTATATACAGAAGAAAAAAAATAATAACGAGCAAAACAAAAACAGCATCAACGACAGAGCTAGTATAATAATTACAAAGCAGCAACAACAACAACAACACACAGTTACGGCAACAGACTAGAACGAGCACCAAGGGCGACAACAACAGCAGGACCAAACTCACCTCCTCCATGTCCACGCCTCTCCTGGCCAGGTTCTTCAGGAACCTGTTCCGTTGTGCTCCTTGTTTGTCCTTCCCCGTCTGCTGTTTGCCTGATCCCCCTGTGACCTCCTCCTCGTTCACCAAGATGAAGTCTGCCACAACAACAACAACGACAACAACAACAGCACGGTCGTCGGCCATCACCATCATTAGCAACATCGACAACATCCTCATCGTTACCGTTATCAATGTGCTTATCATTGCCGTCGTTATTATCACGGTTGTCCAGTGCACGTAGCCATGAATTCAGGTGTTGTTGGTTTTTTTGTTTGTTTGTTTGTTTGTTTGTTGTTGTTGTTTTTTTAAGTCACAGAACGCTCTATAATATTCAAAGCGGTGACAGCCCTGATATGGCTCTTTGCGGTCGGCTGGGCTATAAGCAATACTACGTTACCTTACCTTACCTTACCTTACCTTACCTTACCTTACCTTACCTTACCATACCTTACCTTACCTTACCTTACCTTACCTTACCTCAGCTTACCTTATCTTTGCCCTAAAATAAGATACTTCAGAACACGCTGATACCTAGAAAATACCCCGTCTACAATGTCAATGTTTAATCTATGTAATTCACTTCGGACTGGGTAAAAAGCACAACTTGTGCGAAATCACAACAAAAAAGTTGGGAAAGGTGTATAAACCATGACTATTTCAAGATGTTTGGACTGTTTACTTGATTCTGAATGCATCCATTGTATAGCAGTGTTGACTTGCAGTGTATTGAAAAGAATTATGATTTTAAAAAAATCCCCTCTTTGTCCCCCCCCCCCCACTCCCACCCTCTCCCTCCTCTGGTACCCTCCTACCCATCACCACCTCTTCTCCCCCTGATCTTCCTAAGTTCCTACGTCACTGCCAAATAGTGGTCAGGTGACTCGAAAATTGGGCTATCGGCAGCAATCATTTCTCTGCACACACAAAAAAAATCTAATGGAAAAGAAGGTTTTAGTTTTGATTGAAAATGGCCAAATCTTAAATAAATGTTAGCGAACCGCCAAGAGAATCGTGGACAAACGAGTCACAAGACAAAACACAACGCGTTTCGACCTTTTAGGTCTTCTTCAGGCAAGACAAAAACAAATAATGCAACGAAAATGAACGAATTTGGTACTCAGCTTCGATCATTTTCGTTGTATAATTTGTTTTTGTCTTGCCTGAAGAAGACCTAAAAGGTCGAAACGCGTTGTGTTCTGTCTTGTGACTCGTTTGTCCACGATTGTCTTGGCGGTTCGCTGACATTTATTTAAGATGTGTTTAGATTTCCGCCTGCAATTGCCTCACTTTGCAGCTGAAAATGGCCGTCAACTTCGCCTTTCTTGTTGTACCTGCTGTGCACCAGGGACTAAAACGGCCCCTGTGCACACGAAACTGATGCACTCAGAATAATCCCGCTTGCTCCACAAATCTCTGTCTCTGTCTGTCTGTCTGTCTGTCTATCCCTCTGACTCTCTCTCTCTTTCTCTCTGACTTTCTCTGTCTCCATGTATGCATGCATGCATGCGCGCGCGCGCGCGCGCGCGCGCGCGCGTGTGTGTGTGTGTGTGTGTGTGTGTGTGTGTGTGTGTGTGTGTGTGTGTGTGTGTGTGTGACTCTTGTTCCTTTCCCTGTCTTTTTTCTTTCTTTTCTTTTCTTGATCTTTCTTTCTTTTTTCTTTCTTTCTCACTTCATCAACAAAGCAAGCACCACGAAGGACACTTCAATCTAAACAGCAGAGACATGGCCGCCTTTGAACTCTGTGAACCATTAAAACATAACATGACCTTTAGATCTGAATGATTCAAATTGACCCTCTCGCCCTATACTGTCATCCTCAAATGGCTTTCCGTCCTAACGCGCAGAAAAACAATTGCTTAGAGATGCGTTAAGCGGGTGTTTTTTTTGTGTGTGTGTGTTTTTTTTTGCAGTTGCTGTTGTTCATAACATTTGTTTCACATTTCAGCCACTGAACACTATCGATAAACAGCACAATCATGTGTACAGGACCGATGGACTTTGTTGTCCAGGTTATAAAGGTGTTAAGGGCTCTACATGAACATGCCTGTGTTTGAGCTAAAGGATAAGTCAAAGATAGTCGGACAGTGATCTAATCATCTGTCTGCATCATCCCATCACAAGCTGGACTGTATTACGTTAGACAGGGCCAGAGATTGCTTGCTTGTAGGGGAAATATTACAAAGAGGAGGAAAAATGTCCCAGCTTCTTACCGATTTGCCGTTTCCCGTCTGAAAAGCGGCAGTCTTCGTTGTGGTAGACTGAGGAGTGAAAATCGTCCTGGCCATGACGCCTGGGGATCTCAAAATGAACTTTGTGTGGAAGCCATCGGATAACGAAACTTCAAAGTGACGAAGGAGTGAGATACAGACAGACGGACAAACAGACAGACAGACAGACAGACAGAGGCAGAGAGTCGGACAGACAGACAGGCAGACCGACAGAGATGTAAAAAGAAAGATAGGGAAAGATGTGTGAAAGTACTGAGAGAAAGAGAGGAGAGAGAGGGAAAAGAAATGTAAGAGAGAGAGAGGAGAGAGAGGGGGGGGGGTGATATATGCTGATAGAAAGACAAATAGATATGCAATGCAGACATCGGTCGATTGATGCTCAGACAGATCGATAGATAGATGTACAGACAGACGGGGTGGTAATTATCGACCAGGTCCTGCGTGGATCATGGCGATATCATCAAGTATCATTTGACTTATTTCTTTCACAATTCATCGTTCTCTCCATTGAGACAGTGTTTTCTTCTTGATGTCACAAACAGCGTGTTCTCGGAGCACGCAATAAATGTGTGTGTGTGTGTGTGTGTGTGTGTGTTGTGTGTGTGTGTGTGGTGTGTGTGTGTGTGAGTGTGTGTGTGTGTGTGTGTGTGTGTGTGTGTGTGTGTGTGTGTGTGTGTGTGTTGTGTGTGTGTGTGTGTGTGTGTGTTGTGGTGTGTGTGTGTGTGTGGGGTGTGTGTATGTGCGTGTGTGTGTGTGTGTGTGTGTGCGCGCGTGGTGTGTAGTGTGTGTGTGTGTGTGTGTGTGTGTGTGTGTTGTGTGTGTGTGTGTGTGTGTGTGTGTGTGTGTGTGTGTTGTGTGTGGTGTGTGTGTGCGTGTGTAAATTGTGTGTGTGCCTGCGCGCGCGCGCGTGTGTGTGTGTGTGTGTGTGTGTGTGCGTGCGTGTGTGTGTGCGTGCGTGCGCGCGTATGTGTGTGCGTGCGTGTGTATTTGCGTGCGTGCGCGTATGTGTGTATGTGTGTGTGTGTGTGTGTGTGTGTGTGTGTGTGTGGTGTGTGTGTGTGTGGTGTGTGTGTGTGTGCGTGTGTGTGTGTGTGTGTGTGCGAGTGCATCGTTCGTCGTTCGTTTGCTTGTTTTTCCCTCCAGTCTAATTCGGGACAACAAGCACTTTCAAGCTCTGGTTGTTTTGTTCGTTTTCTTTTCCTTCTCTCCTGTTTTCTTCTTTTCTTAAATTCAATGCTGCTTTTTCAATCCTCATCAGCTTACTGTCTCTCCATCAACGCTGAATATACAGCTAGCTATAAACTTGTCCTCCCCTCAGCTAAGTTTGCGGACACAAGATCTTTATCAACTGCTTTTGCCCCCTTTATAATCTGCGATCCTGTGATTGTCAACAGATCCACCCCTTCCTAAGTCTGACCCTAGCTTTCATGGATGAGTGGCTCCTGAGCAGTGGAGCGTGAACAAGTCCGGTGCTTTGGCGTCTACGTTGTCACTCATCCACATTGAGTCTTGCCGATGGCGGACCTTGAAGAAGTTTCAACAGTTAACAGTGTCTGACGATGACAGCAATGATGATGATGATGATGATGATGATGATGATGACGACGACGAAGACGACGACGATGAGGCTGATGGCAGCATGATGATGATGATAAGATGATAATGGTATTGATAACAATGATAATAATAGTTATGATAATGAAAATTAATGCCTAATTCACTGCCGTGTTCTCTCTCCTCTCTCTCTCTCTCTCTCTCTCTCTCTCTCTCTCTCTCTCTCTCTGCGTTCATGCGATTGGTGGAACACAAGCACGACAAAGAAGAACAGAGAGAGAGAGAGAGAGAGAGAGAGAGAGAGAGAGAGAGAGAGAGAGAGAGAGAGAATGTTTACTGTATAGGCCGTGTGGCCAGTTAATAATATAGATCGACATTTACGAACATTAATTCAAGACTGACAAAGCCTTTTCAACCTTGAATATAGGCAAACAAACGTACGGACGAACAGTAACAAAAAGACGGTGAATTAACCTCAGTTTGACTGGCATGACAGGAAACCTTAAGAGAGGCAGAGTTCAGTAACAAAGAAATAACAAAGCAAGTAGGGTAACTCTTGCTCCCATGATGAACTAATTACAGGCCCATA
>CM031611.1:58154071-58161571 GCA_018398815.1 Conus ventricosus
TGATATCTGCATGTGGATGGAAGTAACTCTGAAAAAGTCAACTCCACAAAGAGCACAGAATTATGTTAGAAGACTATATCAAAGAGATCTAGACAGCATAGGCAACTATATGACACAAAATGGTCTATCTTTGTCCACTGAAAAAACAAATATGATGTTGTTTAATGCAGGAAGCAATCCAGAAAATGTACCAGTCTTCAAACTTCTAGGTGAATCTTTAGAATATAAACAAAGTGTTAAATTTTTAGGAGTTCTCTTTACACCAAATCTTGGAATATTCATTTTGAATATATATTAACAAAGGCTAGGAAAAGTTTGAATTTATTAAAAATCATAAGCAGACTACCCTGGGGAATGGATTCAAAAACTTTACTTCATATCTCCATAGCTCTTGTTAGATCAAAACTTACTTATGGTCAAGAAGTATATTTTAGTGCTCCAAAATGTCTTCTGAAAAAGTTACAAAGTTTGGATTGCAAAGCCATTAAACATGCTCTTGGTATCCCTGTTCATGCCTCAAATGCAAAAACATATAGAGAAGCTGGAATTTTGTCCCTTGATGATTATCGTGAACTAGCAGCATCAAAATTTTTCATAAAATCAAGTGTTAATGATAATTACATTCAAGAAGACTTAAAACTTAGATCGAACACTGACTTTCCAAAAAGGGCAATTATGATTACATCGCAAGAAACTATAGGTACATATACTTCTGATTTGATTGAATGTTCAAAAATTCATATCAAAGATGTGGCTAAAAATCCATCTTCTTCATTTATTCCATCATGGAAAAATACCAAAACCTTTTCTTGATATTGGTTACATTGACATCAAAAAAGGGGAAAATATCAATATTATTGCTAATTTAGCAAAATCACATGTATACGAAAAATATCAAAATCATCTTCAGGTGTTTACTGATGGTTCTGTTTTAGATGATGGAAATGTTGGTGCAGCATTTGTTATTCCTTCGCTTAAAACTCAACGATCGTTCTTTCTGGGTAGTTATCTATCTATATTCACAGCTGAATTAGTAGCTATTATGCTAGCAATTGAATTTCTGACAGATCTTCCCAGTAATATTGTTCAGATAGTTTTTTTTTGTAGATTCAAAATCAGTCTTACTTGCCCTTGATTCATCAAATATATCGACACGACCCGACCTTGTGTTTGAAATTAAATATCTTTTATACTGGCTGGCGTCTAAAGACACTATTATAGAATTTTGCTGGATTCCTTCGCATATTGGTATACTTGGGAATGAATTGGCTGATAGGGCTGCAAAAAATGGTGCTAAAAAAGCAGGGTCATCATCCGAGCTGAAAATAAAACCATCAGTCGTAGAATGTTATCGTATCCTTGAATCAACTGCACGGAAGAGAGCTCAAATAAATGTTGATGTTTCATCCAAACAGTGGGAAGCTTTTCCAATAGACCTTGTTCTAAGAAAAATGTCTGATCATCCAGTTTATTATTCCAGACAAATATATTCCCTTGGGATTCGATTAAAGCTAAACGCTTTAAAAACAAAGTTTAGTAAAAATGCTAATTGTATTTGTGGTAAAGAAATAACATTGAGCCATATTTTATTTAATTGTCGCAAGTTATCTTCTTTCTTACCAACATCATTAAGGTCTAATAATTTCTCTGAAAAAAACTTGCAAGATATACTTTCGGACCACCTTTTGCTGATCGAAATTGCTGAACACTTATTTCATAGTCCGATTGGGGTTTTTCTTTAAACTGTTTTGTGTTAGTTCATAGTGCGTTATATAATGATGGCCTGCATTTTACTCCTTCACTCGTAAGTTTAGATAGTGAAGGATTTTTGTGTTATTGTTATATTATGTTAGATCTATATCTTCTGTTAATTTTACCCATTAATTGTTGTATTAAGCTACCTGGGGGGGGGGGGGGGGGGTTGGGTTTGTTTGTTTTTTGTCGTTTTTTGTTGTTGTTGTTTTGTTTTTTTTGTTTTGTTTAGATACATATACAGATATATACACGTATACACTCACATACAAAGGCCTACATACACGCTTATATAACATATAGGCTTATCCACTCAATCATTCATTCATTCAGTCATTCTCTTCATTCATTCACGTCTAATATCACTCCAAGTGAACAGACGTTAAACAGAAGAACGAACGAACACACACACACACACACACACACACCACACACACACACACACACACACACACACACACACACACACACACACACACACACACACACACACACACACACACACACACACACTATATGCACACACACACACACACACACACACACACACACACACACACACACACACACACACACACACAGAGACAGAGAGAGAGAGAGAGAGAGAGAGAGAGAGAGAGAGAGAGAGAGAGAGAGAGGGAGAGAGAGAGAAATACTGACAGACAGACAGACAGACAGAGAACAGAGACAGAGAGTGAGACACTGACAGACAGACGGACTCACAAAGACAGGTCGTGTTTCTGTCAACTGTTACTCACCAAACTAAACGATGGCACCACACCACCTCACCTGGCGTGCATGAGAACTATCCAATAACTTTTTTTTGGGGGGGTGTTGTTGTAATCTGTTAGGTTGTTGATGTTGTTGCTGCTGCTGTTCGTCTTCATCTTGTTGTTCATCAGGCAGGGTTCCAACAGAACCAATGACAAACTGCCCTGCCCTGCCCTGCCCTGCCCTGCCCTGCCCTGCCCTGCTAGTACAATGCAGCATTCGACTCGTTGGACATCAGCCGTCCGCCATGTTTCTTTCTAAACTTTGGGCAGCGAGAGCGATCGCTCGTAATACGTTATACGGCACATTAACTGACAACTACTGAGCTAGAGAGAGAGAGAGAGAGAGAGAGAGAGAGAGAGAGAGAGAGAGAGAGAGAGAGAGAGAGAGAGAGAGAGAGAGAATTGATTGATTGATTGATTGATTGATCTTTAATACCCAAGGATGAAGATTTTAGGCCAAAGCCTAGTCTTACAATCTGTCCTTGTCATGCATACATTATTTCAGCACATATCATTCATACAGACAATTCAATATACCAACATGATAATCTAATTCTACAATGATAAGCAAACTGCTCATAAAAGCACTAATGAGATGGGGGATGGTAAAACAAAAGGAAACTTACAAGCAAACAAACAAACAAAAACTACAGAAAGAGAGAGGTCAGAGGAGGGTGGGGAAGAGAGAATGGTAGGTAGGGGGAGGAGAAAAGGGATGGTAGACAGAGTGGGAGTGGGGATGAGCGATTTTAACGGAGTAGGTTTTATGTTGAGACGATTTATTCAAAGTATGGTTCACAGAAGACTTAGCGAATGGACGCTAATCATTGTAATCGAATAATTTAACTACTGAGACATAAAATGTTTATGCAAATGTTCCTTGAAAGGTTTTAAAGTATTCATGTTTTGTAGATCGGTGGAAGTGAGTTCCAGACATATGGTCCAGAGTAAGCTAGGCTTGTTTTGTATAGATCAATGCGTGGGTAGGGAAGAAGGAAAGAGAGAGAGAAAGAGAGACAGAGACAGACAGACAGACAGACAGAAACATACAGAGAGAGAGACAGACAGACAGACAGACAGAGAGAGAGAGAGAGAGAGAGAGAGAGAGAGAGAGAGAGAGAGAGACGGCTGTTCAAACACCGTTACCGCACACTTACTTTAGAACTGTAAGAACCCTGCCCTCCTCCCTCCCCCCCAACCCCCCAACCCTTTCAGTCCTCCCACCCACCCCTACCCACCCTCACACTAATTCTTTATTTAAGGGTCTTGGTCTAGTATTCCTGACTACAATCACCTCAGTTTGGAGGGGGGCGGGTGGGCGTGGGGGGGGGAGGAGGGGACAGAGAGGGTTTGAAGGGAAGGGGGGTGGGCGGAAGGCAAGTGAAGAGGAAGAGAAGGGCGCGAAGGAAGGGGGGGAGGGGACAAAGAGGGTTTGGGGGGGGGGGAGGGTGCGGAGGTGGAAGAAGAGGAGACGGTGGTGGTTTCGTCTCTCCCTCGCAACCCCCCTCCCTTCCTCTCCTCCCCCTCCCCCCCTCCACCCCCCCCCCCCCCCCGGTCACGTGCGGCTTAGCAAACACTGCACGGCTGATTTCACAAGCGAGCTGGACCGATCGTTTTACTGTTTGACGAAGAAAAGCACTTAGGTTAGACGAAACTGTAATTCTTCTTTTCACATGAAAAAATAAGTATTTTTTTAAAGTGAAAACGCCTATACGACTGCCTATTTTCATGTAAAAAGGAAAAAAAATTATCATGTGAAATCATGTAGCTTTTTTCGTCAAATATGCTGTTTTGGGATCGTTAACATCACGTGAAAATAGCAAGATTGTCACGTTGAAATATTTGGTCTCATGTAAAAGAGATGTTTTTTATGTGAAAATATCGAACTTTTTCGGTAGAATCAGTTATCATCATCGTTATCATGATAAAAATTGCTAATTTCATGTGAAAATAGTGCAAAAACGATAACTATGATCTCCTGTCGCTAGTATGATCTCGTAAGAGGCAGCCTTCAATGAGGAAAGGAGAACAAGGAAAAGGAGAGGTGGGTAGAATGTGTGTGTGTGTGTGGGGGGGGGGGGGTGTAGAAAGGTATATAAGCGAAAATCTGGCACCGATCAAGAGACATAGAAAGACTTTTTCCATGGAAAGGACCATCCGGATATGGGTTTGAAAACACACGCGCGCGCACGCACACACACACACGCACAAACACACACACACACCACACACACACACACACACACACACACACACACACACACACACACACACACACACACACACGCACGCACCACGCACGCACGCACGCACGCACGCACGCACGCACCACCACACACACACACACACACACACAACACACACACACACACACACACACGCACGCACGCACGCACGCACGCACGCTCGCACGCACGCACGTACAAACACACACACACACACACACACACATACACACTCACTCACTCACACACACGCACGCACACACACATATATACAGAGAGAGAGAGAGAGAGAGAGAGAGAGAGAGAGAGAGGAGAGAGAGAGAGAGAGAGAGAGAGGGTCAAACAGACAGTGCATGCGCGTGTGTTATACGTGCGTGTGTCTGTGTTCTTGTGTTGAATGTACATGTCTGCATGCGTATGCGTCTGAATATTATGAGTATGTGTGTGCATAGTGTGTATGTGTGCGCGCATGCGTGTATGTGTGTGTGTGTGTGTGTGTGTGTGTGTGTGTGTGTGTGTGTGTGTGTGTTGTGTGTGTGCACGCGCGCGCGTGCGTGAGTGCGTGCGCGTGTGCGTGTATGCGTACCTGTGTGTATGTGCGTGTGTGTGTGCGTGCGTGTGTGCGTGCGTGCGTGCGTGCATGCATGCGTTCGTGCGTGTGTGCATGTGTGTGTGTGTGCGTGCGTGCGTGCGTGCATGCAGGCGTGTGTGCATGCGTGCGCGCGCGCGCGCGCGCGCGCGTGTGTGTGTGTGTGTGTGTGTGTGTGTGTGTGTGTGTGTGTGTGTGTGTGTGTGTGTGTGTGTGGTGTGTGTGTGTTCCTCAATTTAACGTCTTCTCACTAAAAGTGATATCAGACGATGTGTTAATGGTGTGTGTGGTATGCGAATGTGTGCTATGAAAAGATTGGTGGAGGGATAGGGAAAAGCGTGTAGAACTTTGAATACTACTACGTAAGCTATTCAAAAAAAAAAAAAAAAAAAAAAAAAAACCGTAGATATAACCAGTTAAAGTAAAATGCCAACTGGACTCTGTAAGAAACTTTGACTAACTAATCTGAGAAACGAATAATCATTCAACATTTTAGAGAGTGATGACGTCGATCTATCGGAAGTATCACCACCAGCCATGATAATCAAGTTCTTTGTTTTGGGGCAATGAATTAACAAATGTGAAACAGTTAGTGCGTTTCCACACATACATCTAACATTTCTACTGAATTTTGTTTTCAGTGAATTTAAACGTAATCTGTGGATTAAGCTTCTTACGTCTCTAGGTATATGAGTTAGATACGTTTTTGCTGTTTTATTCTGTGTTCCAGAACTGTATGCAATACAGTTATGATAGTACTGAGATTCCGAGTTCTTTAGGATTGTTGGAAGCTTATCTCAGTCTGTTTGTCAATTAAGGAATAACATTCTGAAAGATCTAAAGGTATATTAAGTGAAGTTGTGCTTTCCATATTTCTAGCTGCTCTTTTTGCTGCGTGATCAACCTTTTCATTTGATACAATTCCACTGTGAGATGGTACCCAATAAAACGTAACAGTGATCCCTTTAAGTGATAAATGATGAATGACATGGTTAATTTTTAATATAATCTCAAGTCGAATTTTTGAATTTTGGGACTGGAGGGCACCCAGAACGATCTGCTATCGGTACACACAAGAATTCGACAAGAATTTAGGGGGTAATGTAACAAAAATTCCAAAGACATCAAAATGGCGATGAGCTCTGCACTAAATATGGAAAGATTTTTTACCAAGATTATAGAGTTCTCTCTACATTCAAATCTGGAATAATAAAAGCAGCACCTGCTTCATTATCGTCTAAAATTGAGCCATCAGTGAAAATCTTCATGTGATTTCTGTAATTTTCATCCAGATGAATATTGACAAATTCTTTTAATATATGGGGGATCTCTTTTTTTGATATTTCATAGGAACTGATATCAAAAGAGGCTTTTTTTTTGCACCCACCTGGGAATTGGTGAAAAGGATGGTTTAAAGCAATGTTAGTGATTTTAGAGTCTATGTTTTGATTGGAAATATAAGACTTAATAGTTTTTAATGATTGGATTTCTCGCGCTCGTTTAGCAAAATCTACTTCAGATTTTAAAGATACCTCGTTTGTACAGAAATTATTCAAGGTAAGACTCTTTAAAGTAAATTTTGAGGCAGATGCTTTTCTTAACTCTTCAAGAGGTAGTATTCCAGCTTCACTATAAGTTCCTAAGTTAGACGCATGTGTGGGGACACCTAGAGCAAGTTTATAAGCCTTGCAGTCAATACTTTGTAATTTATTCAAAAGATACTGTGGCGCACTAAAAAAGACTTCTTGGGCATAAGTAAGCCGTGAACGCACGAGAGCCGTTGCCAGAGCAGTTAAAGTTGTTGTGTCTTGTCCCCACTTTTGCTTAGTTACGATCTTCAGAAAGTTTAAACTTTTTTTTGCTTTGTTTGTAATATAGTCATGTGATGATTCCAAGAAAGTTTAGAATTTATATATACACCTAAAAACTTGACAGATTTCACATACTGTAAGATAGAACCATTTATAGTAAACACAGGAAGCTTCTCTGGGTCGTACCCTGAATTGAATAGTATAATATTTGTTTTTTCAACAGAAAGAGATAGTTCATTTTCTAGTAGAAAACTGTTGATTTTATTTAGTTCATGTTGATATTTGATGCGTATATAATTAAGTGATCGTGCAGGGGTTTTTCGCTTCATGGTAACATTCATCCATAAACA
>CM031611.1:58166571-58184071 GCA_018398815.1 Conus ventricosus
CCCCCTAGGGTCTATCCAAGCCACCTCCATGAGAGATCCGCCTCACCTTGGGGCCTTCGGTCTCGGGGGTTGCTGCGAGCCACTCTCCGATTTCAACCGCATCGGCTGGATTTTATTTCCTGCGCCAGACCAGCGGGTAAGGTGTGCCCTGGGCTTAGTTTGTTTACTTCTTCTCCCTGTCTCGTCCTGCTCCGCTGAAGCCATGATTGCCGGCTGACGAGCTTCTCCTGGACGTTGACTAGGTATTCTTACTACTGCTGCTTCGTCTGCTGTGGTCGGGGCCCGGGGCCCGGGGCCCGGGCCTTCTCTTTCGGGGAGCCTGCCTGCGTGCAGCCTGAAGAAGCTTGTGCTTTCTGCTCGGCTTTCTGCTATCTTGTTCAGCGCTAATTTTGGATTTGGCGTGTTTAGGGTGGGATGAGAGATTTGTTGTAGGTCAGTGGTGGAGGCAGGTACGCGGAGAGCTGTCGTTTCAACGTGCGCTGTGGGACCTGTTGTCACCGTGACTGGAAAAGAATGAAGAAGAAAAAAAAAGAAAAGATGAAAAAAAATGAAAAAAAAAACCGATGGACAGCGATGCATTCAGTCTGGTGATTGAGTGATGAACCTGTGAAGAAGAAGAAGCAGAAGAAGAAGAAGTGTGTGTGTGTGTGTGTGTGTGTGTGTGTGTGTTGTGTGTGTGTGTGTGTGTGTGTGTGTGTGTGTGTGATTTGTTGTTGTTGTTATCGTTTATTTAAACTGACCGAGTCAGTCTGTCGGCAAACGAATTACGTAAGATTAGATGTCCACTTCTCTTGAAGAAATGATTATGGTGAAAGTATTGGATTGTATGCCGGTGTTACGTTTTGTAATCACTCCTCGCCCAAAATCACCCCCTCTGGAAGGTCTCAAGAGACACGAGTCCAAACTCAACCTCGGACGAGTAAATCCATGGGAACTCCCCTTTCTTTCAAAACTACCCCTTTTCCTTTGAATTTTTCAAAAATGTCCGGGGAAGAAAGAAAGACAAAAAGAAAGAAAGAAAAAAGAGAGAAAAAAAGAATAAAGAAGGTGTCAGGCTAGGTCAGCAAGTGACCTTCAGAGGGCAAGGATGATTATGACAATACCGACAGCCCATAAGACTGCACGCATTGTACACACACACACACACACACACACACACACACACACACACACACACACACACACACACGCACGCACGCACACACACACACACACACACACACACACACACACACACCACACACACACACACACACACACACGCATGCACGCACGCACACACACACACACACACCACACACACACACACACACACACACACACACACACAACACACACACGCATGCACGCACGCGCACACGCACACACACACACGCGCGCGTTCGCGCGCACTCACGCACGCACTCACGCACGCACGCACTCACGCACGCATGCACGCACGCGCACTCGCAGACACGCGCGCACGCACGCACTCACGCACGCACGCACGCACGCGCACACGCACACACACACACACACAACACACACACACACACACACACACACTGACTGACTGAAACCATTCACTGTCAGATTAACATAGTGTTGTACTCACACACACACACACACACACACACACACACACACACACACACACACACACACACGCACGCACGCACGCACGCACGCACGCACGCACGCACACACACACACACACACACACACACACACCACACACACAGATCGTATGCTACCTACGGGTTAACGATTAAAGAATAAGTGAAAAGATTCTTTGACTTCTTGGTCGGCTAATTCATTCATTCATCCGTTCATTCCTTTGCTCTTTCGTTCTCTCATTCATTCATTTTTTTCATTTATGATTAATGTCAAATAATATTACATCACAAAGGTCTTATAGCAATTGTCTTAAGTTTCAATCAAGTATCAAAAAGAGCGGAAACTACAAATTGAAATAGATGAACGCATAAATAATGAAAGAATAGCAGTTTACAAATTGAAATAAATGAATGCATAAATAATGAAGGCATTTAAATCAGAGCTCGTTGCGTAGATTTCATTCCCACAAAGCCTGCTAATGAAATTATGATAATGAACACACTTGTCTTTCATCCGATGATTCGATATATTTTGTGTAATTACGTGAGACATGCTTGGAAGTTGATGTTCATGTTTTAATGTCTTCTTAAATTTTCTGCAGACAAATATGATCCAGAGTGTGTATTTTGTTGTAATGGCATCCGCAACATCCAAAAAAATAAAAATAAAAAAGACATTTCTTTACAATGCTTCCTCGCCCTCTCAATCACCTCTCCCTCCAAAAAAAAAAAAGGGGGGGGGGGGGTGAAGGTCATCGTCAATATGGTCATTAAGGTCATAATGTAAAAACAAAATTGACACAGATCAAACCAATTGTTATAGTTAATTTACATCTGTAAGTTTAAACAGCAGCAATTAAACAAGGCATGAGAAATTCATTAAAGACACTTCAAAAATGATGAAACGAATAAATAAATAAATAAATAAATAAATAAATACATATTTAAATAAAAGACAGGAAGGAGGAACAGGAGCACAGAAAAAAGGAGTAACACAAAGAAAGAAAGGGGATTAGGAAAAGAAAGTGAAGGATATTATGAAAAAATAAACAAATAAAAGGGGGGGGGGGGGAAGAAAGTGTGAAAAGATCAAAAGGCAAGTGCGCGTGCGTGCACAAACAGAGGGAGAGCAGACAGACAAACAAGAGAGAGAGAGAGAGAGAGAGAGAGAGAAGAGAGAGAGAGAGAGAGAGAGAGAGAGAGACAGACAGACAGACAGACAGACAAGATAGACAGAGACAGAGACCACAAACCAGAGACAGAGAGACAGACAGACAGAGACAGAGACAGGCAGAGAAATCATACCCACCAACCCTGTCTCATCGAAGCAGTCCCCTGAACTGATCCGTTAAACGATTCGTTAAACGGCCGTGTTTAAAGGGAGGGGAGGGGAGGAGGGGGGGTGGAACTCTTATCTCCCAAATCCATCGAGTACGTCATCTAACGCTCATCCCAGATGCCGAACAAGGAGCGACAATAGATTTCATCATTCCAACGTGCTGAATGAATAAATCAGTGAATGAATGAATGAATGAATCAATTAATGATGATGATGATGATGATGATGATGATGATGATGATGATGATGATGATGACGATGATGATGATGATGGTTGATGGTAACTCTTCTTCTTCTTCTTCCTATTGTTGTTCCCGTTGTTGTTGTTGTTGTTAACATTATCATTACTATTATTATTAGTATCATCATCATCATCATCATCATCATCATCATCGTTGTTGTTGTTATTTATTTATTGTTTTTGTTTATCTTAACCTTCCTGGCGGAGGTCATGATAATAATAACAACAACGACAGTAACTACAACAACAATAATAGTAATAATGATAATAGTAATAATAATAACAATAATAGTAATAATTATGATATATTGAATGACCTCCACGAAGGAGATTATGTTTTCGCCTGCGTCTGTTGTTTGTCTGTCTACCAGCAGACTTAAGCTCAGTCCCCTGAACCGATTTAACAAAACGTGATGAAAGAGACAAACACAGCCCGAAGACGGACGCATTGAATCTGTGTGTAGATCCGTCGTGCAGATCCGTCAAGCAGATCCGTCGCACAGGTGTGTTGTTGCAGATCCGTCGTACAATCCGTCATGCAGATCCCTCGTGCGGATTTGTCATACAGATCCGTCATGTAGATCCGTCGTACAGAAATAGCGTGTAAATCAGTCATGCAGATCTGTCGTATAGATCCGTCGTACGGATTGGTCGTGCAGATCTGTCATTCAGATTCGTCGTGCAGATCCGTCCCTGCAGGTAAAAAAGAAAAAGAAAAGAAAAAGGGCGTGTCCAAACTCATGCCCTGCACCCCCCCCCCCCCCACCCCCCACCCCGCCCACCCCCCCCCCCCCCCCCCCCCAGTCCCCTGGATCGTAAATCCAGACACGCCTCCTCCTTGGTTCCAAACTCACTTTCCTCCTTCACAGTTCTAAAGTGTCCAAACCGACAAAATGTATCGATCGAAGCACGCTGCACCTTTTCAAAAGGGCGGTTGGGGTGAGGGAGGGGGTGGGGGTGGGGATCTTGACTCGAGCCAAACCTACTTCTCCACCCACCCCCCCACCCCCCTGCCCCCTCCACTTTCCCATCCTATTTAAAAGTCAATGAGGGACTGATCCTGAAACACTCCATCCAGTGAATATCGGCATGTGTGTGGGACCCCTATGCTAACAGAAGAACCTTATCCTTACAGCCGTCCCAATCAGAGCATTTTGCCTTTATTTTCATCACTTTTGTCGATTAATCACAAACATGTATATTGTCTTTAATGCATTGGGTATGAATCTACCACAAAGAAAGTATATTTCAAGAGAAAATCAGATTTCTGTAATAAAATACAGTGATGCATCCTTCCCCTTCTGATGAATGAAGACATACTTTACGTGCGTTCAGTGAGAACTAAGTCAGTGTCTCTGTCCCCGACTGTCCCTGGTCACTAAGAGAGAGAGAGAGAGAGAGAGAGAGAGAGAGAGAGAGAGAGAGAGAGAGAGAGAGAGGAGAGAGAACAGACAGACAGACAGACAGTGACAGAGACAGACAGAGAGAGAGAGAGAGAGAGAGAGAGAGAGAGAGAGAGAGAGAGAGAGAGAGAGAATGCTGATAACAAAGCATCTACCAGTACGTGGGAATTTTTTTTCTAAAGGGCGCGCTAGCTAGAACTGGCTCTGTGACGGACAACACGTGCCATGCGCGCGGCTGTTTGGTAGGAAAGAACGAGTAGGCAACATCCACAAGGGAGTGTGCATTGCTGTTAGCTTACAGCCAGATGTTAGCGTAGGACGCCGGCCCACACACACACGTGCCCAAAGTCACCCGCCTTTACCTGACAGGAAGGTGGAAACGAGCAGGTGCCTATGTTCACTCCACAGAGTTGATATGGGACCCTGCCCCTAAAATACATCACTCACTGGGGAATGGTTTCAGACCAGGAGTGAAGGGGAGGGGGGAGGGGAGGGGGTTCTTCAGGCTTAGGTCCAGAATTACTGTGTTTCAAATCGTCAAAAAACAAGGTCGAGAGCCATACAAATTTGTTCTGAATGTCCAGTACACACACACACACATACAAACATACGCACATATACTTCCAGATAACACATGCACGCATGCACACACACATACGCACATGTGCGCACACACACACACACACACACACGCATGCATGAACGCACGCATGCGCACACACACACACACACACACACACACACACACACACACACACACACACACACACACACACACACACACATACAGAGGCGCGGGCGCGAGCACGCACGCACGCACCCACACCCACACAAAGAAAAATAAGGGGTAGGAGTTGGAGAGAGAGAGAGAGAGACATACAGACAGACAGATAGATGACAAGAATGAGAACACATCAGACAGACGAAGAAAAACACACACACGCGTAGAGTATGTTTATAGCCTTTTATTCTGTGTCATAACAAGTGCAGTATGTAAAACTTGAGTATAATGCAATCAGGAATATTATAGTCAGACGCGCAAAGCGCGTGCACAATTGCAGGTGCTATATATTCGCATTGGTGCACACGCACACAAACGCGCCCGCATGCACGCACTTACACACACCACACACACACGCGCGCGCACTCGCATGAAGTTCTATATACAAACATATAATTCTGGCGTGCGTAGTATGAATCCTAAGAGCCAGAAGAAAGAGAACTGTTCCATCTGTCTGTCTGTCTGTCTGTTTGTTGGTATGTTTCGCAACTCGCTTGCTCGCCTTTCGTTCGTAATCTTCACGACAATGCGTGTTTTGAATTAGGTGGACATCACGTACGTCTGTGAACACAACATCAACACGGCTTTATTGAGAATACACATGACCACGACGGCGACGACGATGTGGATGGTGATTCTGATAAAGACGACGACGACGACAACAAGGACAATGACAACCATCATCATCATCATCGTCAACGTCATCATCATTATGTTTATGACTCAAACTATGGAATCAAGCGCTGAAATACGTTGTATGGTAAATGCATGCTATTGGAATTCCGAGCGTGTAACCTTTGCACAACGACATTCTCTGGTAGTAGTTGTGGTGGTGGTGGTGATGATGATTGTAGTAGCAATAGTAGTAGAAGTAGTAGTAGTAGTAGTTGAAGCACAAGCAGCAACAGCAGCGGCAGCAGTAGTAGTAGTAGTTGTAGTAGTGGTGTTTGTAGTAGTAGTAGTAGTAGTAGTAGTAGTAGTAGCGGTGGTGGTGGTGGTAGCATAGTAGTGGTAGTTGCAGCAGCAGCAGTGATGGTGGTGGTAATAGTAGTAGTAGTAGTAGTAGTAGTAGTAGTAGTAGTAGTAGCGGTGGTGGTGGTGGTGGTAGCATAGTAGTAGTAGTAGTAGTAGTAGTAGTAGTAGTAGTAGTAGTAGTAGTAGTAGTAGTAGTAGCAGCAGTAGCAGTAGCAGTAGTAGCAGTAGTAGTAGTAGTAGTAGTAGTAGCAGTAGTAGTAGTAGCAGTAGCAGTAGTAGTAGTAGCAGTAGTAGTAGTAGTGGTGGTGGTGGTGGTGGTGGTGGTGGTGGTAGTAGTAGTAGTAGTAGTAGCGGCAGTAGCAGTAGTAGTAGTAGCAGTAGTAGTAGTAGCAGTAGTAGTAGTAGCAGTAGTAATAGTAGCAGTAGTAGCAGTAGCAGCAGTAGCAGTAGTAGCAGCAGTAGCAGTAGTAGTAGTTGTTGTAGCAGTAGTTGTTGTAGCAGTAGCAGTAGTAGCAGTAGTAGTAGTAGTAGTAGCAGTAGTAGCAGCAGCAGTAGTAGTAGTAGTAGTAGTAGTAGTTGCAGTAGTAGTAGTAGTAGTAGTAGTAGTAGTAGTAGTAGTTGCAGTAACTGTAGCAGTAGTTCGATTCTTTGTTTCTAAGACACAAAAGAACGTATGAACGCTTGTTTTCCCATTAATTTCTGTCCATATGAGCATGTCATAGTTTAGCGTTCGAACTGTCTTTCGACGGTTTCCGATCTTCTTTTTCTTCTGTCTTCTTTGTTTTATGTACGAGTTGTTATCACTTTCCTTTTTCTGTGTGTGGTTGCATGTGTTAAAGATATCATACTATATGATATGATATTATATACAACATTGAAAATATAATCTATGACAACCGCTACTAAGGAAAGTGAAGGGCCTTATGGGCATTTGGGCAAGTCGTAACAGACGCCCAAACAAACACACCACTTCACTTTCACTTTCACGCACACACACACACACACACACACACACACACACACACACACACACACACACACACACACACACTTGGTAGTACAATCACACGTGCCGAACATTAAGACAGCCAAAATAGTATCTATGAAACGTCTGAAAGACACAGCGTGAAAATTGCTTGATATGCATCTCGATTTCAGATTTTTAAAAGCAAACAAACAAGAACTACTGTTTATATCAATAAACTTTTGCCCTTTTTTTTTTGCCCCATCCCCACCATCCCCCATTCCCTTCTCAACCCCCTATCCAAAACCAAGAAAAGAAGAGTTAAATGATACCAACATCATCGGTGTGTACTTTGTAAACCTTACAAGAAGAAAGCGCATACGTAGGATTATGCATGGAACGAAACAACAGGAGCTGGCATACACCCCGGGTGTACCCATGTAAATGTCAAAGAAGTTTGCACACACCTGGGTGTACCCATGTAAATGTTTAAGGAAGAGTGTGTACACCGGGACGCGCCCATGTAAATGTTAGAAAACAAGTGTGTACACCTGGGTGTACCCATGTACATGTTTAAAAAAAAACCTGATTCTGTACACATGGGTGTGTCCACGTTAATGTTGAAGAAAAGCTGTGTACACATGGCTGTACCCATGCAAATGTTAGTCTGTACATAACATATGTTACAGAAAGTATTTGTACACATCTGGATGGGCAAAGGTACGTACAAAAGAATGATTTAAAATACCCCTTAATGTAGCCATTTATCTAAGAACGATTTTGTGAATATTTAAGTGTACAAGTCTAAACGCTAAAGAGCGAATGTATATCTAGATGTACCCATGTAAACGTTACAGTGGTTTTGCACACCTTAAGTATAAAATGTTTATTAAACTTTTATCTACCTAGACATATGCATGTACAAATGTGTGGACGCACGGATATCTCATGGAGCCATGAACTGAAGAAACATCACAATAGATTGCTGCTTCGCTGGTTCCCTCGTATGGCTATATTCCAAAACAAACTTTACTTTAAAGAAAAAAAAAACTTCTTTCTCTCTCTTTCTCTCTTGATACAAACTGATCCTTATCCAGGCTGAGTTGGGTTGTTTTTTTTCAAGTAAGCTGAGAAAAGTCAGAAATCATTCCCCTTTTTAAGAGGAGGGGATATTGCAAACAACTCTTGCACAATGGAAAAACTGAGCAATTTTTCGTTGTAGAAAAAAACAAAAACAGCTGTACATTCTGCAACGTAGATAAAACCAGCTTTTTAAACTGATACATGTAAAAATGTCATGTGTCATAAGTTGGTGTAATACATTCTACTATCAACAACGAGCAATATATTTGAACTTATCCCAATCCCCCCAAAAACGAACAATTTGTTGACCAAATTGTTGACCAAATAATTACGTTTTCCCAATACGGTGAGAATCGGAAAGCCTGCACAAAAACTTGCCAGAACATTCTGTAAACAACAGTGAATGTCTTTTTCAATTGCAAAAAAGCCCACGGCATTAGCAACACTGTACAGCCAACATCATCACCACTCCTGCATCAACAACATCCTGCTTTGTTTTAATAATTTGAACATTCTTTTATGATTTATACATATTTTCAACTTCAACTTAATTGCAACTTTGAGGCGGCCTTCGTGGTCAGCTAGGCTATAAACAACGTGACTTGTCGATTCCACAGTGATACCTCCGACGAAAACCCCTCACGTTTAAACACCTTCCTTTAACCCTTTCGCCGCTGAACTCACAACAACGCACAGGAAAGACCCCGGCACCGATGTCACTGTGATATACCCTCACAAGGGAGACCATCCCGTGTAAGATTTCTGTTCTTTTCCGCAGGAAAACTGGAACAGTATTCATCGGTGTTCATACAAGAAATAGTGTGTCAGTTCTTGCAGAAATAAATTTTGTGGTAGGCAATGCTGGATTCAAAGACAGGTAGCGTTTAAAGGGTTGTAGAAACCTTCCTTGAACACTTTTCATTTTACCTCCAGAGTAAAAACAAATTCCCTCCCTTTATTAAGAACACGCTCTTCATAAGGATTTTGTAGGCGGTTACAGTGTGCGTGTATTGCAATTACATCCCTTTGTAAAAAAAAAAAAAATCCTCATCGGTGAGAAATTGTCACTCTGCACAAATCAGGCAAAGCAACGTTAAAATGCCACAATGGTCTGACACTGAAAATATGTAACACACTTCTTAACACATACATTTGTACGATGCAATATAAAATATTAATTAATAACACTCACTGCGTCATCTACAAACTGTTCGCTAACATAGAGAGTGACAACCACTCCTTTGTCAAGTTATGCAGTGAAATATGACCAGTGAACTAAAAAAAGGAGAGAAAAAAGAAAAAAGCAGGGCAGATTCACTTCGTAGCTAACTCAAAAGGCACACGGGGAGAGCGCGCAGCTCTGTCAAAAAACGAACACAAATGCTTGCTTACAAACGTGCTGAGTGAGACAGCCAAAGATGACGACAAAGGAGGATGCTATTTTAACAATGACGTAAACCATTTTTCGTCACAGTTCATTTTGCATCAGTGGAAACTTGTTAGATTTTGTCTTGTGAAGCAGGGTACAAAAAAAATCTAAAATAATGATTATTGATAATAAAATGGTCCAAGATCTGCGGTTTGGTCCGGATCCGTATGACGGATCTCACCCTTTCCCGTCCCTCACCGGCTCCCCATTCCCCACCACCACTCCTATCCTCCCCACAACCTACCTACCCCCGCAAAAAATACATGAAAACAAAAATAATCAATAGGTTCGTTGCCAGGCCATATTACTTTTTTTTGACGATGCTTAGTCTAAAGAAGGAAAAAACGTTAAGTAATTTTTACATCATCCAGCTAACAAACGAAGAGAGAGAGAGAGAGAGACGCGGACGACAACATAACTCCTTGGCGGCGTTTCAAACTGAAAATGCATCAAAACTATATGTCCCAAAAGCGAAAGTGCCTGTCACATTCGTTGAAAGTGATAAAACCATCATCATGATTGTCGTGTCTGTCATAGCTTAATAACACTACAACCCAGTCACTCGTGATAAAAGAACAGAGTGAGAGGACCTTTTTTTGTCTTTGTCTTCTAAATCAGTGGATATTCCCCGGATCGTGATGGTAATGCACTTCAAATCTTAAATTCCGGATCCATATCAACGTATTACAATAAACAACCGATTCGTACTACAGCACTGTGGTCCATTCCAACGTGCATTACTACAGCACTGTGGTCCATTCCATGGTGCATTACTACAGCACTGTGGTCCATTCCAATGTGCATTACTACAGCACTGTGGTCCATTCCAACGTGCATTACTACAGCACTGTGTTCCATTCCATGGTGCATTACTGCAGCACTGTGGTCCATTCCATGGTGCATTACTGCAGCACTGTGGTCCATTCCATGGTGCATTACTACAGCACTGTGGTCCATTCCAATGTGTATTACTACAGCACTGTGGTCCATTCCAACATGTATTACTACAGCACTGTGGTCCATTCCATGGTGCATTACTACAGCACTGTGGTCCATTCCAATGTGTATTACTACAGCACTGTGGTCCATTCCAACGTGTATTACTACAGCACTGTGGTCCATTCCAATGTGCATTACTGCAGCACTGTGGTCCATTCCATGGTGCATTACTACAGCACTGTGGTCCATTCCATGGTGCATTACTACAGCACTGTGGTCCATTCCATGGTGCATTACTGCAGCACCATGGTCCATTCCATGGTGCATTACTACAGCACTGTGGTTCATTCCATGGTGCATTACTACAGCACTGTGGTCCATTCCATGGTGCATTACTACAGCACTGTGGTCCATTCCAATGTGTATTACTACAGCACTGTGGTCTATTCCAACGTGTATTACTACAGCACTGTGCTCCATTCCAACGTGTATTACTACAGCACTGTGGTCCATTCCATGGTGCATTACTACAGCACTGTGGTCCATTCCATGGTGCATTACTACAGCACTGTGGTCCATTCCAACGTGCATTACTACAGCACTGTGGTCCATTCCAACGTGCATTACTACAGCACTGTGGTCCATTCCATGGTGCATTACTACAGCACTATGGTCCATTCCATGGTGCATTACTGCAGCACAGTGGTCCATTCCATGGTGCATTACTACAGCACTGTGGTCCATTCCATGGTGCATTACTACAGCACTGTGGTCCATTCCATGGTGCATTACTGCAGCACCGTGGTCCATTCCATGGTGCATTACTACAGCACTGTGGTTCATTCCATGGTGCATTACTACAGCACTGTGGTCCATTCCATGATGCATTACTACAGCACTGTGGTCCATTCCAATGTGTATTACTACAGCACTGTGGTCTATTCCAACGTGTATTACTACAGCACTGTGGTCCATTCCAATGTGTATTACTACAGCACTGTGGTCCATTCCAACGTGTATTACTACAGCACTGTGGTCCATTCCAACGTGCATTACTACAGCCACCGTGGTCCATTCCAACGTGCATTACTGCAGCACTGTGGTCCATTCCATGGTGCATTACTGCAGCACTGTGGTCCATTCCAATGTGCATTACTACAGCACTGTGGTCCATTCCAATGTGCATTACTACAGCACTGTGGTCCATTCCAATGTGTATTACTACAGCACTGTGGTCCATTCCAATGTGTATTACTACAGCACTGTGGTCCATTCCAATGTGAATTACTACAGCACTGTGGTCCATTCCAATGTGAATTACTACAGCACCGTGGTCCTCTCCGTTGTGCAACGTGTATTCTGGTCCATTCCAATGCGTACTTCACCGCCAACTTTCAGCTCTCACCACCCATACCACTCCCACTCAATTCCCTCCCCTTTTTTCCCCTACGTGTTTTCATGTGCAAGATGTTCGTAGATAGCAAATGAAACCACACAAAAACGTTTATCTTTAAAAGCGGCTTTTTTTTTAATCATTATTAAGAATGAAAGCAGATACGCAGGCAGAAGCTGAAAAATAATGGAAAAAAAAAAGGGGGGGGGGGGCATAAAGAAAGAACAAAAAAAAGAAAAGAGAAAAAAAAACGGACGAAAATGAACAGAAGGATAGAAGTGAGAAAAAGAAAGAAAATTTAAAAAGGAGAACAGCACTAATACGTGTCAACTCGAACGTCACTGGTTTTGCAATTCTAATCATACACAGATCAATCATGACGACGGAAGATAAAAGAGACTACATTGATGATTTCTCTCTCTCGTCATGTCACGAATATACCTTCATTTCTATCACAAATGGGCCTACGAGTGCTGTCATACACAAACCAGTTATCTCACTGATCAGGAGATATGTTGAAATCAGTCCAAATAACCGACTTTTCTTACCGCTGAAGCTACTGACGCGAGGAAAGCAAACGAAATGAATAAATAACATAAAAATGATAACAATAATAATAATAAAAGGTAAACAGGTGGGGTAAAATAATAATAATAATAATAATAATAATAGTGGTAATGATAATAATTATGATGATGATGATAATAATAATGATAATAACAATAATAATAATAATAATAATAATAATAATAATAATAATAACAATGATATACTAATGATAATAATGATAACAATAATGATGGTATGATAATAGTGATAGTAATAATAATAACAACAACAATAATAATGATACTACCACTACTACTACTAATTATAATAATAATTAATTAAATTGAAAAATCAGCTTAGTGCGACTTATACTGCAGGAACATATCTTAGCATCTAGAATGCGCATCTCAGCACACACACACACACACACACACACACACACACACACACACACACACACTCACATACACACCCTCTCCCCTCCCTCCCTCCTTGGCAGGTTTTTCCGCACTCCGTCCTCCCCCCCCCCCCCCCCCCCCAAACACCCCTTCCCCTCCGTCCCCTACCCCCTCATCCTGAAAAAGAAAATAAAAAATTTAAAAACACCATCCACCTCCTACCTTTAATTGAATACTTCAAACACAGATCTAGACGAAAACGTGAAGTGCAGCAGTCGCCGGTAGTTTAGGAAAAGTCTGCCATTGTTTCTGCTTCATTTTCAGCCTCTGTGACATGTTCTTGGAATAACGGAAATTGCAGCATGTGATTCCGTTGCACTTGGTGCTCTCTCTCTTTCTCTCTCTCTCTCTCTCTCTCTCTCTCTCTCTCTCTCTCTCTCCTCTCTCTCTCTCTCTGTGTGTGTGTGTGTGTGTGTGTGTGTGTGTGTGTGTGTGTGTGTGTGTGTGTTGGGGTATACTTCTTTTCCTGGCGCGTTCGTCACTGTGGTTTTCAAGTCATTGACCTGTAAATACAAAGCAAACATATGACATCGTCTTTGGTGTGTTGAAAGAAAACAAATCCACGAAACTTATTTGTGAGTATTAATCTCTGTGTGTGTGTGTGTGTGTGTGTGTGGTGTGTGTGTGTGTGTGTGTGGTGTGTGTGTGTGTGTTAAAGTTGTTTGTATTTCTTTTTAATTCGAAGATTAAAGAATTTGAAAGTTGTAAAGTGTACAATATTTTTCAACCATACCTAAAAGCTCAAGAAGTGCTAGCTCTAAAACATAAACTGCATCCGTTAATAAACGAAAACAAACGCCTCTATTCTCTGTTCAGCAGCATACAAATGTCCTCAGTACCAATCATAAACATGTATATTTCATGCCAAACTTATACAGAAAAAAGCCTAAATTAGATTAATACAAACACCCACGTACACTCACATACGCGCCTGGGAAATATGCACGGGACTCCGAGAGAAGGGAAAAGGGGGGGGGGGGGGGAGAGAGAAGGAAGTCTTACTATACATGGAAAGAAAAGTAACATCACCATATTACGGAAGTTACAGAGCAGAATTTGATGACGACAAACAGGAAAAAGCGCGCACACACACACACACGCGCGCACGCACACACACACACACACACACACACACACACACACACACACACACACACACACATACACACACACACACACACACACACACACACACACACACAGGCGCGCGCGCGCGCGCAATCACACACACACACACACACACACACACACACACACACACACACACACGCACACACACACACACACACTTGCGAGCATGCACACGCACATGCACACGCACACACACACACTCTCACACATACATCCACGTACACGCATGCGTGCGCGCACACACACACACACACATACATACATACATACATACATACATACATACATACATACATACATACATACATACTTACATACATACATAAATGCATGCATACATATATACATACATACATACATACATACATACATACATACAAACATACATATGTACGTTCACTGACGCGTGCGCGCATACATAGAAGCATCTGATAGCCTGATAACCTTCACAAATAACTTTTTTTTCAAACTGAACGTGATTTTCTTCGCTAACCGAAAAGAATTTTTTTTTCCTTTTTTCATCCCCCCCCCCCCCCCCCCTCCCCCCCCCCCCCCCCCCCCCCTCACCTCCTCTCCGCCCCACGCCCTTCTCTTAATTCCTCTTTTACTTCCTTTCATGGAAGTGGTTTGGAAGACAACAACAATAAGATATGGACGGATTGACTGACAGACAGAAAACTAACTAAAATTTTCCCCTAACTTCTTTTGGAAGACAACAATAAGGTATGGATAAAAGACAGACAGACAGAAAGGGAACTTACTCAAATTTCCCCCAACTCACTCAAATTTTCCCCATCTAATTCTCTTCCCGACGCGACGCTGTCTCATTCATCGACGAAGCTCCGGATTTCTTTTTGGGGGATGACCACTTCCGTCCGCCCCCCGCTTCTTCCGGGTCCCCGTGTCTTGCGCAGGCCCGCCACAGCAGAACCGGAATTGACGGCAACCGAGAGGCCGCCATCAAGTCGTTTTTGTTATGGAGGGGTTTGGGTTTCCGTTTCCGGCGAGACAGAACTCGCGTGGAAATAGCTTTTAGGCCTAGGCCAACAGACAGAGAGACGAGCGTTACCAAGCGGTGAAGGAAAATGTTTTCAAAATTTTCTGGAGTGCAGTCAAAAAAAATTGATCGTCCTGGTTAATCGATTGGTCTGTAGTTAGTTTGTACTTTGTTTGCTTGGTCTGTTTGCCTGCTGTGTTGGCTGCATTCAATTAAATATTTATTCTGGGTTGAAATCAAATTAATGGTGACTGCAGAAAAATATCAATGAAGAAAAAAATGATTGAATCTTGAAGAGAGAGAGAGAGAGTGAGTGAGACAGACAGACAGGCAGAGACAGATTATGAAGGTTTGCATTAATTATCGCGAATTCCGAAAAATGCATGAATTGTGTAGGGGCGCGCGCGGTGTACAGTGGGGTGGGGGGGGGGGGGGGGGGGTGGGCGCGCGCACAGCGCGCTGTGTGTGGTGTATGTGGTGTGCAGCATTGTGTGTGGTGTGTTTGTGTGTGTGGTGTGTGTGTGTGGTTGGGTGTGTGTGTGTGTGTGTGTGTGTGAGAGAGAGAGAGAAAAGAGAGGGGGAGATAAATCGCGTATCCTTCAGAGGGTTGTTGACCACAATTTCAAGTAATTTATCAGCTCGATTCAGAAAACTGAACGTAAATTCACCAAGATCAAGAGTTTCCCATGCTCCCGAACTTGAATGGGAGACTTGAATGAGATTGTGAATATGAATTGAGAAAGAATCGCGTACGACTCTGTGTTGTCTCTTTTCTGTCTGTTTGTCCTCTCTCTCTCTCCTCTCTCCCCCTCTCTCCTCTCTCTCTCTCTCCCTCTCTTCCTCTCTCTCACTCTCTCTCCTCTCCTCCCCCCCCGCCCCTCCTTATGCGGCAAGCGTGGGGTGTGTGTGTGGGGTGTGGTGTGTGTGTGTGTGTGTGTGTGTGTGTGTGTGTGTGTGTGTGTCTTTTGTGTGTGTGTGTGTGTCTGTGTGTGTGTGTGTGTGTCTGTGTTCGCCCCGCAACGCGCGCACGTGTGTGTACTGTATGGTTGTGTTGTGTGGTGTGTGTGTGTGCGTGTGCGGTGGTGTGTGTGTGTGTATGCGTGGGGTTTGGTGTGTGTGGTTTGTGTGTGGTGTGTGTGTGTGCGGCGCGCGCACGCACCTCTGTGTGTGTGTTTTGTGTGTGGTGTGTGTGGTGTGTGTGTATTTCTTCCTTCTATCCTTATTTCCTCCTTCCTGGATAAATTTGCAAGGTTATCTCCTTCCTTCACCTAAACCCGACTTTTTTTACACAAATCCACTTACATTCCCTTTAGCCCTTCCCTCTCCCCCCCCCCCCGCCCCCCCCCCCCCCCCCCCCTCCCGCCCCCCCCCCCCCCCCCCCCCCCCCCCCCCCCCCCCCCCCCCGTCTGACTGACTGTCTTTCCACCTGTCTGTCTGCTTCTCTCCTCTCTCTCCTCTCTCTCTCTCTCTCTCTCTCTCCTCTCCCCCCCCCCCCCTGTCCCCACCCCACCTTTCTCTTCTTTCCCCTGTTCTCCCTCCCTCTCTTCTCTCCCCCCTCCCCCCCCTCTCTCTCTCTCTCTCTCTGACTCTCTCACTCGCTCTCTCTGTCTCTCTCTCTCTTTCTCTCATCCCCCCCCCCCCACCCCCGTCTCCACCCCACTCCCCTCTCCTCCCCCTATCCTCTCCTGCTCTCTCCTACCCTAAACTCAGACGCCACCCACACACAAACAAATCCTCCACACCCACCCACGCCCATCCTCCACCCACCCACCCCGCCTCACCTTGGCGTGTACGATGCATCCACCTTCCGCAGAGCCGGCTGCTCGCTCACGGAAGCGCAGGAAGCGGAGAGAGGAGGAGGTGGGGGCATCTCAGGGCTGCTGGCACCGCTATCACCCCGTTGGGAGTTCCGTTGGGCAGCACCGGCGCCGTGGAGGTGGAGGAGGAGTAGGAGGAGGAGGAGGAAGGACACGAAGACACAGAACTGCTGGAACTCTCTGGAACTTCCTGTTGCCTCCCTTCCTCGGCTGTGGATGCGTTCTGTTGAGCCTCTTGTTGCTGCTGTTGTTGCTGCTGCTGCTGCTGTTGCCTCTGCTGTTGTTGCAGTTGCTGCTGCTGCTGAAGAAGCAGCATGGAGGACAGCTTGGAGGTGAGGTCCTCAGTGGTGCTGCTGGAGCTGCTGGACGACCTGGAGTGGCTGGCTCTAGAGCTGGAGGTGGAAGA
>CM031611.1:58191571-58196571 GCA_018398815.1 Conus ventricosus
CACTGTTCTGCCCAAGTTGTGCAGTGTTGCTTCTTTTTTTTTTAACAAACTGTTTGATGACGGTATGTTTCCGGATAAATGGACGGAGTCAATAATCATACCTATCTTTAAAAAAGGGGACGCTAATAATCCAAACAATTATAGCGGTATCTGTCTCAGTAACATAAGCAATAAAATATTTGGAATGATAATAAATAACAGATTGCAAGAGTGGGTAAAGTAAAACAACATTACTGGTGATCACTAAGCTGGTTTCAAAAACGGGTATTCGACTGTTGACCATATGTTTACTTCGATGGCTCTTGTTCAGAAGTAGTTTTCTCATATTCGAAAATTGTATGCCACTTCTATAGATTTTGAAAAGCGTTCGATTCCATCAATGGAAATCTTCTTTGGCCAGTCATGATTAAAAGTGGTATTAAGGCAAAACTTTATAGATGTATCAGAAGCATGTATGAGATAGTTAGGGCTAGAGTTCGTTGCCCCCCGTGGGATTGCCGGGGTGTGCCTATGGAGGTGGCACTGCTAGAATTCAGCGTCCCTGCCAGTCACCAGGCATGTCGTAAGAGGCGACTAAGGTGACACTGGTCCTCCAGGTTGGGGTTGGGCACAGGCTAACAACCCTGTCCCTTAAAAAAAATGATTGTTACAGAAACCAATACCAGAGCATCCGACACAGATGGCGACGGCAATGAAGCACACCAGGCAACTGGACTGATGACGGACGACAGCCAAACCCGAGAGGGAGCTGGCGCCCCGATGGTGGATTTGCTGAAGCCGAAACAGAAGATGAGGGTGGGGTGCTGGAACGTCCAGACCTTGTACCAGACTGGCAAGATGCCCCAACTAGTCAAGAGTTTGACAACTACAGCCTGGACATCTTGGGAGTCAGCGAGGTCAGATGGACCGGCACAGGAAAGAGGAGACTGGCGTCAGGACATACCATTGTCTTCTCTGGAAGATCAGATAACCAACACTCTGAGGGAGTAGCACTTCTCCTCAACAGAAAAACAGAAAAAGCATTACTAGAATGGAAACCATTTGGACCAAGACTTTTGAAGGCAAGATTCCACTCCAAATACACCAAGCTGACAGTTCTAGTTTGCTACGCACCAACCGAAGATGCAGATATAGAAGCCAAGGATGCATTTTACGATCAGCTCCAAGCAGCAGCGGAGAGTATTTGCGCCCATGACATGGTGCTGATCCTCGGCGATTTGAATGCAAAGATGGGCAGTGACAACACCGGGAGGGAGCATGTTATGGGCAAACATGGAATTGGTACCATCAACGACAATGGAGAAAGACTAGCAGACTTCTGTGGAGAGAACAACCTGTTGATTGGAGGCACCCTTTTTCAACACAGAGATATTCACAAAACAACCTGGACATCACCAGACGGGACCACCAAAAACCAGATAGATCACATCATAGTCAATCGGAGATGGAGGAGCTCCCTTCAAGATGTCAGGGCCTACAGAGGAGCAATGTTGCCAGTGATCACCCCCCTTTTTTTGGGCCACCGTTTCCTAAAAACTAAAACCCCAAAAACACGGGAAGACAGGCCCGTCAGCAGAAAAATAGACCCTGACAGACTAAATGAACGCCCCCCAAACAAGCTTTCGCTGGGGAAAAATAAAAGAACAGTTTCCCCAGCCCCCTAGGGGAACAACAAGATTTAAACCCAATAGCCCAGTTTCAACCGGGCCTTGGGGAACAGGGAAAAAGGACGGGGTTTCCGCCAAAAGAAGAAGGAAGAGGGGATAGGGAAAGGAACCGGGGAAAAGATAGATAAAGAAAGCTGAAAAAACCAAAATAAACAACCCCAAGCAGAACGCTAAAAAAAGCACAGAAAAGATATCTTTTAAAACAAAGAGGAAAAGAAATGACAAGAGCTGACAAGAAGGACTACATCGGGGAAACGGGCAGATGAGGCAAGGAACACGGGAAAAAGGGCTAAAAAGGGCTGTACAAAAAAAAAAGCAGCTAAAAAATTTGGGTTTCCAAAAAAATGATGTACCAAAAAGGGAAAACAAATGGAAGGCCGTTGGGGGAAAAGGCAGAAAACTACAGCCTGGAAAGAAAAATTGGGAGTCGGTTCAAACCCAAACCCCCCTCAGCTACAGATACCCAAACCCGGGCGGGATGACCGGGACATCTGCCGACCCCCCGACCCTAGAAAAGTGCCCAGCACAAAAAAACAAAAAGAAGGGAAAAGCCCGGGGGCAATGGGAAAGGGCCCAGAAAATGTTGAAAGCAGATATTAATGTGACAGCCCCTTTTCCCTGCCCGGAATCCCCAGACGGGTTTGGGGGGGGAAACGGGCCACCCCCCTAAAAGCGTGGAAAACGGCCCTTATCTTAAAGTTCCCAAAAAGGGAGATCTGAAATTGAAAACAATTTGGGGGCATACCCCTTCTTTCTCTCACTAGCAAGGTTTTTTTAGCAAGGTTTGATGTAAAGGGCTGACGGAAACCCTTAAAGGGGAAAATTCTCCGTCCACAAAAACCGTTTTCCGGCCCGGGACGATCCTGCTCAATCAAAACTTCACTCGGGCGCCGGTTCGGGGAACAGAGAAAAGAGTGGAACACGCCTTTGTACATAAACCCTTCATTGACCGGGAAAGGAAATTTGACAGCAACCACCAGAGTCCTTTGGAAAATCCTAAAGACCCCAGGGAATCCCGCAAAACTTGCCCGGGGTCATTGAGACCTGTACGGGGACTTCACGAAACAAGTGACCCGGGAAAACAGGGGACTCAAAACCCCCCTTCAATGTCGGCAGGGGGATGAAACAGGTTTCCACCTACGCCCTTTCCCCCTTTTCACCCCTGGCCATGGACGGGGATTATGAAAAAAGGGCCACAACAAAGAGAAGGGAATAAAATGGCCCAAACGCCCAAGGGGTGGCAACAACAACACGAAGACTTGACTTTGCTGACAAATTTTGCCCTGATGTCACACCAAAAACCAAAGACATGCAGGAAAAAAACAGATGCCTTGGCAAAACACGGGGAAACCCTTTTGGTTTTAAAGGGCAACACCAAGAAAAAAAAGAGCATAAAAAAAGGGAAAGGAAGCCAAGTCCAAACAACATCAAACGAACGGAGAAAAAATTGGGGAAGTTAGCGACTTCACCTATTTTGGGATCCAAATGAAAAATACGGGGAGGGGGAGTGGGGGAACCGGGGCCGACTTGCAAAAGCCACCGGGCCTTTCCCACTCAGAACAATGGAAGACGGGGAAAAACCGCCTGAAAAACCAATTACGAATTTTCAAATAAAAATTTTTAATAAGAAACCCTTTTTTATGGATCAGAATCATGGGGGGACCCCCAAAAAAACCATCACAACAAACTAATTCTCCAAAAACAGAGCCTAAAAGCGCATTCTACGCATCTTTTGGCCAAAATACCATCCCCAAATGAAAACCCACCAAAGAGCAAAACTGAACCCATCTCAACGAAAATCAAACGAAGGGGGTTGGCGAGGGATGGGCCCATGTGCCCCCCAAACGGGACAACACCCCATTTCCAGAATCCCCTACAGGGATTTCCTGAGGGGCCGAAGAAAAAAGAGGACCCCCCAAAGGAAATTTTGGGGGAAAAAACAGAAAGGGGGAGATGAAGGCCCCAAGGTTGGACAGGGGGCCGCGGAACGTGTTTAAACCGACCAAAACATCTTGGGGTTTTCTGGTCGGGGCCTTAGGGTGCTACCAGCCCCAAAGAGGACTAGATGATAATAGATTTTCTTTGGGGGGATAAACTGACAGATTTTATTAACTGTACAGCGGGGTTTGGGGCAAGGTGATCTTGCAGCCTTTTCCCAAACCCCCCCCTTTTTAATAAAAACGATTTAGAAAGGGAAATTTTGATCAAAAATGGAAAAAGGGGGCTTTCCCCTTAAATTTGGAAATTTTTAAAATTTTTTATTTTTTAAATTTAGATAAAGAAGTGGTTTTGATAGAGAGACCACCGGCGCAAGGATAAAGGTCACCATTATCCCAAAGGGCCAAAAATTTGTAAAAGTCAAGTTAGGGGGAGCTCATGCATTCCCCAAATTTTGACTGAAAACATCGGTAAAAATCCCAAAAAAAAAATCGAAATGATTTTTACGTGATGTTTTTTTTGATCTATTATCAAATTTTCGCAAATTCTTGGGTAAAAAAATTTATGCTGCGCCTCAAAACCTTTTTACGGATTGCCCAGTGGTTTGGCCAAAATTTGAATTGTTCATGTTCCCTTGGGAACTCCCAAATCCCACACCCAAAAACATGACGTTTTCCCCTTTGGGAGACTGAAGGGAAATTTTGGGTTTGACAATTCCAGGGGCCATTCCAAAACTTTTGCCATGTGGGGCAAAATCAAATTTTATGGACTTAAGATGGGTTTTTTTCCTGCTTGAAGCCCCCTCCCGGGCCAAATCAGTGATCCACCCACACAGGGGGAGTGATGTATCCCAAACTTCCCTGTCCCTTAAAGTTTTTTGGGTCACGTGTGTAACCCTCTGCACTCCTGTAAAGATCAGGATCCCTGAAAGGGGGGAACGATGTAGTCCAGTTTTTCCTCTGTCTGGGGGGGGGTGAACAGTGAAATAAACCCCCCCGCTTTTTCCCAAAACCGGGCGTTTTTCACTCACTGGTGTAACCTCTGCACTCCTGTCAGGATCAGGGTCTACTGTACAGATTCCCCCCCACGGGCACTGGGGGCCCCACGCAAAACCCAAACCCCCCACACTGCACCCCCGTCCCCACCTTCGGTTGCCAAAATGCCAAACAGGGGCCCCCCAAACCCTTCCCCAGAAACCCCCAGAAAAAACTGTCGAAGGGTCCTCAGGGCCCCTGCAAAGGACTGGACACTTTGTCTTCCAAAACATCAAACTCGCCCCCCCATCCAAGGCGGGGCCCAAAAAGGGCAGGGGGTTTTAAAACTTCCCGTTTTACCTTTTACCCGAGGGAAAAGCCCGGGTGGTGCATTCCCCCTGTTACTAAACCCCTAAGAAAT
>CM031611.1:58201571-58203540 GCA_018398815.1 Conus ventricosus
ACACACAAACACACCACACATAACCCACAATCAACACGACACACACACCGTATTTCTTTCTCTCTCTCTCTCCACTCTCTCTCTCCTCTCTCTCTCTCCTCTCTCTCTCTCTCTCTCTCTCACCTACACACACACACACACACACACACACACACACAACACACACACACACAATACACACGCGCCGCGCGCCTTCACACTGCACTCCCATGTATGCATACAAGCAAGCACACAAGCACGTTCAATGCACACACACACACTCACACACACACACACACACACACACACAAACACCACACACACTATCACCACGCACTCACGCACTCACGCACACACGCACGCACGCACGCATCACCACCTGAAATGCTCTAACTCCTCTAACTCTAAAAACAAACAACAAAAAAAGTCTAAACTATAATAAGTTGCAACTTACTAAAGACACTTTCCGTTACCATAACCTTTGAAACCTTATCATCTCTGTTACTCGCACAATCTCTGTCCTAACCTCACGGCCCCCCAAGCTGTCAACGCGCACTTTCTCGTCACGCCACTTCACTCGTGGTTTCTGTTTTTTTTTTTTTTTGTTCTCTTTTCTTTTTTTTTTTCTACTTTTTTTTTGGTGTTGTCCGTACCCATACTACTGGTAATAGAGAGAAGAGAGAGAGAGGGGGGGAGAAGGAGAAAAGAAAGAGCAATACAAGAGAGAGTGGAAGAGTGGGGGTGGGTGGGACTAAAGGAGGGAGAGGAGGAGGGGGAGGGGAGAGGGAGGGCCGAAATGACAAGAGGTTGCGAGACGGTCCTGTTATCGGATTGTTGAGCTTACGTGTGTGTGTGTTGTTGTGTGTGTGCGTCGTATGGTGGTTTGTTTTGTGTGTGTGTGTTGTGTGGTGTGTGTGTGTGGGTGTTGACTGTGTTTGTTGTATGTTGGGTGCGTGTTGTGTAGTGTGTGTGATTGTGTTTGTGTTATTGTTGTGTGGTGTTTGTGTGTGTGTGTGTGTGTGTGTGTTGTGTCTTCTTCTTCTGTCTGTCTTCTGTCTTTGGTGTTGCTTTGGGTTAATTAGTTCTTTTTTCTTTGAGTGAAAAACGTTGACATTCTGATTACATGTTTTCTTAAATGTCATACAACCATGATTCATCGACAATAAATTGGTTTCATTAGTCAGTGTGTGTGTGGGTGTTTGTTGTGTGTTGTGGGGTGTTGGTGTGTGTGTTGTTGTTGGGTGTGTGTGTGGTATGTGTGTTTTTGTGTGTGTGTTGTGTGTGGTTGTTTTTGTGTTGTGGATGTGGTGTATTTTTGTGGGTGTGTGTGTGTGTGTTGTGTGTGTGTGTTTTTTGTTTTTGTTGCTGGAATTGTATGAATATTTTGGTATTTTGTATTATAGTATGTGTGGTGTGTTTGTTGGTGCGTTCGTAGGTGTTGTGTGTGTGTGTGTTTGCTGCGGGCATTGCGCGCGCTGATTGACGTACCTGTGCATACCACGTTCACGATTAAAATGAAAAACATCCAGAAATGCATCTCACCCTCTACATCTCTGCCATAAAAGTACAAAAAAAAGTCTCTTTAGACGCCCAGGAAAACCAGAGATAACCAGGAAGTACAGCAAAACCACAGCGGTGTACAACAACCCGACACCTGCGTCAGTCAGGTCAAAGGCCGAGTTTTACGCCCCGTTGGCCTGAGACCCTTAATAAGGACATGATATTCTTCCTGACCGAAGCCTGCATTTTCCGTGGTAGTTGTTGTCGTTGGCAGAAGTGATGTGTCTGGTTTAGGATGTGGGGGGGGGGGGAAGGGGGGAGGGAGTTGGGGGAGAGGGGGAGGCTGTCGTCTGTCACTCTCTTCTCTCTGCTCTGGTTCCGTGTAATCTCCGGTTCACTTCGTTCAGCCGACGGTGGGCGTCGGTTTTCTTCGCCTCTTCTCCCCCCCCCCCCCCCCCCCCCCCCCCCCCCTCAAAAGGCGTGTGTTCAG
>CM031611.1:58243640-58246140 GCA_018398815.1 Conus ventricosus
CATTTGACAATGCATTGTATGCTACTGACGACTTAAATCAAGTGGTATTTATGCTTAATTTGCTTGTTGAAGTGACTGTATGTTTTACAAGAAAAAAAAAAACTACTTGATGTTGATGTATTACATATTTACTCTTTGCTTTATTCTTTAGTAAACAATGGAAAAAATCATCATGTACTATTTATGTCTAACTTGCTTGTGAAGGTGAATGTATATGTATGTGTCACGAGCAAATAATTCTTTAGAAATATATATACACATGTTTTGATTGTGCTGTGAGACAAACCTATTGTTTTCATTAGTTCATTGTCAACAATGGAAAATATGTTTCACTTTTCAATGGACTATAACATTACATGTGGGAAACAAAAACTATGTTTAAACTATGTTTATTTTGTTTACATGTCTATTGAGAAACATTTTACACTTAGAAATATTCTCATTTTCATGAGGGTTTTGAAACATATGATGTGAGACAAAGATCAAGGGGAAAAAAATGTGCTTCATATCGTAATATATAAACACAATTTGTGCTTTGAATTGTTAATATCCCTAATTATTTTGTCCATGAAATTTGTGAAATGTATTTTGTGAGATGTGGTGATCAATTATGAATTTTTTTTTTAGAAAGACTGAAAGTTTGAAATATGCTATTTATGGTGGATCATGATGATTGATTCTATACGTTGATTATTAATTTGGTGAATCATGTGTGATGGATACACATTTTGAGATTCATGGCTGAAGATGTGTTTTAAGTGAAGATGTATATCCTTTTAAAAAAAATTTCTGGAGAAAATTTTTTCACCCAGGATGGGGGGTGTCATGTGACGTAGCCTCACATCAAGGCATGTGACGCTCCATCACATGTAGTTTAGTGATATGAATCATTTCCCATGCCACAACTAAAAGAAGAATATTTATGTGGCTTTGACTAGTGTTAGCGGGCGTCCCCAAATAATTGTGAGTTCACTCATTATACAGAAACAACGTGGTCATTGGGTGAAAGTGACCAACTGAGAGATAGGTTTAATAGGGCTGGTAAGGTGCTGGTCATGTGTTTTGAACACTGAGTATGCACTCACTAGGAGGAGGGAGGAAAAGAATCAGTTTTAGCCCAGCAGATGGCCTAGAGACTCGAACCTGTTAGAACGCTGGTCCTCATGCTGACCAGTCATTACCAGGTGAGCCATAGATAGTTGTGGAAAGCTACAGGGGAAGAAAACCTAAAGAAAAGAGAAAGAAAGAATATGTTGAATTGGGAAGCAGGTTACTTACACGAACCTTATTCGTGTTTCAGCCTTCACCCTTCACCTTTCACCCCGTGAGGTGGTTTAAAGATGGCCATGGTGTGGGGAAACACACGGTAGTTCAGCCCCAGCAAATAAAGACTCCAGGGAGAGGAGTCGGAACTCATATCTCCAGTGACGGGAGAATTCAAGGGGGCGACACGATTTCTGTGAGAGACAGGGATCATGACAGTATGGGGGCGAGTTCATCTCTGATGCGGGTTATGGCATCATGATTGCAGGAATGATTTATTCTCCTTGTCTGGATCTTGGGCTAATGTGATGTGAAGACCATGACTTTACAGAAACTTGTATTGATGTAAATGGGGAGAATTAGTTTATCTCTCATTCTGAAAAAGAGAGATACATGTATAGAATTTGTGTATAAAATTGTTGATGTGATTTAGTAAACTGTTTTCCCGAAGGAGAGGGGGAGGAAAGGAAAAACATTCGGTTAGTGCGCCTTTTGGTTGATTGGAAGGATTGCGTGTGCGTATGGAGTAAATGCTGTCATGAATGCATGTGTGCAAAAGTGACAGTGTGACAGATTTTTACATGTATCTCTCTTTTCATGAGAGATAAATTATTCAAGATTCTATAAAGTCATGGCCTTCACATCACATTAGCCCAAGATCCAGACCAGGATAATAAATAACTCCTGTAATCATTGATGCCATGCCTGCATCAGATATAAGACTCTCTCCATACTGTCATGATTCCTGTCTCTCTCAGGACATCGTATCGCCCCCTTGAATTCTCCCGTCACTGGAGATAATTATGATGAGTTCCGACTCTTCTCCCTGGAGTCTTATTTGCTGGGGCTGAACTACCGGTGTGTTCCCCACACCATGGCCATCTTTAACCACCTCACGGGGTGAAAGGTGAAGGGTGAAAGGTGAAGGGTGAAGAGTGAAGGGCTGGTAATGACTGGTCAGCAGTGAGGACCAGCGTCCTGACAGGTTCGAGTCTCTAGGCCATCTGCTGGGCTAAAACTGATTCTCTCATTCATGAGAGGGGGAGAAGAAAAAAACATTCGGTAGTGCGCCTTTTGGTTGATTGGAAAGATTGCGTGTGCGTATGGAGTAAATGCTGTCATGAATGCGTGTGTGCAAAAGTGACAGTGTTGACATCGTTCGTGTGTGTGTGTGTGTGTGTGTGTGTGTGTGTGTGTGTGTGTGTGTGTGAATGTTGTGTTGTGTGTGTGTGTGTGT
>CM031611.1:58256140-58268640 GCA_018398815.1 Conus ventricosus
TCAGGAGCAGTTATGTCCCTTGATATCTTAATGGAGTGTCCTGCGCGTGCCTGTACCCATCGTCAACACAGCGCAGGCCTCCAAGGGTGGTACAGGACTGCTCTAAAGGCAGGTGAAGACAGTGCTTCTCTGGGTCCTCCCCAGCACCTTCGGGTGTTTCTTTTTTTCTTTGCCTTAACTAGGCTGACCCTGGAGAAAGGTCCAGTGACGGTGAGGAAAGACCCACTGACCACAGGGAAAGTCCTGTTGACAGTGGGAAAGACTACAACTTTGGATTCTCTCTTGAGGGCATATAAGACCGTATGGCGAAAGCTTGGCTGTGTCTGGAGTGGCACTGTCTTCATCTGTCCGTGGGCAGGGGTGGTTGGGTCTGTGGGGTGTGCTCGGCAGCTGGGGGGTGGTTTTTTCGCCGGTGGGCTCTGCAGTCATGAAATACGGGCTGGTACACCCATGGGGGATGCTACTTTGAGGCTGTTATGAGCTGCATCCTGTAGTCTAATTTACCTCTGTTCAGGAGCAGTTATGTCCCTTGATATCTTAATGGAGTGTCCTGCGCGTGCCTGTACCCATCGTCAACACAGCGCAGGCCTCCAAGGGTGGTACAGGACTGCTCTAAAGGCAGGTGAAGACAGTGCTTCTCTGGGTCCTCCCCAGCACCTTCGGGTGTTTCTTTTTCTTCTTTTTATTGATGAGCAGTCCTAGGAAGTCTGTATTTTACGAATCTATCACTTCGACGGACAAAGACAGACAGTCAGGCAGACAGACAGACCGACCTAGAGATAGCTGGGAATGTGTCTGTTCCCACGTGAAATTCTCGCGAGTCACACGGAGGCAATCAATCTTTTGTTGTTGCCACGACAAGTCGCCGTGAAATCTCGCTTAGGTACACAGGCTACAGAATGTCGGCCTATGCCTCCTACGGTATCGTTACTATGACATGCGCACTCCCTGACTTCCGTTTTCCGACAGTGACTATTTCTAGCCGAGAATCGCCGAAACACCGTGGATAGTATTGAACTTTTTTTTTCTTCTTCTTCTTCTTTGTATGTCTCGCTGAAGAACAGTTCTTAGGACACATTGACAATATCAAATCTTAACACTAATTGATGATAAGCTGTGTTTACCAGTAATGGATGTATTGTTTGGTTTCTTGAGAAAAAAAATGATATATTTACAAAGTAAACATGCTGGATAAATTGTGTATGAGCAGGCTGCAGAATATGCATCTTGAAAAAAAAATTTTTTGCTGTCTTTTAAACTTGTTTTTGAACAAGAAACTCAGTTCAGTATTGACAAGCAAGCGCACGCGCGTGTGTGTTCTCTCTTGTGTGTTTTATATATAAATTCAATGAAAATAATTTCGTATGTGTGTGCATGCTATTTATTTGTTTGAAGGCCTCCAACTATTGTGGTAACCAAAAATCGGCATTCCACCTTATGTGCACAACCCAAATTAATAAAATTATCACCTAATCTCTTGATATCAATTTAAAAAAGTAGAGATTAGGAAATTTGTCTGCCAAATAACACGAGTAATGCATTAACAATAAGTCACAATTTATAAATGTTATGTCAATGTAGTCACAGAGGAATGAAATAGAAGATGTGTGTGTGTGTGAGTGCGGGTGATGGGAGAGGGGAGGGGGTGAACGAGAGGGCAAGGTGGAGATGAGTGGGGTGGGTGGGTGGATAGGGGAGGGTGATGAGGGGTAGGGGTTTCATAGAGAAAAATGTCCTGAGTTGGGTTGGTCACCTTTGTTTTTGACCGACTGTTGTTTGTCTGTTTATCTTACTTTATTATTTTTCTTTCCAACATGAATGGCGCTGTATTCATTCTAATATCGCTGTTTACGTACAAATACAGTGAATACTATTTTATTTGTCGCTCTTTTATTTCCTTTCTCATATTGGTTGTGACTTGTGTATGGTGTAATGATTCTGTACATGTCATGGCGGTTGTTAATGTAAAACGTTTTCTCAGCAAGAAGAAAAAAAAAAATTATCTTTGATCAACTCTGAAATAACTAGTATTCCTTCCTCCCTTCATAAACTGTCTCCGTGGATGATGTGATCATTAATGACAGGGTTGACAATAAAAAATTTAAAAAAAACAGTATTTATGAGTGACAGATTGGTCCGATAAAACCATGTGTCGTTCGTCATCAGTGCTCGAATGGTACTTTTAACCGTCAAAAAAAACCCCCAGTAGATAGGGTAAAACCCAGTTGCTGGGGCCGACGATTTCATTCAGAGGGGGAGGCGAGTTAGGAGACAGAGAATGGCGAGTGGAGAGGGATCCGATATTATGGTTCATTGTCCATAAAGCATGCAGTTAGTGCTCATCAAAGAATGCGCGGCAACACGTTTGTTTTTCCCCCCGCGTATGCTGGCTGATACTTCTGCGGACACTCCCTGTATAGACAGGCAAGGATCCCATCTACCCAACAAAGGGTGTAGAGTTTTGTTGTGTATGACCGTTTTTTATCCTGCCATTTAAGGCAGCCATACTCTAACTTCGGCATGCTATTATTCAATGTGTCATCCATAGCAACGGCCAAAATTATCTTCCGAGATGTTATGCGTGCATTCACACACAGAACCTTGGTTTATAGTCTCATTCGAAGGACTGTATGGGAAATGGAGTCAGAACCAATGTTAACTCTGAGGGAAAAATCCTCCTGTACCGAAACGGCCTGGCGGAGATTTGAACCCGCAACCTCAGGATCACCTAGATTACAAGTCCGGTGCTCTACCACTGAGCTATTCCGACCTCGAACAGCAACATGGTAATTATCAACATTCTTTAAAAAAATCCATTTTGATAGAGAAGGGGAAAGGGTGGAGCAAGGGACGTTCACAGAAGAAAGGAAAAAAGATTTTTCCAGCATCAATGAAAAGGGTTTTTTTTCTTCTTCTCTGAGCTGATATTTACGTACACATACCTCCACTTTCATGCAAATACATGAAGACATCTAGTACGTCAGACGAGGTCCCATAACTTGAGTGGAGATAGAGGAAGGAGATGTTAAATGCTTAACTTCTCTTGGAAGGTCAGTATTATAATGAGCAGTGCCTTACTGCTTTGCCTTTCTTTCTACGTAACAGAAACAGTACCACTCTTAATGCTGGGAGAGCTGGAGCATTCATGTGTGGGAACAGATCTGGTAACCACATCTGATCATGCTCTACTATCTGGATGGAGCAACCACTCCATTACCCCATTCCACACACACCACCAACACACTCACAGCATATGCATTAATTCATTGTTTGACCTACACACACGCACATCATTCCTCGTCGTCAAGCTGTGTATGCATTAATTCATCGTTTGACCTACACACACGCACATCATTCCTTGTCGTCAAGCTGCCCTAAACAAACACTTTGGCACAGTTCCATATATCTTTTATTCAAGTCGACATTGTTACAAAATACTCAAAACGGAAACATGGAAATGTACAACGAATTTTCCACATTACAAATCTGTAGTTCTCGCATGGTCATTTTTGTGTACAGTCATGAATGAAGTGGCGATGAATGCAAGTATCTACACATGTTGACGGTATGCAAAATACAAAAAATATTGATCACACTGATCACAACAAATACCACATTGCTGCAAGAACATTCCCCTCCCCACCCCCCACCCCCCCCCCCCCCCCCCCAGCCTCCCTACCCCTTCCTTTCACATACAAACAAGGCAAGAAATGAGGAACAGGCAGTTGTAAAAGCAAACAGAAATTCACCAATTACGTCGACTGCAATAATAATGTACTAAAAATCTCATCAATTCTCTTGCGCTCTTCTTCAAAATGCAATAAATTTTAAAAAGGGGAGAGGGAAAGAGGGGGTGGGGGTGGGGATGTAGAACCCTGACAGCTTTGTTTTTCCTCTTTCACGGTGACCAGTAGCAGAGGGAAAGATGGATGACATGGCATCAGACCGAGGAAAATTCAGACACAACACGGTTCAGGATTCAGTCTTCGTTGAAATGGAATTGAAGAGATCTTTGAATGAACAAAAGAGAAAAGGTCACTGTACAGTTTTATAAAGGTTGACGCTGAACATCGAACTAACACACTCGCACTTTGAACCATCTCACTCACACTGCCTGCCATTCTCTCCATGTTCAGCCTTAACACCCACAATGGTTAGACAATGGAAAGTATGGACCCAATAACAACCAGGACCAGGACTAAGATGAAAAAAAAAAGGGCAATTTCAATTACTCTGCAGAATCCAAGGAGTGATACCAACACTGCAAGACTCGAAGCAAGGAGACTTCTTCTGTTTCTAGACCGTTTCTCTGCCTCCCACTCAAATTCACACATCGTATTATGTTTGACGTTGGTAACACTTTAAGGATGGCACTTTAACTTTTTGGTTTTCAAAACCTGTTCAAGCTTTTGTACTTATCAAATCATACAGTTATACGTAAAAAAAAAAAAAAAGAAAAGAAAAAAGAAAAGAAAAAAACACCCATTCTCCCTAGACGAAGACAAGAACCTGTCTCTTCCTGACAAACAAAATTCAAGACTCAACAGCTAAGTTACTCTAATGACAACCTTAAAAAAAATTTTTTTAAAAACCACTTCCGAGGCTTCATGGCTCGTCACAGCCAGAAATTCTACACTGCCGAGATCATAGAGTGAACCTGCCACAAAATGTTGCACGAAGGAGCCTAATAAGCCAAACAATAATAAATAACCTCAGCAGAGGAAGTGGATACACCACCCATGTGACATCCACCACACACCAGCCTCTCAGACCATTCCCACTACAGGTGAACAGAGATTTCGCACAGGTAAAAAAAAAAAAAAAAAAATCCCTACCTGTCTTACCTCAACACAAAGACAGCAGTGGTGGCAACAACGGCTCATGAACAAACTATGAAAGCAGAGCTGGTGTTCGTCTCACAGATGTCACGCTCTGTAGAATTAATTTAAGAAAACACCGGACTAGAACATGGGCGAACATGTTGCCTCCTCACAGTCATGAATAAGACAGGTTGCCCCCTAAGGTTAACTTGTACAAAAATGATCTGCAGATACAGGGAATGGTTATTCTTTTCACCTACATTTCAACGCTGAAAAAAAAAAAAAAAAAAATTCAATCATGTCTGCAAACCCACGTGACGAGATTTAACATCCTCCCTGCCTTCACCCCCCCCCCCCCCCCCCCCCCCCCCTTCATATCAAAACAAAAAGAAAAAAAAACAAGAAAGAAAGAAGCCTGCTGCAAGTCCACAATGAAGAAGAAATAATGGTCATCAACCGTTTCCCTCAGGACCCAAACAACACAAACGTTATTGCGACCAGTGCAGACTCCATGGATTTGGTTCTTTCGACACCGACAGTGCATAGTGCACATCCGACGAGAGACACGACGCAGATCAGGTCATGGTGAGAGAGGCCTGAAAGGACTGAAGCGCAATGACCGAGGCAATGACGGGGGCTGCACCTAGTCTAACACAATGGTTTCCTTCTTATCACCCTGGGCACTTGTTCCTGCACACACACACACACACACATGGGCCATCAGCATCCGGATGTCAAAACACATCAAATAAATCCATCAGGAAGTAAATCCTGATTAGCAAGTACATACCAGGGATAGGGAACAGAAAAAAAAAGTCAATTGAGAAACTGCAAAAAAAAGGAAAAAAGAAAAAAAAAGAAAAGCATGCTGTGACCAAAAGATTAAGCCGGGCTAGGAATAGGGAATAACAGCTGTGATGAGAATTGAACCGACGACTACCAGCCAGGGGTCTACAGCACTAACCCTCTTTGCCACAGCGACCGGTCAGTATGCAATATTGGTGGTCGATAGTTTTGTTGTCATCTTGTCATCTGAATCAATAAAATGCTCACATCCCTGGTAATTTTCAATAAACGCCAACTGGGATTTCACACTGAAGTGGCTAATGCACAGAGTTAAAAAAAAAAAAAAAGACTTTGATCTTTCAGCCAATGTTTTCCATTATCGTAAACAATCAAGCGCGAATGTTCTGAAAAAATAAGACTGACTTGATCTCTCAGCCAATGTTTTCCATTATCGTAAACAATCAAGCGCGAATGTTCTGAAAAAATAAGACTTAGATCTTCAAACCAATGCTTTCCATTCATCTTAAAAAATCAAGCAAGAGTGTTCTGAAAAAAATAAGACTTAGATCTTCCAACCAATGCTTTCCATTCATCTTAAAAAATCAAGCAAGAGTGTTCTGAAAAAATAAGACTTAGATCTTCAAACCAATGCTTTCCATTCATCTTAAACAATCAAGCAAGAGTGTTCTGAAAAAATAAGACTTAAAATCTTCCAACCAATACTTTATATTCATCTTAATCAATCAAGCAAGAATGTTCTGAAAAAATAAGGCTAAGATCTTCCAACCAATGCTTTCCATTCATCTTAAACAATCAAGCAAGAGTTGTTCTTCCTTGGAATGAATGGGATGGGAGTAATGATACTGAAGGAGCTTGGGAAAAAGAAGAAAAAAAAAATCGTCTATTTATTTTTCTGACAATAAGCCTGCCCAAAAGAGACCATTCCAATCAATACTCCTTCTCTTCTTATCCATTTTGTTCCCTCTTTACAAGATTTACCTTCTAGTGAAAACTTCTTCTCACTCTGTATTTTCAGCAGTTGTTACAGAGATGTAACTTATTCAATACTACACTGCTTTAGTCCATTAACATTTGTGCCAATACTCTGTCTATTCAATACTACACTGCTTTAGTCCATTAACATTTGTGTCAATACTCAATCTGAAAAAAAAAATGCTCCAAAGAAGATGTACTTCCACTTCTACTAATAATTTCCTCAAATTGAGCACACAAATATTCAAAGGCATATGCTCACAAGAAAAAGAAAAAGATACATCAGATGATGCGGGGGGGACCCAAGAAATACTGTCCTCACCTGCCGAACAAACTAGCTGGGAGCAATCCTGCGCCACCCTTCAAAGCACAGCGCAGGCTTCCAGGTGTGGTGCAGGACTGCTCCCAGCTGGTTTGTTCGGCAGTTGAGGACAGTACTTCTCCTCAAATTGAGAGAATGCAAATGTTCAAATGCATACGCTCACAAAATTGTTACTGTTTCTTTTAGGTTTGCTTGGGACAAAAAAAAAAAAAAAAAAAAAGAGGAAACAAATTTTCAAATGGAAGACGGACCTCCACCTACGAGACGCCCCGACTTTCCTGAATTTGAGCTTTGCACACTGACCCTGTGTACCAATGAGCTCAGGCGGTGGGGTGGGGGAGGTGCGTACGTACCTGGCATGGGGCGGGCGAGTTACGATGGGAAGAGGAGGGGCTGGGCTGAGTTGACAGACCGGTCTTCACGGGCAGCTGCTGGCCTGCACACAACCCAGTGGTAAACATCCATTAGGCCGACGCTGTGCTGCTTGCTGTGTGTCAATCAAGTTGCAAAGTGAGGAGACTGCAGGCAGAAAGCTAAATCAGTTTTAAATGTTAGTGGCAGCGCACCACCAAAAAACGCAGACAAACGAATCACAAGACAAAACATGACGCGTTTCGACCTCTTAGGTCTTCCTCAGGCAAGATACACAACACTCAGGACAACGAAAACGAACGAGCAGTCACTTATGAAGGTAAGTGATTGCTCGTTCATTTTCGTTGTCCTGAGTGTTGTGTAAATTGCCTGAAGAAGACCTAAGAGGTCGAAACGCATTGTGTTTTGTCTTGTGATTTGTTTACGTTTTTTGGTGGTGCGCTATCACTGACATTTAAAATTTGTGTGTAAATCAGTCATAACAAAGCTGTGCTTTGACAGGGTTTTGTTGAGGAACCTAGCATGAAACATCTTTCAATTCACCACATGCATAAAACATGACCATCACTGCCATACTAGCTTATGACATGCTGCTTTTGTCTAGAAAGCTGCAATTTAATTATTTTAAACGTCCAAACTTCCAAGCCTTTGATGTGCATTGTACAGCCTCTCTGACGCATCCATACCAATGCACTTTCATGGATACCATTCAACATGCTTGACGATGTAACAGCTGAGTGTTTATCACATATTTTGAGAAGTAGACATGAATAAGGAAAAAACAGAGGCAGTGTAAAACTACACACTTGCTTTCCTCTCCTCTCAAGCATGCAAACTGGCTGTATGGTAGGTGGAAAGACGAACGGGTGGTAAAAAAACACACACACATACATATACACTTACAACTGCAGATATGATATGAACAATCAGAAATAAAAACAAATAAATAACAAACGGCAATATCATAAAATATTTCTCAAGATTCCACAAAAAATTCCAGAAACAAAAGCATTTGGTTGGCTTCATATAATATGCTGCTTTCTGCACACTTGCACCAAACTCACAGCAATTTCACTTATTTTTGATCCGATTCAATTCAGGCAAACTTTCCAAAACAGGAGTACATGGAAATTGTCTATCATAGTTCTTTTCAACTTAGCTTTTCTATTACATATTTTTGAAATCTCTGCAACAAGAGAATAGGAATTGGTGGTGTGTGTTTGTCTCTCTCTCCCTATCTGTCTGTCTCTCTCTCTCTCACACACACACAAAATAGATGTTAGCAGCCAATGGATGAAACATAAAGCAACTGAAAAGTGGCAAACTTTAGTTAGGAAAAAAAAAATGAAACAAAAAACCCCCAAGAAGAATGGCACAAGCAATTCAACTTAAAGGTATCAAATGCAAATGCGAGAAGGTAAGCGAACTTGGGAATTTGAGAAGAAAGTATTCAACAAAACAACAAAAGCACAATTTCAATGAAAAAGCAAAGCAATAAGAACCAAAACTGCCCCAAAAGAGGGTGCGGACAACAGAAGAGAACAGAACAGAGTGGGGACCAGCCGTCCCGTCCTAACAGCCTGTGTACACACCATGCTGCAGGACCCTGCTCACAACGACCACAGGATGTGGAAGCACCCCCACCTGTAAGGCTGAAAAAACCTCGCCCAGTGGAGACTGTTAGCCTCATGCATTAATCCCCCCCCAAACACCAACCACACATCACAAGGCAACCACAGCTTCCCTCAAGCCTACAGCGACGCATGCAAAAGGGGATGTAAGGATGTAACTCTTTACAACATGAGGAAATCACTTGTGATGGCAAGTACAATTGTTACTTGAGTTCAGTAAGTCTTCATAGCCTCGTGCACACCCCAACAGCAACCACACATCACAAGGCAACCACAGCTTCCCTCAAGCCTACAGCGACGCATGCAAAAGGGGATGTAAGGATGTAACTCTTTACAACATGAGGAAATCACTTGTGATGGCAAGTACAATTGTTACTTGAGTTCAGTAAGTCTTCATAGCCTCGTGCACACCCCAACAGCAACCACACATCACAAGGCAACCACAGCTTCCCTCAAGCCTACAGCGACGCATGCAAAAGGGGATGTAAGGATGTAACTCTTTACAACATGAGGAAATCACTTGTGATGGCAAGTACATATGTTACTTGAGTTCAGTAAGTCTTCATAGCCTCATGCACACCCCAACAGCAACCACACATCACAAGGCAACCACAGCTTCCCTCAAGCCTACAGCGACGCATGCAAAAGGGGATGTAAGGATGTAACTCTTTACAACATGAGGAAATCACTTGTGATGGCAAGTACAATTGTTACTTGAGTTCAGTAAGTCTTCATAGCCTCGTGCACACCCCAACAGCAACCACACATCACAAGGCAACCACAGCTTCCCTCAAGCCTACAGCGACGCATGCAAAAGGGGATGTAAGGATGTAACTCTTTACAACATGAGGAAATCACTTGTGATGGCAAGTACAATTGTTACTTGAGTTCAGTAAGTCTTCATAGCCTCGTGCACACCCCAACAGCAACCACACATCACAAGGCAACCACAGCTTCCCTCACGAATACAGCTACAGGGTTTCAGACCACATGCAAAAGGGATGGAACTCTATACAATGTGAGGAAATCGCTCCTGATGGCCAGTACAATGGTGACTGGAGTTTATTATGTACTGCTTTGCAAGAGAACAATTTCAGACTGCCAGTTAGCTCTGTGTGTGTGTGTGTGTGTGTGTGTGTGTGTGTGTGTGTGTGTGTGTGTGTGAGTGTTTCTCTGTGTGTGTGTGTGTGTGTGTGTGTGTGTGTGTGTGTGTGTGTGTGTGTGTGTGTGTGTGTGTGTGCATGCGCACATGCGTGTGTGTGTGTGTGCATGCGCACATGCGTGTGTGTGTGTGCGAGTGCAGAAGAAATTCTTGCATGAAACCACATGGGAAACATTAGTTTCCTGCTGTTATTGTTGCGAAGGTTAACAATACGTTCACTTCTTTTTATTCACAGGCTGATCAAATTGGCTTCTCCACACACCAAATTTCTGAGACTGGATTCACATCTGATGAATTCAGAACTTTTACTGAAGAGGTATGATCAAATCCAATTACTGGATTCACATCTGATGAATTCAGAACTTTTACTGAAGAGGTATGATCAAATCCAATTACTGGATTCACATTTGATGAATTCAAACTTTTACTGAAGAGGTATGATCAAATCCAACTGACACCACCAATTTGTTTATTTCTCTTCTTTTTTTGTTTTTGTTTTTTCGCTTTTATTCCAGCTCGTATCCATTCATAACAGCAAGTGATTTATCAGCATGTATCCGTTATGACAGAGTAATAATGACTGAGGATAGTCCAAGATTAAGGACAACTCAGTGGCCTGAATGATGGCGAAACAATAACAACAGCTCAAAAAAGCAGTATTTGGACTGATAAGTATGAGGAAAAAAAAGTAATGGGTGCATGACTGAAGCTTATTTGCAAAATCACCTGTTGATTAAAAAAACGTGAATTTTTTTTACTTTTTAACACATTTTTCTTTTCTTTTCTCTCTGTTCCTCCCTTTCCTTCTGTTCTTTGCAAACTTCTGGTATTATCCTTGCATACTTATTTTTTTTCATTTCAAGGATGGTTTCCGGAGATGTCCGGACCTCTCTCTCTTTCTTCCTTTTTTTTTTTTGTTATCTTTCTGTTCCATATGGAGAGAAAGTGTCACTACACCAAACATTAGCACATAAATAAACCTCGACGCTCTTATCAAACACCAAAACATTAAAGTCAGCAAGAGAATGTCCATTAGAAGCAATACAACATACAGACTTGCACGGGGTGCGCGAGAGTTGTTAAAAAAAACACACACACACAAATAATTTCAACAATAAAAAAAAATATGAAGAATATGACAAAATAGTATGATCAATCCTGAATCCCAATCTGGCAAATTTGCTGGATCTCAACAGCAGTCACATTCATGACCCATCCTCGATCCCAAATTAACTAGTGCGTGTATGTCAGAACTGGTCGCAGTCACGATACTTCCTTAAAACCCAACAAACAGATCCAGCCCAACATCCCAAACTCCCACACATACAAACCAAACCAACCACCATCACCTCCACAATCAAGGTCACATCCAGTACTCACCTGACCCTGACGGTATCTGCGCTCCAGCCATGACAGCGGCAGCTCCGGGCAGCTGGTTGGGTTGACGAGGCGGTTGAGGATGTTACGCTCCGACATCTGGAGGCGCTGGGTGACGGGAGGCACGCGGGCTAGAGTGGCTGGGAGACGAGCCACATCCTGCTTCATGTCGCTGAGCAGTTCCTCCAGCTGGTTCAGCACTGTGGGGTCAAAGGCTAAAAGGTCAGCGTGAACATCGTGACACTCACTGAGTAAAGGTAACACTAAGTAGGAAGAAACTCTAGGGACAGCTTGACAGCAGAAAGTCCTCAGAGAAGAAACCCCCCTCAGACAAGTGCTTCAGCCCTGAACTCCTTACACTCTTAAGGGGCTGGGCCGCATCCAGGTCATGACTCCCCGATGTCCTTCCACTGCAAACTTTTTTTCGTTCTTTTTTTTTTCCCTGGCACTACCGGGATTCAAACCTGCAACTTTGGATAGGTGGGTGTCTCTAGGCGCACCTTTTTCAGACCGATGTCTAACCCCACTACTAACAGGACACCTGTTCTAAGCTGGGAAACGCAAGCCTTATGAAGTTCACTTTTGTTCCTCCTCGACCAGCTCAGGCTGGAACTTTTTTCAGCTGTCTCTGCCACTGCCTTCATGGTTCTAATTATAACAATCAGAATGATAACCCGGAGGGCATTTGGGAGAGCTCAGATCTCAAAATCGTACGAAACCATGATCTGCCCATCCAGGCAAATCCAAACCAAAATTTGATGGGTCTGCCCTTTGGCCTCACTCCATCTTTTCCACTGAGTTTTGATAAAACCAGTTCTGTGGTTTTTGCATAACGTTAGCTGAATGACTGTGAACCGATCCTGGATCTGTCTTCGACCAGGATCTGCACCAATGTTTCATGGCACCATCAGGCATGGGAATTGGAAAATTCAAAATCAGCTGAAACTACGGGGGTCCGGGGGCATGCTCCCCCAGAAAAAAATTGAAATTTATGGTAAAATCTGTGCATTCTGTGCACATAATTCCTTTAATTTTAA
>CM031611.1:58273640-58346140 GCA_018398815.1 Conus ventricosus
AAAACACTCCCCACAAGTATGTATACATTCACAAGAACTGTTTGCATTCACATTTAGGTTGCTAACATTCACACAAAACATGTCCAAACTGACACAAAGCGTCGCAAATTCATTCGTAAGTCTTCACACAGTACCCAAAGATTCTGCCCGAGAATGTCCACATTCCCACAAAGTATGTCCAAGTTCACATTCACACAAATGTAAATGTTCACGAACTTTCACACTCAAAACATCCACATTTTCAAAAAGTATGTCCATATTCAAAGAAAGTATGCCCATGATCACATAAGACATATTTATACAGTTCACTCACAAACGTTCAGAAAAATCTATATCCACATTCACACAGTTTCAGTTCTTTGTGATGGAAGCCCCGTCTTTACAAAAAACAAAATAAATAAATAAATAAAATAAAATAAAAGAAAGTATGACCACACTGACACAAGATATGAACCCCAGTAACCGACATTCACTTAACCCTCTTGCATTCGTTTCGCCCGTATCCGGCCGCTGTGTTTGTCTCCCCTGCTGTTCGTTCCGGCCGCAACCGGCCGTACGTGCCGCGTTACTTTCCCTCACACACTGCGAGCTTGTTTTAAGTCAGGGCTGGCCAAAATAAACGTGCATCCCTGAGAGGGTCCAATGAAATCTTAGCAGTAGTATGGGGTGTGGGAAGCAATTCAGTCACAAAGACTAGGGTCGTGAACTGACCGCATTCCATTGCTGCAGACGGCATCGCCTTGTTTCTGAAAATGGCGTCTGCTAGCGCTTCTACTGACGGCGATTTTTTGGATTATACGAAAGAGGAGTTGGATGATATATTACAAGAAGTAGAAAGATATGAAAGAGAGGAGTTAAATGAAAGTGATGTGGATGTTTGAGAGGAAGAAGAGGGAGAAGAAAGCGAAGAAAGTGATGAAGATGATGATGCGCCTTTGTTTGCGTTTGTGACCACGTGGCGACCGGCGACTTCCGCACCTGTGGTTCAGCCTTTTGAGGAAGAGACTGGGCCAAATCATGATTTGCCAGACACAGATACACCTCTGGGTTATTTTTTTCTCTTCCTGCTGCAGTTGTTTTTTACTACAGCTGCTTACCAGACGAACCTGTACGCCAGGCAGCAGATGGCAAAGCGGGGACAACCTGACCTACTTTGGCAGGATACGACACCTGCGGAGATGCGCGCATACTTAACTGTGCTCGTCATAATTGGGATCAAACGTCAGCCAAGACTCTCGTGCTACTGGTCGACTGATCTTCGGTTTAGCGAGCCACGGATCAGTGGGGTGATGTCGAAAACACGGTTTCTGCCATGCAGCAAACATGGTAGAAACCATGGATAAAGAGTAGTGTTTACCATATTGGTGACATGTGACAGTGGTGACACCCTCCTGCCGTGTGCGACCAGACACCACGTTAGAGTGTAAAGAATGGATTTTACTTCTTTCTGTGACTGTGTATATTCCGGTGTTAAAAGTCGTTAAGTAGTGACAAACACACCTTTTAGGACGAAAAAAACCCCCGTAAAGTTACCTGGCCCCATGTTTGAGTATGTGACAATCATGTGACACTTAGTGACACCCCAAACTGGATTTACTGAACCAGGACTGCTGTTTACAAGTTGAGGTAGGACACCCTTTGATGATTTATACTAACAAATGCATGCCGACAATGTTATTGTCTGTCTGGTGTATTATAGTAACATTGTCAACGTTTGATGTCCCACTGTTTTGTGACAAACAGGGTGACAATGACACCCACATGCATCCCAAACATGTGACATCTCTGCATTATGAAATATGATGTATTAGAATTTTGTATACTAAATTTGACAGCGCTGCAATGGAAACTTTGTCCACTACAGCCTTTCAAAGGCAGTAGGTGAGTTTTAGCTTACATTTCTCAAAACAATACGAATACTAGGAGCAGTTCTAGGCTGGAAAATGCGAATGCAAGAGGGTTAAAGTATGACAACATTCACATACTGTACGACCACATCCCAATAAAAGAACACCCACTCTCTCTGCATTTCTGACTCCGCCACCAGCTTGCCACCCACCCCCACTCCCCTCCACCCCCCACACTGTTGACACTGTGTTCTGACCTTTATGAAGCACAGCATTGGCAGGTTTGTTGCCACCCAGAGATTCCTTGGACAGGTGCTGGTGACTCTCAGCAAGGCACTCCAATTCAGCAAATCTGTACAACCACAAACCACATTGCAGCAACACTAACCCCAAATGCACATCATCTTCTCTCACTAAAATGACTAAACAAGGACACTGCAGCGTGAAATAACAATGCTCCGAGTCACTTTAACGGTACAGTATAATACTCGGCGAGTAAATCATAAATGACTTGACAAGCAATCGATTTTTTTTTACCTGGCATGCAAAAACTTCTTCATGGTTTCTTTATTTTTAACCAGGCATTAAAATTTCCTCATTAACCTCAGGTCATGTCACACACACACTTTCTGAGGACGGAACAAACCGAAAATTCTTAAGCCTTCAACAATGGTCTTACTTTTTGCTTTGTTGTATTGAAGAACAGGAGGTACACTGTATTAGAAATAAACAACAGCCAGGGAGAAGGAAAAAACAAAAAACTCTGCAGGACCACATTTGCCACAATGAAAGCAGTGAAAACAGGTTCTAATAAAAACTTCAGAAAGCTCTTGAGGGGTGTTACTGAATTCTAAACACCCCATGAAAAAGAACTCCAGGCCAGATGTCATAAGATTCTCAACACCCAATGAAAAATAAAAGGGATGTTATTACATTCTAAACACCCAATGAAAAATAAAGGCCATTAAAAAAAAAAAAATTTTAAATGCTTCAGAGGACAGGTGAGTGCAGGTGTGTGGCACTGACCTGGCGTTGAGAGCCATGGCAGGGTGGGCGGGGTCCTGGGTCAGGTTCAGGTAGGCCGCCCGTCTCAGCTGTTCTTCTATCACCAGCGCTTGTTCCAACAACTGATCACACACACACACACTGATCGTTTAGCTTTAGAATTTGTGATTAAAACATATACCAGTGTGCATCTGTCTCTCCCTCAATGATCATTCAAAAATCATTAGAACTATGAATAATGTTTGTGCAGTTGAAAAGAGGAGAAAGGAAGGGTGAAGTTTGTATGCAGGTAGTAGGTATGTTTGTGTCGGTATAAATCAGGGATGAAAACAGTTTTTTTAAAAAAAGAGGAGATTGGCGGGGATCTGGGGGTTCACCATGGGCCCCCAGTGGGGTACATGGGCAACAGCTCAGCGGGGTCAGGGGGCGGCGCCCCCTGAAGCTGAAGCATATTTTGTATTAAATATGACATAAAAATCTTTAGAAATCACTTTCTTGCTTCTAAACAACTCATTCTATAGATCAGCTTTCAACACCATGAAGACTGAGACTGATGTGGAAAGAAACTATGTCAATTGAGACAAACATTAATGATGAATCCTCAGAACTCTAGCTAAAGAAAATTTGACAAACAGTGCTTTCAGGACATAAAGAATAAGGCCTGTAGATAAGTAAATCAGAGTGGGAAATCAAACTAAGTAAATCAGATGTATGAAAACGACTGCTGGACTTCAATAAACACAATAGAAAAATGATTACTTTGAAGTCCTTTAAAAAAAAACTGAAGCTTTTGGGCCTTAGACCCTTAGTCAGGAAACACTAAACACAAAAAAAAAACATAAAAGAACAAATGACATAAAAACAAACTGATGTCACAACAGTACACCCCCCCCCCCAACTTCCCTCTTACAACTAATCATACCCCCCCTCTTGGCAAGTGTGTGTGTGTGTGTGTGTGGGGGGGGGGGGGGGGGGGGGTGATTGGTGTGTGTGTGTGTGTGGGGGGGGGGGGGGGGGGGGGGTTGTTTGTGTGTGTGTGTGTGTGAGGTGGGGACGGGGGTGGGGGCGAAGTGTGTGGGGTATGTGTGTTGTGGGGTGAGGGTGGGGGTTGGGGGAGAAGGAGGAGGAGTAGAGGAAGTATATAGGTAGTGGGGGGAGTGGGCTGGTGGAAAAGGATTTCATAGGGGGGCTGTTAGCAGACACCTAACAAATGTAGCAAACGTTTGCATTATACCAGGGAAAAAGTGTTACACAATACTGTTGTGACATCAGTTTATTTTGATGTCATTTGTTCTTTTATATTCTTTTCGTCACTTTGACGTTTTTCCCTTGCTTTGAAGACTCTACGAGTGGAAGTACTTAGAGTAGGAGTCAAACTATCTTTGGAAATTAAACGTAGATTGTTGCATACCCAATGATCTGAAAACATGCTGTAATGGTGTGGGAAACTCACACATTTTCTGTTGGTGACTGGGACGCTCGATGTGATCTCTGATTGCCACAAAGCCATGACTACCAAAGTAGACACGTTTTTGGCAAGGCTCGCAAAACACTTCAAATTTGCCGTCTTTGTCATGTTTCATGGGTGAAACCTGGGAAAATTGAAAATCCTGAAAGGTGGGGGTCCAGGGGGCCGGGAGGCCTCCTGGCGGGGTCAAGGGGCAGAGCCCCTTGTCGGGGGTCAGGGGGCGAAGCCCCCTGAAGCTGAAGCATTTTTACATTTTCGTTATTAAAATCAGACCATTTTGAGGTACTTTCAGCATGTTTTTATAAGTGAAATATGACTAATGTTGTGTCCCAGAGTAACTTATGCTGCTCCCCCCCCCCAAAAAAAAAAAAAAAAATTAATAAATGAAAAGAAAACTTGTGAATCATAAAGAATAATAAAAATCACTAAACCAGCATAATTTTGTATGTTATGCAGAATTTACTTACAGACTGGTGCATTACTTGTCCAAGGAGAGAGAGAGAGAGAGAGAGAGAGAGAGAGAGAGAGATTGATCTTTAATACCCAAGGATGAAGATTTTAGGCCAAAGCCTAGTCTTACAATCTGTCCTTGTCAAGCATACATTATTTCAGCACATATCATTCATACAGACAATTCAACATAGCAACATGATAAGAGAGAGAGAGAGAGACCTACTCGTTTTTGAGTGAACCAGTATTTTAGGAAGAAGAAGAAGAAGAGAGAGAGAGAGAGAGAGAGAGAGAGAGAGAGAGAGAGAGAGAGAGAGAGCGAGCGTTGCCTACCTTTGCATTTTCCTGGTGTTTCTTGTATTTGGCCATTGCTTTTATCTTCTTGAATATCGAGTGCGACCCCTTGTTGCTAAATTTGCTCCAGGGGCCAACAGTCTGAGTCGCACTGTTTTATGGTATTTTATTTTACTTTTTAACATGCGCGCTGGTGACCTACTCGTTTTTGAGTGAACCGGTGTTTTAGGAAGAAGAAGAGAAAGAAGAGATTTGACATGCTTTTTGAGTGCCGTTATGCCAGAGCTTCCATACTTGATGTCCTGCAAGCAGACGATGCACCGGGCAACGCCAGCAGCTGTGGTTTTGCGGTGACCAAGTCAGAAATGTGTCGCCCTTTCCCATTTCGCCATCATTGTCCGGACCTCTTTCGTCCAGCCATCGCCAAGACCATTTGTTGGGGACAGAAGCATCGATCAGCGACGTGTCTTCATTCACAGCCACAAACGGCATCGTGCTCAAAGAAGACAATGAAGTGCAGCAGATTCAGACTAGATCTAGGTCGACGGGATCGTTTCGACGTGAAGAAGATCGTTGCGACGTGAAGACGTGCGACGTGAACACGCTGTAGGCTATCGTGAAAATGGCGCAAATCGAAAGACAAGTTTTGCAACAACTTGGACGGCGCATGCGCGAGTTGTTCAAGAACACAGCTTCACCGAAAACTACCCAAAAAAGGAAAATCGACCACAACGAACGCCGATGTCCGGATTTCCGGACAAACGACCAATACGAAATCCGGATTCCGGATTTTCCGGACGTGTGGTTTCACCCATGATGTTTTCTTATTGCATCCGCGACTCTGCAGTCACACACGTCCTTCTGCTGCCACTCGGTCTTCTAGTGGTTCAAATACTTCTTTCTTTTTTTTTTTTTTTTTCGTTTTGTTTGCACTCACTAGCGGCAAACTCTCACTGTGAATCGACGCCATGATGATAAATGATACTGGAAGGAAACAGAATGAGAACTACGCCGTTTGAGAACATTACCGACAGAGAAGAAATTCGCTGTGCAGACAAGTTGAGATCGTTTCTGAGCATCATTCTTCGAATAATTTTTCGGCAGAGACTTTTTTTTCGGCGGAGATGCGAAAAAATAACGGCGGAGACGGCGGAAACGGCGGAGGAGTTTTCATCCCTGATAAATGCACTTGTGTTTAAATAAAAAAGGAAAAGAAAAAGGAGGAAAAGGACTGATCAATGGCCATCTTTCAGGCACACTTGTGTCGAACTATATCATACATATGCTACTCAATAAGTAACTGATGGAATTTTGACTGTAACAAAAAAAAAGAGAATCTGGACTTGTCCAAACCAACAAGAAAGCCTGACCTCACTGACACTTACTTTTAAATATACATCTACTTTCTTAAATCATTCACTTCTCTGATAAGTTTTATAGTTCATCCCTTCTTTACATTAATCATTAAATGATTAATTCTAAATCACCAAACCACCTGCACAAGACGTAAGTTGGACTTTAATCCAGAACGCAGCAAATCATCTACTGTCACCGCACCTACCTTGAACCGTCGTGCCAAGAACTTGTTCTTGATTTCCAGGAAGTTGCCCTTGCCCTGCTCGCTGATGAAAGGTTCATTGATGATCTGGAAACGCAGGTCATTCTGGATGTCCTGCCAGCGCCCATAACCATGACTACCGCAAGGTCAAGGCCAACCAACGGATCCCAGAGATAGAAAAACAAGCGCACGCTGCATAATGTTGGCGAAAACTATTTCTGCATGAACGTATTGATAAAAAAGATGTTGTTCAGAACAAATGAGTATTATGGAAAAAATCTATGTCTGTAATAAATTGGGAAAAAAAAGGAGAAATTACATACACACATACATAAACATATATATATAAACAGGCAACAAATGATTGAGATATGAATGCATGCACAGGCTCTCTCACACACACACACACATTCATCAGCATCAACGAAACAGGAAAGGATACGTGACAATTCCAGTCAAGAGCCAGTAGTCATGGCGACGATGCCACACCTCATGCTCGCGACCAATCTGCAGTGCCCTCTGCTCATTGGCCCACAGGGTGTGCAGCTCGGTGAACCCGCCATCGGCAATGTTGAACATGAACTTCTGCGACGTCTCGTCCTCCTTCTTCTCGCCATCCTTTTCACCCTCCTTCTTCTCCCCTTCCTTCTTGTCCCCTTCCTTCTTAATGCCGTCCTTGTTGTCCTCCTCTTTCCCCTCCTCTTTCTTTTCACTGCTCTTTTTCTCTTCGTCTTTCTTCTCCTCTGTCTTGTCTTTGTCTTTGTCTTTGCTGTCCGTGTCTTCTGCTGCTTTTTCTTCCTTGACCTCCGTTTTCTTCTCAGCGTCGTCTTTCTTCTCTTCAGCTTCTCCTTCTGGTTTCTTCTCCTCATCTTTCTTGTCTTCTTCCTCGGCTTTTTCTGTCTTTTCTTTCTCTTGTTCGTCTTTGTTGTCCTTCTCTTTAGCCTCTTCCTCCTTGTTGTCTTTCTCTTCTGTAAGAAGAAACAGAAAAATGTGAAAGACAACACAAAATGTTTTCGAATCTATATGTATATGAATATATATATATATATATATACAGTAAACAAGTGGGGTATGTTTTGCTCCCATAAGGAAACCTAACACAGAGTAACTTTTATTCAAGACTGGCACAGCCTTTTAAACTTTTTCCCCCACTATTAGATTGTTCGTCTATGTATTTGTCTGACTTTATTCAAGTTTAAAAGGCTGTGCCAGTCTTGAATAAAAGTTACTCTGTGTTAGGTTTCCTTATGGGAGCAAAACATACCCCACTTGTTTACTGTTTATCGTTTACTGTTCCCTACCTCATTTCATTTCCGATTTTGCTTTGATTAAATTGAGGTTATTTGTATTTGTTTCTGTCCGTCTGTGTGTTTGTCTTTTGATCTCCCTTGCATCTTTGGGTGGATCCTCAGGCGTAGGCTCAAAGACTGTCCCCTACATTTTATATTATTTGCATAATGTCTTTAGTTTTACAGCAACTTTTTTTCCTCCCCACACTTTCGTTTGGTTGCATTTACTACTCTTCGCTGGCTGCTCTGGGGGTGCTATTGGATTCTTTTTTGCACCCATGGTGGTGAGAACACCACAGTATTATGGACTGTGGTGTGTCTCTATTTGACGCCGGGAGCGCAGACACAACCAGCCGTGTCTCCCTGATGAGTCCCGATCCAGCGGGCGAAAGGCCTCGGAGCAGGCAATACAAATATATCTGCCTTCAAAAGGGATTGCGATGGTTCCCTTATGCAGCTAGAGAAGAGTTTTCATATCTGTAACATTTTTTTTTTTTTTTTTAAATTTCATTTTCCCAGTTTCTCCATCTTCAAACTCCCCTCCCCTCTCCCCTCCCCTCAAGTCCAAATCTTTGCCAGACAGTTCAGTTGTTGGCCTGCGCTTGTTTTTTCCCCCACTATTAGATTGTTCGTCTATGTATTTGTCTGACTTTATTCAAGTTTAAAAGGCTGTGCCAGTCTTGAATAAAAGTTACTCTGTGTTAGGTTTCCTTATGGGAGCAAAACATACCCCACTTGTTTACTGTTTATCGTTTACTGTTCCCTACCTCATTTCATTTCCGATATATATATACATATACACACACAAGCTTTTTCTTCCTCACATACACATGCACGGATAACAAGTTTTTGTCACAGCAGTACACATACTGTATAAGCAAGCTTAATCGACAACTCCTACAAATTAGATCTGCTATAGTATTCATTGTACAATTCAGCGCTTTCAACACACACAAAAAACCCCAAGACATCCATTACAAATCACCTGAATCCTTGCACAAACTGCAGTTGCACCTCCCAAACAAATGTGAATGTAAAAACAGCATATCAAAACTTAAGTGCTTAAACAGCAATTCCCCCCATTCTGCCACTATCTTTTGCACACTCCCCCTGGGAGGCAATGTGTTCACGTGCATCTGTGGATATGTCCGACCGAGTATCACCAGGATGACACAATAATGACTGAACTAATGAAATTGGTGCAAAGATCGACTACTCTCTAAGCACAAACTCATCACAGTTTGCTGCAGATCTGTGGCGCCGACAATGCAGATCAAAGCGCAGATCCAAGAGCTGTTCACCTTTAGTGCGTAACCACCACTCCCTTAAGCGCTCTTCTAGTCTGATTGGTCCATATCTTAGACCCACATTCTCCTCGTTGGTATACTTATTGGAAATTCCCCAGATTCTACCTTGATCTCTCTCTATGGGATTCCAACAGACTTCCCCAAACAAAACATTTTAAAACTGTTGAAGCATTTTTTAAGACCCTTTAATAATATAAAATTGAAAAACTCTACTACAGAAAATATAAGCCTTTATGCTTATACTTCAGTGGTTTCACACAGTCACTTCAGCAGAGTTCAGGTAAGTCGTAGCAGACGACGATAGGGAGGTGGACACTTCTGGCAGATACAAAAATGAACTTAAATTTTGTTGAATGCTTATTAACTGGTAGAGAAGTTTTGTGATTTTCTCACTAAAATCTATATTGCTCCATCAAAAACTTCATCTTCAAGCACTCTACAGTATCTACATGCACTAGTCTAAAACTTTCTAGGACTTTTTCAGTCTAAAAAACCTTTTAGATCGAAGGACTTGTATAAACCCCTCTCCACCTACACAAACACAAACCTACACACACACACACTTCCATAATCCTCCCAATCCTTGCAGCACATTCCTTACCTTCTTTTTCTTTCTCGTCCCCATCTTTCTCCGTCTTTTTCTCAGCGTCAGTCTCCATAGGTTCTTCCTTCTCTTCCGCCTTGTCCTCGCTCTTCTTCTCCTCCTCCTCGACCTCCATCTTCTCTTCTTTCTTCTCGACTTCTCCCTCTTTCTCTGCCTCCGCCTTCGAAGCCTGAGGAAGCACACACATACACACGTACATGTAGCCTTCTCATAGCTTTGAAAACGTGTTGGCGGGCTCAGCCAATAAATCATATCCTTCATATGGGGCTTCAGTTTCTTTTCAAAAGAGAGTCTCTGGAAATGATTTATCTACACACACACACACACAAAACCTTTTCAAACAATGGGGGAATTCCCGTGTCAAGGTGGTGGTGGTGGGTACGTAAACAAAAAAATTAAAATAATACAGATAAAAGAGTTGAAGAAATTCTTATGTTTATGAAATAACTGGATCACCTACTCCTATTGGAAAACTCCAAACAGGACTCCTAAAACATCCTCTATGGCTGGCACAGCTAAAATAAACAAAAAAAAACAAAAAAAATCAGAAACCACACAAGCTTCCTACCTCCTTCTCTTCCACCTTCTTCTGCTCCTCCTCCTCTGATTTCTTCTCTCCTTCTTCTCCCTTCTCCTCCTTCTTCTCTTGTTCGTCCTTCTCTTCTTTCTTCTCCTCTTCTTTCTCCTCTCCTTCCTTCTTGCTGTCGGCTTCCTTCTTCTCCTCTTCCTCCACTGCCTCTTTCTTCACTTCCGCTCCTTCCTTCGGTTCTTCCTTCACGGCTCCGTCCTTCCCAGAAGCCTCCTCTGCAGGCTCCGTCTTGATCTCCTTGGAATCCTTGGAGGCAGCGTCTGCCTTGGCGTCCTTCTCTTTCTCTTGCTTACCCGCTTCAGTTTTGGGGCTGGCGGCTTTGGTCGATTCCTTCTTCAGTTTTTCAATGGCATCCAGGGCTTTCATGTACGGCATACTGTGCGTTCCATTGATGGCCTCGAATTCCTGGACCTGCAAGGTATGGCAGGTAATGTTGCTTATAGCCCAGCTGACCGCAAAGGGCCATATCAGGGCTGTCACCACGTTGAAGTCAACTCACAAGTCATTCATTCACACCACTCTTTAAAATACATCTTCTAAAAACCCACCCAAAAATTTGTTCAAAATCGTTCCACTATAAAAATCTCAGATCCAATGAAAAATGTTAATCTCTTTCAAAATCCTGGACCAGCAGTACAATTAGTTTCTCTCTTTTCGTCTTTGTGTAGGTTTATATGAAACAGCAAGGGAAAAAGGAAGACAAGGATAGAAGGTGGGGGTACAGGAGGAGAGGAGGGAGGGAGGTGAGAGATAGGTGGATGGAGAGAGAGTGAGAAAAGGGGCAAGGGAGGAGTGGGAGGTGTGTGGTGCGTGCGTTGTGTGTGTGTGTGTGGTGTGTGTGTGTGTGTGGGGGGGGGGGGGGGGGGGGGGGGGGGGAGTCAGGTCAAACTATTCAGACATTCTGCATCCAGTTTCTGTACTTCAGAATCCATGAAACTGAAATGTTTAACATTCAATATCTGACTGTTAAACTTATCAAAATGGCTTTCCCCTGTGATCAGTGCACACAGAACTGGAATGTTTGCTTGGTATAAAAGTGAAAATGAAAATTTCATGTATTATTAAAGACACTACTCAAGCACTAAAATCATGTCTCTCGCAAGACTTTACACCGATTATAAAATCTAACAAAAGAATCTGCCCCTTTCCCCTAACCCCAAAAAGATCTGCTACCTCTAACATAGTTTTAAAAAACAAGTCAATAGGCAAATCAAAGACGCACTATCCTTTCTCTTCACTTCAATACTCCAAAAAGGAAAGGGCCAAACCTTTTTCCTGACTAGCGACATGATTCCAATCCTGGTCAGGACGTGTTGCCGTGACAGCCCTTCCCGAGGCACGCCATCGGCGAAGGTCTCGGCATTGTCCGCCCCTGGCTCACACAAATGGCGCATAAAGAGCGAGACATAGGCCTTGAAGACCTTCTCCGTCTTGCCCTTGAGGTCACGCACCAGCCTGAAATCATAGGGACTGTTGCAAGTTTCATACCTCAATGTAATTCAGGGGGGGTGGAGACGTCAGTCTCCTGACAACACCTAGCACCTGGCATATCTTGCGTTCTTCTTTCTATTTTCTTTGCTTCTAAATGTAATGTCTGACCACTAGAAAACAAGATCACATCAGTAAGGGATAGGGAAATGGAATATAGTGTGTAAGTACGTGTATGTGCGTGAGGGGAGAGGAGGGGTGTGTGTGTGTGTGTGTGTGTGTGTGTGTGTGTGTGTGTGTGTGTGTGTGTGTGTGTGTGTGCGTGTTCTAAAACATACATTATGCTTCTTCTCCATTTGTATCAGACAATGTGTGTCAGGTTTTAATTTGATACCAAATCTTGAAGTCACAATGTTCACTAGTTATCAAATTCACTAGTTACCACTGCCTTGGCTTAAGGCTGTGTCAGGCTAATTGACATAGGCTAGAACACCAAGGCTACATCAAAATGTTGTTATGCTCTGCATAGTTATGCGGGGATTGTCTTCAGTTGTGACAAGCTCCTAGCATAACATTATCAGTCTCTAAAATCCCCCGAAGTCGGAGTGTGGCTGCCCATGTGGCGGGGTAATCAAAAACGGTCACACACGTAATGTTCTCATCCCCAGCTGATGCATTTGTACCATAGTGTTCAAGTACTTCGGCTGTTTGGATGATCCCTGGAGTCTTTTAGCCAGGGTACGACAACAACAACAACAACAACTAGTTACCAAAAAACAAACTTTTAACATTTCATTCTAGGATATGTTCAAACAACTCAAAATATTAAATTTTACGATTATGCAACAACTTTAGAATATGTGCAAAGTTTTCCATTCTGAAATATTGAAAGCACAATGAAAGCAGTCACTCCTGTTCAACAGAACTAATTTGTAAAGATTTCAGAGCTGCCAAACTCTGAAGAGACTTTAGAGGACTGCTTTTAAAAATTGAGCGGAATTTCTGACAGTTGAGAGGAACACATACTCTATCGCACCCAAAGCAAAACAATGACATTCCAGATACTTCATTTTCTTTCCTTTTGTCAAGTGCTCTCATGGAATCACTGTCTCTGCCAACACACTGTTGTTCTTTTACATTTTTTGAAGTGCGCCATCACTTTGTTTCATTTATGACTTGGCTCATTTTTGCACTTCAAAGAACCATCTGAGCCATTGTAGTGTCTTGGCCCAAGGTGCGACGAAAACTTGTAAGGTTCTTCCTGATGCGGCTGAACACTTTCACAGGCTGAACTGCTGACTAAGATCAGCAGCACTCCCATCATGACAGAAGAAAGCAACCTGAATCTGCAATTCCATTCTAAATTCTTTTTCTTCTTTTCTGCCTCAGGGTTAATCTGTCTAGCAGGCCGTTTTGAAATAATGGCAGCGGAGGAAGCTGAACCAGAGGTTTCCAAATAGCTCTTTGGCTATACAAACGGCAGATGTGCACACTGGAATTAAACAAACTTTTTGTTTCCCACGAACAAAACTATTATAACTCCAAGCGGAATAGTGGAAAGACCAGCGTTTAACCACAATAAATTCCGCCAAAAGCGGGATGGTTGGTAGCTCTGGGATTTTGATTAATGGATGTAATTACCTTTCTCCCCTTTCCGTTACTATTTAATGATAGGTTGTTGCATTTGTATCGAGATGCATTAACAAACAAAAAATCATGCTTAGGCAAGGGAGAGATGTTATAGAGCAGCCTTCATCAGAAAAGACAATGGACTCAATCATATATGAACACAATATTTTCACGTTGATGATAATGATGATTGATCCAGCCTTGGGATCGTGTTCTTTTTTTTCCTGGAAATGGTCTTAAGATAAACCTTTAGAGTTTTTCCCCCCAGCTACTTGATGTTTCATGAAAGCCAACAGATGTTACAGTACAATGGTCAATAGGCTAGATTTTGTGCTCGGCTACCTTCACGTCTGAAAATAAATGAATAATTCATTTTCAGCATTTAAGTACATGCATAGTGTGATATGCAACCAAACAAAAGCTAAGTGCAATAAACTATGTCAAAGAAATATCACTGGCAGCTCTGAATAACCAAGATAAAAGATGACCTTTGAAGGGCACCAAAAAAAAAAGTACACCAGTCAACATGGGAGTATTCATCTATAGCAATGACTCCAAGACTGGACTGCAATGCATACACACTGAATGAAACACAGAATATCAAGTGAAAACAACTGAAAACATAGAAAACTTAATAATCAGTACGATAAAGAGTGCAGCAACATAGAGATAAAACCACAGTGTATCCAACAAAAACACTGACATGAAAAATTTCACAGAAAGTAGCTTGCTATGAAAATGGTCTGAAATGTAGAGAACAGAGCACTATTCATTATGTGACAAACGGTTCACAATATGAAGGATTTCACAATCAGGAAATTCTCTATAAATGGAGACTGCAATGTAGAAAACGAAGCATGCTACCGTCCAAAACTCAATGAACTGAAATCAAGTTATCTCAATTTCTGGTTAGCCCAATACTGCTGCAGGAAACAACCACCCGATCGCTATGTGCCAACTAAAATGTCAGCGTCTCCGTTTTCAGATCAACTGTACATGACTGTTATACAAAGTGAACAGAGGTGAACAGTGAACTCCGTTTTCAGATCAACTGTACATGACTGTTACACAAAGTGAACAGAGGTGAACAGCGAACAGACATCAGAGCACCAAGAGCTGTGGACATACCACTGGGAATTGAAAGCGTCCTGAGGAGGCATGCCCCAGCGCATCACAGCGTTCAGGAAGGCTTTCCTCTGTCTGGCGTTAAACCCAAGCACCTGCAACACACACACTTCCATCAATAGTCCATCCAGCAAGGTGAGGATATTTCTACCCCTCCAGTAAACAGCTCAAAGCATTTTTTTTTTTTTTTATACCTCTAATGACACTGTAAAACCCAACCATAGAGACAGGTTAAAACATGCTACTAACATGGAGCCCTACAAACCTCTTCACTTACTGTAATACCCACACCGGCCAACTTTTGAGATTTTAATTCAGACATCCTGCTTCGAGATTCCCAATCAGGAAAAGGTCATGCCCGTCTCCTGAGACAGAGTTATCAGCAGGTACAATGCCTGCAGTCGCACCACTTTATTCAGCACATACTGAAAATACTGCTTTTGTACACTACTATACAGAACAGGCACAAGCCAGAGCTCCTTTCTTCCCCCACTTTCATTCTTCTTTTTTTTTATTTTAAAGTTTTCTACTTTTTAAACCTAGAGATAGTTTAATAGTAATAAATGATGAAAAATTTCACATTTCAGTACCTGCCATTACAAATTTTTATCAATTCATACAAATGATCAGAAATTAGTAATGGCTGGCAGTTACGACAATGCATGCCCTGTCCAACAGGTGGCGTCACTGTACATTATATACATAATTCATTCCCCATCTCTGCATCTACTGTTACAACGGTGTACATTGTGCGAGACAATTCGCATCCTTATATATAATATTACATACATCACTCCTCCAACACCATTTCATCTTCTGCCATAACAACGCATGTCCTGTGTGACAGCTGGTATCCCTGGACAACATACATCACCTCTCACACCCCTATTTACCTACTCTAACAATCCTGAACGTCCTGTCCAACATCACCTCTCACACCCCTATTTACCTACTCTAACAATCCTGAACGTCCTGTCCAACATCACCTCTCACACCCTATTTACCTACTCTAACAATCCTGAACGTCCTGTCCAACATTACCTCGCACACCCCTATTTACCTACTCTAACAATCCTGAACGTCCTGTCCAACATCACCTCGCACACCCCTATTTACCTACTCTAACAATCCTGAAAGTCCTGTCCAGCATTACCTCGCACACCCTATTTACCTACTCTAACAATCCTGAACGTCCTGTCCAACATCACCTCGCACACCCCTATTTACCTACTCTAAGAATCCTGAACGTCCTGTCCAACCAGGGATGAAAAGTTTTTTTAAAAAAAGAGGAGATTGGCGGGGGGATCTGGGGGTTGACCATGGGCCCCAGTGGGGTACATGGGCAACAGCCCAGCGGGGGTCAGGGGGCGGCGCCCCCTGAAGCTGAAGCATATTTTGTATTAAATATGGCATAAAAATCTTTAGAAATCACTTTCTTGCTTCTAAATAACTCATTCTATAGATCAGCTTTCAACACCATGAAGACTGAGACTGATGTGGAAAGAAACTATGTCAATTGAGACAAACATTTAGTATGATGAATCCTCAGAACTCTAGCTAAAGAAAATTTGACAAACAGTGCTTTCAGGACATAAAGAATAAGGCCTGTAGATAAGTAAATCAGAGTGGGAAATCAAACTAAGTAAATCATCTCCAGACCTTCCAATACCTAAATGGCTTGTCAGTATCTTTTGCAACTGTTCTCAGTATTTTCAAGCAGTTGCCAGTATTTTCATCGCATGCACGGCATAATCATGTTAGATATTTATTATATTATTTAAATGAGAAAAAAAAACTATAAACATAACCCCTGCATATAGTATAATGTACATGTACACACAACATACACAGACATTATTAAAATTATAGCTAAAAATCATTATAAAAGAACCATGGTTCACTAGCAGTCATACAGACACACAGAAGAGATACACAGGGGGGAAAACATGTCGCACAAAAACACAAACATACAAGCAAAGGAGTAGGCCTACCTAATTGTAGATTAATGTTGTACAAGTAATCCATTCAGCTTCAGTTTCTGGTTTAGTCACAGGGAAGGTCAGTCTTTGTTGCACAAATAATCCATTCAGTTTCAGTGTCACAATAATACTACTTCATAGGCATAGCTTTCGGCAATTTTATTGCCTGGAAACATAGCTCTGAACAAGGGCCCAGCATGGTCGGAAGCACTCAGTGGAATGTTGTGCTCCACGAGGAAGTGAGTGAACAGGGTTTCAGCACGAATCACATCCTGCTCATCACATTTGTCTTTGGAAGAGACAGAGTCGAAAAAATTGGTAACTTTGGACGATTGCACCAGAGCTGCTCCTTTTTTCGTATGTCTTGCCGACTTCACGTGCCTGCCAACATCGTTGGCGCCACCGGCACTAATTACAAAGTCGAAATCGCACACCGTGCATCTGGCAAAAGTTGATCCAACTTTGGATTCCACTATGCACGGGTACGTCTTAGTGTACGACTTCAGGAAGTGCTGATCTCGTTTCTGTTGCTTTTTTCCTCCACTGCCTGATGCCGTTGACTCCTCGATTTTCCGCTTTTGCAAAGTTTTCTCCATTCCCCCCCCCCCCTCAATTAAACTTCCAAGGACAATCTCTGGATAGTAGAACTTTCAACCGGAAAGCAGAAGCAACTCAAAAGTTTCGTTGATTGGACAAAAGTTGGAATAGCTTAACGCAACAGCTAACGCGATTGGTCGATGGTCGATGTTGAGGCAGGCAGAGGCTAAAAATAGCCATTCCATTGCCATGTTCGTCGCACACAAGCCAAGCCTTCCCTTCCCTTCCCTCTCTCTGTCTCTCTCGACCAGTGTCTGTGTAGTCGAAAACACGACTGGAACGGTTTTATTATGCCATTCTCGAGCTTATTTTTGGGAGATTTTATCTCCGTATTGATTTACAGTCGATCGTATTTTCCGTATTTTTCTTCTTCTCCGTACGAAAATACGGTGGGAACGGGACGGTTGGAAGGTCTGCAGATGTATGAAAATGACTGCTGGACTTCAATAAACACAATATGAAAAATGATTACTTTGAAGTCCTTTAAAAAAAAAACTGAAGCTTTTGGGCCTTAGACCCTTCGTCAGGAAACACTAAACACAAAAAAAGAACATAAAAGAACAAATGACATAAAAACAAACTGATGTCACAACAGTACACCCCCCCCCCAACTTCCCTCTTACAACTAATCATATCCCCCACCCCCCCTCTTGGCAAGTGTGTGTGTGTGTGTGTGTGTGTGTGGGGGGGGGGGGGGTGATTGTGTGTGTGTGTGTGTGGGGGGGGGGGGGGGGGGGGGGTTGTTTGTGTGTGTGTGAGGTGGGGACGGGGGTGGGAGGAGGGGGCGAAGTGTGTGGGGTATGTGTGTTGTGGGGTGAGGGTGGGGGTTGGGGGAGAAGGAGGAGGAGTAGAGGAAGTAGTGGGGGGAGTGGGCTGGTGGAAAAGGATTTCATAGGGGGGCTGTTAGCAGACACCTAACAAATGTAGCAAACGTTTGCATTATACCAGGGGAAAAGTGTTACACAAAACTGTTGTGACATCAGTTTATTTTGATGTCATTTGTTCTTTTATATTCTTTTCGTCACTTTGACGTTTTTCCCTTGCTTTGAAGACTCTACGAGTGGAAGTACTTAGAGTAGGAGTCAAACTATCTTTGGAAATTAAACGTAGATTGTTGCATACCCAATGATCTGAAAACATGCTGTAATGGTGTGGGAAACACACACATTTTCTGTTGGTGACTGGGACGCTCGATGTGATCTCTCATTGCCACAAAGCCACGACTACCAAAGTAGACACGTTTTTGGCAAGGCTCGCAAAACACTTCAAATTCGCCGTCTTTGTCATGTTTTCTTATTGCATCCGCGACTCTGCGGTCACACACGTCCTTCTGCTGCCACTCGGTCTTCTACTGGTTCACATACTTCTTTCTTTTTTTTTTCATTTTGTTTGCACTCACTGGCGGCAAACTCTCACTGTGAATCGACGCCATGATGATAAATGATACTGGAAGGAAACAGAATGAGAACTACGCCGTTTCAGAATATTACCGACAGAGAAGAAATTCGCTGTGCAGACAAGTTGAGATCGTTTCTGAGCATCATTCTTCGAATAATTTTTCAGCGGAGACTTTTTCTTTCGGCGGAGATGCGAAAAATAACGGCGGAGACGGCGGAAACGGCAGAGGAGTTTTCATCCCTGCCAACATTACCTCGCACCACCCTATTTACCTACTCTAACAATCCTGAACGACCTGTCCAACATTAACTCGCACACCCCTATTTACCTACTCTAACAATCCTGAATGTCCTGTCCAACATCACATCGCCTCATCCTATTTACCTACTCTAACAATCCTGAAACGTCCTGTCCAACATCACCTCGCACACCTATTTACCTACTCAAACAATCCTGAACGCCCTGTCCAACATACCTCGCACCCCTATTTCCCCTACTCTAACAATCCTGAACGTCCTGTCCAACATCACCTGCACACCTCTATTTACCTACTCTAACAATCCTGAAGTTCCTGTCCAACATTACTCGCACACCCTATTTACCTACTCTAACAATCCTGAAACGTCCTGTCCAACATTACCTCTCACACCCTATTTACCTACTCTAAAAATTTCTGAACGCCCTGTCCAACATACCTCGCACACCCCATTTACCTACTTAACAATCCTGAACGTCCTGTCCAACATTACCTCCACACCTATTTACCTACTCTAAAATCCTGAACGTCCTGTCCAACATCACCTCGCACACCCTATTTACCTACTCTAACAATCCTGAACGCCTGTCCAACATTCCATCACAGCCTATTTACCTACTCTAACAATCCTGAACGTCTGTCCAAACATCCCCTCGCACACCCCTATTTACCTACTCTAAAAATCCTGAACATCCTGCCCAGCATTACCTCGCACACCCCTATTTCCCTACTCTAACAATCCTGAACGTCCTGTCCAACATCACCTCGCAAAACACTATTTACCAACTCTAACAATCCTAAAACGTCCTGTCCAACATCACCTCGCACACCCCTTTTACCTACTTAACAATCCTGAACGTCTGTCCAAACATCACCTCGCACACCTCTATTTACCTCCCTCCAACAATCCTGAAGTCCTGTCCAACTTTACCTCTCACACCCTATTTCCCTACTCTAACAATCCTGAACGTCCTGTCCAACATCACCTCGCACACCCCTATTTACCTACTTAACAATCCTGAAGTCCTGTCCGGGCATCCCCTGCACACCCTATTTACCTACTCTAACAATCCTGAAACGTCCTGTCCAACATCCTCGCACACCCTATTTACCTACTCTAACAATCCTGAACGTCCTGTCCAAACATCACCTCGCACACCCCTATTCCCTACTCTAAAAATCCTGAACGTCTGTCCAACATCACCTCGCACACCCTATTTCCCTACTCTAACAACCCTGAATGTCCTGTCCAGCATCACCTCGCACACCCCTATTTCCCTACTCTAACAATCCTAACGTCCTGTCCAACTTTACCTCTCACACCCTATTTACCTACTTTAACAATCCTGAACGTCTGTCCAGCATTACCTCGCACACCTATTTACCTACTCTAACAATCCTGAACGTCCTGTCCAACATCACCTCGCACCCCCTATTTACCTACTCTAACAATCCTGAAGTCCTGTCCAACATACCTCGCACACCCCTATTTACCTACTCTAACAATCCTGAACGTCCTGTCCAACTCACCTCGCAAAACCCCTATTTACATACTCTAAGAACCCTGACCGTCCTGTCCAACATACCTCTCACACCCCTATTTACCTACTCTAAGAATCCTGAAGTCCTGTCCAACATCCTCGCACACCCCTATTTACCTACTCTAACAATCCTGAACTCCTGTCCGCATTACCTCACACCCCCCTATTTACCTACTCTAACAATCCTGAACGTCCGGGTCCAACATCACCTCGCACAACCTATTTACCAATTTTAACAATCCTGAACGTCCTGTCCAACATTCCCTCTCACACCCTATTTCCCTACTCTAACAATCCTGAACGTCATGTCCAACATTACCTCGCACACCCCTATTTACCGACTCTAACAATCCTGAACGTCCTGTCCAAACATTACCTCTCACACCCCTATTTACCTACTCTAACAATCCTGAACGTCCTGTCCAACATTCACCTCCCCACCCCCCTATTTCCCTACTCTAAAAATTTCCTGAACGTCCTGTCCAACATTACCTCTCACACGCCTATTTACCTACTCTAACAATCCTGAACGTCCTGTCCAAATACCTCGACCCCCCTATTTACTCTCTAACAATCCTGAACATCCTGTCCAGCATTACCTCGCAACCCCTATTTCCCTACTCTAACAATCCTGAACGTCCTGTCCAACATCACCTCGCACACACCTATTTACCACTCTAACAATCCTGAACGTCCTGCCCAACATTACCTCTCACACCCCTATTCCCCTACTCCTAACAATCCTGAACGTCCTGTCCAAAAATTACCTCGCACACCCTATTTACCTACTCTAACAATCCTCAACGTCCTGTCCAACATTCCCTCTCACACCCTATTTACCTACTCAAACAATCCTGAACGTCCTGCCCAAACATTACCTCGCACACCCCTATTTACCTTCTCTAACAATCCTGAACGTCCTGTCCAACATCACCTCGACACCCTATTACCTACTCTAACAATCCTGAACGTCCTGTCCAACATCACCTCTCACCCCCCTTTTTTACTACTCTAAAAATCCTGAACATCCGGGTCCAACATTACCTCTCACACCCATATTTACCTACTCTAACAATCCTGAACGTCCTGTCCAACATCCCCTCGCACACCCCTATTTACCTACTCTAAAATCTGACGCCCTGTCCAACATCACCTCGCACACCCCTATTTACCTACTCTAACAATCCTGAACGTCCTGTCCAACATTACCTCTCACACCCCATTTACCTACTCTAACAATCCTGAAGTCCTGTCCAACAATCACCTCTCACACCCCTATTTACCTACTCTAACAATCCTGAAGTCCTGTCCAACATCCCCTCGCACACCTCTATTTACCTACTCTAACAATCCTGAACGTCCTGTCCAACATTACCTCGCCACCCATTTACCTACTCAAAAAATCCTGAACGTCTGTCCAACATTACCTCGCACCCCCTTTTTTACCTACTCTAACAATCCTGAACGTCCGTCCACATTACCTCGTACACCCCTATTTACCTACCTACTCTAACAACCCTGAACGTCCTGTCCAACATTACCTCTCACACCCCTATTTACAAAATCTAACAATCCTGAACGTCCTGTCCAACATCACCTCGCACACCCCTATTTACCTACTTAACAATCCTGAACGCCCTTTGTCCAACACTACCTCGCACACCCCTATTTACCTACTCTAACAATCCTGAACGTCCTGTCCAACATCACCTCGCACCCCCTATTTACCTACTCTAACAATCCTGAACGTCCTGTCCAACATTACCCCTCACACCCCTATTTACCTACTCTAACAACCCTGAACGTCCTGTCCAACATTACTTCTCACCACGCCTGTTCATCCCCTGTAAAAAACATCCTGCATGACCGTTCACATTCCTGAAAAATTACACACATCACCGCTCACACCCCTCTTTACCTACTCTAGCAATAACGTATGTCGTTTTGCGACAGGTGGAACTCCTAAATACTTTACATCACCCCTCACGCCCTCTTACCTATGGTAACAACAATGTGCTGGGGACAGCTGGCATCCCTGAACATTTACACACATCAAACCCCTCATCCGTCTCCAAACTACTCTAACAACAGTACATGTCATGTCCAACCGTGCTTTAGGCACAGAAACAGCTCCGCCTGCAGCCCCTAATAAAGTTGGTGAACTTCTCTGTGCGTCCCACTGACAACGGGTTATGGTATTCAAAAACCCCAAAACCCTTTTGGAAGTCAGTCGGACAATCATAAAATTCCTCTCAAATCATTCTCTTCACAAAACTTCACACTAAAGCCCAGCTGGAACTGCTCCAAAACATGATAAACTACCGATCATCACATCAAGGGCTCACCCTAAGGGGTCACATCTGAGACCCCTCAATTAACCCTCTGCCCCCTTGTAACGCCCGTGTGGCCCGAAACGCGATGCCTTTCGTATCCTTGTAAAAGCCCGCTGTGGCCGAAAATACACCGATTTCGTTTTGGGTGCCCCTAGCCCAAAGAATTTTTCCCACAATCAGACCTGACTACATCATCAAACCCTTTCCAGTAGCACAGACTTCTGTTTCCAGTAGCAAGACCCCTAACCCGTAGCCATACCTCGGCCAAAGGGTTTTAAACTACCGCGGGCTCGTTTCAAACTACTGCTACTAATCATAAATGAAAAAAAATATGTTTCTTTGCTTTAATAATTAGTAAATTACTCAGTACCTTCATTTCAGAGAGAGAGAGAGAGAGAGAGAGAGAGAAGAGGAGAGAGGGGATTTAAAATACCTTACAACATATGACACTCAATTTTGAGCTCATTACTGAACTTTGCACAAATTACAGTAGGCATAGTTTTGAATCGCCATATGACTGTTCTTCTTCCAGATGGGTATGTTTAACCTGCTCCGTGCCCCCAGTTTCACGTAGACTATTCTGGCACACAGGTTGCATGCATTGTGTATTTTCGTGTAGCCGGTACTCACCCGTCTTAGGACATGAGCATCGGTATCTTTAGAGTCCGTGTATGATCTTAGTGCATGTGACACAGACTAGACCTCGGTTTATAGTCCCATCCGAACGACTATATGGGGAATGGAGTCAGAACCAATGTTAACTCCGAGGGAAAAATCCCCTATACCGAAATTCGAACCCGCAACCCCAGGATCACGAGTCCGGCGCTCTATCAACTGAGCTATCCGGCCCCTGTTCACTATGCATGGCCTTTTCTTCCGTGTAACTTTGGGCCTAAACGTCTGCTCTGCCGCACGAACTCTTTACGTTTACATTTGCTCGGCCCGCTTTCACTTCCCTCGAGACACCGTCTTTCACCAGGTCGTGGAGGTGTTGAAATCTCACAATCGCTTTCGCTCGCCTGTGCCGCCATTATCGATTCGAAGAGACTGAATGACTTGCACGCATGCGCGATAGGAACAGGAAAACCGTGTCCGCTCAACACTCGCGTCTAACGGAACTGCTCTCCTCACTAAGCGCAAAATCTACTAAAACGCCATGATCGACTTCAACTTTGAAAAAACCGTAGCAAAATTATCGCTCGTCGTAGCTCCGTAGCAGACCCCTCAAATACGTAGTTGCTACGGCCGAATCGTAGCAGTAGTCAGGTCTGCACAATGCTTTGCGGCGTTATACAGTGACGTAGTTCCGGTTTCCAACTTCCTTCCAGTCCAAACAGCGCATTTTTTCATGGAGGACTTCGGTCGCAGTGATTTTTTGAAGTTGAGAGCAAGTTTGTGATCGAGATTTTCACTTCTGCAAGATGGACGACGAAACTGTGGAGATGTTGGCGAACATTTTTGGTGGCAGTGACAGTGATGAGGAGCTATTTACTGGCTTTAAATTAGAAGAATAGTGAAAGGAGAGGAGTCCGATGTCGATTTTGGTGGCTGATGGAGGCGATCTCAGCGAAAATCTTAACATCAACTATGCCGATTACGATGGCTGCGGATGGCGTTTCATGCAGTTCGGTCAGTAGTGTTGAACTTAGCATAATTTTTTTACACCATTTTATCAACAAAGATATAAGCTTTGATGCATGTGGAATTTTACTTCAAAATGTTAACTTAATTTTGGAGCAAATAAAACATATTTATGACCAAGGTTTGTATTTTTTCTGATTTTTTATTTAACATCAGTACATCCAATTTACGGAGTTACTTACCTTCCCTTAAGATTTTGATACTAGTAAGCACTCAGACGGTCCAAGGGGCAAAGGGTTAAGACCCTGTGAATAAAAAGACTGTCTCAGTATCTGATGACCTTTCTCCACCCTCCATTTATACTCTCCCACCATCGAGTTCCTCCTGGTGAACACCCCCATTTTCAAAGATTTCAGGGCATCACTATAGTGAGGTTCTCCTGAACTCAACACAAATGACACAGACAGTGTTGGGAACCACCAGTTATTCCACTTAACCTGTCACAGGGTTCCTACAGACTCCCAAGAACAAAATTCAAGGAGTTTTCAAGGAGCGTTTATTTTATTTCAAGGCAAGAGGTGGCACGAAAATTACACCATTGTTCTTTTAAAACTTCATTTTTTTTCTATTGTTTATGTTTAAAAAAAAAATTAAAAAAACATGGAAAAAAAACATATTTGGGAGATTTCAAAGCTCTTGTGTGATTTGGGGACCAGAAATGGTGGCAAAATTATGAAAATTGAAAAAAACAAAAGTTCATGACAAGAACTGTATTTGTATCATAGCAGACATAAGGCACTTGAAGCATGACTTTTCTTGTTTTGCTTAGCTATAGTAATGCAATGACAAAAGGATTTTTATATACTGTTTTGCTGAGCTAAAGTAATGCAATTACAAAAGGATTTTCATATATCTAAACTGCTTTTTTTTTTTCAATAATTTTTTTCCATATGGAGGCCGTCAGGCTTCGCATTTCATTGCTTTCGAATTATTCCAATAGAAATAGCAAATGATACATGCTGTTTTGACTTATAAATAAAATATATAATTGCATGCAGAATCCATTTCTGATCAAAAGAAAAAAAAATTACCAAGCTAGCTAGTCTGGATCCAGAGATATTGAATGAAAGTGAGGTGCAATGCCAAATACCTTGATTTTCCCTCACCACACTGAACTCCTTTGGTGACTTGACTATCTGGAAACATTGTTTGAAAAATCTGAGAATTCTGTTCACAAGAGCTGAAGCTTTGGTGCGCGTTTACAGTGTTCAGTGTCCACAGAATTTCAGATTTCAGCACATCTGTCTTTGAGCAAAACGAGTCCACTGTGGCTGAAGAGCTGGTACTGGATTCGTGCACAGACACATCACGATCAGGATTTAATGACGACACAACATTCGCGTTCGACACTGCTGCTGCCGTCTTGTTCGTAAGAAAGTATGAGATGGGTATCGCTGCTGAAGATCTCGCCACCAGTAGAGCCACGTGCTTTTTTCCTTTGCTGTGGCTAGTCAGGGCACTCTCGCCCATTAGTCGCACATCGAAACTTTTTTTGCAGACTGTGCAGTAGCAGGCATGTTTGTTGGCTTTGTCTTCTCTCGCCCAGTCAGAAAACTCGGGTTTATCCAACCACAGACGGTTGAAAGCACATTTCCCCCCAGGCATTTTCAAGCTCCGTAGAATTTAAAAATTGCGGTAGTTACAAATTATCTCCCTTGGTTCATTCTTTAGCAGACGACAACGTGGGATCGCGATGATGTAAATATGTTGAAAATAATTTTTCATCAACCTGAACGCATAAAAATCAAACTGCTGTTTTTTTTCTTGCCACATTAAAAATATTTTGGAGATGATGGTTTGATTTTCAAGGGTTTTCAAGGAGGTTTGGTCAACATAACCACATTTAACTGATTTTCAAGGGGTTTCAAGGTCTTGAAATTGGCTCTCAGAAATCAAGGAGTTTCAAGGAGCATACGAACCCTGACTGTACAGTCACCATGGATTAAATAGGCAACAATCACAGGAACACCTACAACAATAAAGGCTTCCCTGATGGCATACAAACACACCAAAACAGCACCTGGTGATCATTCCTGAGCATAAATCATGCTGCCTGGTTGTCAAGAGTAACACAAGAGGGAAAGATGATTCTAAGGTCTGAAAACAACATTTCCGTTACAAAGACAGAAAGAGAGACACAGAAGGGAAGAGGGGGTAGGGGGAAGTAGGGAGAGTGGGAGAAAGAGATGAAGGAGAATTAACTGGAGCCAGTATAACCAAAGACAACTACATCCCAATGAACCAAGTCTCTAAAGGGAGGCCATCTTTCTTGAAAGGGTCACCATTAGAAAGTTCCAATGTGCGAACCATTTCTCAAACTGGGTTGCTTTTTTTTTAAAGCAAGCCTCACCTCTATCTGTCCGTTCACCCTGGCCAGCAATGGAGGCAAAGGTCGGTCCTTCTCATTGGCACGCCGACGGGTGCGTGCTGAAAATAAATCGTCAGTAAAATAAACTGATTTTCGTATAAATATTTTTGTTTATATATTACCACACCACCGAGACTTGAAGCACTGCTGTGTTTGCTATATTGTCTCAGTAGGTCCATGTATATATACAGATCTGTGTGTTCCTGTTTGCGCAAGTTGTGTCTGTGGATGATATGTAAGCATGCACATGACTACATCTGTGGAAGTGTACAATTTTCACATGCAAAAGAGACAAAATGATGAGAATCTACACAAATAAATCATCATAAACGTAAATATTTTTGCTCACAGAAACATATGAACACGCAAAAACGTGCATTCACACACACACACACACACACGCACACGCGCACACACACACACGTACACTCACACTGCATACGCACACTACAAAACTGCATCTGTCATCATGCACATTCATACACACACACACACCACAAAACTATATCTGAATCATCTGAGTGTGTAACTCACCGCGTGTCTGATCGCCGTCTCTGTTCTCTTCAAAATCATCGTCATCATCCTCCGGTGCTGAAAACAAAATATAGATCAAAATATACACATGACAAAACACGACAAAAAGCTGGTATCTTATAAATTGTGACCAGAGAACAAAGTGTAAAAGAATTTCAAAAACAAAGGCAGGAGAATGGATAAAAAATAAATAGAAAGATACAACAACAACAAATTACAATGGCGGAATCACAGGGAATGACAGGAAAGAGGAAATTAACATCACAGAACTCTCACAAAGCAGGGAAGACAATCTGAACTAAAACAGCCCGCAGCACCTCTGGAGGGGGCAAGCAGTCAGAAAGACCACTGGCAACAACTCAACAGATGGAAAATTTGATAACCAGCAGAAAGGAGGTCAAGGAAATGCAAATAAGTGAACGCGGGACTTAACAGAGAGTGGACCGTGAAATGTCCAAAAACTAAATTTACCCGTTTCTTTCCCTATCCTAATTCAACATCTCACAATCCAGAAGTTCACAAAGCACTTCAAGAAAGAAAAGATTCTTTCCACAAAATCTCACATTACTCAGCTGAGAACATATCTGCTCAAAAGTATATAATTACAAACAATCATTTCTTTTCTGTTTGCATTTTCCTCTCTAAGCTAAAAAGACAATTTCTGCGTTAGCTGGATACACATAAAAAAATGCTGTCATTCAGCAGAAAATCTGCGTGCTGCCAAAGTCTACAAAAGTCCAACTCACCAGAATGGCTGAAGTCCGAGTCGAAGTCGGAGAGGTTTTCCTTCCATGCCTCCTCATCATGCCCATTCATGGCGTCGTTGTAGTTCACCTGCTTACGTATGCGCTTGCCCTTGCGAGGGTGCGTGCCAGGTCTTCCTGCTGCTGTTCGTAGTGATGGCGCAAAAGTTTCTCCCAGTAAGCAGGGTCTGCATGCTCCGCCTCCTGCTTCAGGATCTCCGTCTCTGGCTCCTCCTGTGAAATGTAGGGATTCTGGGTTACTTGAAAATCATAACATTTCTCTTTTTAATGAACACAAACCTACGTCCTCATGAAAATGAAATCTACTGCATCTGCCCATGGGGAAGAAAGACCAGGTCTGCATGCTCCTTCACAAGAATCTTATTGTTTCTATACATGTGACTAAAATCTAATGGTGGCAACTTGTGGAACCATTCACTTCTGCTTTCTGTTTGTACCCTTCTGCATTCCCCCTGAATTCTCTCTGTGCAAAAAGTTGATGCACTGCAAGGTAATGTTAGTTGGGAAAACAAAAGAACGCTGATATTTTTTTCTTCTAATCTTTTAGAGGATAAATGAACAAATACTGACAAAATCATATTTGTGTACCTTTCATACAGACCTGTTTACCCTAAAACTGCTGTTGGTGTCCTTTTCAACTCTTAAGTTCTCTGGACCGCTTTTCAAAAATATATTTCAGAGCCTGTGATCCTCAGTATTGTTCCAATACATCAGAATGTCGTCAAAGACAGATTCAGCCAGACGCGATTTTGCATGCTAGAGTTGTCATTCCTAGGTAATAACATAGAAACACAATGGTTACACCCAGCAAATGCAATTACTGCTCAAGAACTCATTCCCACAATTTTTCTTGCCCCCCCCCCCCCCCCTTTTTTTCCTCTCGATTCATCATATTTTCACCACAGTTGTGTACAAAATATGGCAAAATTGTGTGGAGTAAACCCTTCAATTACTTCAATGTGGGGAAAATCAACAAGGAAATTATCACCAACAATAATCCCTTCAATGAACTTAATTGACCTGAGTCTTCTTGTGTTAATTAAGTAATTCTATCGCTTGTGCACTACTGATAACTTAGGGTCGTGCTGCTCAGTGTTGAACAGAGCATGCTGCTTCTGCGCTTCAAGAGGCAGATGAGCTGGCTACTTCCTCTACAAAATTAATCGAAGGAATCTACTCAGGTCACATGACAAAGGAAGAACAGAATGTGTACTGTGAAACCCCTTGCATTCCTTTGAAAAATCTCGTCACAGTTAGGTTAGAATGACACAGTTGCAGAACAGAATGTGTACTGTGAAACCCCTTGCATTCATCTGAAAAATGCCGTCACAGTTAGGTTAGAATGACACAGTTGCTCTCACTCTGACAGTGCGCACCCTCTGGGCAATCACCGTTATCACCTCAGTGCATCGCCAGCCAGTCATCCACCATAGAAATCTCAAGGCATCTGACGAAAGGTGAACCTACCTCAGCGTCCTGGCCCTTGGTCTGGTAGGAGGCCACCTTGAAGGACTCGAGGTACTCGTTCATGGCCATCTCCTTCTCTTCCTGCCCTATCTGACTGCGGTCCAGCAGCTGAGCCACGGCCTTGTCGTCGTACACAATGCGGTCCTCTGTAAAATTTCCTTCCCATGCTGTATTCTGTGCACATCGTTGTCCTAGTCAAAGAGAGAGAGAGCGAGACTGAGAGACTGACTGATCGACATACAGAGATCATCTGACATACAGAGAATGGCAGAAGAAAACATGAGAATATAAAACAAAGGTGGATGGTGGAGAAACAGAGAAATGAAAGGGTATGGGGGTTAGCATGGGAGGAGTAGGGGCAAGGAGAGAAGGATAAAGAGTGAGTGTATGCATGCATAAGAGCGAACGTCTGAGTGCAAATAAGAGAGAGAGAGAGAGAGAGAGAGAGAGAGAGAGAGAGAGAGAGAGAGAGAGAGAGACAGGGTGGGTGTGTGTGTGTGTGTGTGTGTGTGTGTGTGTGTGTGTGTGTGGTGCGTGCGTGCGTGCGTGCGTGCGTGCGTGCGTGCGTGCGTGCGTGTGTGTTGTTGTTGTTCTTCAGTTTAACGTCCTTCCACTAGAAGTGATTCAGACAATATTATAGTGTAGAGTGAGCTTGATGTAAAGAATGAAAGAGATGCATTTTTTTTTAGGGAGTGTAAGTTTTAAAGTAGTACGTAAGACATGTAATCATAACCCTCCACCCCACCCTATTCATCAGAACGTTTAACTTAAACTAAAATTGTAACTGTAACAATTACAAATGCTAAAGATAAATATTAAGTGAACAGCCTAATAAACATTTAGAATTAGATTCAAGAGTAGCAAAATTGTTTAATATACTAGATAGTGATAAAGGAGTCGATCCATCAACAAAACCCTCAATACCTGATTTATTAAACAGCTCTTTTGTTTTGGGACAATGAATCAGTAAATGATTGACACTTATAGAATCCCCACACATACATTTAATATCTTTGCAATATTTTGTTTTAAACGAGTTTAAACGAAGCCTATGGATTAGACTTTCAATCTCCCTGGATGAGGAAATAAATCTTTTGCATGATGTTATCCCATTGTTTTTGTCATTACAGTGTGTGTGTGTGTGTGTGTGCGTGTGCGCGTGCGCGCGCATGCATGAGTGTGCATGTGTTTGAGAGTGTGAGCAAGTGAAGGAGTGTGTGTGTGTGTTTGTGTGTGTTAAAAACACCCATGACCAACCAAAGCAACTAAATACAAACTACATCGATAAAACACTCAGCACATTCAACCTCCTACACAACACACCCCAATTAAACTTCCTTTTCTCAAGCAACCTCCAGGATACCAATTAAAAAAAAAAAAAAAGAGACCCGACAAATACCTTCTGCGGTCTCCTCTTTGAAGAGCTCCTCCGTGCCAAACTTGAGGATGTCGTCCATCTCCTTCTTGGACATGGCGCCGCCCTTGTTGCCCAGGCCCGGCCTCACTACCAGGTGGGTCAGCATCATCTTCTTCTTGGCCACCTGGGTGATGCGCTCCTCCACCGAATTGCGCGTCACAAAGCGGTAGATCATCACCTTGTTGGCCTGCCCGATGCGGTGAGCTCTGCTGAAGGCCTGAAGGGGAGAAACAAGGGGACTGAATCAACATTGCGGTCATACACTCATCCCACATCCAGTTTGTTGTCATATTCAATACAGAATCATCTCATGAAGAAGTATCAAATCCATGATCCGTCTGCCACATTCAAAATGTTTGCTCCTAATGACCTTCAAAAACAAATAAGTCTGCATCTAACAACAAACATCATTAACCTATACTCTTTTTCATGCACAACAGCACTCTAGCAAACATACACATTCCCTAAAAAAAGACTTATCTTTCTGAACAAATGAACGGCATTTTTGGGGTCAATTAGTGTTTAAACAGAATCAAAGCAGTAAGATAGTTACCAAACCTCTGACATAGTGCTTTACTGAACATCTCGGATCTATGTTAAAAAGCTGCTCAAAGTTATCACAGAGAGTATACAGCTAGTACTAGAGCCAGCTCAAAAACAGTAAACAACCAGCTTATAAAAGATACCTTAGCCTGCAAGTAAGAGGGGGGCGGGGGGTACTTAACAACTGGAAGTCTACAGTACACAGCCAAGTTTGAGAATTTAGGTCACTGGAACAGAACCAAGTCGAGAGTGGGCCAAAATGCCGATTCACCAAAAGTGCACCAATCCATTCTAAGACACCACCAAAATCAAGCCCCACAATACAGCTCGCTTCCTAACCTTACAGCTGATGTTCCACCTCAAGCTTCCACTCCAAGCCTTCGCCTTGTGCAAGAACCAACAAATGAAAACACAGCTGCAAAGCATTTCAACCTTCAAAGAAGACCTCAGGGCGCAAACACGTTGCTTCTGTTTAGCAGTCTGCCCCCTGCAGTCATTCTGCTTTCAACCTGAACTCCCCCTGTAACTGGTAATTAAACCTAGCTGCAAAGTGATAATTAAACAGCAAACATCTTTCCGCCACACTCCCATCACTATTATGCTTACCTGGATGTCATTGTGTGGGTTCCAGTCAGAATCGTAGATGATGACAGTGTCTGCCGTGGCCAGATTGATTCCCAGACCTCCCGCACGTGTCGACAGCAAGAAGCAGAATGCCTGAGACTCTTTGGCTGTAGGGACAAAACCAATTTTATTCATCCATCAGTCTACAGAAAATTTTAATGGCAAGCAAGGCTGAAAGAACACAGAAACATACCACCTTTACTCGTGTGTGTGTGTGTGTGTGTGTGTGTGTGTGTGTGTGTGTGTGTGTGTGTGTGTGTGTGTGTGTATGTGCGTGTGTGTGTGTGTGTGTGCATGTGTGGGGAGAGAGAGAGAGAAGAGAGAGAGAGAGAAGAGAGAGAGAGAGAGAGAGAGAGAAAGAGAGAGGTGTCTGTGTGCGTGTGTGTGTGTGTAGAGAGAGAAAGAGAGAGAGAGAGAGAGAGAGAGAGAGAGAGAGAGAGAGAGAGGGTTTTTTTTTTTTCTTTTTCAGTACAATTACTCCCAGACAGCACATTTTTCTTAACCCAATGCCTACCGGATCGACCGAGATCGACCGCGAGATTTCCTCTTTCTGAATACCGGATCGACCGAGATCGACCGCTGAATACTCGGTCAACGACTTTCGCTTTCACTATCGCATATCCCAGAATGCAATTGCGACAGAAGAGACTTCCGGTACTTCCGTTTCTGGACGCCATTTTGGTTTTTGTTGCATGAGTTTTGGTGGAGTAGTTTCGCTGCTGTGAATTTTCAAAGTTCGGCTTTTTTTCGCAAAGATTTTCTGGGAAAATGGCGGATCAAGTAACTATGCAACTTGCAGAATTCATTTTCTGAAGTGATATTGATGAAGAGAGCGTATTTGCGGGCTACACTCTTGAAGAAGATTTGAAGCAAGACGATTCGGACGTCAATCTTGACCTAGTTATGAATAAAGATCGACTGCTGACTGATTTTGAGGCCGGAATCAATAATGATTCAGGCGATGATAATGACGACATCGAATAGCCCATTGCTGCTGGGCCCAGACCCCCAAAAAAGAAAATTTGAAAAACAAAACTTGCTAGAGATTCTTTAATTGTTGACTGGAGTGGTTGGCTACAAGAAGTGAAGCCCCCAAAAGTTTCCCTTGTTTTGATAGCCAGGAAACCGGGTCAGTCAGAGGGTGTGTCCCATGATTTGCCTGTGGGCGCATCACCTTTAGCCTTTTGATTTCAGAAGAATTTTGGCAGACTTTTAACGAGAAACAAATTTATTTGCTGCACAAAAGCAAGCAGAAAAGGATGAACATAAACTCTGGCCTGAAATAAAAACTGCCTGTTTATCAAAAAGCAAAGAGGAGCTGGACAAGAGGTACATCATCACCACAGTGTGTGTTGGGGGGGGAGGGGGAGGGGGGGTTGCTCAGTGCACTTGTGCAAAAGCACATTTTTGTTGAATTCCATCACAATCTAAAGCCCAGTATTCAGTAATCTGTTCTTGTTATTTTTTCCCCTCAGTAGTTAGAAGACAAATCTTCTTGTATGTGATGCCTTCAGTTTAACAAAATTGTTGAAGTTTGGGTTGTTGTTTTTTGCTTCACAACAAAAGTTGATTATTTTGTGTGCATACCATACAGAATGACTTTATTTTGTTCCTGAAGGTTTCAATACTTTGTTTAGACTTGGAAAATTACTCTGTGCTCCTAATCCATGATGTTCTGTGGGTACAGTGAATTTAGGGAAAATTGTTTTAGCACTGAGAATACCGAAGTACAGTTAGTCTGTTCGTTTGTTTTTTTTTCCTCGTGTACCAGTTCACTATATGTGGGGGAAAATGGCTGTTTTGGATGGAGTGAGGTCTTTGAATTTTTTTCATTACTTTTACAGAATAGATAAGTTAAAAACAAATTTTCTATTGAGGTTTCTTTATGGCAAGTGTGTATGTGTTGCGGAGTTACCTCTCTTGCCATGGTATTCTCATAGTCAAAAGCACAAAGTCATGCGGTAGGCAGAGGGTTAAATCAAGACTTTTCCATTCCCTAAATAATGAACCATGCGACTGCTTCACAGCAGAAATGAGCAACTCATACTTATGATTGTCCTCTCCAACCTGATATAACGTTAACCTGTTCAATCCACTTGGAATTTATTTCCTCTCTATCTAGCAGCAATCCTGACTGCATTTCCTCTTTTCAAGCAAAAGCCTATTTTACTGTGTATGTGTACTTACAGTTGAACCTGTCAATGGCATCTTGTCTCAGAGAGCCTGTCACTCCGCCATCGATGCGTTCGTACTTGTAACCCTCCGCCTCCAGGAAATCCTCTAGAATGTCCAACATTTTGGTCATCTGTTCAAGCAAAAAAGGCAACACCTTGGTAGAAATCACTTGATTTTCAAACAGCAAATATTTTCATAAAAAATAGCAGTATTTTGTCCTTATTGTCAAAGATACACTGCTGCTAATTCTCTCTTCTGCCACATCATTACTTTGTAAATGGCAGTGCCATGCCAATCATGGCACACAGTCAAATTTTCACATTTTTCCTTGAGTGATTCTTCCACTGAAATGAAAGTTGGCTGTAAAGACTGCTTGATATGATCCATCAACTCTGTAAAAACTAACTCCAAGAAAGGTCGGGTGGGGGGAAGAGGGCATGCTCTTTTGCCAAGGAAAAAAAGAAAGCTGAACAGAGGCTGGGTATGACCTATGGAGTGAACTACCCATAGACGATCACTCCTCCGTCCTTGACAGTTATGCAGGCATAATTAATTCCCTGCACTCACTCTCTTCTTTTGTTTGTTTGTCCTTTTGAGGATCCTGATTATATGGCAATATTTCAATGCCCATTTCAAGAAGGGACGAGGCATTTGTTTGGACAGGCAAGTAAGGTGTTTCTTTTTCAAATAATATCACAGTTTCTCAAGTTTATCTGATGCTCTAGAACATAAGCTTTCTTATTTTCTGTAAGATACATAGTTGAAAATATAAGAAACAATGGTGTACAATTTCCAGATTCAAAGTACATGAAATCTGTGAGGTGTGGTGCTGTTATCATTATTCCCAAGTATTAACTGCAATGACTCATCATCGCTATGTGCTGTTATCATTATTCCCAAGTATTAACTGCAATGACTCATTATCGCTATGTGCTGTTATCATTATTCCCAAGTATTACCTGCAATGACTCATTATCGCTATGTGCTGTTATCATTATTCCCAAGTATTAACTGCAATGACTCATCATCGCTATGTGCTGCTATCATTATTCCAAAGTATTAACTGCAATGACTCATTATCCCCATCATGCAAAATCTCCACAGCAAATCCTATTCACCGGTTCCATTCATGCCGTTCATATATAGTCCAGCTCACTACAGGGTTGGCGTGGGGTGGGGGTGGGGGCGCATATCATGCAGAACTATTTATCGCCTATCAAATAATGAAGCTTGCCCACGTAAAACAAGGATCAGCTTTTAGACCAGGAAAAAGCAAAATCACTGTTTCCAACAACCAGACCACCGCTCAGAGGAAGCCATTTCCGACTTCCAGATCAGTGCCAAAGTCCCAAGATCTCACCTGAGAGAAGATGAGCACTCGATGCTCAGAGCCGTAGATATGTCGCAGCATCTTGCTCAGCAGCTCCAGTTTGCCACACGCTTTGATCAGCGCAGACCCTTCAAAAGCATTGTTCTGAGTCCTTGGTGCCTCCTGAAAAAGGCCAGCAGCAATAATGCTAACACACTACACAGCAACCAACATTTTCGGGATAAAATGTGGGTACCGAGGGAGAAAAGGGTGGGTTGGTTTGAAATGGGTCAGTCTGGCTTTTGGCTGAAAAGATTTTTTTCTAAACATATCACATTTCTGTGGACAAATCTAGGGCTTTAAAAAAAAAAAAGCTTCTTCCATACACATAGTTGCCAACATCCACATAACCTCATTTGGGCTTTATTCTGCCATATTTCATCATCCCTACTTTAAAAAAAAAAAAAAAAAAAAGACTCCCCAAACCCCACCTTTTTTAAACAAAATCTTCAAATTCTGGATTTTTTTCCCTACTAAATCTGCAATTTCAGGAATAATTTCTAAACTAGAGAAATTCCAGACAAATTTGGGAGGATTGGCAGCTATGTCTACTACTCTGTGAACAGAGCTCAAAAGGTACAGATCATTACAATCAACATATAGAAGGCAAAAATATTACTCTGCTTATTCATTATCAATGTACATACATTTCACTCCTATTGGCTCCAAAGATTTTCTTGTCCATGAATATCAATAGATTCATATATACATACATATAATAGTATTTTCATACACATTCTTTTTCTGATCCCCAATTTTCCCATAAACTTCAATCCATGCATTCACTCAAAGAAATGCATACATACTGGAACATTTAGTAAACTGCATGATCAATCGAACATATTCCAATAGAATCTCTGTCCAAACATTATTCGCCTGTATACACGAGAATCTTCAGGTACATCTTTGCATACCTGAGCGGCGATAGGGAAGAGGTACGGGTGGTTACAGCATTTCTTCAGGTCCATCATGATATTCAGCAGAGACACCTGGTTGCCGCCCTTGGCATTCAACGCATCAAAGTTGCGAGTCAGAATGTACTTGTAGTATTTCCTGCACAGATGAGAACATCGTTTTATGTCAACACATACTGGACTCAATACCAGCTTGCAAGTTTTAAAGAGCATCAGCGAGTATACACTGCCCATAGTGAGATTCATTTCCCTCAGCTAAATGTCTGCAACTGCATTGCCACACAGATACCTATGTCTGAAATACCAGCTGCTCTTCCCTAAAAGAACTCATTCACATTGCCATATTACTGGCCCAATCTTTTCTCCCCTGATGCATATCTTTTTGTTTAGCCATGAAAGCGTGTTGACTGGCAACAAAAGTTCAGCTGGCTGTTCCACCTATCTTGGCTTTTGTGGACCAGCCACTGCAGCCGTTCTTGTATCGCTATCACCCTTTACCTTTGTTCCACTCATAGTAAAACCTCAAGCGGACAAGTGTAAAACTGCTGAGCAGTGATTTTTGCTCCGCAACAGGTGCTGTGTAACAGCTTCAATTTGCTGCTGAGCAGCTGTGTGTGAAGTGCCGAGTTGTCAAGTGCTTCATCCTCTGACAGGGTTCCTACAGACTCCCAAGAACAAAATTTCAAGTTTTTAAGGAGTGTTTTTGTTGTTGTTGTTGTTTTTCAAGGCTACAATACTTACGTAAAAATTGAAAAAAGAAATGGCAGTTTGATTTTTCTGTGTTCAGGTGATGAAAAAAAAAATCATTTAAAAACATTTTTTTTATTTTTTTTACAAAGGAAACAAAAAAAATTTGTTTCAAAATAATTTTGTTTATCAACCTGAACACAGAAAAATCAAACTGCCATTTCTATTTTCTGTTTGAGTGAGTGTGCCAGTACACCACACATTAGAACATTAACAAACCCAGACTCTTTGATTTTACGCCAAAACACTAAAATCAGCAACAACAAAAAATGTCCATTTATAAGAGAACATACAGACTATGCATGTTGTGTAAGAGACTGGTTGGAGGGGAAAAAAAACTAGTTCAAAATTTTTTTTTTTACAAACATCGCCGCGATCCTGCATTAACCAAAGGAGATAATTTGTAACTTCATCAAAAGTGATGAAGTTACAAATTACCTCCTTTGGTTAGCAGATGGCAATCCAGGATCGCAAAGATGTTTGAAAAACTTTTGTTTTAAAATAATTTTTCATTAGCTTCAACGCAGAAAAATCAAACTGCCATTTCTTCAAGCCGATGCCTTGATTTTCAAAGGTTTTCAAGGAGGTTTGGTCAACAGAACCACATTTTATTGATTTTCAAAGGTTTTCAAGGTCTTAAAATTCGCTGTCAAAATTCAAGGAGTTTCACGGAGCGTACGAACCTTGTCTGAGCCAGACATCTGACTCTCTGAGCAAAGCATCTGAAAATGTATGCAAGTCAATCTCTGAAAAGAACACAGAATAAGAACTCCACCAAAAATTGTCTATCACGAACAAGTCTATGTATGTTAGGAACTGAAAATACAGACTAACAGTATCATTTTCTATTATTTATGCTCAGAGCTGCCATCAATGTCAACACAATGTTGGAAACTGCATCAGAAAGAGAAGGAAAAACTCGTGCTCTTGCATGGTCTCCTGTCCAAGTGCATGGAAGTGAAATGAATGCACAAACACCATAATACGCCAAAAGCGTAAAAGCGCATATCAGATAACAGATCATGTGCACATTTGCTATTAAGCACAGTACAGAAGCTCTGCAAAGTCATATACAGCAAGTCGCCTGAAAAATTCTACAGGAAGTCACCGGAATAATTCTAAAGCCAGCCACCTGAATAATTCTAACAGCAACAATAACGATTTTCTGGAAAGAACAAGAGCTTCAACAGCTTCAACTGAAACTGTCAACAGCATTCAGACCCAAAGCAGAAACAGTCAATGCCCGAGTCATGTACATCCTGTGTCAACAGCACTCACTTCTGCATGGGGCTCAGTTCCACACGCACAATGAACTCCGACTTGGACGGCATGTTCTTCAGCACGTCCGTCTTGAGGCGACGCAGCAGGTGAGGGCCTAGCAAGTCGTGCAGTTTCTTCACCTGGTCCTCCTTTGAAATATCCGCAAATTCATCCAGGAACCCTTGAAGATCACTGTAACACACGACGTTCATGTTTGATTAAGTCTGAAGTCTGATGCAATTCATATTGTTCTGAAGGTTATCCCAAACGAGATGGAAAAATTAAAATTTGAACTGTGTAGATACGAAGCCAAATTGAGCCAGTTGGGGGAGGGGTTGCCACTGAAGTGATAACAAAAAGAATGAAAATAAAGAAACCCACACAAGCATAAAACCTAAAATTTGATAGAACACCAACTGGGAGTGTTCAGATTTAACAGTATCATACGGTTCTAAAACTACACTTTAATGTGCAAATAATCACTGTGTGATTACTCGTAAGTGCACTTGGAACCTCTGAATTAAAGATGCATAGTTTTCTGCACGGAAATTTCAATTCTGTTTTGCCAAGACTGTAAAATGAATGTGCAGAGAGAGAAATATGATGCATAATGCAGTGCATACACAAGTGACTGAAACATACCTCCAGCAAGCTACTATGTAAGTGATTTTAAGCAACTGACACTGATAACAACATCAAACAGCAGCTTTCAAAATTGCTGTCTTATTCTCCTTGGATGTAATCTTAAATGAAGACAGTGGCAACAACCAATCTCAAGATCTTTGTGATTACCCTTGATTTACATTCGTTTAGTCCCTGGAGTCGCAGCCACGTACACCTTCAGAAGCATACATACTCAAATGCAACACACACGCAAACACATCCACTGGCAAGATATTACATTTAAAATCTGAAAACAGTGGCCATCAGTCACAAGCAGGCAGACATCCAGTGAGCTTAAAGGTCTACTTTAGAGGTTTTCGATAATTGGTCAGCTTATGCCGAAATATGAAATGTTTGATAAATTAGTAAAATAAACATCTGATTCGCTCCCGATCACACGAAATCGATCCGCGAAAGTGGGCATTTTCACCTGTAATCAAGAAAACGGGAGGTAATCAACTAAATCTTGGCATGGCTTAACTACTCTTGAATGTGACGTCACATGATAGACTGGCCGTCAGCCGCGACCTACACAATAAGCCAACGGCGACAGAAAGCGATTCTGATGGTTCTTGCACATCTCGATCGGTATTTAATTTATCATGTAAAAGCAGTGACTATGATTGTGACAGCCAATGTGACTCTGGGGATGTTCCTGCAAGGCCTTTACCTTATCAGTTTTGAATGCTAAGTTCTTTTTACCACGTCAGTTCCAGCTGGACAACGGAAACGAGCTATTCAGTTCCAGCTGGACACCTGAACACATCATTCCGAAGGCGTACGGACTTTACCGAAGTCTCGAGGGAGGCTACCGACTTACTTCTAGATGCGATCACGCGTGGACGGCGAGCGGAGATTCTCCTTCCTCAAGCCTTAACGTGTTCATTCAATTTAACAAGTGTGATCTGTCCATAGGTAAGAACAGAATAAATGTGCGACTATCGTACTCATCTGTACGAGCTTACCATCTCGCCTTCAAAGTATACGCGCACAATGCAGACGAAGTTTTTGATCCACTCGAACGGGCTCGGCAATTGTCGGAATAGCTCGTTTCCGTGGTCCAGCTGGAACTGACGTGGCAAAGAGAACTTTGTGGCCCGGCATGGTTGCACGAACCGAATCCACTTCTTTCGAGTATCTTGATCAGATGGAAATGTGTGCAAAGAATATCCGTCTCCTGCTGAGCTGCTGCACTCGCCTACAGCACAATATCTGCCACCCCCTCGTGACTTTTTAGGCTGTGGGGGATCGCAACTCGTGTTGATTTCACTTGGCGTTGGCTTGTTGTGTAGGTCGCGGCTGACGGCCAGTCCATCAAGTGACGTCACGGTTTTCGGTCTACCGCGCGGGTTTGAACAGGTGTGCAAAAGTCGTTTTTTATCAATTAAATTCTTCCGGCGATTTTTTTTGAAAAATGAATACCATACTGTAGTTATATGACATGTAGACCTGTTTTTATCAAATTATCGAAAATCTCTAAAGTAGACCTTTAAACATGCTAAAGTAGGATATCTTCAACAGGCACAGACAGGCTCTGGCAAAGTGCGGCCTTACTGGAAGTTTTCTGGGGTGAGGAAGTTCAGGAGATGGAACAGCTCTTCCAGGTTGTTCTGTAGGGGAGTTCCAGTCAGCAACAACTTGTACCCGATCTTGTAGTTGAACAACACCCGAAAAACTGAAAACATGGAAAAAATACACGGCGAAACCGGTCAGTGAGAAAATGCTTTGTGTATTTTTAAAAACCTTACCAAATGACTGAATGCACTACTGAGACTGTCATCAATTTAGAACACACACAAGATTCTTACGAGAAATCCATAACCAAATGCATCCTTTCAGTTTTCACAATACAAGAACAAGTACACACTCAACAAACCCATCACAAGTATCCATATTACATGGATATTCTAAGAGAAGGTTAGAGTCGGCCACAAACTTTAAGAAGCAGCCAAGTGGTCAACAGCCGGAAAAAGTGAAAGACAAGCTGGAGCAAAAATCTGACAGGATTTGTCTTGTTCAGTGTTTGGCCATGGAACAGAATGTGGACAGATCAGACTGGAACACACTTTCCTACGGCGTCTCCCTCTCAGAAATGTTTCAGACATAAAATTTGCCCAAATAAGTAGCAAACTGGTCTTATTCTACATAAACTTGGAAAAGTGCAGTACATGATACTATATTCCCAATTATCCAGTAATCATTTTACAAGTCATCCTTCCACCCCAACTCCCAAAAAATCAACAACAGCAAAAGTAATTATGCATACTACTTCTGCGATCGACTGCAGTGGACACCACCACAGTGAAAGCAGTGGAATGTCTCTTCAAGCCAATGTCCTCAGGATGCCTACTAACCCCTTTGGGCTGCTACAGGACATTACTAACAGGCCTCCAGCTGAGGAAAAGCAAAAATCACTTAAGCTGTATGGGTCTGATGGGCATGCTCTACCTCCTATGGACACAAGAATTTCAAACTAATGGAACAGTCTGGCACAAATCTGAGCACCAAGCGGTCAGAGCCCGTTTATCCCTAAACTGCCATTAGTGTGCTTTTTAACAGAAATGAGCGTATTTCTACAAAGAGTGTGTTCAAAGTTCCAAATTTCTTTAAAAATAAAAAAAAAATGTAAGAAAAAAAAAAAGGGGGGGGGGGGGGGGGGGAGGGGGGGGGGGCAGAGGGGTTGCATTCGTTTTGTTGTTGTTGTTTTTTTTTACCTGACATCACACTAAAGAGGCTTCTTCCAAGCTGCAGCCCACCTGACCTTGCATAAACTATGGTAAATGTAGGCTCTTTCCTATAAAAAAAAAAAAAAAAAATTACTGTTAAACCCCGATTCACCAGCATGTCTGGCACAAAATCATGCTCTCTTGCCTTTTTCCTCCCTGTTTTTGGGCATGTGTGAATAAGCAGACAAAGCCAGACAGGATTTTCATGGAAGTTTGTGAGAGTTGTCGACTCTGGTCAGAGCCCTGCCATGGTTTCCACACCTGCAAGTGCAACTACACTCAACAACTTTGTGCAATTTCTTTCTTTTTTTTTTTTTTAAGGTTGTTTCAGCTTCACCATTTTGGCGTCATATACTGTACCATTTCAGACCATAGCATTGATTTCTGACATGGTAAGGTAATATTAGTCCCAAACAGGGAATATAACACAAACTCCCCATTTTGGCGTCATTACTGTCCCATATCAGACCATACATTCAGGGTTTGTTAGCCACTCTGTCGGGCCCGAATTTTATCCGTGGCCAATGCAGTCATAAGACGTCACGTGACCTCACCCATTTCCCCCTCGGAAGAAGCCGGTGTCAACTTCTTCTACCTCATTCCACCTTCCCTGCCGTCAAAGCCAAGATAAGTCTTGTGCTCTGTTTTCCGCCTACACTTGCCTTTGTGTTAAGATTGGTGTCTTTGTTTATATAAAATTCAGTTGTGCCTTGCCCTAAACCTAGTATTCTTGCCGCGTGAGGCTCTTGGTGGGAGTTAATTCACTGAAAATTACCACTTATTTACCGACATTCTCGCGCCCTTGTCGTTCACGATTCGTGGGTTCGTCGATCGTCGCCAACTTGTGCGGTTTCTCATCCCCACGTGGTTCGCTTCTCACAAATTCTTTCGGGATTGCCTCTACCCCACCCCCCCCGTCCTGGTTTACGGTCCGCATTCCTACTGTCGCATTTTCCCCCTCTTTTGTGGGGCACACGCTCCTGTTTATCCCAAATTTACTCCCCGGTCGCCTTTGTTTTTTCCGCGACTTCCTCGCCGTAGTCAGTGGCATCTTTCTTTCTCGCCGGTCGTGTTTCCCCACCATATTCTAGCCTGGGGTTCATCACCCTTTGACGCAGACTCCTATTAGGTTAGTGCCAAGAAGCCATTACCCATCTCACTTAGAACTGGTTCTGTAGTGTGCATGATTTTCACGTCGGGGGCGTGTAGGGTACTTGGGAGATTTTTGGTCGATCTCTCGAGGGACTTGCACGACACCAAAAGGGATCGAGATTAATTTACATCTCGTTCGCCCACCTTGTCTCCTCTTTGCGGTCGTGTGTTCCGTTTGCTCTGCCACCTGTGGCCCAACTTGGTGAAGGACACCGCCGGTCGGGCCACCCACGCTCGGTTCGCCAGTTTCCCGGAGAACCGGGGGGCGTTCCGCCCGAGCAACCCGTTCACATGGATAACGCTTTTTTCGGGTAGATAGGACGACTGCTCCGCGGGGGGGACGGGCCCTTTTCCCTCTCTAACCGACCGACGACCACGATCGCGGCGTCCGAAGGGGGAGGGGCCCAAGCGGCCACCTTGCTAAATCCTTTCTTTTGACTGCCGGGGAAGAAAGGAATATCCAAGAAGTCTAAGGAAAGGGCACCCCTAAAGGGGCCCACCCAGCTAAGAATAAGCCACGACCCCCCCCCTTTGGAAGTCGCCCCCACGCTTGGGACCCTCTCACTGTTTCCGGACCCGGCAGGGGAATATTCCACCCCCTTTGGGGGGGACAACCCCGCCCGCCTTAGAGCACCTTTTTTCCCCGAATCGCCGGACTCCGGCTCGCCCACCGGGAACAGTGCAGCCAAAAACCTACGAGGACGTGACTGGTCCAGTGTATGGTCACCCACCCACGGCCTGGGTGGGTCCATTCCTGGGGTGCGGTCCATGCGCCATCCACGCGGTCTGACCCCCGCACAAGACGGTCGACCCACCCGACGCCCTTACCTTCTCCCCAGGGTTTCGGACGTGGGATCAGACCTCTTGTCCCTTTGGGAAACGTCCACGGTCGCTCCCCCGGGAGGGAGGACACCACCGAAGCCGCGGGAACCACCTATCCATCCCCCAAGGGACCGCACCCTGCAATCCGCCTTCGGGGTTGGGCCTCCCCTCCCCCCTCCCCGACCAGACGGCCCCACAGCCCCCAACCAACGCTCCCGGCCGTGCGGGGCGCAAGCCCCTCCTCCATCCCCCCCGGCCACTCTTCCCGGTCCCCATTTTCGCCGCCCCAAGGCCCCACAGCCCGTTTCCCCCGGGGACCGGGGCCTATGCCCCCGAGACCGGAAAACGCCAACCCACCCCCCAATCGAGTCCGTCCCGGCCCCCCGGGCGACTTGCCCCCCCCGGCCCGCGCCGTTCCCCCGGGAGGGCCCTCACCCCCCCAAGAGCCACCCGGGCCAACCACCCCCCCTTACGGTCCCCTGCGAGGGCCAAACCCCTGCCCGGGCCCCCTTCCCCCGGGCGGGAGGGCCCCCCCACTCTTTAGACCACGGGGAACCGGTCCCCCGCCCCTCGTTAGGAGGGGGCCCACCCCCCACAGCCTCCCCCCCCCCCCCCCCCACCCCCCCCCCCCCCCCCCGCCCCCCCCCCACACCCCCCCCCCCCCCCCCCCCCCCCCCCCCCCCCCCCGGCCCAAACCAAGGATCGTCGCCCCCCAGTCATCACCTCCTCTGGGAAGGACCGGCTACTCGCGCCATGGGTGCGCAGGCCGTCCCCCCTCCAGGGGGACAGGGACCCCTCTCGGGCACCTAATGCAGCCTAGTGGGGTACCCTCCTCGGGGACCGCAAAACCCTCGGTCGCCTCCCTTTCCCCGACAACCCTGCCGGAGAGGGGCATTTCACAGTCAGACTGTCGGTTGATCCCCCCCCCGCCCCCCCCCCCCCCCCCCCCCCCCCCACTCAGGGCAACCATCTCCTTTAAAAATTTAAAGGAATGGGACCAAAACAGCCAGGATGGGCATCCTCCACACCACGGCGGGACATACCTACTTAGGTATGCTCCTACAGCAACTGGAGGCTCTAGGGCCCGGGAGGACGACGGTGCCGCCCCGGGCCTTCGGACCTGGACTCCGAGGCGTACCAGGAGAATGATTCTCGTTGTTAGCGACCCTTTATATGCAAACACCTGGTCAACAGGATTCGCATCATCTTTCGGCTGCGGCGACAGCGCAGCTAAGAGCCACTTCAACGTTTGTTGGTGGCCAGAGATGCCGTGCTGGCACGGACCCTCTCTCTCCCCGCGCTTAAGGCAGCCTGCGTGGTTCCCGGGCCAGGACCAGTCGCTGTTTTGGCGAATACTCGATGACGTTTATTTAACACAAGCAGTCGAGGACGCAAAGCAGGCGGCATCCTTTGCGCCCAGGCCACTGCCGCGCCCTGCTAGACCCCCCCTTCGGTCCTTCCCCGGCCAACCTACCCCGGGAATCGCCTTCCACACCGCACGGCCCGCCAAGCGCCTAATCTTCCTCCCCGGGCCCAAACCGAAATCACAGCTGCAAGTTTTCGGTTCGGCAACAGTCACGCCCCCGGAGCTGACGGGCCACAACCCGAGGGGGACTTAGATCGGGCGGCACCCCCACACGCCCGTTCGCCCTCTCCTCCGCCCACATTCCCGCCCCCCCTGGCGGGCAGCCTCTCCCGGCACGCCCCCGGTGGGACGTATTGGGCCTCTGCCCCTGGGTAGTGGCGGTGCCTACGGGAGGGGTATCGCTTCCTTGGATCCACGAGCGACCCCCCCTCATGCACTCTCCTCCTCCTTCGCCCAACCCTCCCCCCGCTCAAGCAGAGGCGCTCCACGGGAGGTCCAAAAGCTCCCCAAAAAGGGGCCATCACAGAGGTGTCCCACCCCAACCCGGCTTCTACTCTCACCTATTCGTGATCCCAAAACCCTCTGGGATAGGGGCCCCTCCTGACCTATCACCCCTCAACAAGTTCCTCAGGCCACAAATTCAAGATGGCACCCCCACCCAGTTTCGGGACTCAATCCATCATCTCGACTGGGCCCCATCCATAGACCTCAAAGACGCGTACTTTCAGATCCTGATTCACCCCGGGCCCCCAGACGATTCCTCGGTTCGTCTGGGGGAGGGCCGGTGTTCCAGTTCAGGGCCCTCCCATTCGGCCTCTCACTGGCACCCTTCCTCTTCACGAAGGTTTTTCAAGGAGATGGCTTCCCTAGCCAGGCAGGGGGACATCCGCCTCACTTCTACCTGGACGACTGGTCGTCTTGGCCCCCTCCCGGGCCCAGTGCCAAGCCCACACCACCCGCCTCCTGAGTCTTTGCTCCACACTGGGGTTTGTCACCAACCCCAAAAAGTGCGAACTCACTCCCAGCCAGAGGTTCGCCTTCCTGGGAATGAGTTTCGTACTATCTCCATGATAGTCTCCCCCCACCCCGGAGAGGTCCACACGCATACTGGACCTCATCTCCGCCTATCACAGGCACCCACACCTCGGCCAGAAACCTGTCCTCCCTCATAGGAATGATGGAGTTCCTGTCTCCCCTCATTCCCCTGGGGCGAGTCCCCCCAAAACCCCAAATTCAGAGGGAGTTCCGTCGACGTTGGTCGCAGACCCCCGACCGCTGGGGGCAGGTCATTCCCCCCGGGGGACTGGTTTATTTCGGCGATAGAGGAGTGGCTCATCCAGGCACTCTCTCAACCCGGAGTCCCCATCTCCCTCCCAACCCAACAACTCGAACTGTACACAGACGCCTCCAACCTGGGCTGGGGGGCCACTTGGAGGACGGTCATACCTCAGGGGGGTGGGACTCACAAAGCCCGCCTCCACATCAACAACTTGGAGCTGGAAGCGGTCAGGCTAGCCCTTCTCCACTTCCAGCACAAGGTCGCACACCGACATGTTTTTCCTCCTCACGGACAACACGTCGGTAGCTTGTTATGTCAACAAAGGGGGGGGGGGGGGGGGGGGGGGGGGGAGGGGCACGCTCCATAGCCTCCTCAGAACAGAGGCCCCTTCGCTGGTGTCCGGGGGGGATCACCCCGCGGGAGACAATAGCAGGAAACGCAACATCCTGGCGGATTCCTCAGCGGTCGAAGTCTCTACTCACGGAGTGGCCCCAACAGATTCCTGTCTGGTGTGGGAACATTGGTTGTGCCCATGATCGACCTGTTTGCCACCAGGTTCCCCCCGCTGCCCGTAGTCCCCCGTCCGGACCTGGGCGTATGCAGTCGATGCGCTCCCCCCTGGGCGGGCTACTGGGTACGCCTTTCCCCCCCTTTTCCCCTCCAAAACAAGGTTTATCAGGAAAGCGAGCCTGGAGGGAAACCCAGGCGATCCCATACCCCGGGTGGCCGACCGCCTCAAGGGCCCTCACTCACGTTCCCCTTACGGCTCAGCCTGGTGGGGACATGTTGTAGACAACCCTTCGGTTTCCCATCCCAAACCCAAGATGCTTCGTCTTCCGCGTGGCGCTATGCCAGCCCCAATGCGAAAATCTTTTCCACTCCCCACTCGGACAGGCCCCATCCCGTCCTAGACACACTAGCCGGGCAGGGGCCTCTAGGACTGAGGGACTAGCCTCGGACCCCGCAAGCCGCACCGAGTCCTCTACCCAATTACCGTGGGAGAAATGGGTAGCCCCGGGCTTGATAACCGGTTCCCCGGACTGCCCCTCCAACATCCAGATAGGCAAATCCTCTCCCACCTACTTCCCCACCTTTAAACTGCAGCTAGTCCATTCGGGTCTAAAAGTGGCTTTCTGTACCCCATTCGCCAAACTGGGCGGTCTGTCTTTTGACAAATTACTCCTGCCCCAAGGGGGCTCTAGAGGAGTTCTCTACGGGAAACCCATCCCTAGGGGACCCCCTTTGGGACCTTTCATCGTCCCCGACCCCCTCAGAAAGCCCCTTTTTTAACCCTACATCTATTCCCTTTGCTATAGAGGCACACCGGTTTATCTCCAAATGGAGATTTGGAAATGCCCACTTGGAGGTTTTAAACCAAGGCAGAAGCACACGAGAATTTCTATTGTCCACATACCACAATTGGCAAGTTCAAGTTGTAATATAAAGTTTCTGTTAGCAGCATCAAATAGTATTTCAACAGAAAAACATAAAAACACACATTTACAAAAAAATAGTCATTCCTTGCTTGAAAACGCATCGCAGGGCTCTCATAATTTGGAGCAAACCCGACTTCCAGTGGTAAGCCTGGTGTAGGCGCTCTTTAAACTGACCTCCTAGCCTCCCCCCCCACATGGCGAGCAGGCCATAAATCAGTGTACGAGGGTTTTTTCAATTTAAGATGTCACCACCCACCTTAAAAAACGTACCTCTCATCTCAGCAACTTGAAACTTTTACATCCCCTCGAAGTATTCTCCGTTGGCTCGAATGCAAATTTCAAGCCTCCTACGCCAATTCTCAAGCGCCCTCTGGTAGTCGGTTTTAGGCAGACCGGACAACTCTGATCTTACGGCTTTGGCGAGGTCTTGTACCCGGTCAAACTTACGCCCAGCGAGCTTTTCCTTCAGAGCAGGGAACAGCCAGAAGTCGCATGGGGCCAAGTCGGGGCTGTAGGGTGGGTGGTCCAAAACTTGGATTCCTTGCTCGCTCAGGAAGGTCGTGGTGACCTTCGCCTTATGGACACTGGCATTGTCATGCAGAAGAAGGTCCTCTGGGTGCTGACGGTTGGGCGCTGCTCATGGATTTTTCCTACAACTTTTGGGAGCACAACTTGGGTATAGTAGGAGGCAGTGATTGTTGATTTCTCAGGCAAAATGTCAATTGCCACAAGGCCTTGCGTGTTGAAAAAAATAGAAAACATTCGCTTGCGACTCTGGAATCCTGGGCGAAGAACAACTGGTCGGTCTCCGTCAGGGCCAACCCACATGCGGTTGCAGCGTTTGTTGGGGATGCCGTAGAATGTCAGCCAACTCTCGTCTCCCGTCACTAAGTCACACAGTCGTTTTGGCCCATTGGGCTCAAACTCGTCGAGCAGTTTGCGTGAACATGCCACCCGCTGCTGCTTCTGATCATCGCTTAAGAGATGTGGCACCCATCTTGCAGCCAGTTTTCTCATGTGAAGGTCTTTGTGCAGAATGTTGTTAATGGTGCCAATTGAAAGCTCACATGCCTCGCTTAATTCCCGCACAGTCGAATGTGGATCCTCCTCTATCAGTCTTTTCACAAATGCAATGTTTTGTTCGTTCCGAGCTGGTAAAGCTCGCTCTGCACGATTACCCCAATCAGATGGCGCCCTACCTGCTCTTAATTGTTTGACCCATCTGCAAACTGTGCGGTAAGACACACAATCCGTTCCGTAAACAGCTTGCAAATCTGCGTGTATCCTCCTACAATCGTCACCAAGTTGTAGCCTTGTGAAAGTGTAGAAACGAAATTGCTCATTGGTGACGTCCATTTTTTTCAGGCTCAGCTGTTTGAAACACAGTTGTAATTACGTCATACTCCGAGTTGCGTCATGACGTCAACTTTATTTTCTGCAATTCTAATCAGGTAAACTTTAAAGTTGTGTTTGGTATAACATTTTTCTGTGCGGTGCTTCGTTTCCAAACGGCAAGCCTAGTGTCATCTTAAATTGAACAACCCTCGTAATGAGGAAGGTAGACGTTTTTTCCTCCTCTGCTGGGCTTATCTTTCACAGCAGGGAAGAGTATCAGCCAAGTGTACGGAGGTAGCCTACCCTCCCTTCCTTTCCTTAACATATCCTCTTTCTCAGCACAGTTGGTTAAAGCCGGGTGTTCCGCTGTTGCTCCAAACACATAGGTAATCTTGCTCTGTGCCACAAGTGTTTTTTCGCTTTATCTCTGCTATTATGCAACATCACATCACCAGGTTTGGAGCTCTTGATAAGACCATGAAAAGACACACAATGCACCAAAAAAACCCAAAACCCAAAATTTGGAGGTAATCTGGTGTGGCTCTAATGTAGCGCTTTGACCTTCTCTCTTTTAAGACCACCTTTCTCCTCGCCCTGGCCTCGGCCAGAAGACGAAGTGAGATCCACGCCCTCAGCGGTGATCCCAGAGATATGGCCTTCCACAGGGACAGCTCTGTTTCCCTCAAATTCCTTCCAGAGTTCTTAGCCAAGAATCAGGAACCGGGCACCCCCTCTCCCTCCCTCGTCATCCGCTCCCTGACGGATATCTTGGGAAAGGGAGAGAAATCTGGACACATTAACCTTTGCCCTGCTAGGTGTCTCAGATACTACTGGGAGCGCACTCGCCCCAGGCGCACCTCCCAGAGGCGACTCCTTATCTCACTCAACCCCAACAATACTTGAGACATCTCGGCGGGATCTATCTCTAGGTGGCTCTCCAAGACGGTGAGATCTGCCTACGCTCAGGCGCACAAGGATCTTCCCGCCCAATCATTCAGGGCCCACGAGGTCAGAGCACTGGCCACTTCCACGGCGCTCCAGTACTCTGTCCCCGTGCGCCATCTCCTGGAGGCAGCCTACTGGCGTTCGGAAAATCCCTTCATTAACTTCTACTTGAGGGATATCCGCATGACCAGAGCTGACGGTTCTAAAGGGATCTCCTTTGTGGCGGCCAATGCAGCCATAACGGCCAACCCCAAGAACCACTAGGGCGCTCGCCCTCCTCCGATTCCTTTAAATTCTGCTATGGTCTGACATGGTACAGTATATGACACCAAAATGGGGAGTTTGTGTTATACTCCCTGTTTGGCTAATATACTTACCATGTCAGACTCTAATGCCCTCCCTACCTTCCCCTCTAGCGCAAAGGTTCTCGGGGTTACCTTGCACACAGGCCTCGCTGAATGAGGTAGAAGAAGTTGACACCGGCTTCTTCCGGAGGCGGAAGTGGGGTGACGTCACGTGACTGTCTTATGACTGCATTGGCCACGGATAAAATTCGGCCTGACAGAGCTGGCTAACTGCCGTTGAATGCTATGGTCTGACATGGTACAGTATATGACGCCAAAATGGGGATTTGTGTTATACTCCCTGTTTGGCTAATATACTTACCATGTCAGACTCTAATGCTATGGTCTGACATGGTAAGTATATTAGCCAAACAGGGAGTATAACACAAACTCCCCATATTTTTGCCAAAGATGTGTACAAAATACGGCAAAATTGTATGGCTATAATGGTCCAAGTGATGTCTTATTCATTTTATCGCCCAACCACAACCAGAATCATTTATTCACACAGCTTCCATCAATCTCTGCACTCCTGCAGTGTCTTGCCGACTCATCACCTCACAGCATGACACAACTTTGTGCTTTCCCCTGGGTAGAAATAAACAGTGATTGCCTGCTCTCGCACAGAAGTTCACACAAGATTCTCGCTGTCAGTCACTTCTGCCACCATACCAGAAGTACCACCACAGCTATGTTTGTTTTTAAATAACGGCTTGAAGGTTGACTCAACACTGTGACAGTCCTGATATGGCCCTTTGCGGTCGGCTGGGCTATAAGCAACAATACTTACTCGACAGATTCCTCACTTCAAACCCCCCCCCCCCCCCCCCCCCCCCCAATTTTTAATTCTATCTCAGCTGAAATCTTTTTACAGGTACTTTCAGTGTTAAATTTAGCTGAAATCCATGAAGTTGTGAAGCGGTAGAAGCCTTGTACTAAGCATTGCCGAATGCGAGCGAATGGGAATGAGCACGGAGGGAGAAATGTCACTGTCAGGACACAGAAGATCACAAAGATGGGAAAACAAATCACTGCAAAAAAAATCACCGAGTCAGTGAGCTCACCTTGGACTGGTTGTTCTTCAGGCGATGAGCCTCGTCCACCACCAGCACGGCCCAGTCCACAGAGCCCAGCATGGCGGCATCGATGCTGACCAGCTCGTAGGAGGTCAGCAACACGTGGAACTTGATGTTGCAGCCCTGCTTCATCTTGAAGGCTTTTGTGCCGCCCCGCACCACCCCCTCATCGAAGGACAGCTCGTGCTCACGGATCACCACACGGCTGTCCTTGTCGCCCACGTAGGTCACGACATACAGTTCAGGGGCCCACAACTCAAACTCTCGCTCCCAGTTGATGATGGTGGACAAGGGCGCGCTCACCAGGAATGGACCTTTGCAGTGACCCTGGTGGAGGAGACAAAAGAACAAATGGACAGTGAACAGCCAGGAAAAAAACAAACAACAAAACGATCTCCAGAAAACAAAATAACAGGCCTACTTTACAATGTCTTTTTTCTTTCTGATCTCCATGTACCAGCAAATTATTGTCAAAAAAATCTAAGAATTTTAAAGAACCAACATACTACAAAAGATGTCAACAACCAGAAGATAACAGCAGAGTTTCACATGGTAATACTAATACATACAGATTCATTTTCTAACATCCTTCCCTACCCTGGAAAGTCCCCTTCATTTCCAAGAATTTCCACAATTCTTACAACTCTGTGTAAGCACTACAGAGGATTCTTTACAAGCCCATTTTACTTGCGCAAACACACACTAAGACACACACAAAACAAAACAAAACTGTCTGCTGTACCTCTTTGTAGAGGGAGTTGAGGAAGGTGATGGTCTGAATCGTCTTGCCCAGCCCCATCTCGTCGGCCAGGATGGTGTCTGTGCCGTTGGCCCAGGAGAAGCGTAACCAATTCAGCCCTTCCAGCTGGTAAGGATGCAGGGTACAGCCCGTCTCATCCAAGTATGGAGGCTGCTGCTCATACTTCTTGCGAAGCTGCAAGCACATATGTACAGCAGCAACACCAGATAATAACCGTTTCCTGAAATCTTTATGAAATCAGTCTTATTTGGTAGAGTCTTAACTCAATAACTAGGAGGTAAACACACACATAGACTAAAGTCTTATTTGGGTAAAGAGTCTTAACTGGGGAGAAAAACACCAAACTAAGAGAAAAATACTGTAGAAAACAAAATACATTCGCATGGAAACAGACATGTCTGTATCAGGCTTCAAAACGTGGACTATCCTTGGTCTCGTAACACAGTTTCCTGAACAAAAGAATTGCCCAAGCACAGAGACAGTATCAGGCTTAAAAACGTGGACTATCCTTGGTCTCAACGCAGTCTGCTGAACAAAAGAATTGCCCAAACACAGAGATACACATTCTGACGAAGTGGAACCAGTTTATGGTCAAATTAGACTTTGGTTCCCCTGACATTTAAGGCAAAAAAAGTATGACAAAATGTCAACATTTTTAGATGAAACAGAAACACTGTAACCATGCACACGTACCAGCCTGAAGAAAAATCTCAAACTTTGATGTTTCATATGGACTATTACCAGGGATGAGAACAGATTTTTAAAAAGCAGAGGAGATTTTTCTGTTGGGGGTCTGGGGGCAGAGCCCCCAGTGGGGTCAAGGGGCAACGCCCCTGCGGGGGTCAGGGGGCAGCACCCCCTTAAGCTGAAGCATTTTTTTAATATATAAAGAAAAATCCACATTTAAAACCATCAAAATATGTTTCTAGCCTTCAATTCAAACCCCAAATTCTGAGGGTTTTTTTTTTCTTTTCTTTTTTTTGTTTTTGTTTTTTGTCAAACATGCAAATGGATTTAATACCGGGCTCTCTGCGTTTGTGGCTGGTCGATTTACGTAAGAAATGGGTTTTCCCGAAAATTACCTGCCCTTGGCCCTGGTTCTATTATTAGTAACTAGACGTCTAGGTTTTGTTTCACAACATAAAGTCAAATGACGAATGTTTCAGCTAACTGAGATAGTTTGACCATTGCAAATGAATGATAAAATATAACAAAGAAGAGAGCAAAATCACCAACAGCTTACTTTCCAAAGTTTAATTGTTCTTCAATGCAGCGACACGCTGCCTGTGAACCAGGCGTTTCATGTGGTCAGCAATCGTAATGAAGCCATGACTTCCGAAGCTGATTTTCTTGTTGCAAGCTAGACATAACGCCTGCTCGTCACTGCTTTTGCATATGCTATCTCTAACTCTACTCCCACACACACCTCTTCCTCGAGCCAGTTTTCTTTCCAACGGTTGGGATTTTTTTTTTTTTTTTTTTTTTTTTTTTGTTGCGATTTCGTTCGACGCCATGAATCACAGATGACACTCGGTCGATCGGCGCTGTAAGCGGATGTGCAGTGGTTGGCCGAGTCAACCGAATAAAAACCAGCCCATTTGGGTATAAGCCTAGAGTAATCTCGCCGGAGGCGTCTCGCCGAGATTGGGAGCAAAGAAAATCGCGATAGCTTTTTTTTTTTTTTTTCAGCGGAGATTTTTTCAAACGGCGGACATTTTTTTTTAAGACGGCGGAACGGCGGAGAACGGCGGAGCTGTTCTCATCCTTGTATTACACCGATTGGCATGTCAACACTCCACAAAAGTCATAAGTCTACAGGTATCAAACAGAAGTTAATGCATAAGTAAATGATAAAGGAGTCTATATGAAGGGGACATATCAACAAGATGTAGCAGATGCCTAACCTACCGATCAAACCTGACGTTTGTTCAACAGGAAGCCAAGCAGTAAATGAAACTTACGTCTGTGGTGGGCTGCATGGGCGGTATTTTGCAAGCAATCTCCTCTCTCTCTCCTTTTCCTTCTTCCTGTCCCGCTTGTCCTTCTTGCCTTTCTTCCCTTTGCTGGGTTTGTCTGGCAAGTCACTGGATCCACACATCACTAACCTGTAAACAGATGAAGGAGAACGGCTTGCCTTTGATAACGTGTCTTTCGACGAAGCAGCAAAATTTTTCCTCGATGCATGCCAGATTCTTTAATGTCCCAATAACGTAGTTTTTTTGGATTTCAAAGTAAAAAAAAAACATTCAAGATAAAATGACTCAGCTATGCAGTTGTTCTTTATCTTATGTTCAGATTTTTTCAAAGTACCAAACACACTCCTAATCAGAACATCCTCCCACTTTCTTCACCCTTCCTCCAAGCTTCCCGCGGTGATTTCCTTGGATTGAATTCTGCGTCCTTCATTCGCCATTCACTTGAACCTTCACACATTATGCCTGGAAGTTCATTACAAAGAATCACTTCAAAAGGAAGGTGATTCAGAAAAAAAAAAAAAAAAACTAAACTGAATTATTTTAAAATAACACTTCAAAAGGAAAATCAGGCCACAGAAAGCATACCTGAGATGTTCATAGTTTTCAATGTGCTGCTTCATGTCTGCGATGCCATTTTCCTCCTTCTCCCACGTGGCCTGGTCATAGGGTAGATCCCTCCACTTGCAAAGGTACCACATGGTTCCGTCCTTCTGTCGTCTGTAACCACGCATCACAAACATCACGTCACTGAATTAAAATTCATTTGTTTCATTCTCCCTCGCTCCCCACTTTTTTTCACACTATCTTTCATTCCTTTAAAAGCAAGCCATTAAAATAAAAGTTCATCTGAAAAAAAAATCAAATGCACCATGAAATACACAAAATTACCACAATGGCACGCAGCCATGTATAATGTATACTAAGCGACCATTCCAGTGTTTAAACACTCTTCACATGGTCCCAAAATTACAACAAAAACTAGCATTTACATGAATGTAAGCTGCAACAAAGGGAAAAAAAAGCATCATGGCCCTCTAGAACAAAGACGAAGGAACCAAACAGGCAGAAAAACTGTGAACAACAGTAAAGAAAGAGGCTTCATATAAAGCCAAAGAAAATGGAGAGAAAAAAATATATCAAAAGCATAGAATTTCTTGAAGGAAAAATTACAAATCTATATGGAAAGGCACCTCTCCTTCCACCCACTTGAGGAATGATGAGAGGTACGGGTGCAAAAAAGGGGGAGGGGGGAGACTGAAAAAATAGAACACACACAAAAACCAACAACAAAAACCAAAAATCTCACCCTCAAAACCTCTCCTTCACAGTACTGCAAGACCATGAGCATGCAAAGCGACCCAACTATTCACACCACGTTTTGACACCCATGCAAATGACCTATTGACTTACGCGTGGTTGATGATGCGATGGATTTCTAGCCACTCAGGGCGAACCCGTAACGGTAGAAGCGCTCTTCAAGGTTGTGAGGATCTTCGTCCTTGACCTTGTCCTTGTAGCTGCTGCCATCTTCCAGCGGCGGGGGCTCATCCATGTCCACGCGTCGGATGTAGTTGCGGTACATGGCAGGGTGGTACACATCCAGCTGCGCAGGACAAAGCAACACACACAAGGGTGAGACAATGGCTCACACAATCCCTGTGACACAAGTTTGGCGACAGCAGTTTGTAGTTTTGGTGAGAGAGCTGGCAAATGAAATTTCCTACAACAGTTTAAACATTTATTGCTGAATTAACAAAACTTTTATCACTACCAAGAGAAACAATTCTTGCCCTCAGGTTCTAGATCAATCAACAATGAGGTTTGGAGGATCTAGTTTTACTCTCAGTTCAACACACACACACACACACACACACACACACACACACACAGAATTTCTCTCATTTCCTCTTTCATTCAAACACACACACACACATTCTTCCCACTCAGAGAACCAGAGGCAACTCACAGCCAGCTCAGAGATCCAGTCACAGTGCCAGTAGGACATCTCATGCCATTTGATGAAGAACTCTCGCAGCGGAGGTCTCTGCAACAAGAAAATCAACATCATGCACAACTTAGAAACAATACTGACACTTTTAAACATACGTAACCCAATCAAAAAAAAAAAAATCACACATCACTTAAAATTCCTTAAATCTTTTTATTTTACATTTTCTTATGAAAGTTAGAAGGAAGACAGTCTGAAAAACTGCAAGAACCACAAATCTTAATAAATAAAAAAAAGGAGGGGTGTCAAGTTATTGGGATGGTAGTCAACTTACAAACATGTTATTTTAAGTTTTCTGTTATGACGTTCTGCAATGTGGTTGAAACACTCAGATCTGTTACCATTTAAAACAGGATTTGAGTTATTTTATTTTCATATTTTAGTTAACGTCAACCACCTTATTCATAAACTTCAGCCATTTTTGCATAATACTCAAAATCATACAATTCAACCGCCCATCTGCCCATGGTTATGACCTATAGATGATTCTGCACCAAAAAATCAAGCATTTCATGTTATCATGACCAGATGATCCTAAAAGTCTTGCCAGACACTTATCGTCAGTCACCAACACCTGGGTTGATACTGCAAAGTGTTCCTCACAGTATATCAGTGGGAAACGGGCAAAAGCTTGACAATGCCAATCTCTAAGTATCTCAGTGCATGCTGGTATATCGGATCTCCTGCATGTGTTCGCACACATGCTGTGGTAGTACAGGGCTAAGGGGGTTGGGCAAGCACTCAACAGGTCTGGTCCACCACACATCTGCCAACCTGAAATAGTGAAAAGCCCTGAGAGCACCCTCTCACCCATCAAGCACCACCAGGGTTTAAACCTCTGACCCTCAAACCCAGGATTCTGAGTTCTGACCACTCGGCATCATCCCCCAATAATTACTGAAGGGAAGGGGAAAAGGTGGGGACTAGAAATACACTGTTGGTCTCAAAATCTGAGCAACATTTTAAAAAATCCATGAAGTGGATGAGATTAACTCAAAGATCCAGATTTCACCTGGAAATCATAGGACATTGATGCCTGACATGAACCAGCCAAGCCCCTCAATTTCTACAACAGTGTTGGTTCTGGGTTGGAACCCAAACCCTCCCAATGATTAGTACAACGCAAACCATCACGCCACAGCAGCCGGCTGTCGAAAAGCTTTGTCTCAACTGCACGAGATGGTGGATTATCAGAGAGAACAGAACAAGCAAAAATAAAAGCCCTGGGGCACAAAACTCACCGTCTTTTTGGATTTTTCGTGATGCGTATGATCCAGCTCGTCCTCCTGCTCAGGGGGCTTGGCCCATCGCCATGTCAGGATCTTCGCCACCCTTCCTTTCAGTGGAGGACACTGAAAACCAGCAGTCAACACACATACGAACATGCAGGGTCAGTGTACCTACCCATACATGAGCATCAGCCTGCAAGTCATCTGACAACACATGCTGACACGCTGAAAACACATCCACAAAAACTTCCACATGTATATTCAGGATGTTTCGGCATCTTTTTCTCCCTCACAATTGTGCTTTATTTCTGAAACAACTGATCCTAAAATTGTTCACATGATATCATTCAGTACAAAACCAGCAAGCTCTGTGTCGTACTACAAGCCAATTAGTCTTAAAATTTTCTGGAACTTTTTGTTTCAACATAAGAACAAATATTACTCTTCTTGACTACAATATTGATATCAATTCATATCCAAAAAAGAAGTTTTTCTTTCTGACTTTTTGACCATGTGAAAAACCACCATGAAAACATAATAAAAGTATAAACAATAACGGTCATTCCACGGCCTAAAAATTTAATCAGCATTCTGTAAGAAAACGTTTTCTTCAAGGGTGCATATATATATATGTCTTAATGACATAAAAATTCTCAAAGTCATAAAAGAAATAGCAAAATTTTGTACGATGGCAACTTCTTGGAGATGCATAGAAAAAATTATTACACATTCACTAAAACCATACACAGAAGAAGCAACAATGAAGAGAATGAACCTCTTTATTGTTTTTTGTATTTCTACTGACATTTAACAAAAGAAAGGTATTGTAACAAAAACTTTCAGTTGTACCAACATTTAGAACAAGAAATGCACACCGAGAACAAACGTAAAATACAAACTTATGATTAAATTCCAATGTCAGATAAATCAACCCAGTAAAAATCAAAATCACACAATCAGCTGGATATTTCAACCACTCAATAAAAAACATGTGAAGTGAAACAAAAGCTTTGGACATAACATACACCACCACAACTCACATCACATCTGGGGCAATGCCACTCTCCGACAGGAATGTTCTTAAGGGGCGGGTTTAGGCAGTGGGTGTGATAGGCGGAGGGGCAGGAGTCGCAGCACAGCAGCTCCCCTCCGTCTTTACAGACACGGCAGAACTCCATGTGGTCGTCCTCCTCCTGCTCTTGGATCCCCTCCCCTTCCTGCACACCACACTGGGACATACAGGAGTCAGGAAAGGCAACAGTGTCACACAGCCAGCCCTGCCATCTCTACAAAGTCACCAGCCAGGTTATCTCCACAAAGTCACCAGCCAGGTTATCTCCACAAAGTCACCAGCCAGGTTATCTCCAAAAAGTATCCATCTAGGTTACCTCCACAAAGTCACCAGCCAGGTTATCTCCACAAAGTCACCAGCCAGGTTATCTCCACAAAGTATCCATCTAGGTTACCTCCACAAAGTCACCAGCCAGGTTATCTCCACAAAGTAACCATCCAGTTTACCTCCTCAAAGTAACCAGCCAAGTTATCTCCACAAAGTAACCAGCCAAGTTATCTCCACAAAGTAACCAGCCAGGTTTATCTCCACAAAGTAACCAGCCAGGTTATCTCCACAAAGTAACCATCCAGGTTAACTCCACAAAGCAACCATCCAGGTTAACTCCACAAAGTAACCGTCTAGGTTACCTCCACAAAGTAACCAGCCAGGTTATCTCCACAAAGTCACCAGCCAGGTTATCTCCACAAAGTCACCAGCCAGGTTATCTCCAAAAAGTATCCATCTAGGTTACCTCCACAAAGTCACCAGCCAGGTTATCTCCACAAAGTCACCAGCCAGGTTATCTCCACAAAGTATCCATCTAGGTTACCTCCACAAAGTCACCAGCCAGGTTATCTCCACAAAGTATCCATCCAGTTTACCTCCTCAAAGTAACCAGCCAAGTTATCTCCACAAAGTAACCAGCCAAGTTATCTCCACAAAGTAACCAGCCAGGTTTATCTCCACAAAGTAACCAGCCAGGTTATCTCCACAAAGTAACCATCCAGGTTAACTCCACAAAGTAACCATCCAGGTTAACTCCACAAAGTAACCGTCTAGGTTACCTCCACAAGTAACCAGCCAGGTTTATCTCCACAAAGTAACCAGCCAAGTTACCTCCACAAAGTAACCAGCCAGGTTATCTCCACAAAGTCACCAGCCAGTTTATCTCCACAAAGTCACCAGCCAGGTTATCTCCAAAAAGTATCCATCTAGGTTACCTCCACAAAGTCACCAGCCAGGTTATCTCCACAAAGTCACCAGCCAGGTTATCTCCACAAAGTATCCATCTAGGTTACCTCCACAAAGTCACCAGCCAGGTTATCTCCACAAAGTAACCATCCAGTTTACCTCCTCAAAGTAACCAGCCAAGTTATCTCCACAAAGTAACCAGCCAAGTTATCTCCACAAAGTAACCAGCCAGGTTTATCTCCACAAAGTAACCAGCCAGGTTATCTCCACAAAGTAACCATCCAGGTTAACTCCACAAAGCAACCATCCAGGTTAACTCCACAAAGTAACCGTCTAGGTTACCTCCACAAAGTAACCAGCCAGGTTATCTCCACAAAGTCACCAGCCAGGTTATCTCCACAAAGTCACCAGCCAGGTTATCTCCAAAAAGTATCCATCTAGGTTACCTCCACAAAGTCACCAGCCAGGTTATCTCCACAAAGTCACCAGCCAGGTTATCTCCACAAAGTATCCATCTAGGTTACCTCCACAAAGTCACCAGCCAGGTTATCTCCACAAAGTAACCATCCAGTTTACCTCCTCAAAGTAACCAGCCAAGTTATCTCCACAAAGTAACCAGCCAAGTTATCTCCACAAAGTAACCAGCCAGGTTTATCTCCATAAAGTAACCAGCCAGGTTATCTCCACAAAGTAACCATCCAGGTTAACTCCACAAAGTAACCATCCAGGTTAACTCCACAAAGTAACCGTCTAGGTTACCTCCACAAAGTAACCAGCCAGGTTTATCTCCACAAAGTAACCAGCCAAGTTACCTCCACAAAGTAACCAGCCAGGTTTATCTCCACAAAGTAACCAGCCAGGTTACCTCCACAAAGTAACCAGCCAGGTTATCTCCACAAAGTAACCATCTAGGTTAACTCCACAAAGTAACCGTCTAGGTTACCTCCACAAAGTAACCAGCCAGGTTATCTCCACAAAGTAGCTGACCAGGTTATCTCCTCAAAGTAACCTGCCAGGTTAACCCACACAGTAACCATCCAGGTTAACCCACAAAGTAACCAGCCAGGTTACCTCCACTGAGTAACGAGCCACTTTACCCTAAAGTTACACGCCTGGTTACTTTCACAAACAATATACTATACTCCTCATACTGACACAATCAGTTGCAGAGTTGCAACCATTTTCATGATTGCCTGCCTGTATATCACACGGCAAGGTCACCTTTGTTTTCACACTAAAAACATGAAAAAACTAATACACCAACTGATAAGACCATAATTTGACATACCTATCCAAGGTCTCCTTTGAAACAAACACTGTTCAGCAGTTCTTTCCCACTCGCATTGATATTTCAAGTTTCTGACCTCACTCTCTACTGAATCTCAAACTCAACTGTTGCCATAGTAAACATCAACATATTCTCAAAGAGATATCCCAGCATGCAAAAACTTGGTACTGAAACAGACATGGGGATGAACCCCCAAGAAGTAATCTGAAAATGAAACAGCCGTCCATACTACAGTTTCTTTATTCCTTTACGACAAAACCAATAAGAATTATATCAGTGGCCTTCCTGAGCATGTTGTTTAGTAAAGTCATTTATCACGTCATCCATACCACAGTTTCTTCATTCCTTTATGACAAAACCAATAAGAATTATATCAGTGGCCTTCCTGAGCGTGTTCAGTTAAGTCATTTGTCACGTGGTGATGGGTCGCTTTATATTTCATGATGTTGAGTTGCGTCATAAAGAAGATAGATCCTTCATCTCACACAGTGTTCACCAACCAAGGCATACTCACACAATGGGGACAGCTCCATTTGCCTTCAGGGGCCTCCTCCAATTCCGGCTCCAGACACACCAAGTGGTAAGCCCGAGGACAGGTGTCACACAGAATTATCTCCCCTCCTTGCTGGCACACCTCACAATAGTCCTGATGCTCCGTCTGTTTTTATATAAAAAAATCAATAAATACAATAAAATAAAATCAAATCAAATAAACTACAGTGCATCATGCTAACCATTGTAAACAACCAAAGAAGAGGACTGACAAAGCAATATCATTTACTTACTCTACATAGCTGTCAACCTCAGAGATGCAGAAATAGTAATGGGGGGTGGGTTCGGGAGGGGGGTCACCCCGCCTCCTGAAAAAAGCGGGGGTCAGGGGGCGCAGCCCCCTGAAGCTGAAGCATTTTTAATTTCCAAGCAGTAAACTTTGCACTTTTCAGCAAGATTGTAAAGCTTTTAAGTATTATGGAAATGGAACAAAAATGAAAGATAATTCTCTAGGTTTACTATACATTCCCTCCTTGGAAACTTCAGAAGAAAAAAAAATCAAGCAAAATCAGTGTAGATTACATACCTTTCATGCGAACTTGTTTGCGAACTTGTTTGTTGATAGCCAGTCCAACACAAGAGTACATCACAATTCACATGCTCAGCTCAGTTAGTTTGTCTCATCTTCAATCCTTGAATGTTTTATCTGCAGATGTTCACCTGACATGCGGTCTTCTCACTTGGAAGTTCTGTTCGTTTCAGTTTCACCGGTAGCTGATTTTGCCACACACAAAAATGTATCTTTAAAAAAAAACTTCTGTTCATAATATTTAACACTTGCACTTCACACAAGAGTACATTACATACACTGCTTAAAAGTTTGTCTCATCTTTTGACGTACACAGGTCTCCGATAGTCCTAACAGTGTTTATCTAGCATGTATTCTCCCTTGAAGTGCCAGGCTTCTCACAGCCTGCGTTTCTTCCCCAGCGTTCCGTTTGTGCTTTTCCGACTTTTCGTGCTTGCCGATGTCGGAAGATCCTCCATCAGCAATGTTTTTTTTTTTTTTTTTTTTTTTTTTTTTTTGCTGTCCCACTCTCTGCGCCACCTCAGAGGCAGTGCACCCACGCCGCTCATTCCGACACCCCGTCCACAGCCACAGCCCGGTCGGCCCCGCCGCAGCCCCGGCACCGGCAATCCACAGGAAGCAGTCAATGTCAAGTCGTCAAGAGGCAACCCACCGGAGGAGACACTGCACTGCTGCCGAGTCATTTCGGTGGTGTTCAGTGGCGCCTGTTCTGATCTAACATACGCAGGACACCACCTACTAAGCCCCCTACTGACGACAATAATTGCTTAGTCGCGGAGCCGGCGTGAGTGAGCTCTCCCTCCGGAGGGCGCCACCACGTCCGTCCAACGACAGCCCCCATGGACCCGCCGATACCGGTGACCTCGACGGAACCAAACCAAGGTCACAGACGTGGAGAGGACATCGAAATTGAGGTCACCATGAGAGCTGGGCATGAAGGGCCACAGAATTTGAGACTTTTTTTTTAATGCTGATCGATGAGAATGAGGATGATTAAGATGATGCTACGGATTTCCGTTTCGGTCTGAGACTACATGACAGGGCTGTACTCTACGCTTCCTTTCATAATATATCCCGGCGTCAACCAGGCCCGAGAGATACAGGCACCTGCAGTGTTGGTCAGGAAATTTGAGCAACACTCTCAGAAACGCATCCATTAAGTGGATGAAACTCGACTGTGTGGTCCCAGTCTTCCCAACTGAGTCCGCAGCAAACTCAACTCTGGGTAGGAGCCGGTCGGGGCAGAAAAAACCCACATGACTTCTGATGGGATTCGAACCCACGACCTCCCAGCCGGGAGTCCGCGACGTTAACCACTTCGCCACGGCGGCTGGTTCCATCAGCAATGTTGATCTCAGCACGGCATGGCTTACAGAAGGCATAGTGCGGGCCTTGTCGGGACTCGCCAATCCAATCAAACATTTCTTTGTACTTGGCGGTGAAACATTGTTGCACCTTGGGCTTCTTTGACTTCTTCGCTTGCTGTGATGGCATGGTAGTCGCCGTGCTAGGTGTTTTGTCCGCCATTTTGATGGAAGAAGAGGGTGACTGCGCATGCGCATCAACAAATTGGCTTTACAATGCATCCGGTTTTAAAAGGTGGATAAGCCTTTGGACTGATTCAGTTGCTTTTTTTTGTTTTTTTTTTGCGAAAATTCAGAAATCGGAAAATGAACGCACAAGTCGTAATTTCGTAATCTGTCTCAGAATTCGTAAAAATTACGAAAAAATCGTAAGGGTTGGCAGCTATGACTCTATCATTTACTTACTCTATCATACTCTATTCATTCATATGATCAGGTTACATATTTTGTGATACCACTGTTTTTATTTTTTTCGTTGTTTTTTTTTCTCTCCTAAAATATCTAATTCATTGTTGTACAAAAGTTTTTATTTTTAAACACATGTACAGAGAACATACCTCATAGCCCTCGGCATCAGGGTCATTGGGAAACTTATTTGTCGTCTTCGTCTTTTTCTTGCGATGACCCTGCCCACGCCCTCTCTTCGTTCTCTTGCGAGCAGGAGCGGCAGCAGCCTCGGCCTTTTCCGTCTCTTTCAAGATCGCTGCTTCCTCCAGCTGCCGCTCGAACTCTTCATCGCTGGTGTTGTAGCCAGCCTCGTCTTCATCCTGTTTCATACATAGGTTAGTGGACTGTTGACAGCATGCATGAACCAAGAATGTTTCTGCATGCCTCCCTGAATCCTTCCCCTAACATCCATCTCCCTACCACCCACCTTCTTTGAATGAGAAACAGAACTACTCCCACATCCTGCTATCACAGCATTGTCATCAGAAGTTCTGTTGGTGAAATCTTAGATCAAAAGATAATGCTGCACGGCTGACACTCGCAGGTTTCCCTTGTTATGATGTGGAGTTGTATGAGGAAATGTCCACTCAGACGTTAACTTCTGGAGAAAAAAAAAAAAAAAAAAAAAAAAAAGGGTGTGTGGGGGTGGGGGGGGGGGGGGGGGGGGGGGCTCAGGACACCAGTGTAATTTACTTTTATCAGAAAAGCAGCCTCTAACCAGAAATGGAAGTCTTTCTGCCTTCCACTTTTTATTTATCTTTTATTCTTTAAAAAAAAAAAAAAATTGACTGTGAGTTGAATAATACACCAATAACCAAATTATTTTTTCCCCTTTTTTTCTTGTAAAAATCAAGTGTGTCTCGGGGAAAACATTCTTCTTGCAAAATCAAGTGTGTCTCAGAAAACACATTTTAAACTAAGTTGTACAACAGTAACTATAAGATGAAAGAAGGACTACTCTCTTTCAGTGAGCTTATTTTCATCCTTCAAACAAAGATAGGAGATTGAAAAATACATAGCCAGAATACGAATGAATATGAAAAATTAGTTCAATTTTGGAATGATTCTTTCACTTTTTTACACATTTGTTGAAGCTGAAAAACCTGTTGCAGTTTGTAAATAAAAGCAGATCTTCACCATCACACCAACACACTTTACTAGGAAACTGTGTGCCAAATTCCAATGTGTACTAGGGGTTCTAATTTTTTTTTCTTTAAAAAGTGACTTTGATGCAATCTGCTGTCTCTTTCTCCATTCCGACCCACTCCACCCCAAAAACTATTCAACTCACATGCCTGTGTGTAAATAGTTTACTGATCACAAATGCGTGCTTTAATACTTTACTTTGAGGAAATCGCAAATGACCATTATCAGTAGCAATGTTGTATTCATGCACATTTTTGTGATTTTTTTTAAAAAGCATTTCTTGAATATGACATTACAAGGCAAAAAAAAAAAAACAGAAAAGAGAGAGAGAGAGAGAGAGAGAGAGAGAGAGAGAGAGGAGAGAGAGATTGAGCATAATGGTGTGCACTCCTCTCAAAAGAGAGGCAGAAAGACTAAGGTTTCTGCCTCCTCACCCATTAACATCCCCCCCCACCCCCATATGTTTGCTTTCATTAACGTGGCTTACAAAAATAGAATACACAGGATGGTTTTTTCCTCTTTTTTTCTGTTTTTTTTTTCTTCTGTTTTTATTTTCCTAAAATGAGCATGCTGTACAGAGGAAACATTCCAGCTCTCTCTATCAATCAGAATATACTGACTGCTTTTGATGCTTGGGGGATAAAACAATCATGATAAAACATAGTCAGTGAACATTCCCTTTGTAATCAGCCCTAACAGACATGTTTCCATCACACTCTAGTGCTGTCTTTGTTTGAACTGATGTCTTTTATAACATATCACTACCTCTGGCTATGTGATACACTAGATTCTGTACACTTCTTTGCAACTGGTAGGAAGAACCATCAGAATTCATCTTGAATACACTACTTGCACTTTTCACTGGCATTTTGAATTTTCACCATTCAGAATGTTTTCCCCTGAAAGAACCTGGAGAACCGAGTAGTTCAGTAATCAGCTAATCAATGGTGCCAGGTCTATCCTTGCTCTATGTGACTTACTTTTGCATGCATGTTGCCTTGGGGTTTTTTCCCTCCACAGCAGTAATAAGAAAAACTCAAGGTAGGCAGCAACAACCTCAGGTAGGCAGCAACAACCTATATTGGCTAAAAATTGCCTTTCATGCCATGGCAGTTTCCAAATGTGTCTGGGTTCACAGATGGTATTCCCATACCTACTTATGTCCCACCTTTCAATGAAAATAAGTAAATATACACAGTAATCACTCAATGTGGAATTGGTGTGCGACAGCGACACCCATCACACTTCATGTGGCAGATCATCCTGGTTGTCTGTATTTCTTTTCAGCTACTAAACTGCTCCATATTCTATGATAACAGGTAAACCTTCAGGCAGTAGCGACTATGTCTGACGTAAAGCTGTTGACTAGTTTCAGTGAGCAATTAAAGTAAACTACAGTCCAAACTAGTCTCAACTTCGGCACAAGAGTCAGGTGTAACAAAGATGTATAGGCCCTGTGCAAAAAGTAAAGTGAGCACTAACCCAAAAAATGCACAGGAAGTTTTTGTGTGTTTTTTTAATCAGAATCTAATTTTCATAATACAGGCAAAGTTTTTGTGTGTGTGGCTTTGTAAAAATGAATTCAGCTAAATACTGATCAAGTCTAAACATGAAAGTATGATGGTGGGATTAATGATGATGGTGGTGATGGTGGCTGTGATGGTAACTGAACAGTGAGATCACAGCAATGACCATGGTGAACACAAGTTTTCATAAATATACGTGAATAATGATACAAAAAGAAAACTGTAACAAAGAAAACCTACTTGCAATGTCTGTAGAAATAATAAAATTTGCTCATTTTAGTCATAAGTAGGTCAATGACTGCTTCAAATAGAATGACCAAAAACTTTGTACCAATGGGTTAAAATATCAATTTTGCAATGTTATGTCTGTAGAAATAATAAAATTTGCTCATCTTAGTCATAAGTAGGTCAATGACTGCTTCAAATAGAATGACCAAACACTTTGTACCAATGGGTAAAATATCAATTTGCCCACTAACCTTCTCAAATTCTTTACTCCTTTTGAATGTATTCACCGAATGCACAATCAGTGGCATCTTCTTCGTCATATCCAGAATCTGGCTCCAATTCAACAAATTTCTAACAGCACAAACTGCTTCCTCATTCTTGATTATTTCTCTTCATTCATTTTCAGCGGTCTCTTTGCGCATAATGCATACAAATTCTTCATCATGGCTTCCAAATTCAGCCAAGACTCAACCCAATGGTTACATTCAGTGTACACACAATTGTTTAGTCAAGACTTTCACGAAAAAATCTCTTTAATCAAAAGGAGCTGTCCTCCATGTGAATGGAAGAGGAAAGCTTGAAGAAATGACTGCGTCTGTAGGCAGCATTGCAGGGTAGGCTATGCGGTTTTTTGTTTGTTTGGTTTTTTTGTACGTTCAAGATGGTTGTCCAAGTGCTGTGAATCGTCTGAAGCTCCAATCCACTGCAGAGGTATAGAAACTAGCAGTTCCCATGACAGTAAGAGTCATATTGATAGCATGCTACCTGTTCTGGTGATACCAGACCTGTTTACCCTAAAACTGCCTTAGGTGCAATTGTCAACGAAAATGTGCATATTTTCTGCAAAGAGTGCATGTAAAATTCCGTAAAAGCTGGAGGGAAAACTGAGGGTCTTTTGTTTCTTGTTGTTTTCACCTTCACCTACCATCACATTGCACACGCTTCTTGCTGATAATAACCATCTGATCTTGCACTGACTACATGAAAAAAAAAAATTTCTGATACAAATTACTTTCAAATCTGATTCATCAGCGTACTTGGGCACATGTTCCTGCTCTCTCGCCAGTTTTTCGACGTTACAAGGCATGTTGTCGAAAAAACAGACAATGCAAAATGCGATTTCGCGCACAGAAGTCAGCAAGAGTTGTCGCTCTTCGGTCAAAAGCCTTCACTGCAGTTATTTTCCACAAGTTCAATTACTGCTCAAAAACTTTGTCTCCGGAATTTTCTTTGACATATTCCTTTTTGTACTCCCAGTTCTTATAGAACAGGGAGTACTTTAGAATGGGAACGAAGAAATGCTGTGTGTGTGTGTGTGTGTGTGTGTGTGTGTGTTGTGTGTGTGCGTGTGTGTGTCTGTCTGTCTGTCTGTGTGTCCGTGGTCAAAATGTGTTCCACTCGCTCCAGACAAAACTACTGGGCCGATCTTTCTGAAAATTTGTAGGTATGTTCATTATGGGTCAAGGATGATGCTCGATGTTTTAGTTTACCGCTATAGCCGTTACTAACGGCTGTAACGGCCTGTAACGGTTTTTCTTCTTTACAGAATATCTCAGAAAGTACTTGGCCGATCTTTGTAAAAATGAGCAGTTACGTTCATTATGGGTCACGGATGATGTCCCATGTTTTAGTTTACCTCGTTATAGCCGTTACTAACAGCTGTAACGGCCTGTAACGTTGTTTTTTTTTCTTTATGGAATATCTCAGAAAGTACTTGGCGATCTTTCTGAAAATTTGTAGGTATGTTCATTATGGGTCACGAATAATGCCCAATGTTTTAGTTTACCGTTATAACCGTTACTAACGGCTGTAACGGTTTTTCTTCTTTATGGAATATCTCAGAAAATACTTGGCCGACCTTTATGAAAATTAGCAGGTATGTTCATTATGGGTCACGTATGATGCCTGATGTTTTAGTATGCCCCGTTTTAGCCGTTACTAACGGTTGTAACGGCCTGTAACGGTTTTTCTTCTTTACGGAATATCTCAGAAAGTACTTGGCTGATTTATAAGCGGTTTGGATGATCTTGTGACAAATCGGAGCCTCTGTCCATATGTAAGTGATGTAATGCTGAAAATGGATTACACAACCGTTAAAAAACTGTTATTCTGCCGTTATTTCTTATATATAGGTGGATTTTAATCAAATTTGGTATATAGAAAGGTTATCACACACAAATGGCATTTCTATATAGTGTTTCAAAATTTGACCGTTAAAAACCGTTATTCTTGACATATTGTCCAATTTGGATGAAATTTGATATGTACACTGGCTTTAGCCCAGTGAGGACTAAAATACCGGTTTCAAAAGTGTATATCGGTTATATAACCGTTAAACCGTTATTTTGCCGTTATTATTTATATATTGGTGGGTTTTAATGAAATTTTGTATATAGAAAGGTTATCACACACAAATGGCACTTCCATGTAGTGTTTCAAAATCTGACCGTTAAAAACCGTTATTCTTGACATATTGTCCGATTTGGATGAAATTTGGTATGTACACAGGCTTTAGCCCAGTGAGGACTAAAATACCGGTTTCAAAAGTGTACATCGGTTATATAACCGTTAAACCGTTATTTTGCCGTTATTTTTTATATATTGGTGGGTTTTAATGAAATTTGGTATATAGAAAGGTCATCACACACAAATGGCACTTCCATGTAGTGTTTCAAAATCTGACCGTTAAAAACCATTATTCTTGACATACTGTCCGATTTGGATGAAATTTGGTATGTACACAGGCTTTAGCCCAGTGAGGACTAAAATACCAGTTTCAAAAGTGTACATCGGTTAAATAACCGTTAAAACCGTTATTTTGCCTTTATTTCTTATCTCACAAAGCACTTGGCCGATTTATAAGCGGTTTGGAAAACTGGGAGTACGTTTATATGCTTCGCATCTTGTTAATTCGTTATGTTTGTAATATTTTCACCGAACATGTGTACAAAATACAGTGAAATCGTACAGGTAAACAGGTCTGTGATACCCTTTGCACTTAAAAATTGGTGATGCTGTGGCTGCCACGCATTCCCCTTAATCCATCATCTCCCTCAAGTATACAGTAATAATGAACATAAGGATGCCACAAAACACATTTTGCAGATGGCCCTACGGGTAAATGCACACGGCAGAATCAACAGCTAGCGTCCACTCTGGACAATACCAACAGTCTCACTACTTAATCACCGAATCACTTGAAAAAGGCCGACATGTCTGAATTATGCTGACAATTCTGCAACAGAAAAAGTGCTGTGGACTTTCAGAACAAAGACATGAAAATGGATCAGAAGTTCAAAAAAACAAAACACAAAACCTGCATGAAATCAATCAAAACTTTGAAAAAAATATACAATGGGACAAATGCTCAAGCATATGGGAAAACAGGCAACAAAAAGCAAATTCAGAAAGCAACAAAATCTATGTAGTTGTAACAATCACAATAATAATGATAATGATAATAACAACAAAAAACTAGAGAGCTGCCAAGGTTTAAAAACCAGTTAGTGTAGCATTTTGAAAGTGTTGCATTCCAAATGTAATCATATCCCTCTAATATGATATTAAGGAGTCATGGCGCAGATTTTTTTTTTTTTTTTTTTTTTTGGTCATTGGTTTCTTCTTTGACACCGTTTCTATGGGATCTCAATGTCTGACAAATCAGACTCAACAAAACTTTCAGTTGCACTTCACTTTGCACACATGATGATGGACTAAGATGAGGGAAATCTCGTTAGCAATCACCTGGCTCTAAATAATCTACAAATGAGTCAAAATAGCTGAAAATGATTACGTGGCAAAATCGCAATCGTCTTTAGGGATCTTTCCTCTGCTTTTTCTCGATCTCTTTCCGTAATTCGGCAGTTTCTGTACAAAATAGTCTGCAGTCTTAGAGAGTTACATTGTCTCAGTTCCATGTTAGCCATCACCAAGTCCATGAAGCATTTTAAACATTTTGTTTGTTGCCGCAACATTTCGTCACAAAGTGTAGCAGAATAGCGTTATCAATGAAACAAATGGCGCAACGCTTGGCAGCTCTGTGTCAATGCAAAAACTCATAACCAAAGCACCAGTGTGTCGGTCTATCATCCAGAGGTGTATGAATGAGAGCTGTCATACCCGGCAGGACATGATGACCTAATTTCCTTGTCTGCTGAGCACCTCAGGGCACAGTGTAGCGACACCATCACACCCAACAAGCGAGAGCTGCAGCACAAAAAGTTACTCACTGAGCTTGCCTTCTTCTTCTTGCGCTTCTTGGTGATCTTGATCTTGAGTGGCGCCACCGACTTCTTCCCTTTGCTCTTCTTCCCTTTGCTGGACGACTTGCCCCCACCGCCGCTCTCCTCCTCTGTGGCGTCGCCGTCCTCGTCCTCATCTGAAGGTTTTGGATCATGAAACACAACTTGCAGCCCAGAAATGGAGACACTGTTTCACGGCTATGGTTGCTTCTGCATGCATATGTGCGTGCGTGCATGTGGTCAGTGCATGCGTATTGGACGCAACTCTACGTGTCTGCATGTTGCTATACAACTGAATATTCTGATAATAAACCAGCACGCACTCTCTCTCTCTTCAGCAAATATGTCAACGACTACTGACTGCCATTCGCAGCGTGAGACCATTGTAGGCATGGCTCTTTATGATTAACTTGCCTTATAGAGAACAGTTCTCAGAGGACTATATCATAACCCTGCATACATTAAGAGCACACATGCTATATTCATGCATGGCATAATGTATTGTATATTCCATTCATGTTCAAGTACTCTACATAATAATTGAGTCGCTAAACTATGAAGATCCTAACACCTTGCTGAACCTGACTCTAGACTGTAACTCAGTTCGATGTCATACCATTACCAGAGCACCTTGTTACACATGCTGCACAGCATTCACCAACGTGCTCTGAAAGCACTCAAGTCAGCACCATTTTAAGGAGACTTTCTCTACCGCCATGACCACAGGCAGTAAAGCAAGTCTTCTAAACCACTGACTCTGTGAATGAATATGACTGCATATAATTATTCTCAATAATACACGCTAAAACAACCGTAACATGCGGTTGCAGTCAAAGACCGTACCTCTCTGCGGCGTTGCAGGTGATGCAGCAGCAGAAGACGTAGGGACGACCACTGCACTCAAGGCTTCTGGTCGGTCCCCCGTCCCCTGACCTTGGCCTTTGAAAGGATTGTTGGCTGCAAACTCCCTCCATTTGGCCCCTAGCAGAACCACTAACTTCGCCTGGGCAATTTTGGGGTTGTCCTTAGCGACGAGGGGGCGCACATACTGGGAGAACAGTTTATAGTTGGTGATTTTTTGTAGTCGTCTTCCGAAAAGTTGATTTCTGTGTTTTTCAAGCCAAACTCATTACAGATGTCAGCTGAAGTTTTTGGCTGAGGTCTGACCGGCGTCCTTTTCTTGACATCTTTTGGTGTGATTTCGAACGATCTGTCATCCTCTTCGCTACCACCGCCAAAATCACTTCCCTGAAAACAATGTAGATTTATTGGTAAAAAAGTACAAAATTCAACACGT
>CM031611.1:58351140-58413640 GCA_018398815.1 Conus ventricosus
TGTGTGTGTGTACTGTGTGTGTGTGTGTGTGTGTGTGTGTGGTGTGTGTGTGTGCGTGTGCGTGTGCGCGCGGCTTGTGCTACTGTGTGTGTGTGTGTGTACATTGTGTGTGTGTGTGTGTGTGTGTGTGTGGTGTGTGTGTGTGTGTGTGTGTGTGTGTGTGTGTGTGTGTGTTAACTGTTTGTTGGGGTTTTTTTTTACCAGTTATAACTGATAACATGAAGCAAATTTTATTCATACCTCGTCATCACTATAGTGCTTCTTCTTTTTCTTAGATTTCTTTTTCTTTTCGCTTCCATCTCTGTTTTTCCTCTTCCGGCCTCTCTTCTCTACCCGCACTTCTTCTGCTGGCTCTTCCTCTGAAAAAGAACAAAAAAATACAATTCATGCTTGCTTCATTTCACCATTTCAATTTTTGTGTCTCAAGAGTTTCTGTTAAAAATTTACAAAAAAATTTTGGATTAATATTATACTTCCTTTTGACCTAGTGTACATACAAATCAACACTAAACGTAAATTTTAAGTGTACATACAAATCAACACTAAACGTAAATTTTAAAAAGACAAGCTAAAAAAAGTCTAACGATACAAAAATCATACATCACACACACACATAAAATTAACAGGCTCAGTTTTAAATGATCCACCAATAAAACAACCAATTAAAAAAAAAAAGCGTAATAAAAGAAAACAGATGGCCTATTCACAGATCTGGTAAAACATTGAAAGAGTACAGATAAGTATTGATTAATGTCATTGAATAAATAACCGTGTATATTCACAGATCTGGTACAGATAAGTATATAAATAAGTATATAATAAGTATAAGTATATAAATGTCATTGAATAAATAACCATGTTCATACCTTTTATTACCAAATGATATAGTCAAAATAATAATGCTGGGGTGGCTAGTATGTGTTATGAAAAAGATATAACAAGGATGTGTATTACATTAGTTCATTTTTGTTCTTCACATCTCCTTTCCTCTTTCCAGTCATGGTTGTATGACCAATAGATTACAGATCTCTTACCAAAATAAAAATAAAAAAAGTTGCTAACAAAAGAAAAAAAAAAGGGGGAAAGACATAAAGCGTGCATAAATGTCAGCAAAACGACAGCTAACATCAATAGTATTTGTGTGCATTTCATCCAGGCAGCTTTAGACTTCAGCATGAAGAAACAAAAATCCATTGCAGACTTTCCATTCCACACCGAGTTTGGTCAAGCAGTTTATAAAAGTAGCATTTTCAGGCTATGTTCTTGAATTACATATCTCCTTTCTAGTTACTTTCAAAACTCTTTACATATATGTAAGTGAAACATGATTTTCCATCTTAAACTTATACCATTTAGCTCGCAATTATGTGAAGTCTAAAATGGCGTCAAATTTCACATACACATTATAAGAAATGTTAATATTCATAATCTTTTTTGTCACATTTTGCATTAAATAAATTTTCTAGAAATTCATCATAAATTTGCAGCACTTTGTGCTGCATACTGTGTTTGTTAGTTCCATATAATTGAAAACAATGTTAGTGGAAATAATTCTGAAGCCAACGCCGGTGTGAAATCCGTTAATCGTAAGCTTGAAATCATGAAAACTTTATTGTCTGTCGAATCTCCACAGACTCTGACTTTAACACAGGGCTTAAGAACATTGAACAGGGACTACTGGAGCAACCCAGTCCGAACACTGAACAGGTTCAACAACAACTCCTTTCTCTAAACTCTGTGACTCATCTTCAACCTTTGAATGCATCGTGTATGTGTGAGCAAATCTGGCCTGGAACAGAACAGGCACTTCGCTTGCTGTCCCTCAAGTTCGCCCAGACCCTATGCAAACAATCCTTAAAGCTTTTGCAGGGTCTGACCAAAGCCAGCTGTATCAATTGAACTGATCAAACTGATTCGCAACAACTCATACCGATCAATCTGATCCCTGATGAAAATGCTGTGCATAATAATTATGTTCTGTGACCAGTGTGTTTGTTTGTGCTTGTGTTTGTAGGTCACACTCGCATCCATCACTCCACATACACACACTTGATGTCCTGTCAGAGCTAGGATTGCTGTCTTGACTTTTGTCAAGTTTCTGTAAATCCAGCACTTTGTTATTTTTTGGTAATTGTGTGAATCAACATAATAATGTACAGACATGTGTAGGTGTCGAAAATTATCATGTGACTATTTAATCAGATCCCAAATGACCAATCTAACTCTTACCTCGCTCTCCTACAGTACATATAATTAATTGTTTGAATACCATCAACATCTTTCATATCTCTGTCACTTGTGTCAGTCAGTGCTTTATGAACTGGGAATTTTTTTTTTTTTTTTTTTTTTAAATGTTTTTCACATTCAATTCTAAGTTCATAAAAACATCTCACAAGTTTCACATGTCTAAGTCCTTGTTTCCCAAACAGAAAAATCTTCATCTGGGGAAAAAAGTAGGAAAAACAAACAAACAAACAAGACTGTTTTGGGCCGTGCTGTGATTGGCAACAGAACCACTTTCAAAGCCGGTAGTCTTTCTTTTCCTTCTTCAGCTTCATGATGTCCTCTCTGTCTGGAGAATAAATGTCTTACGTTTCTTGCCACCGTTTCATGAGATTCAGCAACTGAGTATATGATGCTTTGTCACTATAAAGGTCAGGTCTGAATAATAATAATAATAAATATTAATAATAATGGGGATTTATATAGCGCCTTCCACGGCACAAGGCGCTTTACAAAGGCAGAAAAAATACAATTGCTAAATGTAAAGAAAATGCATTGAAAAACGCTCAGAAATGAAAAACAAGGCTCTCTCCCATTCTCTCCCACGCGCACACACACTCTCACGCACAGACACACAATACACAAACAGCCGCAACAAACACAAACTACTAAGCGATCCACAAAAACAACAAGAGTCAATCAACTATCTGGTAATGACTGTCTTCTTAGTATTGTTTGAAAAGGTGGGTTTTCAGGGAGGTTTTGAAGGAAGAAAAGGTTTGAGAATGTCTTAAGTCATAGGGGAGTTTATTCCAGAGTTTGGGAGCTGCGTATGAGAAAGCTTGTTCGCCATGCTGTTTACGATGGGGACGGTAACTGGGAAAGCGGAAGGTCCTGGTGTCGGTGGAGGAGCGGAGCGTTCGTGATGGACATATACTTGAAGGAGATCGAAAGATAGGCAGGGGCATCGCCAGTGAAAATCTTGAAGCAGAGACAACAACATTTGTATTTAATTCTTTCTTCAACGGGGAGCCAGTGCAACTTTTTCAGGAGAGGGCTGCAGGGTTGGGTCCTAGGAGATTTGCAAATGAGACGGGCTGCAGAGTTCTGTACACGTTGGAGGGGTTGGATGACAGTTGAGGGACAGCCAAGGAGAACACAGTTGCAGTAATCTAGCCTTGAAAGGATGTATGATGAAACGAGAGTTTTTGTGGCGTCTTCAGTGAGATAGGGTCGAATAGCAGCAATTCGTTTAAGTTCCATGTAAGCTAACTGACAAGTTTTTGTGACATGCTGTTTCATCTGAATCAAGCACAGAGAGAATTTTATCCTGGAAGAGTTTATCACTAATCCTACCTACAAATGTCTCTAAATGCAATGGGCATGAACAGTCTAAAGTTTCATCTGTTGGCAAGTTTCTGTTCCTCCTACCAGCTGACACAAGCATCTGACTGGTTTGGTTTCAAATTATCTTCAACTACAAACAACATTCAAACCGTTCTCTTCTGGCTTCTGTGAGACAAAAAAAACTCTGTTCTGATGATGTTATTGGTAGCCGATCCCACACCGAAGGAGAAAAACACACAATTTCTTCTCGTCATCTGTTGTGTCACTTGCAATAACAAATCTTCAAAACTTCAATATAAATTCACACCAGCAGTTTCCATCTTTGAATGGCTCAAGATGATAAAGGACACCTGCCATAACTTTGTGAAATGATTAGGGAGATACAGTTCACAAATTCTTGATAAATCATCTGGCGAGTGAGTTCAAAACTCAACAGACGTCATACAACTACACTATTATTTCCTTTTAATTAACCCACACATGCTATACTTCCACTTCAAATGTCCAATACCTAATCAGACAGAACTATAATTAGTACAAATAGCAATGCACACAACTGAAAACATTGACACACTGATGACATTAAATGGTCTAGATCTAGTGTGTACAGTTGAAGCAATGGTTTGGATTATAATGCTAAGGACTACAGCTGCTGTTATGAGCAATTGCCCTTGCCAACAGGGACTGGAGATTGTGTTCAAACCGTGGTTTCATTTGGTGTTTTGTAATTTGTTGTTCATTAAGACTGCATGATTCTGTTCGCTTGCTGTGAGAAATTAAAAAAAAACATTGAGGCTGTTCGTTTTGTGATTTAGGCCACAGATTGTTCTAAACAAAACTTCTTTCACTTTGGAGTCCGTAGTCACTTTGCTTAAAGAGAGGCCAAAAACAGGCAGATCTCACATACAATTTCACCCACTAGGTGAGCAGTCAGCAGCGTAGTACAATGGCTCTTACACTTGTTGTTTACTGTGGATATTTCATGATGTAACATACCACAAAATGACAAATGCAGCAGGTTTTTAAAAGCCAGTATTGCACTAAATTGTGTGACCCTCTCTTCAGTGGCAACCTCTCCCCGAGACAATGTTTTGTAAAAAGTGCCTCAGCGAAGTTTTGTATTTCACTCAATCAAAAAAAAATAAATAAATAAATGAAAATTCCAACATAACCACCTTGTTCTTCTCAGATGTGTAACCGGAAACATTTTCTTTCTTGGCCTAATCCTTAGTATCTTTGTTATGCGTCATCATAAGTTATCAAGGTTTACTATGTATCATTCCAATTTCTTTCCAACTATCCAAGGGAGTACTGTCACACCGGCACTGCAAAAGACTCATCAACTTCACACGTTATGGATAACTATAATTAGTATAAACAATATGTGAGCAAGTTTAGAAAAAGAAGATCCCTTACCAACTGATCTGGATGAAAATCATCCTGCTATTCTGGCATCAGGATGAACATGTCATACCACATCATATCATGTCTGGCAAAGTTTATAAGACAGCCTTTTGCTTGTTCTATTGAGCAAAGTCACAATGAGAATAAGAGTCAACAGCATATACTACCATAATTCAAAATATCCTACCAGTACCACTGATACCAGTCTGGTTGTGGGGGACGACAAAACTTTCTTGCCGACAAGTGAAAATGTACGCTCTCTCTCTACTCATCCATTTGGCAACCAATTTTTGATGGCCACTGAAAGAGTGACTGAGCATTTATTGGTTGTGAGCCCTCTTGACTGCACTTCCCTCTTCTCTTCACTTTCATGCTCCACCACCCCATATTTTTCTTGGAGCGCAACAGTGACGGAGTGGCGTTTCACAGAGATAAAATGTGTTCTCTGAAGCATGTCAACACCATGCCTGCATTGTGCTTGATCAGAGTTTCAATTTATTTACTGGAAATGAGACTAATTTATGAGATCTATGTGAAGGTTTCAATTCTTCTTACTGTAAGTACCTAACAATTACATCCTCTTTTTCTGTAGTAACACATATTCCTTACATAACAAATTATGTCTGCTGACTTGTCATAGGTCTACTGCTAATGTAGCTTACGTTTGTTAACCACTCTTTTGTTTGGGACGAGAAATAAATATTGTCCAGAATTTTCTTGCCCTTACTTCATCTCACTGACTAAATTCCAATTCTGGAAGACTGAAATGAGTCTGGAAGTAAAAGTTCAAGCCAACGTTGGTCTATTTCAATACCTGATACTAAAATTGTTGAATATTTTTGCTGTAACAATGTAAGTTTATGCTACATCAACAGAAGTTGGCAATAAATTCAAAAGATTAACATCTAGCAGCCCTGCCAGTACACAAGTTTGCGCTAGCAAATTTTGACAAAAGATCTATTCATTTTCATAGAATGTCATCCCATTAAACAAATTCTTTCTTAAGGCAAACTATCTAATACAGTAATAGTGGTTTTGACATCATGAAAACCAGGAAGAATTTAGTATGTATCCATCAGTCCCCCTCTTGCTTTCTGAAATTCTAGAATGTGCAATTTTATCTTATATCATTATTAACCATAATTTACATGCTAGTCATTTTCTTTAAGCCAATCATTTATTTTGTACAAAAGCATACAGGAATCCTGATTCAATGCTGTTATAATGGATGGGCTCACCCTTTCTGAGACATTATCAATGAAAGCTCGGCTTGAGCCACATTAAGGTAAATGTTCAAAGGCATGTTCTGTTCTCTCTCTCTCTCTCTCTACTCCCTCTTACACACACCACACACGTACACAGAGAGAGGAACGCACACATGCACGCGCACACATACACACACACACACACACAGACACGGACGCATAGAGGGAGGGAATTAATTACTTACAAAATAAACAACCCTGTTTTCCTGAATACAGCTTTCTGACTGTCTAAAAAGATTGACACTAGTTTTGACTCCAGAATAGAACAAAGCGACTATCTTTACAGTGATTTCCAGAATAAGCTCTGCAGTGGTCATCAGCTTCTTCATGGCAAGTTAAACTAAAGCTGATCTTACGAAGTTTTGGGACCCTCTGTCTGCCAAAAGGGTTCCTTATCTAGTTCGTTGAAATTGACCTCAAACTGATGTCAGTGTTCAAACAACATCTCATAGCCTGGTTCTCGTTGTCCAGGCAGAGTCAACAATATTCAGAGAGCCATAGATTCTGAAGCTGCACTGACTGAGACTTCCAATTTTTCTCTGCAAAGGAATCTGATTTCTTTATTATGCCTACGATTGGTGGTGAAGAGTCCAACTCATAAGACAAGTCATCATTTTTTATAAAGTATGCTACTTAGAAACCATCTTACTGGGAGTGAGGTCTGACAATGGCTCAATAGTCCAATTAGATACTTCTGTATACATACAAGTTCTTTGGTGTCAGGAAACACAGGCTGCAGATCCACTGTGTTGTCTGCTTTCAAGGCACTGTGAAACCATGGGGCAATAGGAAGAACCTATGGGACTTGCAATTTTCTGATGCCTCCTACCATGACAAACAGTCATTCACACAAGATTTGATGATTATATTTATAGTGGAACACATCCGCGTACGACTTGTGACTGAAAATTGAAAGACGCAATCTAAACATTTTCAGAAGGTAATTTTCATGGCAGAAAGTTTTAAATGTGCACATCTAAGAATCAGGAGCCCTGGAAATTGACATATATACCAGTAATTACCACATTACCATGGCTCTATTTTAGTTGCCTGGTTACTTGAAGTGTGTGCAAAAGCTGTTAGTGAATTTCAGAACTTAGCTTCAATCATTTATCCATAAGAAATTAGTGCTATAACAATAATCGCCAATGGTTATTAAGTTTGTCATTTTCAGTCCCTGTACATTAACAAACTGATCCATTTTAAGTTGTAGGCCTATAGCAATCTCTCGTTGATGTTTGGTCCACTCTGGTTTGCCAATGTTACCCTCTTCCTTACTTTGCCAAGCTACGTTCTTCGCCAAGTTACAATATGAAAATATCCCTGCAACAATCTTTATTTAAAAAAAAAAGAAGTCATAACAACCTTCACCACACACACACACACACAGCCTGGTGGAGGAGACATGGGGGGGGGGGGGGGAGGGGGTGGTAGAGTGATTGGAATCAAATAGTGTGTTGACTGTTACTGAATAGAGGCCGTGCATTCGTCGACATCTTTAGCTTTTGTAACCAGCATCATCAATCTGCTGATAAAAGATGCCAGATGTAACAGAAAAACTTGTGGCTGGTGTCGGTGTAAATCCAGTGCACATGTTGAACCCTCACAACCTTTAGAGCGACTTCCTCACTTCCTGACATGCGCATTCATCACCCCAAGGCGAAGATACATATCCCGATATTTATCCCACCTTTGTGTCAGACGTCAATCGCTCAAAGTCACATACAAAAAGCACTAAATCTACAATCCTACAAAACAAACAACGGACATATAGACGATTACCAATTACAATCTGCACATGTTTTACAGGGAAATCCCCATCTTTTTTTTTAGGAAACACAACGCTATGCAAATGAACAAAGACGCAAACACTGAAACTGGGGATTCCACATGTCGCCAACTAAACCGGTGTGCGGTTTGAAGAAACTGGCGAATTCAATCGCTATTTCCCCAAACACTGTCTCTCAGCTTAATAAAGGGTATGTTACGAATCACATTTTTGTTCTGCCGACCACAACGGTGGCATTATCAAATAAACTTAACATCAATCATTAGACACAATTCTGAAAATGAAAAAGAAAAAGATTGTTGACCAATTAATTTTCCCACCTTCTTCTTCGCCTTCTTCCATTTCCATTTCATCGTCGTCTTCGGTTCCTCGTTTGCTGGACATGTTCCTATTATTGATCACAACAACACAGAACTATAACTTGAAACACCGGCACACTATGAATCTTTTTAAAGAATTGTGGATCACCAACCCCACCTTCGTACCACCAAGCGCGGTTTGGCTTAATTGATCATGCGCGTGCTGACGTCACGGCTCACTTCGGCATCCCATAATAGTCACAGGGAACATCCCATAATAGTCTAAAATACATCCCATAATAGTCACACAAACAGTGTCATAAAGCGGAGAGATGTAGTATTTCATGCATATTCCCAAAGTTTCATTCTAATTTGAAACATTTTTAATCAAGTTTGAACGCACTGACAAACGCTTTAATAACTATGCTTCTTTTGATACTATTGTTTCACTAATAATGAGCAATCACTGACGCCGGAGAACATGGATCATCCGGGGATTTAATTGCATAAGTGGGGAAGGAGGGTGGGGTGGGAGAAGAGGGTGCATATGGATCGGTGTAAGAGCTAACTCAAGGCTTCTCTTGTGTGTGTGTGTGTGTGTGTGTGTGTGTGTGTGACGGTTCCTAGCACAGCCGTACGTATCTATAGCGGTGTGTGTCAGTGCCGCGCGCGCGCTTTCAAGTTTGTGTGCCACTGTGCTGTGTGTGTCCGTGTCTGTGTGTGTTCGTGTCTCTGTGTGTGCGTGCATGCGTGGGTGTGCGAGCTGCGTGTGTGCGTGTGCGTGCGTGCGTGTTTTTATGTGTGCGTTTTTTCTGTGTGTGTGTGTGTGTGTGTGTGTGTGTGTGTGTGTGTGTGTGTGCGCGCGCGCGCGCGCGCGCGCACACGCGTCTTGTGTGAGTGTATATATGCGTGTGTCAGTCAGAGTTTATACTGCCGGTGTGGGTGGGTGGGCGTGGATGTGTGTACGCGCGCGCCCTTCCGTCAGTGTGTGCAAGCCTAGATCGACTTACGTGATAAAGATCAGTGCGTGCACGTCGGCAAGACTGGTGACGGACATGAACAGAAACCACAACTGACGTGTGGCCAGCGCGATCAAAATTACCTCAGTAATAATGCGCAATTTAACAGCACCCCCCCCCCCCCCCCCCCTAAAAAAAAAAAAAAAAAAAAAATTTACGATAATAATCAAAACAGAAGAAGAAAACGGGTATACTAAAAGTCGAGGTAAAGCTTGTCAACCAAATTCAGTGGCTCCATGTCGCCCTCCGCCACGCCTTCCTCCTTCCCCTTTATCTGTCAATCTCAGGCTGATGTCTCACTTGTTCAGAGAGAGACAACCTGTTCCCGGAATTGTTGTAAAGCCAATCGGTCCTTCTGAATTTGAAGAACCCACAGTTTACAGGGTCGGACGAGGTGGTGGGGCAGGTGGTGGGAGGGGGAGGGATCCTGGTCCCGGAACACATACCCTACTCCACTCCCTATCTGTGTGGCAAAAACTGCTTCTTCTTTTTTCTACCGTGTGAAGAACCCCAGACCCCTTGGATTTCTTTTCCTCTCACAACCCCCTCCCCCCCCCCCCTCCTCTCATCATCCCACCCCTTCCCCAGCCGGTTGTAAATCAGATGTTGGAGATATGTTGGGTAATATTGGGCGAATTTCAGTGCCACCCCACTCCCTACACCCCCACTTTCCACCCCTGCTTGTAAAGAGAGAAAAGTCTCCACCTCCACCACCACCCCTCTTCCTCCTCCTCTCGCTCCCCACACCACCTCTCCTCCCCAACGGCTGACAGAACTCTCAAGTTGGAAGAGGTGTACCTTCCCCACCCCACCCCACCCCAACTCCCACCCCATCCCGCAATCAGGCTCGTAATATTTGGGTGAGGGATCGAGGCGCTTCTAACCCCCATCCCCCCCCCCCCCCCCCCCACACACACACACACTTCACAAAATGTCACCTACCTGCGCACCTACCCCTTCCTACTATGTGACCTGATTTGACAGGCCCTTGTACAATGAAAGGGGTGGGCTGAAAACGGAACAGACAAAAAAAAACAAAAAAACCCCTGTTCTATAAGCCTGCGTATAGGCACATAAGACTCGGAAACGTCACACACACACAGAGAGAGAGAGAGAGAGAGAGAGAGAGAGAGAGAGAGAGAACAAAAAACGAACAAAACAGCAAAAGAAGCTTTTTATGACAACAACAACAACAACAAAAACAAAAAAAACGCAGAGCTATGCTGTAAAACCAGCTCAGCTGGCGGTAAGCCCTCGATCTGCCTATCCAACGGATTGCTGGAGGAAGTCTGCCTCCATATCAGTTGACATCGGACATCACCCAAGATACACCCCGTGCAAGACATTCCTTGTACTGAGAGAGTGGACTTCGCTTGCCTGACGCTAAACTGACGGCGTCTGCAGACTCTTTGACCAGAAAACTCACCTAAAGACGAGTTTCATAGACTCAAGAACACACGTGGTTGCTTGCTTATGCTAAGCGGCAAAGGGATATTTGAGGCGATGGGAATAGAGAAATGGGCGCGATGATCAGTTCAAATCGACAATGTGACCATTAGCCTACTGTAAATGGAACCCTTGCACAGTCCCAGACATGACCTAGAGCCATGCCCAGGCCAACAAAGCGCCGCACTCTACCAAATATGGGACAGCAAGATTGGGAGTTGACAGAACGGGCTCGGTGTTTGCCTAGATCTGGGGATGAAACGCACTGGCTACCTATGGAGATCAGTAGATTAGTTTATTATGAAGCTCGTACAAGTTTGTAAGGCGTGTCTTTCGTCTTCTAAACAGCTGCAAAGGCCACTCCAAGCTGGTCAGTATGCCTGCCACACCTACCTCGCGACTCAACGCTGGACATCCTCTGAGCCCTTTAGTGTCTTTATTATTATAAAATACTTATATAACACCTATCCTCGGCCAGAGGCCAAGCTCTAAGCGCTTTACAATCAACACTCGTTTACACAAAGGGCTGCCTACCTGGGTAGTGCCAACTGAAGAGCTGCCAGCTGGCGTTTCATTCAGTCGTTTCCCGTGTCATCCAGTCAATATCGTTCACTCAATTTCCTTACTTCCTTCATTCTTCCCATTTCTCACGCAGGGTGCATGTTGTGTGTAACATGTCATCCACATCAACGGCCAAACCGGCCTTCTCTTCCGAAAGTTGGTGATGGGATTTTACGCGTGTGCAAAATGATATGTGTGCGTTCACACACGGAACTCGGTCTATAGTCTCATTCGAAGGACTGTATGGGAAGTGGAGTCAGAACCAATGTTTACTCCGTGTGAAAAATCCCCCAGTACCGAAACGGTCTGGCGGAGATTCGAGCCCGCAACCCCAGCATCACCAAGATTACGAGTCCGGCGCTCTACCACTGAGTTATTCCGGCCCTACGTACTTGTTATGAAGATTCCAAACGGAGAATGCATACTCATGTACTGGTCTGACAAACGCCCTGTAAGCCCTGTCCTTGGTAGGCCCAGTGGTGACCTATTGAAGTTGGCCCTAAAGAGCGTATGTTCTGCTGTAGGCCTACGTCTTCTTCCGCTTGGTCGTGCTTCAGGACTTGACACTTCCTAGGCTGAGATCTCCTATTCCGGCTGTCTTCCCATGCTTCCAGATGCTGGCGATCTTGCTGCATGGTCTTTTTCAGATGAGACAGGGCATTGCCCCGCAGACATGGCCAACGCTTTTGCTCTGTTTCCTCCGTAGAGCAGCCGCCATCCGTGAGATGATTCTGCCTTTTACTTCTGTTCTGAGAATGGTGAGAAAACGTCTCAGCAGCCAGAGGTCCTTAATTGTAAACAATTTACTTTCAGACCTAGGGTATTACGAGGATCGTATAATCTCTCTCTCTCTCTCTCTCTCTCTCTCTCTCTCTCTCTCTCTCTCTCTCTCTCTCTCTCTCTCTCTCTCTCTCTGTGTATGTGTGTGTGTGCGTGTGTGTGTGTGTGTGTGTGTGTGTGTGTGTGTGTGTGTGTGTGTGTGTGTGTGTCCGCCTGCATGAAATTATGCCTTTGTATCGCGTTTCACGATTCACCGAGCACTAAACTTTCTCGCGCCTAGTGCCATCAGAGATTTCTCACACGGGATGCCCAAGTCAGCACCGAAATGTGAAGATCAGCTGCTAGCAGTGGCTGAATCAGCTAAGCAATACGTTCGTGTGTACGCGTACGCACTGACAGAAAAAACTGCGTAGGTTACAATGTAGTCCACGTTAGAGGTCTCTGAAGCGAAAACAAACAAATAAATGATAATAATAATGATAATTATGATGATAACAACAACGGCAACACCACCAGGATGCTTGAAAAAAAGATGGGAAAGGCCTAAAAGTTTTCCTATGTCGCGTCTTCTTCGGCGCTTCTACTGTCCATATCTGTCATAACAGTGTGTTGTACGAGGGGGGAGGGGGGAGGGGGGGGGGGAGGGGGGGCGGGAGACCTGCGTCGAAAGTTTGTTGAGTGTGGTAGCCCCAGGGGACCTAAAAGGTGGGGGAGGGGGGGGGGGGGGATATTATGCGTGCAATGTCATGGCCACCGCTAGACAGCGAATAAATAAGAGGTTTGGGATTGTGTCAGTGCTCAGCATATCATGTCGTCACAGTGATGAAAAGAATGATGCGTACGGTCAGTCACAACAGCCCATACAACCATCTTATAACCCAGCGCTGGTAAGTTAGTTATGAAATTGCTAGCTAGAACGTCGCGGCGGATGGGGGGAGGGGGGGGGGGGAGGGGGAGGGATCTACATCCGGGTGACTGTTACATTGTAGTCTGCGCTCACACTACAGGCTCAGAGCCTCGAGGCCCATGGCGAAGAAGTCTTAACTGTTGGCTGGTTAGTTAATTTGGAAATAGGTTAAAAACACACAGGCTTAACGTCCTCTTCAGATAACATTGCGAACGTGAAGGTAACACATTCAGCATAGCAGGTTCAGGAGACATATCTTGCGCTACACCGCACGAACACCGAACCAGACTGTGACGGTCTCCGACGCTCCCCCTCGTTATTAAAATATGATTTTCATATTCAGGATGCAGGGGGTTATAGACAGAAGTATTTACGCTTTCACAACCAAAATGCGCTCTCGCATAGGCACACGCACTCTGTCACTCACTTTCGGGCCCGCACAAAGGTGCGGGAAACCAATAACATTTCATAGAAAATAATCAACTTTTATTCAACTTGACTCCGAGCCCCCACCCGTCACTACACAACACAACTATCTGTATCATACAACAATGTAAAACCATACAGACAATCTCATAAATCGCAATCCCCTTTTCTTCAATCACTCTTCATTACCAGGAAAGACAATATTCCACAGTTCTGTTGCACACTTATAAACTTAAGAAAAAAATAAAACGTCCGTAACTTGCCAGCATTCCTTGTTGATCGCCAGTTTCTCTCATCCACTGTACGACCACGAGCTGAAGCTGCCACACTGTTGTGTCCTCCCGATTGGCCAAATCCCAGTTGGGGGACACGGGCAACGTAGCTTGGAGTCGCACCTCACACCGAGTCTCCCGGACTCCACCGTACTTCGCCCTCTCCACTGAAAGGGCTCCTGTCGGCCTCTCCCACAGGTCTTCTCTGGCTGCAAACACCCACCGTTGTCTGGCAGCTCCCTGTCTAGGCTCCAACAGGCTACACGTCTTGCTGTCGACCGTCCCCACACGGGAGACAATTCTTCTCGTCGTCGGCTCCGAGGCTACCAGCAACCTCCACTGTCATACGTCCCCACCCAGGAGACAACGAGGCGACAGCTAACCTCTGCTTCACGCTGTATTTTCTTGAGCCCTCAGCAAGACGGGCGAGTTCACTTTCCCTTAAGTGAGTCACACACTTCCTGGTTTTCCAAGCACCTTATATTCGTTCTCAAAGAAAGAGAGAACCCGAGTTTAACTGGCTCAACCAATGGAATCACTGGCACACACACATCACACGATTTGTACCAATAAATCCCCAAGTTATTTTTATTCCACCAATGGAATCACTAGTCACCTACACATACACACACACCACAGCTGCTAGCGCCAAACAAAGACTTGGGCACCCAGTGGTTAATGCATAACCTCCTATTCAAACTCATGTTCGATTCCCCCAAGCTACCATTGAACTACAGCCTGGACCTCTCTTCCAGCCATGACTGATGCTTCAAGTATTTACTACCTCTATAGACAACAAGGCGCAAACCCCACTCGATAGGCCGCAGCCTTCCATTCATCCTCAGAACAAGGACGACTGAATGGTCGCTGTACTCTGCCTGCAGGCTGACGGTCACCTACCCGTGACGGTCACCTGACACGATTGCCTTTCTGTCCGGCCCACTGGAGAGCCCAGTGAATAGCCAGCCAGTGGTCGGACTGGACACTCCTGTACCCAGGACCGGCAAGTCGCAACTCCTCGTCACTATCCCTCGGACATGCGAAACACTTCCCAGCACCTCCCTCCTTCAGTATACGACTCAGGGTATCCCCCCTGGTGATGCATGAATTCGCACACTTGAAGACCCAAGGAACGTGCTCCCAACAACAGCAACTACCCTTAATTTGCCTAAATGCTCGAGAACCTTCGGCCGACTCATTACACCCCCGTACCTAAGAATGTTGTTCCAATCAACATTTTCTCCAGGACGAATGTTCTCAGATTGGATAAAACAAACTCAGTTGCATGGGTCGATATAACAGTGCTACCCCTATGCTTCAAGACATCACTTCCATCAACATCTCTAACATGGATAATGTCCCAATTTTAAAACCAATAAATCAATTAGATAATCCATAGATCACTCTTTGGTCAGTCATAAACAACTGTGCACAACATTTAACTCTAAACTGGCCCACATATAATCCAAACTCTCTCTATAGCATTAGCTATCAGCATGTCCATACATATTAATTAATCATTCCATTCACTTTAATATAGCACAACCATGATTACCACAACATCCAAATTCAGGTGTGTGGCCCAGCCTACTTAACATCAAAATCAATTCAGGCGTGTGGCCACAACCCACAAGACAACATTCAAATTCAGGCGTGTGGCCACAATCTGCTCACACGGTCTCACACACAATATGCAAATCAAACATTTATCCTGATTTCACAACAAAAGGACATTTTCACACTTTACTGATCAGTGAGCAAGACAATCTTAACAAATAGATACAACCAGAAAAATGAAAAATCATAACACGTGAGCATGTACTCACCCCGCCCCATAATGGGCAATGAACAAGCACTATTGACAGATAAACATCAATCAAAAAAAAGAAAATAATACATAACATAGACTCGACCCCGCCCTATATGGGCAATCAAATCAATAACAGAACTGGCCAGCTACATCATTTACACAGTAGCTGTCCGTAACAGATGACTGCTCACACCACCACCACAACAGCAGCAGCCCGTAGGCATTGCTCCTACCATTGTCCTGCTTCTGTTGTTCACACTACAAGAGCAACACCCAGGAGGCATTACTCCAATCCTTGACCTACTCCTGCCCCTCTCAATCTTGACCGCCGTTTGTGGCTCGCCAATAGTACCTGGGGCAGATAATTTGCGCGTTCCAGGCTTTACAAGAGATCAGCACACCCTTTCACACAGTTTAGTCCTTAAAGGAGCGCGTGAAAATCTGCGCGATCCTCTTCTAGCCTGTCGCACCCATGCACTGCGACGACGATCATCTCCCCTTTTCAAAATGTTATGAGATGATCCCTCACTCTCTTATCCGAACCGATTTTCCTTCTCTCTGTGGAAATTCCTTGGTTCGAATCCCACTCGGGGCCTATGCCCACTACTTGATGAGCCTTATTTTCGTCTCCTTTTTCCAACACTGGCTCGTCTGCTCCTGTGAGCTGACTATTCTTGGCATTTCCTAACGATAGCTGGTCTCCTTGACCTTCTTGCCATGCATTATTACTGCCTCCCTGGTCCCAACCCAGCTGTGGTTCCAGTTACTCTTGTGGTCCATGTTGGCCCCGACCTGAGGTCCGCCACCGTGGCTCCTACATTTCTGACTACCATGGCAACGCCAACAACTTTTTGAACCACCACTATGGCCACCATGGCCTAGGGCACTGCCACTACGGCCACCTCCATGGCCTACGGCACCGCTACTACGACCTATTTCATGGTCCACTGCACCACCACCACGGCCCCCTTTTCATGGCCTACGGCACCGCCACTACGACCTATTTCATGTCCACTGCACCACCACCATGGCCACCTTCATGGCCTACACTAGCTCCACTGCTAGCGGCGCCTGTGCACTCCACCTGCGTTCTGTTTACTTTCCTACCCTTCACTGCCATTGCTTTCCCCACTTGACTGGCAGCCTGGTTAGGCTTCGGGGTGATATACCTACCCCTAACAAAGCTGGATAGGGAAGATTGTTTTGCACTGCTGCAGTGAGAGTACTCCTGACAAACTCTGGGCTCTACTTTGACACGGCCAAAGGTAGCTGATTAATTCTTCCATCTGCATATCGCACGCAGGTGGTTTCCCCGGTATAGTCTGTCTCTCTCACAAAACCGGGCTCTACCATTGCCGCTAGAGTCAGTCCTGTGTCTAATAAGCAGGTCACCGGCTTCCCGTTTACTACTGCCCTAGTAGTTGGTGGTGGCACCCTGCCTTCCTGTTGAATTGTATCAACAGCAACCACTGAGTGTATTCGCACTCCCGCTACATTCCTTGGCAATATGACCCTCTCTCCCACACTTAAAACATGTGGGGTTTCACTCTAACATTCTCCTGAGTCCCACTGTTGCCTTGGGACTTAGAATGCGTTTCTAACTGCGGTCTCGCCTCCCGTCTGTAGGGAGTCGGCGAATCACTCCCTGACTGTGTGGTCTGGGCATTACGGGTCGACTGGTTCGATCCCTTCATCCCATTACGCTGATCATGGCAGATTCATACCTGTCTGCAACTTTCACTAACTCCTCTAAACTTCCTAATTCTCTTTCTGCCAAGAATACTGTGAGATCCTTCCGACAAGTGGCGAGAATTTGCTCCTTAACGATCTCCTCCCTCAAAGATTCAAATGTTTGTTCAATGTTTCCTAACCTTATCCATTTATCAAAGAGAGCCTAAGCCGATAAAGAAATGTACGTGCGTCTCACCTGATTTACGAACGTTTCTCTGAACAATTTCCTATATCTATCGGCGTTACCTGGTACCTCTGAAACAAAGCATCGCGCACCGACTCATAATCTGTCTGTTTTTCCGGTGGTAAGCAGAAAAAAGCATCCCTAGCTTTGGGTGTCAGCAGCGCAGACAAATTTGTGGCCCCCCGTTCTTCGGGTAAGCCCTGATCTTTTGGCAATCCTTTCAAATTGCGAAATGAAATCCTCTAATGGTCCGGATTATCATCGAACCTTGGCATATTGATCAAGGGACTGACATGTGGTGCAAAGTTCACTTGAGGTTTTGCGTCCCCGTCCCGTTCTTTCTCCAATTTTAATTTTTCTAACTCAAACTGCCTTATCTTCTCTCTTTCTCTCTCCTCTTTTTTCTTTCCTTCTTCCCGTTCCTTTGTATTTTCTGGGGGCCCCGATTACACGGGGCCAGTTCTCATCTACATATGCCTTCAGTTCCGGACCCTTTAGTCCTAAAGCTTTTCCTTCTTCTATGAGGTCCATCTTTTTCAGCGGACCCATTGTCCCCAGCACCCTCTTCAGTCGACATTTTGAAGCTATCTAACCCTCGATCAGCTAGTTAATAAAAACCACAGTAACAAGCGAGATATCCACACGATCACTTGTAAATAAGCGATCAAATAGTTGTGCTACACACAATCAACCTCAACAACCAAATCAAGCAAGTTCAAATACAAGGCCCAGTCATGAAAAAAAAGATCAAAACAATCAACACATGACTAACGTCTTTCCAGTAAGAAAAAAAAATCTAGGTTTTTCCCCAATTACGACAAATTTCAAATACCTTGCATATTGAACAAAACGCAGAAATCAAAATCACTTATGGCTCATTTATGTTCATCCCGACGACAGTCCCCCCAATTTGTGACGGGCTCCGACGCTCCCCCTCGTTATTAAAATATGATTTTCATATTCAGGGATGCAGGGGGTTATTAGACAGAAGTATTTACGCTTTCACAACCAAAATGCGCTCTCGCATAGGCACACGCACTCTGTCACTCACATCGGGCCCGCACAAAGGTGACGGGAAACCAATAACATTTCATAGAAAAATAATAACTTTTATTCAACTTGACTCCGAGCCCCCACCCGTCACTACACAACACAACTATCTGTATCATACAACAATGTAAACAGCATACAGACAATCTCATAAATCGCATCCCCTTTCTTCAATCACTCTTCATTAACCAGGAAAGACAATATTCCACAGTTCTGTTTGCACACTTATAAACTTAAGAAAACATAAAACGTCCGTAACTTGCCAGCATTCCTTGGTTGATCGCCAGTTTCTTCATCCACTGTACGACCACGAGCTGAAGCTGCCACACTGTTGTGTCCTCCCGATTGGCCAAATCCCAGTTGGGGACACTGGCAACGTAGCTTGAGTCGCACCCTCCACCGAGTCTCCCGGACTCCACCGTACTTCGCCCTCTCCACTGAAAGGGCTCCTGTCGGCCTCTCCCACAGGTCTTCTCTGGCTGCAAACACCCCACCGTTGTCTGGCAGCTCCCTGTCTAGGCTCCAACAGGCTACACGTCTTGCTGTCGACCGTCCCCACACGGGAGACAATTCTTCTCGTCGTCGGCTCCGAGGCTACAGCAACCTCCACTGTCATACGTCCCCACCCAGGAGACAACGAGGCGACAGCTAACCTCTGCTTCACGCTGTATTTTCTTGAGCCCTCAGCAAGACGGGCGAGTTCACTTTCCCTTAAGTGAGTCACACACTTCCTGGTTTTCCAAGCACCTTATATTCGTTCTCAAAGAAAGAGAGAACCCGAGTTTAACTGGCTCAACCAATGGAATCACTGGCACACACACATCACACGATTTGTACCAATAAATCCCCAAGTTATTTTTATTCCACCAATGGGAATCACTAGTCCCTACACATACACACACACCACAGCTGCTAGCGCCAACAAAGACTTGGGCACCCAGTGGTTAATGCATAACCTCCTATTCAAACTCATGTTCGATTCCCCCAAGCTACCCATTGAACTACAGCCTGGACCTCTCTTCCAGCCATGACTGATGCTTCAAGTTTTTTACTACCCCTATAGACAACAAGGCGCAAACCACTCGATAGGCCGCAGCCTTCCATTCATTCCTCAGAACAAGGACGACTGAATGGTCGCTGTACTCTGCCTGCAGGCTGACGGTCACCTACCCGTGACGGTCACCTGACACGATTGCCTTTCTGTCCGGCCCCCTGGAGAGCCCAGTGAATAGCCAGCCAGTGGTCGGACTGGACACTCCTGTACCAGGACCGGCAAGTCGGCAACTCCTCGTCACTATCCCTCGGACATGCGAAACACTTCCCAGCACTCTCCCTCCTTCAGTATACGACTCAGGGTATCCCCCCCTGGTGATGCCTGAATTCGCACACTTGAAGACCCAAGGAACGTGCTCCCAACAACAGCAACTACCCTTAATTTGCCTAAATGCTCGAGAACCTTCGGCCGACTCATTACACAGACGAACAACCACTAAAATGGGCAGCGACAATGGCAATAGATGTTCCAAGTACTTGAGACAGGGGGACAAACAACTGCTTTAAGTACTGCATGAACTGCAGGAAAACAATCCATGTGATTTATGCTCATGTTTTATGGGACATTTGTTACAACAACCATTCTTTATCAGTGCTAAGCCACACTTGCCTTCCGTGTCTTTTATGCTTCTCTCACCATACCTTTCCGTACGCTCTGCGCGTACCAATCATCACGTATTCTCCGCTCTTCCAGTCAGAAATTTCTGAAGATACCAAAGTGAAATTTAACAACAACAACAACAACAAAAAGAGAATCGTTTGATGAGCGTTCCTTCAGTTTTGCTGTCCCAACTGTTAGAAACTTAGTGTCTCCCAACGAAACCAGCCCATCTTACCTGTTTTCAAAGCACAGGTAAAAGCTAATCCTTTCAGCCAAGCATTTTGAACAACGCTTTTCCCACATTGTGTGCACCCAATGATATTTTAGGTAAAATAGTTATTATATGTGAATGAATAAAGGCATGAATAGTGTATGAAAGCGCAATGAGTAGTTTTCAACTGGAACAGCGCTATACAAACACTATTGTTATTATTACTATTGTCATTATTATCATATTTGTTATAGGCTTGTCGGGGATGCCAAATCTTGTGGGAAAGACTGCAGAGAAACTATTTTCGATTCTATGACATCACCGTACTGCCTCTTGTTTGCCATCAAAACGAGTCAGTTCACTGGAACTGATAAGGCTGGCATAGCCAACCGCACCCAAGCTTACCTGCAAGAAAAAGACACCTCTTTAAGTTAGATCTAGTTGCAAAGCGAGACGACTGCAGGCGGAAATCTAAACAAATCATTCAACGCCTTCTTCCTTGCGCTGAACCCTAAGCGATCTGAAGCGATCAAAGCTACGTGAATTTTCGTTGTTTTATTCGTTTATGTATCACCCGAGGAAGACCTAAGAGGTCGAAACGCGTTGTGTTTTGTCTTGTGACTTGTTTGTCCACGTTCTCTGGGCGGTTCACTAACATTTATTTAAGACCTCTTTAAGTGTTTGAGCGACGTTTTTTTGCGTTGAAGATAAGAAAAACGCACTTCCTTCGACCCCCCCCCCCCCCCCCCGGCCTCTCGCCCCTGTCTCCCCTCACCACCACCACCACCACCACCACCCACCCACCCCCCAAAAAAGAAAAAAATAAAGAAAAAGAAAAATTTGGACGTTCATTGTTTAGTGGGACGTCAGGTAGATTCGAACTCCCAAGTCTGAATGCCGCGAACTCAATTCCCTACTTCTGTGGCTTACAACCTAGCACCCGAGTGTCTTTTCATTTGCCGAGATAGCCATTTACTGTAGGAGGGAGGGGGGGGGGGGGAGAAAAGGAGGGGGAGTGGGGAACACGCGGGTTGAGAGAACTATGGATAAACATGACATCATTTCCCCCTGGTCATCGCCATATGCGGCCTATACAGCTGTCTTGTCACATGTGGGTTAGGGGACAGCATATAGGGCCCCGTCAGTTGTATATGAGAGGTGAGGTGTGGGTGGGGGGGGGGGGGGGGGGGGGGGGGGACGGCCAGGGAGGAGGGGAGTGGGGGGGGGGGGGGGGGGGAGATAATCTGCCAAAAATGCGAATTTCGCCAGGCAGGGGGTATAGTGAATGTCAGGAGAACACAGACTCTCCCCACACCCACCCCCATCCCCCTCCGCCTTCCTCTCCGCGCCCGTCTCTGGCAACGAGTTTGGTGTCAAGATGGTACGAGTTACCGCTGAGACGGAAAACACAAACACTACCAATTTCTAATGCCCATCTTAACACGTCGCTGTCGTACTGATTCCTGCTAGGCCCGGTGGTGTTGTTTCGGATAGATTCCCATCCTCCCCCCCCCCCCACCCCCTTCCTTCCACTGCAGTGTGTCAGGATTATTAGGCCTATCCCAGTCTGCCCTGTCACCCTTAGTGGGTGTGGCCGTTAAACGCAAATGAATGTCACCTAACCCCACGCCAATCTTGAGACTGTACTGTTATGGTAGCACCAACGTGGTATTCGATTGGTCTATGTTCCCATCCACCGGTCCCGCCTTGCGCATCACCCGAGATGGGTATGGAGGGTTTAACCTGCATGTAACCCTACCTAACCATGTGGGCCTGTTCGGTTACAATTAAGCTTATCGGTGACGGGCGGTTGCTAGCACAGTCTCTCTCTCTCTCTCTCTCTCTCTCTCATCTCTCTCTCTGTCTCTCTCTCTCTCTCTCTCTCACACACACACACACACACACACACACACACACACACACATACGTACACGGTATACATGTATGCACACGCGCGCATGCGCGCACGTGCACACACACAGACACACACACTTACACAGACACACACACAAACCCATTCCTTCCCCCCCCCCCCCCCACACACACACACTCACACACATGCAGAGAGAGAGAGAGAGAGAGAGAGAGAGAGAGAGAGAGAGAGAGAGAGAGGCAGACAGACAGACAGACAGAGAGAGAGAGAGACAGAGAGAGAGACGTTGGGCGGTCGGCAATGGAGCGCTACCTTACTGCGATTATTCGTGGCCTGTGAAATCATACTTAGCAGGGCAAGAGGGTTGGGAGGGGGAGGGGGGCGTGGTGGACACCCGTCTTGGGTTGGGCCAGTAAATTACCCTCATGGCCGTAGTCAGCGACTTTTCAAAGACTTGTGCAGCGCCCCAGCGACTTTCGTCCGGCTCTCTCTTTGAGGCGGCCTCACGCGGCACAGGGCCATCGCCACCCGAACAAGAAGAAGGCCGCTGGTGGCCCTGAAGATAGGCCTTTTTTTTTTTTTGGGGGGGGGGGGGGGGGGGGGGGTAAGAAACCCGAGCCCACAGTCAGTCGACCACTGCTGCGATGTAAACTCCAGTTCAAAAGGAACCAGAGAGAGAGAGAGAGAGAGAGAGAGAAGAGACGACAGCCCTTATCCAGAATCAATCATGACTATTACCAGCGACCAGGCCTGCCACCAACTTTATTGCGTGCGGATACCCAGTCCTTATGGGTTTCAGCCAATAGGACGTGAATCTCATCCTTCGACCCCACTCGAGATACCATGGGCACCCGACCTGAAACTGACATTTTCTTAACGCATTTAAATGTGCTGTGATTGTTGCGATCACCGTAGTGATGTCTCCTGACAAGCATCCTTAAGCACATGACCTATGCTGTTCGAAAACTCATCTGTCAGTGGAACTCTCACCATCTAAGCTTATCCACTTAACAGAGCAACAAAGTGACGTATATACCTATACTTGCTGTTACTGACAATATATCCAGGACTAGATGATTATTAAACCAACGGATATCTTTCAGTTTAAAAAAAAGGTAGTAAAACTGGTTGATAACTCACCAAGCGGGAGTAAATACTCAACTTCTAGAACAAAGCGTCTTGGTTTGTTAACGATCGGGTGATTGTTTAGGAGATTTACTCGTTTAGATTCTGCTTATGGTTGACTTGCACAGCGGGATGAACAATCCAGACTTGAGCTATTCTTCCGTGGACTCGTAGGTGATCAAAAACAGGTCTCTCGCAAGTCATGTCAGGGGAACTCGGGACCGGAAGGAAGCAATCTATTTCCATTCTTCTTCTTCTGCGGTCGATTTTTTTGTTGTTGTTGTTGCTGCGTCAGTTCTTCAGTTCTGTCGTCACAATGAATGCCGCTGTCTTCTTGAGGTCTTGACGGCTGCCTAAAAGCTATAGCATCTGCAGTTCTGCGCCCACTGGCCAGGTTTGACGTCGTAGAACATCATGGGCTGGACAGCGTTGGAGGATGCGTTCTGGGGTCTAATATCCAGTGCCATTCAGAAATTCATCTGTGTGGGCAATCTGAATTCGGCTGAGGTGGCTCAGCAGTCGGCAGTGGCCAGTTCTCGGTCTGAAGAGGAGTGTGTGCTGGTATCTCTGAAGCTGATGGATTGGGTCAGCACCACCGTCTGCACCTGGCCTTTTCTTTCACTGGTTTTGGTATTGGTTGTGGATGATAGCTTTGGCCTCTCTGTAAGCCACCGGGTGGCTGAACTGCTCTATCTTGCTGTCGGTCTTAGAACGTCAGCCTTCTCATTCCCACTAATCCCACAGTGGGACAGAATCCACTGTACTGGAGCACAATGGTGGATCGTCTTGAAAGATCATGGAGGGCTTGTGTGTGTGTGTGTGTGTGTGTGTGTGTGTGTGTGTGTGTGCGTGCGTGTGTGTGCTTCAGCTGCTGTTCGCTTCTATTGCTCTGAAGTCCCTGCAGCAGAGACCTGCAGTCAATGAAGAAGGTAATCTTGAGTGGTGGGCTGTTTGACTTGACTGAACGCTTGAGCAACATGGAAACAGATCTGCTGACTACTCTGTAGTTGGAGGAAATTGTTTCTGTCTGAAAGGTTCTGGGGTCAATCTCTTATCAGTGTGCTTGATGAAGATGCCTGCTCCTCCTTTCTTTACTGCTCCCTTTGAGGATCCACCCGTGAACACATGCTCCACACACTGGGATTGCAGGGGTCATTAGTCATCTCCAGTGCTCCGTTCAGTTTCTGTTATCGATGATGGGGGTAGAAGGGTCGATTGCGGTATGGAAAGGATTGGAGATCTTCTTCTTTCTTTGAGTGTCCACCTTCATCGAGTTGAAGATTCTGACACTTGCGTGTGTATGACCGTTTTTTTATCCCGCCATTAAGGCAGCCATACTCCAACTTCGGGAAGGTGCATGCTATGTGTAGCGTGTCATCCATACCAACGGCCAAACTGGCCTTCTCTTCCGAAAGTTGGTGATGGGATTTTACGTGTGTGCAAGATGTTATGCATGCGTTCACACACGGAACCTCGGTTTATAGTCTCATTCGAAGGACTGTATGGGGAAATGGAGTCAGAACCGAGGGAAAAATCCCCCTGTACCGAAATTCGAACCCGTAACCCCAGGATCACGAGTCGGGCGCTCTACCAACTGAGCTATTCCGGCGTTAGTCCGGTTTTCAGTTTTGATATGGGTTCGCTGATAAAACGACAAATAGACACGCAGAAAACATTTTGTTTAGTCTGCTTGTTATTTTTGTAATTAAGCAAGTGGCCTGTAGTTTGAAGGAATTGAAATACCTCTCTCACTTCTTTTTTTTTCCCTGTTCAAGGGAGACAAAGTCATGAAGCGGCAGCAGAGAGTTTTTCTGAGCGGTAGCAATCGTCATCACGTGACAACAACACAAATTCAAAATGGCGAACATGGTGCACAGGCATACACCAGAGTACGATTGCTGAACTTTTGGCAGTGGATGTTTTTTGAAAGGTTCATAACTTGATTCACAATTTTTAATAACTCTGGTAAGAAAATACGGCTGGTGTTCAAACAGAGGTTTCGTAAATGAAGAGTAGACAAAACTTAACGGAAGTCTTGTTTTGCCGCTGGTGTTTCTTCAGCCCTGTAACCTGTTAGAACGTGTCATGATGACTTGAATCTCTCTCTCTCTCTCTCTCTCTCTCTCTCTCTCTCGCTCTGTGTGTGAGTGTGCGTGCGAGCGTGCGTGCGAGCGTGCGTGCCGATAGCTCAGTTGGTAGAGCGCCGGACTCGTGATCCTGGGGTTGCGGGTTCGAATTTCGGTATAGGGGGATTTTTCCCTCGGAGTTAACATTGGTTCTGACTCCATCCCCCCTATAGTCGTTCGGATGGGACTATAAACCGAGGTCTAGTCTGTGTCACATGCACTAAAGACCATACACGGACTCTAAAGATCCCGATGCTCATGTCCTAAGACGGGTGAGTACCGGCTACACGAAAATACACAATGCATACACAATGATGTTAATAATGGTCAACCTGATGACCGCTGAACATTACTGGAAGAAGAAGAAGAAGAAAGTGTATGTGTGTGCATGCGCGCACAACCACATGACGCCGGCATACTTGGACACTGACTGCCAAAGGGCAGTTCATGACTTCGACGTTATCATGATGGTTGATCAAGACATTGTGCTTGGAAATGGTTGCAATTAAAAATGACATTACGTCATTAGTCACCAGATCAGGATATTGTGCTTGGGAATGGTTGCAATGAAAAATGACATTCGCCACCAGCAACTACTTGCACAACATCTTAGCCATCCCCAACACAACTACCGTGTCAGAATCATTGCTCTTTGGCAGTCGCAGAGGAACAAACTTGAGTGTACCATGCAGGAATTCTAATTTAGTTTTAATTGCCAAGCTGGAGACCATTTGTTCCCATGGCATCAGCAACCAAAAAACAGCATGTGTATCTGTCCGTCCCAACTACACCAACAGCCACCTCTGAAAAGGGCCTTTCCTCTTTGGCTCTAAACAACTAAATACATATAAGTATTTTTTTTCTATTAAAAAAATTTTTTAATATTAATGTTTCTCCACTTGTTATTTATGGATTATCTATAAATATTTGTAGACTCCATAACTGCCAAAGGGTCAGGACTTTGACATTATTATATGGTTGATTAAGATATTGTGCTTAGGATGGTTGCAGTGCAGAATATTGATTTCCTTTTTCTCAGTTTTATTTTCTTTACTCATTTCTTTTTGCATATATATCCTTCCACTTGATATCTAGCTCTTTACTTATTGATGATTAAATGTCATTTCACCTGTTGGTATATTACTGGTTATTCATTTACTTAGCACAGGCCAACAAGTGAACTGTCTTCACAGTAATGACCTGGCAAAGATTTGAACTTAAGGAGGGAGAGGGGAGTTTGAAGATGGAGAAACTGGGAACATGAAATTTAAAAAAAAAAAAAAAAATTAGATATGAAAACTCTTCACTAGCTGCATAAGGGAACCATCGCAATCCCTTTTGAAGGCAGATATATTTGTATTGCCTGCTCTAAGGCCTTTCGCCTGCTGGGTCGGGACTCATCAAGGAGACACGGCTGGTTGTGTCTGTGCTCCCGGCGTCAAATAGAGACACACCACAGTCCATAATACTGTGGTGTTCTCACCACCATGGGTGCAAAAAAGAATCCAATAGCACCCCCAAAGCAGCCAGCGAAGAGTAGTAAATGCAACCAAACGAAAGTGTGGGGAGGAAAAAAGTTGCTGTAAAACTAAAGACATTATGCAAATAATATAAAATGTAGGGGACAGTCTTTGAGCCTACGCCTGAGGATCCACCCAAAGATGCAAGGGAGATCAAAAGACAAACACACAGACCCCCAGTTTCTCCATCTTCAAACTCCCCTCTCCCCTCCCCTCCTTAAGTTCAAATCTTTGCCAGGTCATTACTATGAAGACAGTTCAGTTGTTGGCCTGCGCTTGTTTTTCCCCCACTATTAGATTGTTCGTCTATGTATTTGTCTGACTTTATTCAAGTTTAAAAGGCTGTGCCAGTCTTGAATAAAAGTTACTCTGTGTTAGGTTTCCTTATGGGAGCTTTGCGGTCGGCTGGGCTATAAGCAACATTATCTTATCTTATCTTATGGGAGCAAAACATACCCCACTTGTTTACTGTTTACTAGTGTATAAGGCTTGAGCTGTTTACACTCTAAGAGGGCTGGGATGCATTCAGGACATGCATCTTAATTAAACCATGTTTATTTATTTGGCACTGCAGGATTCGGAACTGTAACTTACAGGATGAGTGGGCATCTCAAGGCATAACCTTTAAAAATGACTTGATGGTTGTCATGCCACATCTCTATTGGACACCTGTTGAGGCTGTTCCTAAGCTGGGAAATTTAAGCCATGTTACAAAGTTTACTTTTGTTCCACCCAGAACACCTCCAACTAGAGCCCTGTTCACCTGCCTTTGTCTTTGCTTTTAGGGTTCTGGTCATCTCACCAGAAAGCCAGAGCTATTTCACAAGATCATAGGCTGATGAGGACATAAAATGTTTTGCTGTAACCTGTATATTGAGGAGCGTGGCTTGGATGTTGGAAGCCATATTCTCACAAGCTGCTGACTTGATTGGGCATTCTTTTATGTCAGGTAGATTTGAGTATTTTCCACCATGAGTTCTATCAGGAGACTTACTTTTGATGACCCTGAGTACAGCGCTATAAACAGTCTTGTGCCTGTCTTTCTGATGATCTTGGATGATGGTTTACTCATTCTGGAAGGTCTCCTGTACACTCCAGTCTTCCACTCCATTCCATAAATCCCACTTCTATACTTTTTAGACCACAACTGTTCCAGACCATGATTCATGGAGTCTTGCTGTGTAGAACATAGTTGTTGGAGCCAGTTGCAAGTTGTTTCATCTGGACTGTTTAGAATGCCGAGTACTCTGGGAAATCAGGGTGCAGCAAGGTCTTGTGAAAGATTCAGTAAAGGGCAAGATTCACGCACGTATACTGTGTGATGCGAACAGACCTGTTTACCCCTTCAATTTTGCAGTATACTCTTCACAGATTGGGCAAAAATATGATGAATACGACAAATGACAATGAAGACTTTCCAAAAACAAATTGTAAAGACGACATTCTAGAGTTGTGATTGCGTCTGCAAGGATAACCATAGTAGCAATTTGACCAAAGGGTGACAACTCTTGGTAACTTCCACACACAAAATCGCCACAGGCAGCATCTGCTTCTTTGACAATATGCCCTGAAAACTTGGACCCCCCCCCCCCCCCCCCCCAAAAAAAAAAAAAAAAAAAAAAAAGAAAAGAAACTAAAACAAACAAAAAACAAATAAACAAAAACAGAAAGAAAGAAAACGGTAATAGAGCATGAGTTTGTGCCAAACGATGCTGATGAATTGGGTTTGACAATGATATGTGTTGGAAAGAACCTATTTTTACCACAGCTAATGCTAGATCAGGTGGTGAGTACCCATTAGAAGCTTTTGCAGTGTGATGGCAGGTGAAAACGAAAGCCCTCCTCTCTCCCTCCACCCCCACCTCTGCTTTTGCAAAGATTTGAAATTGTGTACGCACTCTTTGCAGAAAATGTGCTCATAATTTTTTAAAAGGTACACCAATACTGAATAGCCGTTGTGAGGTAAACAGATCCATGTGAATCATGCTGAGTTACTGAAGCAGGAGATTGCACTGTATATGATTCATCATTAAGTAATTATTTGTTATTTTATAACAGTTAAAATCCTTTGAACTTGTAATGCAGGAGAAGATGGTTTCCTTGCAGCTTTCTCACTGACTGGCTAGATTCATTTGGTGGTTTCAGGAGACATCATGGCAGCCGCTGACCTACAGAGACAGTGTTTGGACCTGCTGAATCAGCTCAAGGCCAACCAGGTTGCCCTTTGGCAAGGCTTAGGCTCCGTCTCCTCCTCCTCCTCCCCCTCCTCCGGAGCATCATGTGTGGACAACAACCTGGAGACTCAGCTTCCTGACCAGAAACCTGAGTATGCCAGGCAGAAGCTGAAAAGCATCATCAAGAACAAGTCCAGAGATGATCCTGGAACCAAAGGGTTCTATCCTGTTTCTAGATCCGATCCCCAGACTTCCACTCAATCTTTTGCAGAGGCAGACAGAGCCTGTTCTCCTCAGAGTGCCGGCAAAAGATCAGAAGCTGAGGTGGAAGAAGAATGGAAGCTGGATAAGAATGGAAGACCAAAGTTGGTTCAGGGAGAGGAGGATGAGCATTTGGACACAGAGGCTATGCAGGACTATTTTGAATCCAGAACAACAGACAGTTTGATGGAAGGAGGTACAGACAGTTTCAATGGAGCCGTATCTATTGAAGATAACACTAAACCCCAGGTTGCTGGTAAACCAACCACACCCATGTCTGTCAGACGCCGAAGGATCATTGATAGAAACGTTCACGTGGATTCTGAACTCAGTGACGAAGAACTGCAGAAACTGGAAAGAAATACAAGGGAGTTGAACTTTAGCTACTCACAACATTTGGAGGATGAGGAGGGACCGAGCACTGCTCAGATGGAAGAGTTGGATAAGGGCGAGGAGAGAAAAGAGACAGATGGGAGAACTTACGACACAGAACTGACGTACCAGAAATATTTGGTGGACAGGGGAAATAATCGCCAGCTGAACAACTTCATCAGGGACACAACTATCAAGCCCAAAACTATTCTGAACTCTACACAGTCATTTTCCTCTAACTACAGCAAACAGGTATGTGAAGTAGTGCTCATGTTTTCTTTTAACCTTGTTTTCCAGTTCACAGTATCATTGCACATTTCTGTTTTACTTGTCCCCCTTTTTTTGTCTTTTATTTAATTGACTTGTGTATGATCTTGATCTTACACTAGCAGGACCATGTTTAGGGTGTAGCATATGCAGGAAAAATTGGGGAGAACACACATTAACTCACTATTAAAAGAAAAATGTCATTGGCATTTTAGGCCTCTGTAACTGTCATAGGGATCCATGGGAAAACATCCTGACTTGCACAGCCATAGTTTTCAGCAACTCTGCTTGTCAGCAGGGGGCCGGATAGCTCAGTGGTAGAGTGCCAGAGTCGTAATCTTGGTGATCCTGGGGTTGCGGGTTTGAATCTCCGCCAGGCAGTTTCGCTACAGGGGGATTTTTCCCACATTGTTAACATTGGTTCCGACTCCATTTCCCATACAGTCCTTCGAATGAGACTATAAACTGAGATTGTGTGTGTGAACGCACGCATAACATCTTGCGCACATGTAAAATCCCATCGCCAACTTTCGGAAGAGAAGGCCAGTTTGGCTGTTGGTATGGATGACACGTTACAACTTACTCATAGCATGCACCCTGCATGATAAATGGAAAGAATGAAGGAAGTAAGGAAACTAAGTGAATGAATTTGAACGACATAGACTGGATGACACGGGAAACGACTGAATGAAACGCTTTCTGGCAGCTCTTCAGTCGGCACTACCCAGGTAGGCAGCCCGTTGTGTAAACAAGTGTGGATTGTGAAGTGCTTTGAGTTTGGTCTCGAGCCAAAGATAGGCGCTATATAAGTATTAATAATAATAATAATAATAATAATAATAATAATAAAAATTATATTTACGCTACTTCAGTGGTAGCTTCCCATTCCCCTCTCCCATAATTGAGAATAGTAAGTGTGATATGGTACAAAAATGGACAAAAATCTTTCCAAGCGTTTGTGTTTTAGTAATGTGATTGAAAAGTGTTCATGGTGATGTTGGTCTCACTCATTCCCATTCTGTGTGGGTGAGATGATAGAAGATACTGGAGTTCACGTTTTTCCTTCAGTTTATGTTAAACACGCAATCAGACACATACATTCTCACACTCATTCATGCACACATGCACAAATAACCCCACCCCACCCCTCACACACATGCACATGCACATGTGCACACATACACACATAACACACACACATGCACGCACACACACACATACGCACACGCACACACACACACACACACACACACACACACACCCATACTGTACACACATTCACACTACACACCACAAAGTGTCCTGAAGCATGGTGTTGTGATGGCAGGGTCCAGGAGTCAGCTTCCAAACTTCAGCCAACAACAGTGGCAGCAGTTCTTTGTTTCGCAGCCAGGCTAAGGAGCACCACCTTTTGGGCTATGACTGGATTGCTGCCCTTGTCAACAACGACACAGGGCTGATGGACGAGAGCGAGAGCTACTTTAACGATCTTCGGGAATTCCGTCGGTGTAACCGAGATGAGTGTTCTAACGATTTCTACATGGAGTAAGTTTTAAAATAAAAAAATAGTTGTTGTTTGGAAGAAATTTTCTTCTGAGTCTGAAGTTCATGATAAAACGGACAAAACAAGTTAACAATAGATGTTTAATTTTTCATTCCCTGTCTTTCTTTCAAGACATCCATAGCAAATGTTTAATGTGTAAGATTTGCCTTTGGTCTAGTACCATTTTTTAAAATCACCGGCTGAATGAATGCGTTTTTGTAAAAAAAAATTTTTTTATATGGTACTTTTATCCTTTTGCCTTAGTGTGTGCAGATTAGAATCATCAATTACATGGAAGGTCGTTACTCATTTTTTACCAGTTAGAGGTGCCAACCCTTTTGTTTTTCTTGTATTGATTTCTGCCAGGTTGAATTTTGTGTGGATTTAGACACTCAGTTTATTTTCTACAGAAGAAAGTCCTTCAAATGTCTGAAGAACCATTCCAGTACATCACTAACGCATTCTGTAGTTTACCTATGCCATCAACTCACAAAAGTTTTTAAAAGCAAGCTTAACTGCCAGCTAGTCATATGCATGGTTGTGAGCGGTTATTGAAAGAAGCATTGTTTTTATTTATTCCCTTTCACTTATTCAGTGGAATAGCAGGCTGAGGGCAACCAGCTAGAGGTACACTTGCTCTTGCCTAACTTCAACAAACTCCAGAAAATTTATGAACAGAAGTTTCTGCCACTTCATTATCAAAAATATTTGTATATTCAGCCATAGGCAGTTTGTGCAAATGTATGACAGGTGTACTGCCCGTGAGACAGATGTCAAGATACCTGATGGCATATTCATTGATGTGTGCCACTATGTATGTTTCCCCATGGTTCTGTGTAAACAATCAGCTCAGCTACTTTTTACATCATACTTTTGATGATGTGCTTTCTGTCTGTAAGCTTATAGTATGCTGCTTTTTTCCATTTTTTTTGCTATCCCCCTTTTAGAGAATTTTTTTTTTTTTGTGGTCTGAATGTGACCTTGCCATAAATTTGGCATAACTGTCGACTTCTTGTGTTTTACTTTTAGTTGTTTCAGATACTTGACAGAATAGTGAAAAATTGCACTGGCAAACAATAGTTTGTACAGACACTTTTTTCCAAATTATGCTTTGAAATGATCATGTGTGTTGGCATATCGAATCTGTAATTAAGTTGCAATGTCGAGTCATTAGGATCACATTGGATTGTTGCAAACAACTTAATAGCACATGAAGGCAATCAAATGATCTCGAGCCATGCTGTTCTAAATCGGTGTATAGGATTTACAGTGAAATTAAAGACAGAATTTTCTTAGAGATATATTTGGTAGTTTTGGACCTGCAGATGCTTAATACCTTTGATATTTAAATGAAAAGATGAATTTACTAAATTTCCAAACCTGTTGGGGTGGCTGAGACACAATGAGCTAAAAAATTAAATGTAAATAGTAGTACAAATAAAAAGAACAGTTACAATTTTTTTTAAAGTGATGTAAGTCTCAGTATTAACAAATTTTTTCATTTTGATCAAGTTTATGATCGTTTATTTTTTGGGAAATAACATCAGTCATGAATTTAAAAAAAATTTCAGAGGTGAATTTTCAGGGAGAGAATTTTCGACAAATGTTTACAGAGATCATTTCTGTTAATTCTTGTTCAGGGGCCCTTTTACCTTGACGCAGTCGGAGCCCCCAGCTGTGGAGAAGGCGATCAAAGAATCAAGTGAGTAATACTGGTGGTGCTTTGAAAAGGATTCCCTATACGAGGGCCACCCCATAAGTTCTCGGTTGGGAAAAGATGGAAGTACACTGGCATTTCTTACCTAGCCCATCTTTTCAAAGTATCCTCCATCAGCGTGTATGCAAACGCTCGGGCATCTTCAGGGCTCTCAAACGGCTTTCCTTTCAGTTGTTTTTTCAAACGAGGGAACAAAAAGAAGTCACAAGGGGCTAGGTCAGGAGAATACGGAGGATGAGTGACAAGCTGCATGCTGTTCTCTTGCAAGAAGTCTAAATTTGCAGCTGCCATATGGGCGCTGGCGTTGTCGTGGTGGAGGAGTAGGTGGCGGATACCGGTCTGTGGTCGCTGTGCACTCCAAGCCTTGAACACTTTTGGCAGGCAGGTGTTGATGTACCATTCAGCGTTCACTGTCTTTCTTTCCAGAAGCGGTACAGTAGTCACATGGCCGGGTCTTGCGAAGAAAACTGCAATCATTTGCTTTGTGCAGCTTCTTGATCTCTTAAATTTCACAGGTGGAGTTTCCCCTGGAAACAGCCAAACTGACGACTGCTGCTTTGTTTCGGGGTCATGCTGGTAAACATAGGTTTCGTCACCTGTGACGATATTGGAGACCGTATCTGATCTTCCTCCGCCAAATTTTTTGCAGCATAAAGTGGCACCATTCAACCCTAGCCCTCATATGCTCCCCAGTCAGCTGGTGGGGCACCCAATGGGCGCAGCGCTTCCGTACAGAGAGATTCTGCCGAAGAATGCGGTCTAAACTTCCTGATGAAAGGTTTAGAGTATCCTTGAGTTCATCCTCCGTGATACGAGGATTTTCTGTAATCATGACCTTCACTGTGCTCACGTTCCCATCGGTAGTAACTGAAACTGGACGTCCACAATGGTCACGATCTTCCAACGACATTGTACCAAACTGAAATTCTTTGAACCACCTATGGACTGTGGATAATGATGGAGCCTTGTCGCCAAAACAGTTTGTCAAACTTATAAAACTTTCCTTGAAAGACTTCCTTTGAAGATAGTCATAATAAATCATGGCATAAAAATCTCTCTAAGACAGGCTCTCTGCAACACTTTGAAAACCGTTCCCCTTGCCATCCATTTTGCTGTCTAGAACAAATTTGGCTCTGACAATTTTTATCATTTTTTGTGTCATAGCTATTATGACATCGCTTGTGATGATATAAAAATTGAAATTATGACGTCAGTGGTTTCTGTGCATCCGAGAACTTATGGGGTGCCCCTTGTATATCACAGACCTTGGTGCAGTTGTCATATTTGTGGCTGGCCACAAGGAATTTTAGGGCATGGAATTCTTTTGACATTTAGCACCTGTGCGTTTTGCTTTTTACTAACAGACCATCATATTTTGAGGTGAAAATCTGAAGGTGAAGACTTGTAGATGACTCACATGCTTACCCACACACAAAAGGGCATACATACCGTGGATAGATTTGTGTGTGTGTACATGTACACACAACACACACGCGCTCTTACACACACACAGTGACACACACACACACACACACACACTCCTACACACAGATCCAAAGATTTAATCAGCGTGTAACCCCTGTTGACACATAAAAGATATAAATCATCAATAAAACACTCACATGCACATGCCAGAGTCTTTAAAAAATTAGTAGACTCTTGAAAACTGGCCACAAATCTTCACGCAGAAACAAAATAGTCATTTCTACAAGAAAACAGAAAAAATAAATAGGAAAAAAAACCCTGTAAAGTTGAATCTTCCTATGTGATACCACTGTTCATCATACCTTCCATCTCTCATCCTAACTGGAAAGCACTTTGGAAAACAAAGTTATAGTTACTTCCCTTCACTTATCGAGAGGAGATTTTTTCCAAAATTAGTTTTTCTCTGGCTTTTTTTTCTTTAAACCTTTTTTTTTCCCTTGTATCATCGTATGCGTCACTTCAAAAGTATTGCTTCCATGCCACTCGCTCTGTTCGATGGTCCACAGTCACAGACTGGCTTGTCCTGCCTTGTCCTGCCTAACCCCCAGCACTGGCAGTCCAATCCTCAAAGAGCAGTCAGTGTCCAACTGATATAAGACAACCCGCCAGAGGAGACACTGCTCTGCTGTCAAGTCACTTTGGTGGTGTTTAGTGGCACCTGTTTTGATCTAATGATGCAGCATACAAAGGACACCACTTTCGTCAGTCCAACGACAGTTTCCATGAATTTGCTGGTACCAGTGACCCTGATGGAACTAATTTAGGGGCATAGACGTAGAGAGGTATTTGACACTGATATCACTAGGAGAGCAGGGCATGAAGGCTCAGAAAATTTGAGACTTTTTAAAAAAAAAATTGCTGATCATAGAGGATGATAAAGATAACAATGGTGATATGGATATGGTCTGAGACTTCATGACGGGGTTGTGTTCAACTCTGACCTTCACGGTATATCCCAGTGACAGCCATGCCACAGAAATGCAGTTACCTGTAGTGTTGCTAATGAAATTTGAGCAACTCTCTGAGATGCATCTCTGTTAAGTGGATGAAAATCGACTGTGTGGTCCTGATCTTCGCAAATAAGCCCCTCTGGGTAGGAGCCGGTCGGGGCATAAAAGTTTCATAAATGGATAGCTTCGATGGGAATTGAACCCACAATCTCCTTGCATGGAATCTGCGATGTTTACCACTTCACTGTGGTCGCTGGTCGTATTTTGTTGTATGTTGTTGTTTGATTTTTTTTGCTTGTATGATCAGAAAATGATGGTACATCACTTGGACAAACAGGAGGTGCTGAAAACTGAAAAACTTGTCTTTCGAAATAAAGATATTTGAACGTTTTTAAAGTTTTACATGGAAAAGGACATACGATTCTGGAGTATATAGTGAAAGTGGGCTTGACACCTGATTGTTGTTTCTTTTATCATATTACTTTTGTATACTGTTTAGTGTAAAACCGCTCAGCCATGGTTATTGATGTTTTTGTCATATTACTGTTAAAGATGTGTGATGAACATTTCAGAGGTGCAGCCCTTTACAGTCAATGACCGGCTGTTCACCGTGCCAGTGACAGAAAACCTTTTGGGGGAACCAATGGACCCGGACAACAAAGAGAAGCCTACGGAGAAGCCTTCCCAGGACAACCCGAGATTTATCAGGTACCAGACACAAGCGTCCGGTGAGAGAGAGGAGAATGTTGGTGTGCAGGGTCAAGAGTTAGAGCATGGGCTGTGTTTAGTTGTTGAAGAGCAGAACTGTTATTATTATTTTATTTTTTGATTTCCCAAGTTGATGAAAATTACATGCTTACCTGTGAGTGTCTCAGCCCCTGCTATGTATGTACATACATGTAACATCAGATACGCAAGACAGAGATCCTGAAATCCATATCTGCATTTGGTGAGTTACAGACATTTGAAAATAACCAAAACTGCTCTCAGGGTTCCTTCATTCGATTCAGTTATTTAATTTCTCTCTTTTTCCTGTCTTTATCTGACTGGAGAGTGCAGAAGACTTTCTGGGTCCTTGGATTAGTTATAAACTAGGGTCTGTAAAATTCGAACTATTTTAGCCTCGTTTCAAATGATAATTCAGACGTTTTGGAAAATCTTCCGTCGGAAATAATTGTCAGGAGTTAAAAGTGAATTCTACTGCAGTGGTTTTCTGTTGTTGAAATGTTAACTTCTACTGCAGTGGTTTTCTGTTGTTGAAATGTTAACTTTTACTGCAGTGGTTTTCTGTTGTTGAAATGTTAACTTCCAATTGATACCAGAATGTGACTTCTGAATTGCTCAGAAACCTTCAATTTCATGGCCTCCGCAAAGGCGCTGCCCCTCGCCCTGCCAAGATGGCCTATTCTGTAGTTCATGAGCCCCCCAGGACCTTTGGTGCTAAAGCGTTCAGCCGTTTTGGTTACTACCTGTATGAGCCTGACAGTCCTGTTTTGATCAGTTCCAGCGCTCTGACATCGGTTGATTGATGTGTGCTTTGACAGGTGTATCTGATCAAAGTACCTTGAGCCATTTGAAAAATTTCAGCGCGACCGAAGGTACAGGTGAAACCAGCAATTTGAATTTCTGAAAATGAGCACATGTCACACAGGCACATGCACTTGGGCTTTTGCTCGTGTTGTAGAAGTTACAGCGTTTCCTAATCAGTGCTTGTGGAATCATTATGAGGTCTTTGAAAGTTGGTTTTTGTGGCTGGAAATATGTAGAAAGCTGGTTTCATGTATCTGAGTTAACGATTATTTCTGTGCCTGTGCTTGACAGTGGTCTCCCTTGTTCAGTTGTAGGTCTGTGTGAATGAAAATTACTGTGCTTGTTCTCATCATCGTGTCACTGTGCCCATCTGTGAGTCACAATTGTTGCGTCTGTTGTTTTTTCGGTGTCATTGTTCATTGTATGTGTGAATTTAATAATGATGTACATTCCTTGTCTCATTGACAGTGTTTATGTGTGTGTACATTGTAATTGCTGTTCGGTGGGTTTTTTTAAATATTAAAAAAATTTTTTTCTCGAAGTGGTTCATATGTGTGAATTATGGTTATTGTGTGCCTTTTGTGTTTCACGAGTCGGTGTTCAGTTGTGCATGAAACATGGTTGTTGTATGTCTTTTCATGTTCTGGAACGGCTGTTTACTAGTGTATCCATTAAGATTTTAATGTGCTTTTTCTTTTTTTGTTTCAGACTTGAAAGTATGTATGAAACATTGTTAAGAGAGTGACTATGATGAGTTGACATAGTTGATATGGCCGTTAGTGGTCGGCTGGGCTACAAACATGATGAATTGAATTGAAGTGTGTATGAATCATTTTTGTGTGCATCGTTCTCAGCGTTGTTTGTGTATGCATGAATTATGATTATCATGCGTTTTTTTTTTCTAGTCTTGGAGTCGCTTTTCTCTGTGCATGTGTGTGTGTGTGTGTGTGTGTGTGTGTGTGTGTGTGTGTGCGTGCGTGCATTTATGAGTTATTCTTACTTGTTATGTCTTTTCTCATCTTAGAGTTATTGTTTGTATGTATGTATTGTGTGCCCCTTTAGCTATACAGAATTACTGCATCAGTTTACCTTTATTGTGTGTGTGTGTGTGTGTCACTGTGTTTTTGTGTGTGTGTGTGTGTGTGGTGTGTGTGTGTGTGTGGTGTGTGTGTGTGTGTGTGGTGTGTGTGTTCCTGTGTGTGTGTGTGTGTGTTCCTGTGTTGTGTGTGTGTGTGTGTGTGTGTGTGTGCGTGTGTGTGTGTGTTCTGACTGTAGTGTCAGCATACCACGTGCTACGCTGCAGATGCCGTATAAAGTGCGACCTCATCGCCGTCGCAGTTTTGATGCCAGCGATAGCTGCTCATTGATGGATGTGAGTTATTGGCCAGATTGATTTTTTGTTTGTTTTACTCAGACATGCTTGCACTCATGAATACTTGCACACACACACTCGTTTGTGCATGCACGAACACTCACCAAGGTAACAGGAACACACTAGCACATATGCGCGTGCGCGCGCACACACACACACACACACACACACACACACACACACACACATATGAACAAGAACAAGAACAATATTTATTCCTTTTGCCCCTTTTGGGGTATGGAGGAAGGGCGAGTTTATATTAATAACAGAAAAGGAAAACAAACAAGCCAAAATATAACATAAATTGCTTGTCAATGCTGATATAGACTAACAATTTACAACACTTGAGATAATCTAATATACTTTGAGAATAGAAGCATTTGTTTTCGATTAGTAAAAGACATCATTTGACAAAAATTATAGACAGATTTTGGAGAGAGAAATCTTTTTGGCAAATACATGTCACGCAAAGTATGTATGATGAACATTCCATGACAAAATGAAATTCATCACCTATTGCAGACATTGCATTTATTACTTAACCTTTATTCTTTTGGAATAGCAAATCAGCAATCTACTTCTGTTGGTAATTTAAGATCAGAACATCTAAGTTTGACAGGAGGGTAAATATGAATATCTGGTAAGCTAGAAATATATTTCTCCTTGAAATCAGATTGATAACATTTGTAGGAAAAGTTGCCACATTTGATGAAAAGAGCATTGCAAACTAGTTTTGACATTCCTACATAATGTATTGACATCTGTAAAACATTGATTGCTCCAAACACAGTCAAAACCAGATTGTACAAGTATGTTTTTAATGCACGTTAACCAGGGAAACACAGTTACTGCGCTATTGTGCAAATGTAGCATGAAAGAATAGAACCTTTTTTCAACAGGAGATATAACCAAGCTAACAAATCGGCTTGTGAATCGGGTTGTCTGTACAAATCCATCCAAATGAAAAGAGCCAGACAAGTCAAGGCAAGGATCTGGCCTTCAGGCTTGAAATGATAAAACCTAAGATTCTGTTCACTAGCTCAGCACGACGTTTTACTCGTTCATCAGGAGCACGGGTCTCAGCGTGGTATTTCCTGTGTGTGTGCAGCATTGCCTGATGGGATGGAATGCCGTCAGTCCTGCCACGCTGCCCACGGCCTCCAGTGTGTCTCTGACCGACGCCATGAGCGGGGTCAACCCCAAGCACACCACAGTGAGTGCTAGGTGTCTGCGTCTTCTCCCTTGAAGGCCTAGCTGGGCTTTGTGTAAACAGTGATTGCTCTTAAGCTTTCTGCCTCCTCATGTTGATTGTGCTGGGTATAGTTAACGTTTGTTTGGGGCTGTCATCAAGGGCATTCATGGCTGAGGTAAGGCAAATTGATAGTAGGATGTTGTGTCTTACTACGCCATAAAATAAGATCCATGTGTGTAAACACACACACATGCACGCTTTGACGCACACATCCATGCACACACAAACACTCTCTCTCTCTCTCTCTCTCTCTCTCTCTCTCTCTCTCTCTCTCACACACACACACACTTATACACACACACACACACACACACACACACACACACACACACACACCACTCTCACACAAGTTGCGTGCACATGTGCATGTATTTGATTTCAAGATTTGTTATTTTCATCTGCGATTTTCAACTTTTATATTGTAATCCTTTTTGTTTGGTGTCATTTTGGATTTCAGAGAATGGCAAAGAGTGGAAGAAACTGACTTTGTACCTGTCTGTTTCCTAAGTTTACAACCTGAACAAAGTGGTAGCAAGATCAAATTAAGAAAAAGGGCTTGTAACCATAGCACCATCTTGTCCATCATCACCATCATGATTAGGGTGTTGACCTGAGTGATAGTGCACTGATCCAGGAAGTTAGAACGAAAAAGATAACTGACTGGTGGTTCAGATCTTGCATCCCCTCATTACAAGACCCTGAGTTACTTGATGGCATGAGTGCCAGTCTGTTTGTTCAGATGATGAACTGAGGTCCTATATGCAGCAGCAGACTCAAGTACAAATAGACACAGAGTGTGTAACAATCTTAACAGAGGATGAAACAGTAAACAGCAAGCTGCCTCACCTATTTTTGCCATGTCTTCATACAGTTTAAGGCAAAGACTGAGCTTTGTTTCTGTGTCAAGCTGAGCGGGAACGCTCTGAATGATGCTGGCAAAATCCGATTAAAGTGCTGCATGACTCATCACAGATGTCAGTCGGTAAAAGCAGTGGCATAGGCAAACCTTGGGTGTTGAACATCGCAACACTGTCATGAGAAGAAAGAAAAACTGTTCTGTATTTGTCCGTTTTGGTGTATGAATGCCAGGTTTTACAGAGCTTTTGTCACTGCATACACATTCATATATGTACATAAGAGAGACAGAAAGTAATCAGATATAGTCATTGAGAGATTGCCAACATAGTTGATAGTAGCTTTCTTATTACAACAATATCCATGCAAGCTAGTCTCTCAAAGTCTAGCGGGTGATTGGCACTGGCACCTTTATGTCTTTCAGAATTTACCCTTTGTGTAAAATGGTATTGTACACCCTCTGTGGCCAGTTGCCTATCCTAAGTGTGACACAACGAAGTACAATACAAACTCAAGTCATACAGTACGGTGCAGTGCCATGTAATACAGTAAAGGTCAGTGCAGTGCAGCACAGCACAATAAAGGCAACTGATGGTGACATGATCCCCTCCCCTCCTTCTCCTCCTCTGTTCTGCTTCCTCTTTCCCCCTTGTCTCTCCAGTTTCAACATGAACTGCTCTGTCCACAGACGCTTGCCGAAGCGGAGAAGGCAGCGTCCATGTTCCACTGGCCCCTGGTCACCGACCCCCAGCGGAGGACCGACCGTCTGCCCACTTGGCGCAAACAGTACATGGACACGACCTTGAACTTCCTCCAGCCCGACTCCTCGTCCTTGTCGCTGTCCTCGTCCCTAGGGGCGGAGGGGCGCCGGGCGGTCAGGCCTACTGGTATCAAACGAAGGACGGACGAGCTTCTGAACTCCACATACTCCATGATGTTTGAGATGCAGAAAGCGCGCGAACAGCGGATGGATCAGCAGAAACAGAGCGGGAAAAAGATGTCCTGATTTGGATGTGGATATGTGTGGTTGTTTCCGAGGTTAATCTCTCGTTGGTGGTCAAGTAGACGGCAAAACTGAAGTCCGAATTGCTGCAGGCTTTATCTGAATTGGTCGCTGCTTTGATGATTTGTCTCTTTTGTCTTCATGTGATTTATACATTTATTTATACATGGAAAAGAAAGAAAAAAGAAAGTGTGTGGAGAAAGTAGGATGCTGTGTTAGAATTTGTAGAGTGTTCGTTCCTCTCTCCGTCTGTTCAGTCTTTTAGTATTGGTTTTTGATAATTATAGGTGATTGCCGGCATTCATTTTTCAGATATGGGCAATAGCCAGCATTCGTTTCCGTCGCAAGTATGGGTGATTGCCTGCATTTGTTACTGTTCAAATATGGGTGATTGCCTGCATTTGTGTTTCTCTTTGGTCACTCTATCCGTCTGTGCTTTTTGCTGGTTTTGTTTTAATCTTTTAACTACCCAGTAGTTTTGATAAAATTTTTTTCCATAACTGGGGTAGTGTTTATAAAGAAATTCTCCCCCCCCCCCCCAAAAAAAAAAAAAAAAGAAAAGAAAAAGAAGAAATACATGAACAACGAATCGTGCAAATCAGAATCATGCGACATTTTATGTAAAAGTCTGTTAATGAATGTATTAGTGGACAAAGGTTGATGTGCATGTATCAGTGTGTGTTGCCGAAACTTAGGACCAGCCAGCGTGATCACTCATCTGCACTGTGACCACTCGGCATATCCTCACTGCCACACCGTATCCAGATCCCCTATCTCATTGTTTAGTCTGCTGCTGTTCTCAGTCATCCAGGTCATATACTGGGACACTCAATCACCCGCAGTACCGCCAACTGCATTGTGAGTGTCGCTTGTGCGCAAGATACAAGGTGAAAGGGAATAAAAGCGTTTTAAGAATGTTCTGAATATGATGAAAATGGTTGCCTCCGTGAAGACTCCTAGGCTGAAGTGCCACGCCTTATCGCTCAACTCTTCCCAAGTGATTAGCACATTGATGGGAAAGTAGACCAGTCCCTCAGCAGGTTGAGTAGTGGGTAGTTGGTGAGCAACAGTGGACCAGAGGAATGGGTCAGATTGATAATGGAAATATATGTTAACAGTAAATTCCACTGCTTGTGCAGGATTCTGTTGGTAGTTTCTGTATACTGATTTTATTACCGGTCAATCTGAATGTATGCCATGCACTTGTGAACAGGTCTATACCATTGCCTTCTTCTGATCCAGCCGGGAATACTTTTTGTTTTTTGTATAGTAGTGTATCTGAAATTGTGTACATGACCAGTGATAAGAAACTTGCGTTTGTATTCTTTTTTGGAGATGTAGTGCGGTAAAATGTTTGACATGTAATACGCTAAAACATTCTACATAATATTGTACACTGCAAGTGCAGCATAGTGCGGCTGAGTGTTTCATTTAAGACATAAAGATGAGCAGGAGTGGATTCTGTTATGTTGTCAGATGTTATGTCAGATGTTATGTCAGATGTGTTCCCATGTTTGTGATGACAGTGAACATCAGGGTGTGTTTAAATTGAATAAAGAATATATCTGTAATCCATAATCAAAATTGCTGTGTATGCATCTTATGTTTTGCGCATGACATGAAGCAGTTGACTGGATTTCACTTCCAAAGTAAATGTATAACTTGAAAAATCTGAAAGCCTCTGACCTTGTGAAATAAATGATTATGTGTGTTTATTTTTGAATGTGCATACAAATATATTTCATCAGTACATTTTTACTTCACTTTATAGCCCGCACAGCTTGAAGGGAAGGAGCAGAGCAGACACTGACAGCTGGAGCCAGGTTAGAAATGGTTCTACATGTAGCTTGCTTTGCTCTCACAATAGATGCCATTTGTTCATGGTAACAACTCTCTGAGGGTTTTGTTCGCATTCCACCCATGGAGGGGCCATGTACCATGCTAGCAGCAAGTAGTATTGGAGCGACAAGTTTTGGGGTATGGATAGACGCTGACATGGAATTACAGACTACGTATGCGCATGTACAATGAGACTGAACTTGTTATGATATAGGTCATACTTCCGAGTGGTCAATCCCCTAACTGGTGGATCATTTTCTTCCTGTGACCTGGTGAACTATCAGTTTTTTTTCTGGTTTTTGTTGGTGGTTTTTTTTCCATTTTTTTGTGCTGCTCCATGCCACTTGAGTGGCACTACTCCCATACCATTCATTCCATTTTTTTTTTTTTTTCCAGCTGCCTTATCTTCTGTGCCGCTTGAGTGGCATTACTCTCACGTCATTCATTCCAGCTCCCCCATTCAGGGGCACACTTTGGTTGTCCTGCCACAGTGCCTGCATCGCCCATCCAGTTAATATGAAGTTGTCGTAAGGTGCCCCACCAGAGGAGGCACTGCACCACGGCAGAGTCATTTTGTTAGTGCCCGCTCTGATCCAACACATGCAAGATGTCGCCTAGAATCCCCGCTACTGATTAAAACAATTGCTTAGATTCGGAGCCGCATGAATGAGCATCCCTGATTGGAGGTTGCTGCCATGTCTGTTCAAGAAATCCTCGTGTACTTGATGTGTACTGATGAACTCTGTGCGAATTCACAAAGAGTACAGATATGGTGATACCGATGACCTTTGCATGGACTCCCAAAGAGCATGGACATGGTGATACCAGTGACCTCTGCACAAATTTTCAAAGAGTACAGACATGGTGATACCGATGACCTTTGCATGAACTCCCAAAGAGCATAGACATGGTGCTACCAATGACTTCACAAAGAGCATAGACATGGTGCTACCAATGAATTTCGCACGCTTTCATAAAGAGCACAGACATGGTGATACCGATGACCTCTGGCCAAATTCACAAAGAGCATAGATATTGTGATACCGATGACCTGCATGAGTTTACAAAGAGCACAGACATGGTGAAACCAATGAACTTGCAGAAAGCACAGACATAGTTATACCATGACGTCAGCACAAACTCGCAAAGAGCATAGACATGGTGATACTGATGACCTCGCCATGAACTCACAAAGAGCACAGACATGGTGATACTGATGACCTCAGCAGGAACTCACAAACAGCACAGACATGGTGATACTGATGACCTCGGCATGAACTCACAGATAGACATGGTGATACCCATGACCTCTGCACTAAGTTATAAACAGCATAGATGTGGAAAGAAAATCTAACCTGAGGTCACAATGAGAGTAGGACATGAAGGCCTACAACATTTCAGGCTTTGGTTTTAATTAATGCTGATCGATAACGATTTTGTTGTTATGAGTAGCATTCCGGTCAGAGCCAACATGGCAGGGGTGTTCTGTATAAGCATACATTCATAATATATGTCAGTGTTTACCAGGCCTGAGAGATGCAGACACCTGCAGTGCTGGTCAGGGAATTTTAGCAACACTTTAGAGATGCGATCCATCAAGTGGATAAAAACTCAGCTGATTCCAGTCATCCTAATCAAGCCCGTGGGAAACTCAACTCTGGATAGGGACTGGCATGGGCTGGTTATAGCTTTGATGGGAATCGAATCCACATCTTCGCAGCCTGCAAATTGTGACACTAATAATCAGGTCACGGTAACTGCTCAAAAGAAATGATCTAATTTAAAGAGAAAAAAAAAGATTTTTGAATAAACAGAAGCCTACATTGCAAAATCAGCTGTGTTCTCACACTCAAATACATCCATGAAGTATCTGATTTTTCATGCAAATTTTGAAATAAGTGAATGAGCACTGCTGGTTTTTGTTTCGCATGTGAAAATTGCATGATTTGCCCTGGCATATGTAAAAGTGCCAGAAGTAAGAACAGAAAATAGTTTTGGCTGTCAAGGGGGTGAAACCCTGTGTGTGTGTGTGTGTATATTTTTTTTGTTTGTGTGTGTGCGCAGGCTGATACTCCTGCGGACACTCCCTGTATAGACAGGCAAGGATTAATCCCATCTATCTGACAAAGGGAGTGGAGTTTTGTATGTATGACCATTCTTTTTATCCGCCATTAAGGCAGCCATACTCCAACTTCGGGGAAGGTGCATGCTATGTGTAACATGTCATCTATACCAACGGCCAAACTGGCCTTCTCTTCCAAAAATTGGTGATGGGATTTCATGTGCATGCAAGATGTTACGCGTGCGTTCACACACGGAGCCTCGGTTTATGGTCTCATTCAAAAGACTGCATGGGAAATGGAGTCAGAACCAATGTTAACTCTGAGGGGAAAATCCCCCTGTGCCGAAACGGCCTGGTGGAGATTCGAATCTGCAGCCCCAGGATCACCAAGATTACGAGTCTGGTGCTCTACCACTAAGCTATTCTGGTCCCCTGTGTGTGTATTGATATTTGTCTAAAGGTTGGTGTTTTGACTGCATTACGGTGTGTTTGTTCCTGGTGCAAAGGGTGTGTAAGACTGGGCGAACATATAACATATTGTGAAGTAAGGATATTTGCTGGTCTGTGTGAACATATAAGATATGAAGTTAACAGCTTCAGATGTCTTGCTGGTTGGACATCGATTTATGACAAAAGTTTGATGTTTAGAAATAAGTATCATAATTCTTCGAGCTACTTCATTATGAATTTGTTTTTAGAAATAGATTTAGAAATGACTGTTGAAGGCATGTTTATTTCCTGATCATTGTCATTTTCACATAAATAATCTTAATGCCATTTAATTTTCTGATCATTTTCATTTTCACATAAATAATCTTAATGCCATAGTCCCCACAGTCCCTGGATCTGAGAAACCTTGAATGAGGAATTCAAATATTTAAGAAACAAATTATGAACCGTCAGATTTTGTAAATTAAGATCTTAAGACATCATGAAATCTTTTAAACCAGTGTCGGAGTGTTGTTTGTATCACTTTCAATCTATTTAGCCATGCCATTTGATTCTAGAAATGTTGAAAAAAATGAAGTGTACAATTTTTGTCTACTTTTTAATCTTCTTTTTATTTTTTTTATACATTTTTTGGGACATTGTGTCAAGGCCAAGATTATGAACTAGTCGTTCTCGTTTTCATAAAGGAAATAATGTTCACAACATGTACCGCGATCTGACAAGCTTTGAATGATGGGGACTGGGGAGTGTCAGCCGTCGATGACAGGGCTGTATCAATGTCGATTACGAATGAGAAGAAAGGAACTGTCCCCATCGGTCATCGGTGATGGGACATCAGCATTGTCAGTTATCAGTAGTGGGCCACTGTCACCGTCAGTCATTAATAATGGGACACAGTATAATTATCATTGACGAAGCACTGTCAGTGTCGTTCATCAAAAGGTGGAGCATTGTCATTGTCAATCATCAATGATGAGGCGCTGTCACTGTCGGTCATCAATGATGGGTCACTGTCGCCATCACCGTCAATCTTCCAAACTGAGATATTATCATTAACAATCTATAACAGAGTACTGTCACTCTTAGACACTGTCATTCGGTAATCAATGATGGGTCACTGTCACCGTCAATCTTCCAAAATGAGATATCATCATAACAGTCTGTAATAGAGCACTGTCACTTTTAAACACTGTCATAAACAATCATCAATGGGAAGGGCACCGACAGGGTCAGTCGTCAATGATGGGGCATCATCGATACATGGGCACCGTCACTGTCGGTCATCAGTGATGGGGTACTGTCTGTCTGTGAGTTAATACAGAGCACTGCCGGTGTGGGTCGTGATGGGGTATTGTCTCTGTCAACGAGTTAATGATAGGGCACTGCCGGTGTGGGTCGTGATGGGGTACTGTCTCTGTCAATGAGTTAATGATTGGGCACTGTTGGTGTGGGTCGTGATGGGGTACTGTCTCTGTCAACGAGTGAATGATAGGGCACTGTGGGTGTGGGTCATGATGGGGTACTGTCTCTGTCAACGAGTTAGTGATAGGGCACTGTCGGTGTGGGTCATGATGGGATACTGTCTCTGTCAATGAGTCAATGATAAGGCACTGTCGGTGTGAGTCATGATGGGGTACTGTCTCTGTCAACGAGTCAATGATAGGGCACTGTCGGTGTGGATCATGATGGGGTACTGTCTCTGTCAATGATAGGGCACTGTCGGTGTGGGTCATGATGGGATACTGTCTCTGTCAACGAGTTAATGATAGGGCACTGTCTGTGTGGGTCATGATGGGGTACTGTCTCTGTCAATGAGTTAATGATAGAGCACTGTCAGTTTGTGGGTCATCTATGATGAAGGAACTGTGAATGTCGATCATTAATGCTGGGGCACGTTCACTGTCCATCACAGTTCCTGGGCACCATCACTATTAGAATAGTCATCAACAATGGGGCACTGTCACTGTCAGTCATCAATAATGGGGTACTGTCACTGTCAGTCATCAATAATGGGGCACTGTCACTGTCATTCATCAATAATGGGGCACTGTCACTCATAATGGGGCACTGTCATCATCAGTCATCAAATGGGGTACTGTCTCTGTCAATCATCAAAAATGGGGCATTGTCACTCATCAATAATTGGGCACTGTCATTGTCACTCATCAATAATGGGGCACTGTCATCATCAGTCATCAAATGGGGTACTGGCTCTGTCACTCATCAATAATGGGTCATTGTCATTGTCACTCATCAATGATTTGGCACTGTCACTCATCAATAATGGGGCACTATCATTGTCAGTAATCAATAGTGTGTCATTGTCAGTCATCAATAATGGGGCGCTGTCACTCATCAATAATGGGGCACTGTCATTGTAAGTCATCAATAATGGGGCACTTTTACTGTCAGTCATCAATTATGGGGCATTGTCATTGTCAGTCATCAATAATGGGGCACTGTCACTCATCAATAATGGGGCACTGTCACTCATCAAGAATGGGGCACTATCATTGTCAGTCATCAATAATGGGGCACTGTCGCTCATCAATAATGGGGCACTATCATTGTCAGTCATCAATAATGGGGCACAGTCACTCATCAATAATGGGGCACTATCATTGCCAGTCATCAGTAATGGGGCACTGTCATTGTCGGTCATCAATTTGGGGTCGCTGTCACTCATCAATAATGGGGCACTGTCACTCATCAACAATGGCTCACTATCATTGTCAGTCATCCATAATGGGGCACTGCCACTCATCAATAATGGGGCACTATCATTGTCAATCATCAATAATGGGGCACTGTCACTCATCAATAATGGGGCACTATCATTGTCAGTCATCAATAATGGGGCACTGTCATTGTCGGTCACCAATTAGGGGTCGCTGTCACTCATCAATAATGGGGCACTGTCACTCATCAATAATGGGGCAATGTCATCGTCGATTATCAATTCTGGGTCACTGTCACTTATCAATGATGGGGCACTGTCATTGTCACTCATCAATAATGGAGCACTGTCGCTGTCACTCATCAAAAATTGGGCCTGTTGCTTAATGGGGGCACTGCCATTGTCAGTCATCAATAAAGGGGCACTGTCATTTTCAGTCATTAATAAAGGGGCACTGTCATTTTCAGTCATCAATAATAGGGCACTGTCATTGTCACTCATTAACAATGGGGCACTGTTGTTGTCAGTCATGGAGAGAGAGAGATAGAGAGAGAGAGAGAGAGAGAGAGAGAGAGACAAGACAAGACAAGACAAGACAAAATTCTTTATTTACGAGGATAATAGATAAGCACTGACGTGCTTTTTTTACATCCAGTCCTCGCCCTGAGTAGGGACTACAACATGCAGTGAAATCAATTAATGTAAGAAATCAAAGAAGCAAGCAAAGCGGTCATGTAATCATAGAGGAACATCAAATGAAAACAGAAGATAAATGAAAACAAAACAAAAAATAAGAATAATAACAAACAAAACAACAATAAAAATAATAATAACAAAAGAAAAAAATAAAAAAAATAAAAAATAAAAATGAGAATAACAATAATGAAGAGGAAGGAGAGAGTGGGGGTAGGGAGTGAGGTGGGCTGGGGAAACATATGTAAGTGTACTACAACGTACAAGATTGGCATGTATGAAAACAGACAGTGAAGTGAATATGACAAAGTGCGTACATATTTTTGAACACACAAATACACGCACGTTCGCACGCATAGAGAGAGGGGGAGAGAGAGAGAGAGAGAGAGAGAGAGAGAGAGAGCAAGGCACAACATGTATTCATTTTTCGCAAGGCATGAAAATACGTAGAAGGTATTAAGCAAGTGAGATGAAATTGGGTGTGTGGGGGGGGGGGGGGGGGGGGGGGGGGGAGAGAAAAAGAAAGCGAGAGAGAGAGAGAGGATGGAAGGGAGAGGGGGAACAGCATGAGGTGTAATGATTTGAAATGGAAATGTACTAAAACGTACAATAATTAGCCTGTATAAAATCAGACAGTTAAATGAACATGACAAAATATGTACGGAGTTCGGAACATACACACGCACGCATGCACAGACAGAGAGAGAAATAGAGAGAGAGAGAGAGAGAGAGAGAATGAGAGAGGCAGAGAGAGAGAGAGAGAGAGAGAGGAGAGAGAGAAAGAGTGAAAAAGGGGACAACATATAATCATTTTTCATAAGATTATATCCATATGCACACATATATATACCCACACACACATATAAATGCACACACACACACACACACACACACACACACACACACACACACACATTTATATATATATATATATATATATATTTATATTATATATATATATATACATACATACATACACGCACACACATGCACATACACATACATGCGCACACGTACATATATATATATATACACACATACACACATGCATACATACATACATACATACAAACATACTACATACATACACACACATGGTAATATATATTATATTATATATATATATATATATATATATATATATATATATATATATACATATACATATATATATATATATATATATATATATATTTATATATATATATATCCCTCTCTCTTTCTCAAAATACTTGATACATGAACAACAAAAAAAGAATTTTTTTTTAGAAGTCAAATTGGTTAAGTACATAAAAATGGGATGATTTATGCTTTTGAGATTACTTGATATTACTTATGGTTGTTTTTTTTTAATTATTATTTTTTAACCGCAGAAGAGGGGAGAGAGATGGGAGAGAGAGAGAGAGAGAGAGAGAGAGAGAGAAGAGGGAGCACAGAGGAGAGGAGAGAGAGAGAGAGAGAGAGGGGAGAGAGAGACGAAAACAGAGAGAGAGGGGGAGGGGGAGAGAGAGAAGAGAACGAGAGAGAGAGAGAGAGAGAGAGAGAGAGAGAGAGAGAGAGAAGTCACTACACACTGAAGGATGCAGAAAAAAAAGAATGTAAGGAGTTTGAACACGTGCATAATGATGAATGAATGTGCATTTGTTTTTGGCATTGCAAAAGCAGAAAATGGAATAGCAAACCATAGATTATTGGTACAGAAGTGGGGAGAGAATAGATTGTGGGCTAACGAGAGAGAGAGAGAAGAGAGAGAGAGAAGAGAGAGAGAGAGAGAGAGAGAGTTAACAAATTCAGAAAAAGGATGTACAACAAATGCCCTTTCAATCAACCACTAAAACATGAAGACTAGCCTTGTTTACCTTCATGAAACGTATTCGAACAGACAGATCAACAACTCAGAAAGAACGGATGTACAACAAACATTCTACAATCGACTCGCTGAAACATGAATTCTAGCTTTGTTTAAGCTTGATCAAACTTACTCAAACAGACCTAACATGAGTATTTAGGTCCCCTGGGTCTCCTTCCATCTAATAATAGTTTTTAAAAAAATCGGTTAAATAATGCCCCCCCCCCCCCCCCCCCCTTTCCTTCCTGAACATTCCAGACCCTACACCCTTCCCTCCTTTATCATCTCCACCCTGCCATCTGTCACGTCCAAGTACCAAGCCAAATGATTTCAAACCAAAGAAAAGCATCCCCTAAGCTTCCTCTTCCACGGCTGTCGCAGATTTTGCTCAAATTCGAATTGACGATTCCCTTCAAGCGCGAGGTCGAAGATGGCCGTGCGCCTGTTCACACACCACACACACACACACACCACACACACACATTCGTATGCACCCATGCACGCATGCACACACACGCGCGCGCGCGCGCGCGCGCGCAGCACGCACGCACGCACGCACGCACGCACCCACGCACCCCGCACACACACACACACATGTAGACGCCCTAGCGCATACCCATAGGCAAACACAACTACAATCACATGGACACAAGCATAAACACACATACGCAGAATGCAGTTCAATCATGCAATCAGATTAAACACCACCACAACACACACACACGCAAACACAAACAAGATGGGTATCTTCATTGAAATACAATGCATGCTTCGCGAGCGCGCGCGCGCGCGGGCACACGCACACACACACACACACACACACACACACACACACACACACACACACACCACACACACACACACACGCTCAGAGGCAGACTCACTCCGTCAGAGAGAGAGAGAGAGAGGAGAGAGAGAGAGTTTTGCATACGATTATGATGAACAGTACCTATGGAGTATTGAAGCAGAAATGGTGACGGCTGCAAAGATTTTCATTTAAGAGAGAGAGGAGAGAGAGAGAGAGAGAGAGAGTCATAATATATTGGAGGATACAGTAAAAAGAAGCAGTTTGAATGCATGCATAATAACGAATGATTGTGCATTTGTGTTCATGTGTTACAATAATGCAGAATTGCAATCAGCCTACACATTACACACAGAGAGGTGGGGATAGCTCGCGTTGTGGGCTAAAACGAGAGAGAGAGAGAGAGAGAGAGAGAGAGAGAGAGAGAGGAGAGAGAGTGGGAGACAGAGACAGACAGGCAAACAGATAGACATATGGAGAGACACACATACAGATATATATAAAGACAGAAAGACAGGCAAACAGACAGACAACAATACGGAGAAGAAAAACTATTTAGTCAATCATTAGATTTTAGCTATGGTCTATATTCTTCCAATCTGTCTATTCTTCCCAAGTTTTTACGATTACAGAGTACATACTACACGTACAGAAACCTATAACGTGTACACAGACAGTAAGCCTGCACACATATCATAGTCATAAAGTTTCTAACGTAAGCAGACGAGAGAAAGGCGGGGAGGGAGGGTGAAGTGGGGATGGAAGGGCAGGAGGGGAAGGAGGAGAGATGGAGGGTTGGAAATGGGAGGCGCTGTGGAAATGACGGTGGGGAAAACGGGGAAAACACACACACACACACACACACACACACACACACACACACACACACACACACACACACACACACACACACATACACGCGTGTTTGCGCATAAACACACTGACACACACACAAACATACATGCCCACATATGCATACACACACACACACACACACACACACACACACACACACACACACACACACACGCACACACACACCCATACACGCACACACACAACGCATACACACACACACACACACACACACACACACACACACACACACACACACACACACACACACACACAACACCACACATACAAACTTACACACACACATGCATACACACACACACACACACACACACACACACACACACACACACACACACACAAGTGCGAGCATACACATACACACACACACACACACACACACACACACACACACACACACTATGGCACATGCACACACATATATGCATAGACACACATGCATACACACACACACACTGTGACGACACACACTGTCATGGGGTGGGTTAACTAAATCAAACTTATTTTCAAGTAAGGATATGGGTGCGTGTCCTGTCCCACTCGTAAAAATAGGGGTCACTACAGTCATGGACTCAATGTCACGCAAGGGATTCACCTAGAGAACAATTGAAGTAAATAACGCTATCCAGCTACTACACAAAGAGAAAGGTAAGTAATTTACGTGAGGGCTTCTGCCTCCTCTAACAAATGTCTGAAAAAGAATGAAAGACAGATCATGAGTCAAATGAGGCCAGGAAGTTTTGCTAACAAAACTAAAGAATGCAGATGCAGCATAGCAGACACTACCTGTAGTTGTAATCGTCATAAGCATTCAACAGCTGCACCTCTGGGTTCACGCCAACTGTCAGTTGTCAGCGTCTGTCTCGTTACAGTCGAGTTCACAATCCACTCACGTACTTTACACGAACACGTGCATTCCGTGACTGTCATCTTTCTAAACAAAATCATCTTCAAACTCTTCTGCTTATTCAAGTTATTTAAACGTTAAGGGTTGCTCAGCCTTCCACGAACGTTAACCAAATTTACGTTTGTCACATTTACAGTTTTTGATACAAAATTGGAATTTTCCCCTTTTCTGTTTTTATCATTTTTAACGATACATTATTGACATAAAAATATTTGCCTTTACACATGACACAAACAAACAAACAAGCACGCAAGTGAGCGCAAATGATCATGCACACATGAACGCATGCACGCACATACAGTCTGAAAATGGTTGGATCAATCTGAGTCGTTTATGATAGTTATTGATCGTGATCTGGACGAGGATAATGGTATGGTAGAAAATAAGTTTGTATTCTAAGAGAAGAATAGTTCCCATTAGGTATTAACAGTGATGAACATAATTCATCAACATTAAACATAATTCATTAGCATTACTCATATAGTTATTAGGAGCACGCCTATTATTGCAAGAAAATCAACAGAAAGGATCAAGAATTCCAAAATGGCAGTCTTCATTATTAAAGGCAAACCACGTTTAACAGTGGTGGTGAACTCATATTTCTGTCTCCGTACAGGTCAGGAGAAAACGCCTCAAAGACACTCTCAAAACATCCATGGAAGCATTAAACGTCATCCCTGACATACAGGGGAACAAACTGCTATGGAACGAGCAATTAAGAGGATGTCTTCCCACATTCCCTGTCCAAGCTGTCACCGCACACTCCGTGCACGCATCGGCTTGATCAGCCACTGCGTACTCACAAATCGTTTCACCCCACCTCAAAACCCAAGATGCTGAAGTGACCCTTGTCGACTCGACGGAATGAACAACACACTCATATTATCGGAGCTATGAATCCCAGCTTTAAATGAGTTCAAAGGCCATCTCTGAACTTTTCTCGTGCTAAAAAAAATATGACGCAGTTTGGAAAAGAATGGCGTTGAAAAAGCAGTTGAAACGAATTCAGTTACACAGCGACAGATATCACTGCAGCGACTAACCGCTCTGATCAGGCCCTCAGATCAACCACTCGCTCTCTCTCTCTCTCTCTCTCTCTTCTCTCTCTCTCTCGCCTTGCGAATAATTTCAAGGGAGCTAAATTGTTCTCTACTCAAAGCTCTTCCAACTTACTGACTTGTCTCCCTGATACGACACGGGGGCTTGCTGTATGTGTGTGTGTGTGTGTGTGTGTGTGTACATGACCTTCCCTTTAGTTGACACACATTTCAGGCCTTTGCACTCACCCATGACCCTATCTTTGACGCCTGGTGGTTTCCCCAAAATAGTCCATTCCTTTGATTTTAATCTGTCTGCTTGGAACCACCTAGCTCGTACTCTGATGGCCATATGAAAGAAATTGAGAAGAATCAACTTTCAGACACATTAAAAAATTCTCAAAACAATCTGACTGCGCCTATATATAAATACTCGACTCCTTAACAAGACTTGGAGCATTAAATTTTTTTGGTGTGCAGCCTTCTGCACCAGGGGAAACGCACCATGGCCGACGGCCCTAGTCACTAGACGTTAACGTCACAGTCCTTACACTGTTACTCTATCAACATTAGTGACGACGTCGAATAACTGCGCACAAATGTGTGGGTGGTGGGCAAAAATAGCAAAGACACGGGCCATCCAACATACGCCTGAAGCAATGTCATATCGGTGTCATTATCATCATCATCTTCATTGTTGTTGTCGTCGTCGTCATCGTCGTCGTCTCTCCATCATCATCATCATCATCATCATCATCATCATATCATCATCATCATCTTCATTGTCGTTGTCGGTCGTTGTCGTCGTCATCGTCACCGTCGTCGTCTCTCCATCATCATCATCATCATCATCATCATCATCATCATCATCATCATCATCATCATCGTCGTCGTCGTCGTCGTCGTCGTCGTCGTCGTCGTCGTCGCCATCGTCATCATCATCATCATAATTATCATCATCGTCGTCGGAGTCGTCGTTGTCGCCATCTTCATCGTCTTCATCTTCGTCGCCGGCATTGTCGTCGTCAAAAGAGGAAGTCGTCTTTCTTTCAATATAAACTTACTGCTGCAACTAATGCAAAGACGACGACAGAGACGACGACTTCTGCTGCTACTGTTGCTGTAGTTGCAACTTATACTACTGCTTCTACTGCTGCTCCCTCCTCTACTACTGCTGCAGGACATTTAGGTGGAGCACGTTAAGGCACCTGCTTATGGCGCTCCACAAAATTAGGCCTACATCGTGACTTACTCGCACACAGTCATTCATTGGCTCATATTCTGAGTGCATACTTCATACACAAACAGTACATACCTTCCCGTTCTTGCCCTTTCAATATCTTCATGTAAACTTTATGAATGTACCTTTTCCACTGTACTTGTGAAATTGCTCATTTCGTGTGATAAGCAACATTTTTGCTTTGTTCAGGAAATTGCAGGAAAACTGTCCGAGTCGTAAAATAAACAAACCTCAAGCCTGCTTCATAAAATGAAAAAAGAACCGACTGCTCATCTCGTGAACAGAGAGAGAGAGAGAGAGAGAGAGAGAGAGAGAGAGAGAGAGAGAGAGAGAGAGAGAGAGAGAGAGAGAGAGAGAGAGAGATGAAAAAAAGAAAGAAAATCTTAGGAAAAATATTTGATTCTATGCTTGCCTGTTTCATGAATTAAGCAAAAACGATCTCCTCCTCACCCCCCCGTCCTCTCTCTCTCTCTCTCTTTCTTTTTTTTATTTTTTTTATTTTTTTTACTGGGTGACATTTCGCACAGGGGTGACACTTTGCACCGCACCAGATGCCTCGGATCGGAGTCCCGTCAGAGGCATTTAGTGGTGGGATTTTCGGCTCCAATCGGCTGCTACAGAGAGCCGAGTGTACTATGGACTCTCACAGAAACGACGGGAACCCAAACAGTCGAGCTTCATCCACTTAAAGGGGTACATCTCAAATGTCCTGACCAAGACTGCGCAGCTGACGCCAGGATATATTTAAGACAGGAAGCACAAAGCACAGTCTGGTCCGGTAATGTCAGGCCAGAACGGAGAGATCCCCACGACACCACCTTCATTACGGATCATCATGGAGTGGGGGTGGGGTGGGGGTGGGGGTGGGGGTGGGGGTGGGGGTGGGAGTCTTGAAAATAGTTGAGTTTTACGTCCTCATAGCGAAAGCTTTTAGGGACATGTCTTTCATTCACGGTAATCTTTGGTGGGAGTCTCAAATTCTCTGGCCTTTTGTACCTCGCAATCATGAAGTCCACAGTGCTGACTTCCATGCGGGAGGTGAACTTGTATCAAAATCGCCGGTACCATCGATGGACGGACATGGACATGGACGGACGGAGGGGATGGGGTCGGGGGTGGGGTGTTCCTGCATCCTGGCTTCCGTTACCAAGCAATCATTGTCGTCAGTGGGGATGGGTGGGGTGGAGGGTGGCAATGCGGGGCTTAGTAGGCTTTGGTTGAATCAGAAGGAAAGGTACCACTGAACCCCCACCGAAGTAACCCGGCAGCAGGGCGGGGTCTCCTCCGGTGGGTTGTCTTATCACGGTTTGATACTGATCGGCCACTGTGGACTGCGGTTTGTGGGTGGCAACAGGACAGCATGAGTGTGTCTGTGTAATTACGGGGCCGTGGTGAACAGTGCAGGGGTAATGATGCTACCGTGGAGGAACGGTAAATGACACAGCTAGAAAGGAAAGAAAACAAAACACCTGAAAGAGGGAGAGCGCACACCTCCGCCACTCTCGCACAGATCCTAGATGCGATCTCTAACCCCGATCCGCACAACCGGTCCGCACCAGAATTCAAAGGCTCCGTCCCTAAGCCACATTCCATCTTTCCACCACGTTCCGTTAAAATCACTTTACGCTGTGGCGAGGTGGTTCGCGTCGCAGACTTCCGACTGGGAGGTCGTCGATTCGATTCCCATCAGAGCCATTTATTTGTGGAATTTTTCTGCCCCAACAGGCTACTGCTCAGAATTGACTTTGCTGTGGGCGCAGGTGGGAAGCCTGGGTCGAGTTTCATCCGCTCAATGGATGCGTTTCTTAAAGTGGTGCTGAAATTTCCTGACACACACGGCAGGTGTCGGTATCTCTCGGGTGTGGTTGACGTCATGATATATTATAAAAGTAAACGTACAGTACAGCCCTGAGCGACAAGACTGCAGTGCCAATAAGGTGGCACGGAAGATGAGACCAACAAAAAAAGAGTCAGTTTCGTTAAAATTTGTTCAGTTGTTGTGTCATCTTGCTAACAGACAGAAAACTAAACCTACAGACACTCGTAAAAATATAACCTTTTCTTACGGATGTAGGAAACATAGGAAGAGAAATCGGTGTTACTGCATCTTTCCACCATCCGTATTGTTCATATATTGTATTCCTCTGTTCCTTCTCCGACCGCTTTGGTTCGCAGGTCGGCGTGACAGACCACAGGGGGAAGTCAGGGATCTCTCTCTTTAGTTGCCGATCCTCAGTCATGTGCCACATGCTAGAGGTGCCTCCACCCAAAGCCTTCCTGTTGTCCGTCCATGCTTTCCGAGTCAACGACGACCATCCTCAACAGCATGGACGTGTCTTGGACATGGATTCATGGTGTTACACATGACAGGTTTGCCTAGAATGGGAAAATCTGCATTCGCCGACACTATGCATTGACTTACCCGCCTGGTGATCATTTTAACTTTTATGTTGCTTTTTTGCGCTTCAATTAACAGCCGCCATCCATACTTTTTTTTAAATTTCCCTCTGCCGACTTTTTCCCAGTTATCCGTTTCGTTGTTAAAGCACAGAAACGTTTTCTGCAGCAGGATGAGATTTCTTTTTACGTTCCTTCTCCAGTTGTTGCTGTCAGTTCATTTATTACTTTAATTTGATCACCGTACTTAGCTAGTTAAACCAATGATCTCAAGTAGTCTTTTTCTTCAGGATCGGAAGGTATACATGACATTGTATCAGGACAGCTGCTTAACTGGATTTTGCCAGCATCATTCAGAGCGTTTCCGCTCACCTTGACACAGAAACAAAGCTCAGTCTTTGCCTTAAACTGTATGAAGACATGGCAAAAATAGATGAGGCAGCTTGTTGTTTACTGTTTCATCCTTTGTTTAGATTGTTACACACTCTGGGTTATTGATACCTGAGCCTGTTGCCGCATATAGGACCTCAGTTTATCATCTGAACAAACACACTGGCACTCATGCCATCAAGTAACTCAGGGTCTTGTAATGAGGGGATGCCAGATCTGAACCACCAGTCGGTGATCTTTTTCCTTCTAGCTTCCTGGATCACTGCACTATCACAACGGTCACACACGTAATGTTCTCACTTAAGTCAGCACCCTAATCATGATGATGATGATGGACAAGATGGTGCTATGGTTACACGCCCTTTTTTCTTTATTTGATCTTGCTACCACTTTGTTCAGATGGTAAACTTAGGAAACAGACAGGTACAAAGTCAGTTTCTTCCACTCTTTGCCAGTCTCTGAAATCCAAAATGACACCGAACAAAAAGGATTACAACATTAAAAGTTGAAAGTTGTCGATGAAAATAACAAATCTTGAAATAAAAAAGGGCATGTGCACGCAACTTGCATGTGTGTGTGTGTGTGTGTGTGTGTGTGTGTGCGTGCGTGCGTGCGTGCGTGCGTGCGTGCGTGCGTGCGTGCGTGCGTGCGTGCGTGCGTGCGTGCATGTGTGCGTGTGTGTGTGTGTGTGTGTGTGTGTGTGTGTGTGTGTGTGTGTGTGTGTGTGTGTGTATGCATAGGTGTTTATGCATGTGTGCATATGCGTGCGTGAATGCGAGCATGTGTGTGTGTATGTGTGCATACGTCCATCTTATTTCATGGATGTACATTCAAAACAACAATCTGTTCTCAATTTGCGTTACCTGCACCACGAATGTCTTTACTGACAGTCGTAAACAAACGTTAACTATACCCAGCACAATCAACATGAGGAGGCAGAAAGCTCAAGAGCAATCACTGTTTACACAAAGCCCAGCTAGGCCTCCAGGAGAGAAGACGCAGACACCTAGCACTCACTGTGGTGTGCTTGGGGTTGACCCCGCTCATGGCGTCGGTCAGAGACACACTGGAGGCCGTGGGCAGCGTGGCAGGACTGACGGCATTCCATCCCATCAGGCAATGCTGCACACACACAGGAAATACCACGCTGAGACCCGTGCTCCTGATGAACGAGTAAAACGTCGTGCTGAGCCAGTGAACAGAATCTTAGGTTTTATCATTTCAAGCCTGAAGGCCAGATCCTTGCCTTGACTTGTCTGGCTCTTTTCCTTTGGATGGATTTGTACAGACAACCCATTCACAAGCTGCTTCCCAGTCTTTTCAACGCTTTTCTTCACTGCATGCCAGGGTCTGCATCTTTGCAAATGTTATATCCATCCATATCTTATCGATCAATTTTTTTTAAAAGGTTAATCGTGGATTATTATAAACCAATAAATGTGATTAAAGTCACAACATGCCAGCATTACTTTCGTCCTGAATAACAGCATTTATTTCAAGCAATCACACACAACATATTAATTAAATCAACCAGACCTTTCCAAGCATGAAAGAAGCTGATTTAAAAAAAACAACTGACAAAAGCCTTTTTTTCGCAATATTGCTTCACACTCAGTTACTGAAATCTGTAGAAATAACAGAGGTTTGCAAATATAAAGAAATAATTATTTTCCTGTAAAACAAATGATAAAAGTGTGCACGAAAAAACAACAACAGTTACCGTCCTGTAAGATTGTGTTTCTGATATCAAACAGTGGAGTCTAATAATAAGCTGAAATTTAACGATGACAAGACTGAAGATATATCCGGCTTACAAAACGTCAAAAGAGCATCATACTTCGTGTCTCTTGAAGGAACTACACTTGCACGAAATCGAGCACAGGATTCAGTATAAGTCTGCGTGTCTATGTTTTAAGATTCTCACAGGTGAAGCGCCTACCTATCTCTCTGCTCTCTTCGAAATACATATTCCTACACGTCCCTTCGACCGAATTCATTACTGATGACGACAATGACAGTGCCTCATTACTGATGACGACAATGACAGTGCCTCATTACTGATGACGACAATGACAGTGCCTCATTACTGATGACCGACAATGACAGTGCCCTATTACTGATGACCGACAATGACAGTGCCTCATTACTGATGACCGACAATGACAGTGCCCTATTACTGATGACCGACAATGACAGTGCCTCATTACTGATGACCGACAATGACAGTGCCTCATTACTGATGACCGACAATGACAGTGCCCTATTACTGATGACCGACAATGACAGTGCCCTATTACTGATGACCGACAATGACAGTGCCCTATTAATGATGACCGACAATGACAGTGCCCTATTACTGATGACCGACAATGACAGTGCCCTATTACTGATGACCGACAATGACAGTGCCTCATTACTGATGACCGACAATGACAGTGCCCTATTACTGATGACCGACAATGACAGTGCCCTATTACTGATGACCGACAATGACAGTGCCCTATTACTGATGACCGACAATGACAGTGCCTCATTACTGATGACGACAATGACAGTGCCCTATTACTGATGACCGACAATGACAGTGCCTCATTACTGATGACGACAATGACAGTGCCCTATTACTGATGACCGACAATGACAGTGCCTCATTACTGATGACGACAATGACAGTGCCTCATTACTGATGACCGACAATGACAGTGCCCTATTACTGATGACCGACAATGACAGTGCCTCATTACTGATGACGACAATGACAGTGCCTCATTACTGATGACCGACAATGACAGTGCCCCATCATTGATGAGTGACAACGACAGTACCCCATTATTGATGAGTGACAACGACAGTACCCCATTATTGATGACCGACAATGACAGTACCCCATTACTGATGAGTGACAACGACAGTCCTCCATTATTGATGACCGACGATGACAGCACCCCATTATTGATGACCGACGATGACAGTACCCCATTACTGATGAGTGACAACGACAGTCCCCCATTATTGATGACCGACGATGACAGCACCCCATTATTGATGAGTGACAACGACAGTCCTCCATTATTGATGACCGTCGATGACAGTACCCCATCATTGATGCGTGACAACGACAGTCCTCCATTATTGATGACCGTCGATGACAGTACCCCATCATTGATGAGTGACAATGACAGTGCGCAATAATGAATGACTGACAATGACAATGCCCCATTACTGATGACCGACGATGACAGTACCCCATCATTGATGAGTGACAATGAAAGTGCGCAATTATGAATGACCGACAATGACAGTTCCCTATTATGATGACCGACGATGACATTGTCCTATCATTGATGAGTGACAATGACAGTGCGCAATTATCAATGACTGACAAGTCGGAGTGTGGCTGCCATGTGGCGGGGTAATCTAAATCGGTCATACACGTAATGTTCTCATCCCCAGCTGATGCATTTGTACCCATTAT
>CM031611.1:58426787-58429287 GCA_018398815.1 Conus ventricosus
GCAAAATATGTTACCGAATTCAAAGAACGGTCTAAATTTATATTATGACGGTTTTTAAGGGTCAATTTTAAGTTTCGGTTCGTGTAAGTTGTATACCCATTGTTCAGCGTGAAAAACTGCATCTGTATACCGAATTTTAATCAAGAACGGTCTAAATTTATTATATTAACTGTTTTTAAGGGTAAATTTTAAGTTTCGGTTGGTGTAAGATGTATATCATTGTTCAGCATTTAAAACTACACCTGTATACCAAATTTCATCAAGAAAGGTTAAATTTAGAAAAAAATGTTTTAACGGTGACACCATCTCTAAAATTTAAAAATTTAAAAGGGTTTTTTTAAGGGTCGATTTTAATTTTTCTGTTCATATTGTTGTCTATCTTTGATCAGCGTATAAAACTGCACCTGTAAAACAAATTTCCCAAGAAAGGTCTAAATTAGAAAATAACGGATCTTAAGGGTTTTTTAACGCTCAATTTTGATTTTCCCGTTCGTGTAAGTTGTATATCATTTTTCAGCTTTGTAAAACTGCATCTGTATACCGAATTTCATCAAGAACGGTCTAAATTTATATAATAACTGTTTTTAACGGTCAATTTTAAGTTTCGGTTCGTGTAAGTTGTTTTATCATTGTTCAGCGTGTAAAACTGCATCTGTATACCGAATTTAATCAAGAACGGTCTAAATTATATATAATAACGGTTTTTAACGGTCAATTTTAAGTTTCGGTTGGTGTAAGTTGTATATCGTTGTTCAGCATTTCAAACTACACCTGTAAACCGAATTTCATCAAGAAAGGTCTAAATTAGAAAAAAACGTTTTTTTAAACGGTGATAAATAACGGTCATAAAAACTATCGAATGACCCAAAGTTATCCTCAGTAATCCTCTAGACTCATGCCAAGTTTGGTGGCGATCCGACGACTCCCTTTGTCCCCAAACATCAGAAAAGATTGTATTTTTGATCGTTTTTAGGGGGGTACGTGTTGTTAACGGTTTTTAACGGTCATAAATAACTGTCGTAGAAACTGTCCAATGCCCTTATGTTACTCGGGAGATGTCCCTCTGGGTTCGATGTACCTGTGCCAACGTCACAACGGCCATTTTGTGAAAAGCAGAGGAAAAAGAGTCTTAGTAAATTTTAAAGTTTCCGTTTGTGTAAGTTGTATATTATTATTCAGAATTTAAAACTTCACTTGATACCAAATTTAATCAAGAAAGGCCCTAAATTTAGAAAATAACGGATCTTAACGGTTTTTAACGCTCAATTTTAAGTTTCTGTTCTTTGTAAATTGTATATCATTGTTAGCGGTTAAAACGCATCTGTATACCGAATTTCATCAGGAACGGTCTAAATTTATATAATAACGGTTTTTAAACGGTCAATTTTTAAGTTTCCGTTCGTGTAAATTGTATATCATTGTTCAGCGTTAAAACTGCATCTGTATACCGAATTTGATCAAGAAGGGTCTAAATTTATATAATAAGGGTTTTTTTAACGGTCAATTTTAAGTTTCGGTTCGTGAAAAGTTGTATATATTATTCAGCATTTAAACTTCCCCTGTATACCAAATTTCATCAAGAAAGGTCCTAAATTTATAAGTAACGGATTCTAAGGGTTTTTTAACGCCCCAATTTTAAGTTTCGTTCGTGTAAATTGTTATCATTGTTCACGTGTAAAACTGCATCTGTATACCGAATTTCATCGGGAAACGGGGCAAATTTATATAATAACGGTTTTTTAAGGGTCAATTTTTTTAAGTTTCGGTTGTGTAATTTTGCATATCATTGTTCAGCATGTAAAACTGCATCTGTATACCGAATTTAATCAAGAATGGTCTAAATTTATATAATAACGGTTTTTAACGGTCAATTTTAAGTTTCTGTTCGTGAAAGTTGTATATCATATTCAGCATTTAAAAACTTCACCTGTATACCAAATTTCATCAAGAAAGGACTAAATTTAAAAAAAAAACGCTTTTTAACGGTGATAAAAAACCCGGTCATAAAAACTATCGAATGCCCCCAGTGTTATCCACAGTATGTCCCTCAAGATCTTTGCCAATTTTGGGTGGCGATCCGACGACTCCCTTTGCCCCCAACATCAGAAAAGATTTAAATTTTTGATCTTTTTTAAGGGGGGGTACGTGTTTTTAACGGTTTTTAACGGTCAAAAATAAACTGTCTTTGAAACTGTCCAATTACCCTAGTTATCGGGAGATGTCCCTCTAGGTTCGATGTACCTGTGCAATGTCACAACGGACATTTGATGAAAAGCAGAGGAAAAAGATGTCTTTGAAACCGTTATAACATTTTTGTAACGGTTTTTAACGGTTTTATTTTTTTAGAGATTAGCCCAAAACCATCCTCGGTCACAACAGAACGTACCTGCCAATTTCTTACAATCGGTTGAGGGCCCTTTTTGAGTCTATAGCGTACACACACACACACACACCACAACAACACGCAGACCAGAATTTGCCATTTTTATATTAGTATATA
>CM031611.1:58436787-58441787 GCA_018398815.1 Conus ventricosus
TTTATAGTTTTTCGATGGCATGCGTAAGTGAGATTATTTCCACCAGGACTTTAGTATCTATCACTGATCTCTCCCCCACCCCCATATTGAATTTGTGATTGTGGCACTATTGTTACTTATACATAACGGTACAAGCTCCAGTGCTCCGAGGCAGAATAAGCAATATCAGTGATGAATCTGATTGCAGTATAGCTTATAATGCTTAGTTCACACTATGGAAACCGGCCTGGAAACAGCCCCAATTTCTTGTCGGGTAACCGAAATCTGCACAGAGAAAACTCACATTACCCCCTTCAACAAACTGCATTACCTCTATCGGATATTCCCGATAGATTTGCCAAGCCTGTTTCCTTCCATCTCAGTCTGCAAAAGTTGTTTGGAAATACAGGCCGAGAAGAAACTAGGACACTGACGCTACCGAGTTTCCATATCGTTTCCAAAGTGTGAACAGGTAGGCAACAAAGTTTTTGTACACGAGACTGACTGAAATTGACCCAAAAAAAAAAAAGAAAGGCGAAAATAGCAGGGAAGTCCGTGAAAAAACGCAGTGTGCGGTACATCAAAGGCAGTTTCTGTATAATTTCGTCGAGCGTTCACATTGTCGACAGAAACTCCAGTCACATTTATTTATAGACGGTTTCCAAAGCAGTTTCTTTAACGCGCAGACTGCCAGAGTTTCCCACAGTTTCCATAGTGTGAACCTAGCATAACTGACATTCAGCCAAGCGTTGTTTATTCTTTAAATAACGCATTATATGGGGACGTTTTCCCCTCAAAAGTCATAGTAAGACATTTCCATGAAGTGAATGTAGTATATCTTTTTTTCATGTGGTATATTTGCATTGTAATTCATACATAAATGCTGTTAATGATGTCGAAAGATGGTGAAGTATAACCCCTCTTCCTCGCCCCTAAAAAATAAATAGATAAATGAATGAATGAATAGATAAATGAATAAATAAGAAAGAGAACGCGGAAAAACGATGTTGAAGAAAAGAATACGTTATGTAATCATTATATAGAAATATTATTGCTTTCTGTCAGGACTGGGTCTTCTACTGCAATTTCAACCGAGCTGAGATGAACATATTGATAAAAGTATTGTTTTATGCAGCACTGGGATAGTCCACATACAGGTACGTTTTGCTAAATAGAGCATAGTAAGACTGAGGGTGTATGATTATGGCGAATCAAGCAAGTAAAACAATATTAGAGAAGCAGCTTAATTTAGGGTGAAAGCAGCCTAAGCTCTGGCATGCTTCCATCGGACAGAATGGATGCTTGCAGGATTGCTCCTTACCAATTCAACCACAAGCGGCCCGATTACATCTTTGTCTTGAACAGTAGGCTGCACACAAAAAACAACAACAACAACAAAAACAATGCACCAAAGCCTTGCTTAAGGAGTCGAGTATTTATAGACTGACGCAATCATATTGTTTTGAGAATTTATATTCTGTCTGAAAGTTGATTCTCCTCATTTTCTTTCATATGGCCATCAAGGTACAAGCCAGGTTGTTCCAAGCAGACAGATTAAATATAAAGGAACGGGACTACTCGCGCTCTCTGAGCTGGGGCAAAAATAGGGTCACGAGAGAGTGCAAAGGCCATAAGGAGAAGATCATGTATTCGAAGGTTGTTTGTGATTTCATCGGCGAACCCCCCCCCCCCCCCCCCCCCCCCCCCCCCAAAACAAGGGAAATAATTGGTGGGGATCTGTTCTTTGATCAACTCTCAGTTTAACATTAAATGTTGGCTCAAATTTATGGTAGGCCTCAAAACGCTTACATGGATGTTATAGCAAAATCCTAACTGTGACGTGTGGACACACATGCATGACCAAAGGGTTCATAAGAATGGACTAATAGCGTCCAAAGGAACCAAAATTATCACGTCTTTGTCAAAACCATTCTGTAATCCTCAGAGACAAGCATTAGGTCGATATGAAAATTGCATCTACGTTGCATAGTCACTCTCACATAATTACAATTACTTCTTTCAAGAGAAAAAGGCTAATATAAACATTTTACATACAACGTAGTCACTCATCCTCTTCAAACTTTTCTCTCATATGATTATGATTTTTTTTTCCTAAAAAAAAAAAGGACCAAAGTCAACATTTAACTCTAAAAACATATCCATACAACAACATGGTCCCACCTCCTCTTCCAGCAGTCTCAGAAACGCCCACACATTCCGATCTGCGGATGATGGGTTAATTCAGCTGGATGAAGCAGTCGCTGTCAGACCCAGACAATCTGCATGTCATTACGGAAGGGAGACAATACCCAATTCTGTGGTGGTCAGAGATACGTATGAGCCGGACCTTACTTCCCTTCCCCCACCCCCCCCTCTCCCCCGCATACCCCCTCCGCCCCAACCCCTCCACCCTCCCTCTTGCACCCACTCTTCCCCCTACCTCCTGCCCCGTCCTTCCTTTACAACACGTTGGACCTGTGGGATGGATGTACGCGTTTGGGATATGACAATAAAGTGTTGCATTCTGCATCTGCGCACGTTTAAGAACTCACGACATCAAGGGCATTGTTTCTGGATTAAATGTGAAGAGAAATTGGGTTTAGTAGATGCGTATACAATAGGATCCATTACGAGGTCAAAGTTAATGACTTGTGAGTTGACTTTCAACGTGGTGACATGGCCCTTTGCGGTAGGCTGGGCTACAAGCAACATTCTCTCTCTCTCTCTCTCTCTCTCTCTCTCTCTCTCTCTCTCTCTCTCTCTCTCTCTCTCTCTCTCTCTCTCTCTCGCAAACACACACACACACACACACACACACACACACACACACACACACACACACACACACACACACACACACACACACACACACACACACACGCACGCATAAGGTTAAAGTTATGCGATATAGTACAACGTCAAGCAATGTCATTGGTGCAAAACTATTTAAAACTGTGGTGAATGCACTGCGTTGCAGTCGTGGTTGTTGTGTTGTCGTCGTACCCTGGCTAAAAGACTCCAGGGATCATCCAAACAGCCAAAGTACTTGAACACTTTGGTACAAATGCATCAGCTGGGATGAGAACATTACGTGTATGACCGTTTTTTAATTACCCCGCCACGTGGGCAGCCACACACCGACTTCGGGGGATTTTGGAGACTGATAATGTTATGCCAGGAGCTTGTCACAACTGAAGACAATTCCCGCATAACTATGCAGAGCAGAACAACATTTTGATGTAGCCTTGGTGTTTTAGCCTATGTCAATTGGCCTGACACAGTCTTCAGCCAAGGCGGTGCGCTCCGGTCAAGGCACAGCAACACAACGTAATGTGATATAACCCAAAGTGAAGTGATGCAACAGAATGCAATGCAATGCAATGCAACACAAAGTACAGTGATACGCAGTGCACGGAAATACACTGGTATGCAAAACAATGTAGAGCTATACATTACAATGCCAGTCCAATGCATGCAATAGAATAGAACGAAACAACAAAGCAACACAGCACGGCATGATAGAAGTAAACATACTACAGTGCGGTATGATCAACGCAAAGGAACACAGCATAACGTATCATACGGCTGTACAGTACAATACAATACAACACACACAACAAAATACAATGCAATGCAACACGACATGATACAATAAAACACACTTCAAGATAATGCAATCTTCATAAGGAACGCAGTGTAAAACCTTACAGTAGAGTACAAGAGAATACAATACAACACAAAACAATTTATCCAATTGATTCCAATGTTTACATCCCTTCGGGTGCCATCAAATCATCAGCTTCCGTGGCTCAGTGGTTATTGTCGAGGAATGCGAACTAGGATGTCGCCGGCTCGAATCCCATCGGTTTCATGCATTTGTTGAAATGTTATGGTCCCACCTCGTCCCCATCCGCAGTAGCTAAGTTTGCCACAGGCTCACACGAAACCGTACAGTCGAATTTGTATTTAATGGATGCGCGTCAAAGTCTTGCTAAAAAATTTTTTCTGACAACCATCGCAGGTGTCTGTGTGTCCCTGGACTGGCTGACTCTGGGTTGTATTATGAAAGGAAGACCGCCCTCCGTAATACATAGTCCCGGCCAGAAAGGCACTTCACATCATCGTCCTCATCATGCTCATCCTCAGCAATTGTCTAAAGATTCTCAGATTCTTCTTCTTCTTCTTCTTCTTCTTCTTCTTCTTCTTCTTCTTCTTCTTCTTCTTTTTCTTTGCGTTTGCCTTGGTCTACACGGTCAGTTCGGCCCTTGATATGAATAGTGCCGTTTTCTCCTGCTCTTGTAGACTGCCGTAGAGCTTCGTCATTAGAGCTGTCTCTGTTGGCCACACCTCTCTCCTTGTCTGTTCAAATTCTCAGATTGTACCCGTTGTTTATGCCCTGTTATAGGAGTGACCTCCGTTCCGATTTCCTCTTGCGATAAACCTGTATCACACTGAGTTTTCAAAATCGGCAAGGTTTTTTTTCTTTCTTTTATTAATTTTTCTTTTGTGAAAATAGAACATTTGACAAAGATTCATAGCATTTCACTCCATATCAGCATACGATTCACACCACTTATATTTTAACAGCCAAACATTAATTTTACATTTTAACAAGGTACCATAATCAGTTTCTGTACCATGTGTTAACATATTTGCAAGGCAAGAGTTTTCAAAAATTGATTATAAACAGAAGAACAGACAAAAGAAAAGAAAACAAAACAAAACAGAAACAACAGAGAGAGAGAGAGAGAGAGAGAGAGAGAGAGAGAGAGAGAGAGAGAGAGAGAGAGAGAGAGAGAGAGAGGATATGACACCGACAAAGCCACCAGGGGAATCCAAACGTGCATGCATATCAAGTAACACAGACACAGACTGGTCCCTCAACATGCACATCAAGTCCAAAGGTTACACTTCTATCAAAATCAACGCCAGCAAGTCTACTTGCAATGTCGTTTGCTGATCCCCTTCCCAAAGAAGAGACTACGTCCGTCGCTGAACAGTGACTATCGTGTTATCATGGG
>CM031611.1:58449287-58461787 GCA_018398815.1 Conus ventricosus
CCGGCATCCCACACCTCTCCGTCTCGGACAGCTGCAGAGCCCACTCTCCGTGATGTCATGTCTTCCATGCGGGACCTGAACTGTAAGTTTGATGGCATGAAAGCTGACATGAGGGACATGAAAGAGATGTATGCTGGACTGCATGACGAGGTCTTATCCCTGAAGAAGGAGGTCATCGATCTAAGGCGTGATAATGAAAACTTGAAGGCGGAGAATGACAGACTGCATGAACAGATGCAGAAACTTGAGCGAAAGACTGATGACTTAGAATGTCGCTCTAAGAGGAACAATGTGATTTTTTATGGCATTCCCAGGAGAGACCAGGAAACCAGGCAGGACTGTGAGGGCCTTGTACACGATTTATTGACTGACCAATTAGAACTGTCAAGGGATGTAGAATTCGACAGGCTCCACAGGTTGAACGGGAAACCGGACTCTCCAGTCATTGGTCGTTGTACATTTTTTAAGGATAAGGAAGCCATTCTGGGTGCCAGGCACAAGTTGAAAGGCACTAAAGTGTTTGTTGGAGAAGATTTCTCCCAGCGCGTGAGAGAAGTGCGCAAAAAACTTGTTCCTCATCTGAAAGTTGCCAAAAAAGAAAATAAAAAAGTGTCAATGATCTTTGATCACTTGGTCATCGAGGGTAAAAAGTATTACTTAGACCAGGACAGTAATTTGAAAATGTCTATCTAGGGGTATGGCCGGCCTGTTAAAATAATCCCCAAACAATGTAAATCATCAAAACTGTACCTGATTCAAAATGTTGAGGGGAAGGAAAAATATGCATCACCGTTTAGAGGGGAAGGTGAGGATGGCACAACACGTGCAGCTCGGGTTGTGACGGGTGACACAGCTGTGTCAACTCTCCCTGTAAACTGTCACGTTCACGACAGAAATTGTGCGTGCAATGTGTCGTTATACCGTACACATTCAGATGTTTTTACTGTGGTCGGAAAACATGTACGTGATGACATATTGAATGTTGATCTCGCACATAATGAAAGAATGAATGAAAGTGTGTTTCCTTTTGTGATTGATGAATATCCTTCTTCTAACTTTTGTGTGCATGATGAAAGTGTGGTTGAAAACAATCTTTCTTCTTCTTTGAACACATGTTTTTCCTGTAAAGCTCCTGTATACAATGAAGGACTGGTGGAAAGCGCTATATCTCTTTTAACGAACGAACGCCAATCTTCTGATGTCAGCATAAACAATGAAAGAATGAATGGAGGTGCTGTTTTTGGTTCATCAACTGAGTGCCTTTCTTCTAAACTTAGTGTGGCCGGACAGAAGTTTACTTCTGCAAATGTTTAATCTTCATGCTCTTGAAGAGCAGGTTTCGTTTTATTGTGGCTATTTTTGTTCTTTGGTATGTAGTTGAGCTGATAAGGGTAGTGTAAGTGTATAGGGATTTCAGTGAATTCTGAGTCTTTTTGTAGTAGGGCTGATTTGGGTAGTGCAAGTGCATAGGGATTTCAGTGAATTCTGATCTTTCGTCGGAGGAGTTCTCCCTTGGGGCCCGGTTAGCGTGGTTCTAGAATTGTCTTAGAATGGCCTTGGAGGAGTAGGAATACAATAGTTGGTTTGGGGAGATAACCAGGCAACTTGGCATAATCTCTGTTTAGGAATGTGCACAAAATCTTCATGCTCTTGAAGAGCAGGTTTCGTTTTATTGTGGCTATTTTTGTTCTTTGGTATGTAGTTGAGCTGATAAGGGTAGTGTAAGTGTATAGGGATTTCAGTGAATTCTGAGTCTTTTTGTAGTAGGGCTGATTTGGGTAGTGCAAGTGCATAGGGATTTCAGTGAATTCTGATCTTTTGTCTGAGGAGTTCTCCCTTGGGGCCCGGTTAGCGTGGTTCTAGAATTGTCTTTAGAATGGCCTTGGAGGAGTAGGAATACAATAGTTGGTTTGGGGAGATAACCAGGCAACTTGGCATAATCTCTGTTTAGGAATGTGCACAAATTACCAGACGTTAATGGATATTTATTCACGGTAATGACAAAGCATTGATTAATACTGTTATTTACTGAAGCTCAGGGCCTATATTCTGCTGCGTATTAGCAGTTGGTGTAAACTGGGGGCAATAATACCGGCATCCCGCCAGAACGCGATCTCTTCCCCACTGCTCGTCACGGCTAGCAGAGGTCTTGCCGGTGCGTCTGATAACGGGAGACCGGTTTCATGCTGGCTGGTCACAGTACCAAGACAAAGAGGATGCCTGTTCCACACCAGAGAGGTGGCCGGGACAGATGAACGGGTGTGTCGACACCCTGTCCTGAGGTAGATAATGTTTTTCCCATGTTGATATTCTGTTGCAAGTTTTTTGTTCTGCTTTGACATTTTTCAACATGTCCCTGTGCAATTCATTGTGCTTTTGGTGCCATGGGTTTTTTGTCAGAGCCATTAATTGAATGATGATTGGGTATGTATTATTACGAGTAAATGAAAATTTGTTTTTATATCATGAGAGACTAACCAAATCTGCTGAGTAATAATCTAGACCCTGTCCTGAGGTGGGTGTGTGTGCTGAGAAAGGAAGATGGCTCTAGTTGGCTGGTTCATGTGTAAGATGTGTCCTTTTTGAGTTTCATTATATGTGTGGACACTACACATATTTTTTTCCATACAATTGTGTAACTGTTGTTGAAAATTAGATGTTAATTAAATTTATTTTATTGTTCATGGCTCCTGCCGTTCGCAACGGGGAGTTCCCTGTTGGATGTGTGTGCTTATGTCTGTTCATTCATAATGCTGTTCTTCACTATGGAATTATGATACATGCTTTTGACTGTATGCAACTCCTGCCGTTCGCAACGGGGAGTCCCAATGTTGATGTTATGTTAATGAAATAATTATGTTGTTGATCCTGCCGTTCGCAACGGGGATCCCTTTTCTTAATGTTATGTTAATGAAATAATTATGTTGTTGATCCTGCCGTTCGCAACGGGGATCCCCTCTGGTTAATGTTATGATTATGTTATTGATTGCAAAGATATGTTTTACCTCCTACCGTTCGCAACGGGGAGGCCCTTTTGTGTTGTTTGATATTTGTCTTAGCTTAACTTGCATGATTATGTTTTTCTGCGTGTGTTTTTATATAATACCTCATGTTTATGATTATTGTTGTTTGTGTCTTACTAGGTCGGTGGTTGGTTATGGTTGGTTTGATCCAACCATGATTTAAAATAAAAAGAGAGGACCAACGAGCTGGTGTTGGGTGTGAAGTTCGAATGTGTCAACGTGCCTCTCTCCCCAACTCCTGCCTCCTCTACATTAGAAGACATAATGAAAGAGTGAATGAAAGTGTGAATGAAGAGGATTTGATCTCATCATCGTATGGGTGTTTCTCATCAGAAGGTTTTGTACATAACAAGATTTTGTCATCTCAAACATGGAATCAAAGCGTCCCTTCCGAAGTTTGTGTACATGATTTAAGAGACGATGAAGATGATTCATCTTTCACGTGGAACGATTGTTTTTCTTCTTGTACAGATATTCAGACACCAAGTTTGGCGAATGAAAAGGTTAATGTAATTGCTGATAATAGAAGGAATATAGCAGCTGTGAATGATGAGAATGATTTTACAGAAAGCCGTTGTGACATGAATTTGACTGATGTGAACGGAAAACATGTATCATTTTTACATTGGAATGTGAATGGCCTGCTTTCTAAGTTGTCTGATAAAGCATTTGTTTCATACATAACGTCTTTTGATTTAGTTTGTTTAGTAGAAAACGTTCGTTGAAAGTCTGCATTCAAATGTTTTTAGTAATCATAAAGTTTTCTCTAAACCTGCTGTTCAGTTTACAAAACATGGAAGACGATCGGAGGAGTTATATGTCTTGTCAAAAAGGAATTTTTGCCCTTCGTACAAGAGGTACCGACTGACCTAAATAATACCATTATGTTCAATATTTCTAAAGGTGTATTTGGTTTTTCTAAGAATGTTCTCTTTGTATGTACATATGTACCTCCGGAAAATTCACCATACTATGCTTTCTATGATACTGATAATGGCATAACTGATTTGGAAAATTGCCTTTCTGATGTTATGCTCAGAGTACCTGAAGTGTATGTACTTCTGGCTGGAGATCTAAATAGTAGAATTTCTAACATTTGTCAAGAATTTCCAACAGAAAAATGTACTTTCAGTTTACACAATGGAACCCTCGTTAACAGATGTTCTGAAGACAATACATTGAACAGGTATGGAAAGCTGTTATTAAACATGTGTACCGCGTTAGATCTATGTATTTTTAAATGGCGTGTGTGACGGTGACCGTCAAGGTTGTTTCACATATATTTCAGAGACAGGGAACAGTGTGAATGATTATTTCATAACTTCCTATGACATGTTTACTGTTATCAATCTATCATGCAACCTCTGTGTGAATGAACGGATTGAGTCTGACCATCTACCTCTAGTGCTCAATATTAACTTACTCCCTGAAGTAAGAAATGAGAAAGGCGTTAAGTGAAACATACAGCTTCTTGATATGTATAAATGGCAAGATGAATATGCTAATATTTTCCATAATCTAATAAATAGTCGGCATGCATTATTAATGCTGGAGGAAGCTGTCAACTTGATCGATGATGATGTTAACGCTGCTTTAAATATATTTAACGCTTGTGTAAAAGAACAGGCAGAATGCATGAGGAAACAAATAAGATTAAATAATATTCAGAAGGATGATTGGTTTGATCATGAATGTCATAGAACCAAAAAGACGTGAAGCAACTCCTTAGAATATCTAGAAGGACGTTAGACGATAAAGACAGAGACATTTATTGTAAAGCTCGAAGAGAATATAAAAACCTTTTAAAGACCAAAGAGAATGAGTATAATTCTACTTTATTATGCAGTTTAGTTGACTCAGTCAAAAATCAGCGAGAGTTCTGGAAGCATATGCGCAAAATATCAGTTAGACATAGTAATACTTGTAACAATATTTCTGTAAACGATTGGTATCAGCATTTCAAAGAACTTCTCGAAGACGATACTGAAGAAGACGTAGAAGAATCTGATGAAGAAGGTACTTTTCTCGATATCAATAGCGATGCAAGTTTCCTCGATTTTCCGATCTCTAGAATAGAAGTAATTTTTGCAATTAGAAAACTCAAGAACAGAAAAGCTGCAGGCCCTGATGGCATAGTTGGAGAATTATATAAAAATGCTGGAAACGCCGTAATTGATTTCTTCGTCAGATTTTTTAATGCACTTTTTGACAGAGGGGTATTTCCTGATAACTGGACAGAATCAATTATACTGCCTTTATTTAAGAAAGGTGAAGTCAATGATCCAAACAATTATAGGGGCATATCACTGTGTGATATAAGTAGTAAGTTATATGTTCTATAATTAACTGTAGATTGCAAGAATGGGTTGAACATAATAATAGTACAGGTGAGTGGCAAGCGGGTTTTAAGAAAGGTTATTCAACTATCGATCAAATGTTTACACTTTTGGCAATTATACAGAAACAGTTTTCATGGAATCGCAAATTGTACGTAGCCTTTATTGACTTCGAAAAGGCATTCGATTCAGTGTCTAGAAAACTGCTTTGGCCAATACTTCAAAAGAACGGGATAAAGGGTAAGATGCATCGTTGTATTAAGAGCATGTATGATTGTGTGAAAGCAAAGGTCAGGTGTGGTGGAAATTTCACAAATTACATAGTTTGTACAAAAGGTGTTAAGCAAGGAGATGCGTGTAGCCCTGTTTTGTTTTCCTTATTTATTAACGAATTGGCACAAGAAATAATAGAGAAGGAAGGCATGGAGCAACCCTGTCTCCAGATGTAGCTGAATTATTTATTTTGCTATTGGCAGATGATATAGCTTTGTTGTCAGAAACCCCAGTGGGGCCTTCAGACCAGTTGAACAATTTGTGTAATGCAGCATCAAGACTTCATCTTAAGGTAAATATGAAAAGAGCAAAATCGTCGTATTTCGAAAAGGGGGTTTCCTGGCAGCAAGAGAGAGATGGTCTTTAATGGGGACCAAATGGCTGTTGTTAATTGTTATAAATATCTTGGTATTTATTTTCAACACGGCTTAGTTTGTGGCTGCTTGTACAGATCTTGCAAGCAGGGCAAGAAATGCTCTTCTATGCGTTCTGCAAAGATTGTACGTACTTAAGAATAATTCACTTAAAGTATTGTTAAAGATATTTGATACTCAGGTGCAACCCATTGCCCTCTATGGTGCTGAATTGTGGGGATTGGATGCTGCGCTGTCCATATTGAAAAAGTTCATTTGTATGCTCTAAAAACATTTTTAGGCGTCCACGTTAAAACACCTAATGATTTAGTTTATGGAGATACTGGACGTCATCCTATTTATATAAATTCGCGTGTGCAGTGTATCAGATACTGGCTGAAGATATCACGGATGAATGATAGTAGGTTACCTTTGAAGGCTTACAAAATGTTATTCGGTTAGATACACGTGGTAAATCCACGTGGGCGTCAGGTGTTCGTAAGATACTATTTCAAAATGGTTTTGGATTTGTATGGCTGAATCAGGGTGTGGAAAATGTGAAATTTTTTGCAAGTATTTCGTCAAAGACTTATTGATAACAGATGGCAAAACTGGCATGAACATATTCAGGAAAGTGTTAGGTTTTCATGGTACAGAACATTTAAGTCGTTTAATAATTGTGAAACGTATCTATCACTCGATATTGACAGACATATTAAGAATTACATGACAAAGTTCAGATTTGGGGTTTCAGATATAGCAGTACATCGTAAAAGGTATAATGGAGTTCAGGATGACAGTTTCATATGCCCACTATGTCAGAAGGTAAACGATGACGAACTACACTTTTTGTTCCTCTGCCCTGCTCTCAGTGATCTACGGCAGGAATATATTCCATCCAAATATTGTGCAAACCCTGTCAGTTCCGTATGAGTCTATTAATGACGAACAGAAATCAAAGTATTGTGAGGAATTTGTGCATATATTTGTATAGAGCCTTTAAGAGGCGATCTGTTGTGCTCAGCTAATAAATGTAGTGTTATGTCGATGTTATATAAATTTGCTAAGTCGACGTTAGTATCTGAGTCAGTAGATTGTACTTCGTGCACTTGTACAACAGATTGTACTCCACGCATTCATGTTTTTTGTATCATTTTTATGCATTATTTTGTTGCTGTTGTTGTAATCACCATGTAAGGTATTGTAAGTAATCCCCCTTCAGAAGGGCTGTGGCCTATCTGAATAAATTTCATTTCATTTCATTTCATTTCATTTCATTTCATTTCTCTCTCTCTCTCTCTCTCTCTCTCTCTCCTCTCTCTCTCTCTCTCTCTCTCCACGCGCGTGCGTGCGTGTGTGCGTGCGTGCGTGCGTGCGTGTGTGTGTGTGTGTGTGTGTGTGTGTGTGTGTGTGTGTGTGTGTGTGTGTGTGTTGTTTGTTGTTGCTCCTCTCTCCTCTCTCTCTCTCTCTCTCTCTCTCCTCTCTCTCTCTCGCTGTGTGTGGTGTGTGTGTGTGTGTGTGTGTGTGTGTGTGTGTGTGTGTGTGTTTTGTGTGGTGTGTGTGTGTGTGTTATCCATCTGTTTATATACCGCTGTTGTTGGTGTGTGGATTTCTGTCAATGTGGTGTGTGTGTGCGTGTGTGTGTGTGTGTGTGTGTGTGTGTGTGTGTGTGTGTGTGTGTGGCGCGTGCGTGCGTGCACGCTCTCTCTCTCTCTCTCTCTCTCTCTCTCTCTCTCTCTCGCTCTCTCTCTCTCTCTCTCTCTCTCTCTCTCTCGCTCCAGTCGTGAGTAGGCTCACCATGAAGATGAAAATGAGAAAACATTTTGCATTGGTGTGTGTATGTGACATCAGTTTCAAATGATTCGAACGGGCGAAAGCACAAGGTCAGGTAGGAAGCATTCATTGTTATAACTGACATCTGCATGTGTGGCATGCTAAAATCTTGCTTTACTAAAAGCATGGTGTGACTGTGACAGAATCAGTTTCGGCATGCTTCACAAGCACATAGAGCACACAGATAAACAAGCAAAACATGCCTAGGCGTGGTAGGGAGACTGCCATCGTGTTCCCAGTGAAGCTGACCAGTGCCGACAGTGACTGTTTTATTTTGGCCAGGTACCGGCTGTCAGGTAGGAGTCCTGCGAATAATTTTCTGTCAGTTGTAAAGGAAAGATATGCATGTCCAATATGGTCCAGGTTGAGGTGATAGCTTCAGGAACGCATGCTCTCCACTGAGTTGAAATTTCAATTCACTTTGTGTGTTCGTTTGTCTGTTTCAATTTTTTTTTTTTTTTTTGTGTTGACAAATCTTTGTGGTGCTTGTCAGCAATGCGTATGAAAGAAGACCCATTTGTGTTTGGTATCGTTCTGTCAGTCAAAGACCCCACAATTCAGTGACATCAATCGACCACAGTTCGTTGCATTCTGGCACAAAGTATTAATGAAGAAACACAGCATCCTGTTTTCAACACACTATCAGCCAGACAGCTAGTATCACATTACGCGTAGGGAGGAAAGCTTGTGGAGGTTAGCGCGAGGAAGCTGGTACAGCTGTCAGCAGAAGTGTGCTGTTTAAACAAACCGCGGCCGTTCCATCCCTTCCCCCATCCCTTCCCCTCCTGCGACCGATAGGAGTTATCGCCCTTGTCTTCAACTAGATTCCTCTGCGAACAAACGTGAGATGCCTGTATCTCTCGGGCCCGGTTGACGCCGGGATATATTATGAAAGGAAGCGTAGAGTACAGCCCTGTCATGTAGTCTCAGACCGAAACGGAAATCCGTAGCATCATCTTAATCATCCTCATTCTCATCGATCAGCATAAAAAAAATGTCTCAAATTCTGTGGCCCTTCATGCCCTGCTCTCACGGTGACCTCAATTTCAATGTCCTCTCCACGTCTGTGACCTTGGTTTGGTTCCGTCGAGGTCACCGGTATCGGCGAGTCCATGGGGGCTGTCGTTGGACGGACGTGGTGGCGCCCTCCGGAGGAGAGCTCACTCACGCCGGCTCCGCGACTAAGCAATTATTGTCGTCAGTAGGGGGCTTAGTAGGTGGTGTCCTGCGTATGTTAGATCAGAACAGGCACCACTGAACACCACCGAAGTGACTCGGCAGCAGTGCAGTGTCTCCTCCGGTGGGTTGCCTCTTGACGACTTGACATTGACTGCTTCCTGTGGATTGCCGGTGCCGGGGCTGCGGCGGGGCCGACCGGGCTGTGGCTGTGGACGGGGTGTCGGAATGAGCGGCGTGGGTGCACTGCCTCTGAGGTGGCGCAGAGAGAGAGAGAGAGAAAAAAAAAAGAAAATGTAAAACTATGGCATATATGTTTTTCTTCTACGAAGCATTAAAATCTGCCCATAATCAATGCCTTCTGCCAAGTGTCTGTATAGTTGACAGTGGTCAAGAACACCATAGTTCACCTTAGATATGGTTTCTTATCCTAACACACACGCGCGCGCGCGCGCTACACGGACACACATACCCACGCACGCTTGAGCGCACACACGCACAGGCATAGCCATACACACAGCCACACTCACACACACACACATACACGCACGCGCGTGCGCTTTATGATCTCTGTGTGTGTGTGTGTGTGTGTGTGTGTGTGTGTGTGTGTGTGTGTGTGCATGCGTGCATGCGTGTGTAAGTACGTGCGTGCGTGCATTCGTGTGTGTGTGTGTGTGTGTGTGTGTGTGTGTGTGTGTGTGTGTGTGTGTGTGTGTCTGTGCGTGCGTTCGTGCGTGCGTGCGCGCGTGCGTGCGTGTGTGCGTGTGTGCGTGCGTGCGTGCGTGCGTGTGTGTGTGAGTGTGTGTGTGCGTGTGTGCGTGCGTTCGTGCGTGTCTGTGTGTGTGTGTGTGTGTGTGTGTGTGTGTGTGTGTGTGTGTGTGTTCGTGCGTGTGTGTGTGTGTGTGTGTGTGTGTGTGTGTGTGTGTGTGTGTGTGTGTGTGTGTATTCAGTACAACCTTGAGTTAATCTGACAATAAATTGGTTTCAGTCAGTCAGTCAATGTGTGTGTGTGTGTGTGGGGTGTGTGTGTGTGTGTGTGTGTGTGTGTGTGCGGCACGCGCGCGCGCGCACTTAATAACGCACGAGCCTAAGGCGTGTATTTAGATTAAACTACTACGAAATATTCTTCCATGGTATGAGTGTGGCTGAAGTGAACCTGCAGAGTCATCGTAACGAAGGCAGAATTCCTACAAACAAATGTCTGAGGACTTGAAGCCGGTCATGGCTAACACCTACGCCATAAGCGTCCCACAGCGATTCTACATGGCCCACGTTACGAAAGAACGTTTTCAACAGCCCAGGAATTGTTCGCTTCCTTCTTAACCTTTTGAGAGAAGACGTTTAACCATGAGCGTATCTTACAATGGGGACAGACGCCAGAAACCCCCCCAAAAAATGTTCATACAGATCGTGAGAGAAAGCTGGGTGCAAACGGCCCTAATGAGTGTTTACCCGTGAATAGACTAATTATGACACATTTCATTCAAAGGAAATACACTTTTGAGTCATAGCTTCAGTACATACGTTCCATGTGAAAATTATGTATTTTTCATCAGGCAATTTTTCGTGTGAAAATAACCTGTATCATGTGAAAATAATTTTTCAACCGATAAAGACTTTTCACGTGATGTTAAGCGTATTATGCGTCAACACGATTTTTTTTCACAGGATAATAAATACCTAAATTCTTAAATGAAATCAAACATTGTTGCAGTTTACTCAACGGAAACTGCTACTCGAGCGTGAAAATTATGCGCACCAGTAATTATGACTTTCTAAAGCGTGGAAGGTCGTCACATGTGGAAGATCATCTGAGAAACCTGACCCAGTCGCAATGGCTGTGAGTGAAGGGTAAAGAACAAAGCCTATGAAGGTAAAGGACAAAGCCTGTGTTTGAAGGGTAAAGGACAAAGCCTGCGAAGGGTAAAGGACAAAGCCTGTGAAGGGTAAAGGACAAAGCCTATGAAGGGTAAAGGACAAAGCCTATGAAGGGTAAAGAACAAAGCCTATGAAGGGTAAAGGACAAAGCCTGGGAAGGGTAAAGGACAAAGCCTATGAAGGGTAAAGGACAAAGCCTGTGAAGGGTAAAGGACAAAGCCTGTGTTTGAAGGGTAAAGGACAAAGCCTGTGAAGGGTTAAGGACAAAGCCTGTGTTTGAAGGGTAACGGACAAAGCCTGGGAAGGGTAAAGGACAAAGCCTGTGAAGGGTAAAGAACAAAGCCTATGAAGGGTAAAGGACAAAGCCTGTGAAGGGTAAAGGACAAAGCCTGTGTTTGAAGGGTAAAGGACAAAGCCTGTGAAGGGTAAAGGACAAAGCCTGTGTTTGAAGGGGTAAAGGACAAAGCCTGGGAATGGTAAAGGACAAAGCCTATGAAGGGTAAAGGACAAAGCCTGTGAAGGGTAAAGGACAAAGCCTGTGTTTGAAGGGTAAAGGACAAAGCCTGGGAAGGGTAAAGGACAAAGCCTGGGAAGGGTAAAGGACAAAGCCTGTGAAGGGTAAAGAACAAAGCCTGGGAAGGGTAAAGGACAAAGCCTGTGTTTGAAGGGTAAAGAACAAAGCCTGTAAAGGGTAAAGGACAAAGCCTGTGAAGGGTAAAGAACAAAGCCTGGGAAGGGTAAAGGACAAAGCCTGTGTTTGAAGGGTAAAGAACAAAGCCTGTAAAGGGTAAAGGACAAAGCCTGTGAAGGGTAAAGGACAAAGCCTGTGAAGGGTAAAGAACAAAGCCTATGAAGGGTAAAGGACAAAGCCTGTATTTGAAGGGTAAAGGACAAAGAATACGAAGGGTAAAGGACAAAGCCTGTGTTTGAAGGGTAAAGGACAAAGCCTGGGAAGGGTAAAGGACAAAGCCTGTGTTTGAAGGGTAAAGGACAAAGCCTATGAATGGTAAAGGACAAAGAATATGAAGGGTAAAGGACAAAGCCTGTGAAGGGTAAAGGACAAAGCCTGTGTTTGAAGGGTAAAGGACAAAGCCTGGGAAGGGTAAAGGACAAAGCCTGTGTTTGAAGGGTAAAGGACAAAGCCTATGAAGGTTAAAGGACAAAGCCTGTGAATGGTAAAGGACAAAGCCTGTGTTTTAAGGGTAAAGGACAAAGCCTGGGAAGGGTAAAGAACAAAGCCTGGGAAGGGTAAAGGACAAAGTCTGTGAAGGGTAAAGAACAAAGCCTGGGAAGGGTAAAGGACAAAGCCTGTGTTTGAAGGGTAAAGAACAAAGCCTGTAAAGGGTAAAGGACAAAGCCTGTGAAGGGTAAAGGACAAAGCCTGTGAAGGGTAAAGAACAAAGCCTATGAAGGGTAAAGGACAAAGCCTGTGTTTGAAGGGTAAAGGACAAAGAATATGAAGAGTAAAGGACAAAGCCTGTGAAGGGTAAAGAACAAAGCCTGTGTTTGAAGGGAGAAGTACAAAGCCTATGAAGGGTAAAGTACAACGCCTGTGTTTGAAGGTAAAGAACAAAGCCTGTGAAGGGTAAAGGACAAAGCCTGTGAAGGGTGAAGGGCAAAGCCTGTGA
>CM031611.1:58466787-58476787 GCA_018398815.1 Conus ventricosus
CACGATTTGTTTTTAGTTCTTAATTTCTTTTGAAATTTACTGTCAGTTTTAAGCTCAGTTTTTTCAAGATTCTCTGAAGCTTTCATCAGCTATTTTTCTTTTATTTTGTCTTCTTTTCTTTGATTGCAGGGCATGAAATAAGATTTAGCGCTCAATTTCCGTTAAAATGAAATCAAAGAACATTTTTTTAATGGATAAAATATCAACATTTGATGCTTCTTAACTTTCAGAATTATCGCAATGTTATTAAGATGATTATTCACGAATTACATTCAAAATTGCTTCATTGATTGGTTCACTTAGTCCCTAAGCAAGGAGCAATTACTTTTCCCACGAATTTTTCATCCGTTCATTTCTGCCAAATCTTAAGGTTAGTGAAACCAGTGAGTGGTATGATCGATATCCTGAAATAATGCCAGTACTTTCATAGTGCTAGGACAGGGGGTCGGTACAAACGCCGAGACGGCTTTGCTTTAATGGGTACAGCTTATGCCACGTACAACGTTTGCTTTCTGGGTTACTCTCTCTCTCTCTCTCTCTCTCTCTCTCTCTCTCTCTCTCTCTCTCTCTCTCTCTCTCTCTCTCTCGCTCTCTCTCTTTCTAAATGTCCGCTAAATCTAGATTTCTCGCTCACATTTTCAAGCGCTTCCCTTCCATTGGGATTTATTATTGTGTATGTATTTGTGAAAGTCAATGTTTGAATCTATTGGTTGATTCCATTCACCTACTGAAATCATAATATTACTTTTAGATCATGGTAATTTTGTTTAAAGCTTATGTCAGAGCAGTGTGTCATCTTTATTTAGTCTGTATACATTGACCAAAACGAAATCTTCATCCATAGCTGAAAACTATGTGAAGAAAGTCAGACATCGGTTTTCTGCCCTTTTGAACGACACGTAGTATTGTCGTAACGTGGAAAACACACCCTTTTGTCTGACAACTTTGCAATTGTAGCGGACGATCGACTTACACCTGGTTCTTCCATACGGAGGGGATTGTGTGTCTGTTGACGCGGCAGAAAACTGGACGGCAGTGTCGGATCATACACTGTCCCTTTAGTCAAACTGTCGCATCAGACATTTTTTTTTTTTTTGGTGGGTCCTCCTAACTTCATTTTTTTTCCCACGTTTTTTTTTCTTTCCTTTCCCTATTTTTTTTTTTAAAGTGGGGTCTCCATCCTCCTATTTTTTTCCCACTTCTCTTTCTTCTCTTTTATTTTTAAAAAATCAGCCCCTCACACCCCATGCATAGTCTGTATGGTCTACTACAAATGGACATATTCTTGATCAGACAGTTAGTATGAGAGCAACCTGAAGACTCCCGTCTCCCCGACCTAGTCCGAAGGCAATTTCAACACTTCTTTCCAACGTCTTTTGAGACGGTAGGCGCCCAAGCCTGTGCCATCCACGCCTCCCCTCCCCCTCCCTCTCCCTCCCCCCCCCCCCCCCCCGACCCCGCTCCGTCACCCACCCCTTCCTCCCCATCTCCCTCTTCCTCCTGCCCTCGACTGTCTACTGTAATGTGAAGAACAATCTGATGGCAGTAACAAGGTTGTTTTGCGAGAACCCAGGACAGAGTTTTGCCGTAGTATTTCTATGACCGACTGGCCGAGGGGCAGGCAGGATGAGAATCGTCACACGATGAGGCCTAGTGGCAAAGAACGAAGAACGCCTGTGTATGTTTGTTTACGTTCATTATCGGTTGGTGAATTAATGGTCGTCTTCTATATATTCTGTTGTAGGTCACCTGAATATTTTCCATTCCAACGTCGTCCTGTGAGTTAGTCTCTTTCTGTGGCTCTGTCTCTGTCTGTCTGTCTGTCTGTCTGTCTGTCTCTCTGTCTGTCTGTCTGTCTCTCTCTCTCTCTCTCTCTTTCTCTCTCACTCCACACACACACACACACACACACACACACACACACACACACACACACACACACACACACACACACACACACACACACTGCGTACACCCTCACCCCCATCCCCCTTCCTCCAGTCTAGTCCTGAACGCCTCTCTCTTTCTCCACCCCCACTAACACCTCCCCCAAACCCATTTCACCCCACCCCTCACTAGTCTCCAACTCTGCCCTCCAAGGGACTGCAGGGCGGGGGGGGGGGGGGGGGGGTGGGGGTGTGGGGGTGTGGGGAGAGGGGGGGAGGGAGGGGGGATGCTGCAGTGACAGAGAATGGCTTTACGCCAAGACTTGTCATCGGAACTCCGCACGCTCAGAACCAAGAACAATCAGTCAGTCTCGGACCGAGTTTTGCCACTTCCTGGTCTGACTTTTTTTTTTCTTCTCTCCCGGACCTGTGGTGTTGGGACTTCCGGCTGGGCTGGCTGCGCATGCGCCTTCAATTACTTAGAGTATTAGTGTATCTGCCTTTGCGAGTCCCTGTGGCGTGCTGACTGTTCTTGTTTTCATGCAGTGGTTATCACTGGTTTGCCAGGAGCCATAACTTTTTCTGTATTGTAGGAATGCATGGAGACGTTCCTGCCTCTTTTTTGTTTGTTTGTGTGCATATGAGCTAATAACAATAACACATCTTTCATTTCTCCTAAGCCTTACCTTCACATACGGTGAAACAACTCTTGTCGCGGCTTAAACCAACGGACATGCCTGAGCATGTACATTCACACACACACACACACACACACACACACACACACACACACACACACACACACACACACACACACACACGCACACACACACACACACGCGCACGCACGCACGCACGCACGCACGGACGCACGCACCCCACACACACACACACACACACACACACTCACTCACTCACACGCACGTACGCACGCACGCACGCACGCATACACACACACAACACACACACACACACACACACACACACACACACACACACACACACACACACACACACAACCTACAACGTCACCTTGGTTGGCAGATTGCAAGAGAAGAGAAGGAAAGTTATGAACATGTAAACAGACAAGCAAGTGTAAATACTTCCTAGACAGTTGCAGGTGAATGTGTCAACACAGCTGCTGAAGGCGGAGAACAATCTAGGAAGATCGAAAAAAAAATACACTAAAAAGGAAAGGAGAGGGAGAGAACAAGATCGAGTCGAAGAGAGTGACAAACAGGGTAATCATCAGCAAATAACTTCCAGAAAATGGGAACTGAATCCTCAAAGAAAAGAGGGGGGTGAAGATGTGTAGGGGAGGTGAGGGTGGGGGGTGGGGTGGGGTGGGGTGGGGGGGGGGGGGGGGGGGGGGGGGGGCGGGGAGGAAGCACAGCCAACAGTACGCTCGAATGACCAGAACGACAATGCATGAAAGTGGACAGCAACCGTACAGAGTTTTACATGGTTAGTCGGCTTGCTTCCCTTCATGTTGTGGGGGCGATATTCTAAAACGCGTCACTTTGAAACGCACTGTTGAAGAACAAGGAAAGTTATGTCTCTGTATTTCTCGTCTTCACGGCTGAAGAACACATAAACACATCGAGCACAACCCAAAGCCGACAGTGGATGGTGGAATACGCACGCACACACAAACGGTGACACACAAACGGTGACAAACGGTGACACACAAACGGCGACAAACGGTGACACACAAACGGTGACACACAAACGGTGACACACAAACGGTGACACACAAACGGTGACAAACGGTGACACACAAACGGTGACACACAAACGGTGACACACAAACGGTGACAAACGGTGACACACAAACGGTGACACACAAACGGTGACACACAAACGGTGACAAACGGTGACACACAAACGGTGACACACAAACGGTGACACACAAACGGTGACACACAAACGGTGACACACAAACGGTGACACACAAACGGTGACAAACGGTGACACACAAACGGTGACACACAAACTGACGATTGCAAATACATCATTTGCAAGGAATGTATCAGAAACAAAAATGTCCTAAAAGTAACAATAAGTTAACCATGTGATCTACAAGGAAAGTATAAGAAAAAACAATGTCGTATAATGATAGATATAACAAATACATAATCTGCAACGACTATATGTACTGTAAAAAAAAAAGGTCAACAAATACATCACCTCAAAGAAATAAATCAGAAATATATGTATGGTGGGAAACAAATGAAAAAAAAACAAATACAGTAGGCCTATCTGTACGAAACATCTGCAAAAATATATCGCCAAAAAAAAGTGAAAATGACAGATACATTCTCTGCAAATGAGGTTGACATATATAAGCCGTAAGTCAGGTACTTTCGTAAAATAAGATAGAAAATAAAATGGAGAATAGAAAATCCTTGTTACAATAAAGTGTGGGCGCACTTTTCCTGCATTGTCTACGAGTTTCTATTTTGCTTGTAGATCACTTCGGTCTTGTTGTATCATCTCCCTGTCCTATAACAGCAACAGATGAATCAAGGGACAATGCACCACGATCAGCCTATTGCAGAGATCATCCACATCGTCATGCCCCCTCCATCTCCCCTCCCTCTCCCCCCCTACCTGTTTAAATTTGTCAAGCCATAAGAGATCAACAGTTCGCGTCTACCCACTTTTCGCTTTGACGTCAGTGAAAAAAATGAATAATTGAACGGCTGCGATGCGGTCTGAAACTCATGTTTCTCGTGTCGCCATTTAGACGACTCCAGAAATAACTACCTCGCGCTATCAACTGTGGGCACCCTACGCTGTTCTGGATTTATGAAAGAGGAAAAAAAAAAAGATAAAGAGTGAAGAATTAATCTGTCCTTCATGTGGAAGAACAACAGTAAGACCAGCAACAAGTGACCGCTGCTGTCGACATCGTGATATTGTTCACGAAAAGAAGAATGTTAATTTTCATCATGGACGGAGCTATTACACGCCACGGACATAACTTATCCCCATGGTCAAGAACTGCGTCCAGGTTCCTGGTGGTTTCATGCGTGCTTTTTTTTTTTTTTTTTTTTAAAGAGTATACTCACGGAAAACATAAATCGTTTGTACAAGCTATCGGGGGAAAAGGGGAAGGATTTTAGAGCCTTTCGCGTCGGCCCGTCATGTCATGAAAATCGATCGGCGTGCATGCATGGCGCACGCGTATGAAGAAAGAAATAACACCAGGTGACTGGTTTATCACCTGTAGGATGGCCAGTTGAAAAAGGGAACAAACTGGCAGACGATGTCGCACGCAGAGTTGGTGTGGGCGCATGTCTCATAGCTTTTCACTTTTTGAACGACGTGGGTGGTGGTGGTGGTGGGTGGGGGCGGGGTTAAAGTAAAATTAAACTCCACGACTGGTGAATTTTTAGGCTCAACAAATCTCCAAGTGAGACGTAGTGAAAAGAAATCAAATAGAGAAAAAAAATGGTGAAGAGTAATTTTCTTTAGGTACAGATATTTTCTAAAAAAAATTTTTCAAAATGTTGTTGTTGTCTCGTTCGTCATGTCTTTAGATGGATTCCCCCATCTCCTCGACAAAGGTGGCAGTACGTCGCAGGTCCTCCGGTCCTCCGTAGAGCTTCCGGGCCACTGGTACTGGGTCGGGCCAGGTTTTCTCTCGAAGCGCTTGGTGGAGCGGGCAGGACTGCAGCAGATGTTCTGTTGTCTGGCTGCCTGTTCTGCAGGGGCACTGCTCTGAGTTGCCGATGCGGAGTTTAGAAAATAGGTGGTGTTTCAGGCGGTTGTGGCCTGTCCTGAGCCTGAAGATGACTACCTGCTCTCGTCGAGTCAGCAGGTAGTACGGGTCTGCTCTGTTGTGGCGTGGATGCTGCTGCTTCCACTTGTTCTGCAGCTTGGCCTTGATGATGGTCCTGAATTCGGTGTAGCTGGTAGATCTGTCCATCTGCTCCTTTGTAGTGCCCTCTTTTGCCAAGGAGTCAGCAGTCTCATTGCCGAGCACATTGCAGTGGGAGGGAATCCACTGCAGGGTGACTGTGTAACTTGTGCAGAGGGAGGCGAGAGATGAGGACAGATCGTTGAGCTCTGGGTCTCTATTGGACTGAAGGGCCTGCAAGATGGACAGGGCGTCGGTCAGGAAGACAACATTGTGGCTGGCATAGGGGCTGACCTCGATGTGGGCTGCTGCTGTTTTCAGGGCTTCTGCTTCAGCTCTGTAATTTGTGGAGTACAGGCCGGTAGCGAGGCAGATCTTTTCTTCTCTGCCTCCTGGATATTGAACATAGACTCCTGCCTCTCCATTTCGAATGACATCTGCTGCAGAGCCGTCGGTGTAGACATGAGTCCAGGACTCTTTGGGGAACTGGGTATGGAGATGTTCCAGGGTGAGGGACTTTCTTTCAGGGCCGCTTTGGGAATCTTTTGGGCCAACATCAGGGATGCTGCATTGGATGACGGGAGGAATTCCTTCGCTCCAGGAGGGACGGCAAGACACCGGGGTATCACTTTGGGGTTATGGTCAAGGATATCTTGATGTTGCCGTTCTAGGATCCTGCTATGGTGTACGAAGCTCCCTCTCTTCAGCTGTCCTTTTGTTGGCTGGGACAGTCTGTCTTTCATGGGGTGGCCTTTCAGCCTCTTGAACTTGGCAGCCTGGGTCAGGAGTTTGGCGTCTCTGCGGTCCTCAAGGGGCTGGAGCTCTGTGATGGTTTCAAGCTCCTGGATTGGTGTAGACTTCATGGCTCCTGTGATGATACGGGTAGCTTGATTCTAAATCTTGCTGATCCGTTCAAAATTGGATTTGGCTGTAGTGCCCTATGCAGTCATGCCATACTCCAGCACTGGCCTGACTCTACCAGTGTACAGTCTCCTGAGGGTTGTGTTGTCTGCGCCCCATGTTGTTCCTGCCAGCTTCTTCATGAGGGCAAGGCGTACTTTTGCTCTTAATTCTGTTTTCTCTGCTTGCTTCTTCCACGTCAGGCGTTTGTCAAAGGTGACTCCCAGGTACGTGGGGTTATTTTTAGCAAGCAGAGTTTGTCCATTGATGCTCAGGTTGGCCTTCTGTTCTTTGGGTGAGAGGCTGAAAACAGTGTAAGTGGTCTTCTTGGCATTAATTGTTACCAGCCACTGTTTCGTCCAGCTTTCAAGAACATTCAGCGCCTGCTGTAGCCTGTAGTTGGCAGTTGTGAGGTGCTCTTCCGAGCACCATAGGACAAGATCGTCTGCATGGATGGCTCCTTGGACTTTGCGTGGCACATCTCTGACGATGTCGTTGACAAAGACAAGGAATAGGGTAGGGCTGAGGACACCTCCTTGAGGGACTCCTTCTCTCAGTGTCTTCTTCCGACTGTATGCTCCGTTGGCATGGACTCGGGCCTTCCTATTTTCAGGTACTGCGAGATCCATTGGTACATACAGCCAGTCACACCACTCTTCTGGAGTTTTCTCCGGAGGCCATCCTTCCAGACTTTGTCGTACGCCTTTTCCATGTCTATCCACACCGCCAGAGTATGCTGTTTGTCCTGGAAGCCATCCTCGATCTTCTGGGCTATGTAGGTCACTTGATCCTCAGTGGAATTATGTTGGCGGAAGCCTGCCTGCTCTGGAGTGATGATGTTGTTCTTCTCCAGGTGCCAAACTAGCCGCGAATTGATCATACGCTCTAGGAGCTTGCCCACGCAGCTGGTGAGGCTGATGGGGCGATAGCTGTCAGCCCTAACTCTGTCTTTGCCCTTCTTATGTATGGGCACCATATCAGCTTCTTGCCAGCTTTGTGGAACATGCCCCGTCTTCCAGCTGTTGTTGAAGAGAGCAAGGAGTTTGGTCTTTGCTTTGGTGCCAAGGTGTTTGAGCATCTCGTTGGTGACTTTGTCAGGACCTGGGGATTTTTTGTCCAGTAAAGATTTTGCGGCTTCTTCTAGTTTTTTCAGTTTGAAAGGCTTGTCCATGTAATCAGGTTGGTCTTGGTCATCCTGATGATTCTTTATTTCATCATGGACTTGTTGTTTTCTGTCCTCTGTCACACAGATGTTGCTGGTCTGCTTGTAGCTGTCTATGAAGCAGTTCGCTGCCTCTCTCCCTGTCACAATCTCGTGATCTTTTTGGAGCGTGACAGGCACTGACCTTGTCTCTTCATTATTCATGGCTTTGGTCAGTTTCCAAAGCTTGTTGCCATCTCTGTCAAGGTTCAGCTTTTCTGTTTTCTCCATCCAGCTTGTTCTTGCAGCTTGGATGTAGGCCTTTCTGTATTTGGCAGTGCAGGCTTTGAGAGAGATGTTGTTTTCTTGTGATGGGTTGTTTTCCACCTCCTCTCTGGTCCTTGTCACTTCATCTTCAAGCTCATGCAGTTCTTCTGTCCAATATGGCCTGTAGTTCTTTCGAGCGCCACGTGGAATTGCCTCTGAGGCTGCTTTCAAGATGGCTTGGTTGAAGTTTTTTTGTGGCTCTGTTGATGTTGTAATCGTCCACTTTGATGGTCTTACAGTACTCGTCAGAGAGGCCCGCGAACATCTCCCACTCCGCCTTCTTGTAGTTCCATCTGGGAAAAGACTTGGCATTGCCTGATGTGTACTGCAAATTGATGGCCAGTAGTACTGGTCTGTGGTCGCTGCCTGCCAACTGGTTCTGTACCTTCCTGCTGGTTTTTGGGGCAAGGTCGTCGGTGGCAAAGGCAAGATCTGAGGTGGTCGTGGTGAGCCATCGGCGAGAGAAGAAGGTTGGTGGGTCTTCTGGATCATTCAGCAGAAGCAGGTTGCTCTCTATCTGCCAGTCCTCCACTTCTCCTCCTCTTCGGTCATTCTCACTGTAACCCCAACAGGTTGAGTGGCTGTTAAAGTCACCTACTACTATGCAGTTCTCTGATGGTATGTCCATTTTCTGTACAGACAGCTCTTTGTCTTGTGGGCAGTACACATTGAAGATGGTGATGACAGTCTTGTCCACTGTAATCTTGATTCCGTGGATTTCAGCTTCCTGATTTGTGTCCACTGTAAATTCTGAGGCTGGAATACTGTTCTTGACGAGTATCTGCACTCCTCCTTTCGGTCTTCCTTCTCAGTCCATCTTGAAGGTTTGGTAACCTCTGACTCTAAACTTGTGATTGGGTTTCAGGTGTGTCTCTTGGATACAGGCCACATCAATGTTTTCTGTGTACATTCTCTCAGTAAGTGGGATCTTTTTGTGGTAGACGCCCTCTGCATTCCACTGGAGAATGTTGAGTGGTCTAGGGGTTTCTCCGGGGTCAGATGTTTTTCGGCCAGTAGCATTTTCCCTCCGCCTCCGATGCCTGGTCCTCTCACCGGGACGGGGTGACCACCAGTCGCATGGGGTGGGCCCTTTTGAGGCACAGGGCCCGGCACTCTACTAGCCCGGCGGGACTCCTCAAGTAGAGCACCATATCGAAAATCAATGAGGTTGTCCATCCATGACGTAGATGCGTTGTACTGCCGTTACGCGCCAAGGGCCCAGTATATCCGTCTTCGGCGTTGGTTTTCTTGTCCGAGTTTCCCTCTCGTAGGCGACTTGCCAACCAAGGCTAATGAGCATCCCCTACCCGGGTTTGTTTCTCCGAGGTTTTCCTTCCCCGGGGCTAGAGGTTTTTATGCGCCTCTTACTCGCATGATGAACCCGTCATAGGACACATGGGGAATTTGATATGGTGTAACAGTGCCACCTGTTACCCCGCCCCGTCCTGGTACGAACATCGCCAGTTGGTCCAGGACTGCTTATTCGACCAGGCAAGCCTGACTTATATCACAGCTAACCCTCATATCTGGGGGCCGACCCCCTATCCGCCACCCGGAGACCCGCCGGGTTGGGGATAGTCGCCCCGCCCGGATTTCAAAATGATCCATTTGTTTTTCTTTTCTTTTGAGGAACTCCCCCCCCCCCTCTTCGGGTCAGTGTAGGGGAGTTTAGTCTACCTTTTTTTGTCAGAGAGCACAGGCAAAGTTTGTTTGTGTTGTCGTGTGTGTGTGTGTGTGTGTGTGTGTGTGTGTGTGTGTGTGTGTGTGTGTGTGTGTGTGTGTGTGTGTGTGTGTGAGTGAGTGTGTGTCGAGTGTGTGTGTGCGTGTGTGTGTGTGTATGTGTGTGTGTGTGTGTGTGTGTGTGTGTGTGTGTGTGTGTGCGTG
>CM031611.1:58489287-58526787 GCA_018398815.1 Conus ventricosus
ACAAACAAACAAAAAACCGCTGGAACAATGAAGCTACACGAATTCATTTACGTCTTACGGCCAGGGGTTGATCACTTCGAATATGGGTAGGAGGTGGAAGAAGGGTGTGGGGGAGGATGTCGGTAAGAGGGGTGGAAGACCTTGGACAGCGGGGGGGTGGGGGGGGGGGAGGGGGGGTGGAGGGGGAGAGAAACAGGTGGCGGAGGTTAAAAGAGGAGGGGTGAGGAGAACGTAGGGGGGGGGGGGTTAGTGAGGCTGCAGAATTTTTACCAGATTCTAGATCATACCTAAAAACTAACGGGAAGTAGACGGAGGGGAGAGAGATGAGGGGGAAGGGATGCGTGGGCATCTGTCACCATGCAAAAGAACAAAAATAATCTGGAGGTGGGTGGTCGCGGAAGGAGGAGGTGGGGAGGGAGGGGGAGGAGGTAGACAGGAGAGCAAATTTCGCTGTTTCAAGTCTGCTTCAAACGCCCCAATAAACCTTTTTTTTTTTGTACGGAAGAGGAGAGGGATATTCAAAACCTAAGTACCTCCACCTACTTTTCATACCCAAGTTCCTCCCAGCCCCTTTGTCCCTCCTGTCACAATCTGCACCTGCCGGGATTAAAGCGTGAGAACAAAGGTAACGAGCCAGCAGTCAAACGTCACCAAATATGGGCATATCTGAAACTGACCCTAACGCCCTGGGTGGTCGTGAGCACTGAACACGTTCTCATCAATGATCACTCGACAAATGGCTGGTTGCACGGACACGGAGACGAGTCAGTCAGTCACCCAGTAATTCATTTCTCAAGGATGTTTTATAACTTGGGTATGGACAAACAATCGTCTTCAAAAGTCTGCATGCTGCTTGACTTAAAAAAAAAAAAGAGTCATTGTTTTAATCATAAATGTAATTCAAATGTATTGCTAGATTTTATTTTGTTTTCTGCTCCAGTATGATAACCACAATTAGGAATGAAATAGGTCATTGTGATCCGCACGCATGTGCTTTACTTTGATCCCTAGACGGAAATGATTAACATAATTATCATCTTCATTCACATTCTAAATGTCATACTCGTGGCAAACGATTTGTAAAATTACCTATTTGTTTCTTACAAAACACACGGTCCGACAATAGACTGATCATGTCAAAAGAAATCTTTACTGTAGTCATGGCATCATGGCAGTATTGCGCTTCACCAAAATCCAAAAAAGGAAAACAGATAAATAAAATGAAATGAATAAAATGAAATAAGACAAACTCATTGATACCACATGAAAATCTTGATTCATGAGATAGGATAATTATTTTCGTTGCTACAATGTCTCCTTTCATAACGCCGGTGATGCAGACTTTCGACGCCCAAAATCGGCCATAACATGGCCATTTTTCTTCTGTCCACAGTAATGACGGAAGCCAGCGATTCTATCCATCATTAACCAAACTGTTTTTCTTTTTTACCCCCCACATTCAAACGATGGCAGATGAACGAGGGTCTTCCCCCCCCCCCCCCCCCCCTCCCACGCGATTCGTGTCTGGCCACTGGGAAGTTTTCTTTTGGTTCATTGTGATTGGCAAGAGCTACGATCTTCTTTATGACTTCCAGGTGTTTTGTCCGACACGTCACGTGGATACGCGCGCGTCTTTGCCCCCCCCCCCCCCTACGGCTTCTCAAACGTGAGTGGGAGAGGGGAAGGGGGTTGAGAGGGAAGAGGGAAGTGCGTTGGTGGGTAGGTGGGTAGGTGGGTGGGGTGTATGGGAGAGGCAGGGGATGTGGGGAGGGTTTTTAAGGATTATGAAGATCATTTTTGTGCCTTTTCTTTTTCTTTTTCTTTTCTCATCCGTGATGGTTTAAATTTGACAAGCATGCATGTGTAAGTGTTTGTTGATCGCCGTAATGTATTTCATCATGTGGTGTGTGTGTGTGTGTGTGTGTGTGTGTGTGTGTGTGTGTGTGTGTGTGTGTGTGTGTGCGTGCGCGTGCGTGCACGTGTTCGTTCGTGCGTGCATAATAAGTATGTGCATCCATACTTGAGAGAGAGAGAGAGAGAGAGAGAGAGAGAGAGAGAGAGAGAGAGAGAGAGAGGGGGTAATTTAATTTCAATAAATTGTTAATTTCTTTATCAATACTGCATACAAATCATTCTGCACTTAAGCGTAGGTTGCTATTGTCTTACAACTAAAATGGCATAAAAGAATGTAAATTATCGTAAGAAGAATGATCTAAAAACATTTTTCAGGAATTTATCACACAGTTAATGACAAAAAATCTTACTGAGAACTAATTTGATGTGTTTGACTATCAAATGATGCATAGCCTATTTTCTTTCAGTATGCACAGGCTTAACTAAAATAAAAACATGACTGATAAGAAGACAAGTAGTCTTTAAAAAAATCATAAAAATATGATGTTAAGAATGCAAGAAAAATATTCCTTTAGCATTGAAGAAAGGCATTTATGCATTTACATATTTTGTTCAATGATTTTTTTTTTTAAACAAATTTTCCCGTGTCATTGTACGGAGGAATTTTTTAGCCTGCACTTCTTTGTATGTTAAACACATTTGCAGTGGGGGGAAAGCAGGTGTAGACAACAAATCAGTAGTGGGACAAAACAAGTGCAGACAACACATCAGTAGTGGGACAAAACAAGTGCAGACAACACATCAGTAGTGGGACAAAACAAGTGCAGACAACACATCAGTAGTGGGACAAATCAAGTGCAGACAACAAATCAGTAGTAGGGCAAAACAAATGCAGACAACAAATCAAAAGTGGGACAAAACAAGTGCAGACAACAAATCAAAAGTGGGGCAAAACAAGTACAGACAACACATCAGTAGTGGGACAAATCAAGTGCAGACAACAAATCAGTAGTAGGGCAAAACAAATGCAGACAACAAATCAAAAGTGGGACAAAACAAATGCAGACAACAGATCAAAAGTGGGGCAAAACAAGTGCAGCCTGCAAACTAGTTAGGGGGGAGCGATACATGCTGACAATTTCTTCGTCATCACAACAATGATTCGGCAACGACTGAGGGGCGTGGTGGGTCGACGGAGTTTGTGATGGAAAGAAAACGAGGATGAAAAAAAAACCCAGGGCTTCAGATTATAAACATAAAATCCATGATTAGCAGCATACGGTAACCGTCACAGTCCGGTTCTCCTTTGGCACTTAAAGGAATTATACCACAGACTATAATCCTGTGGTTTTCTCATGATCAGGGTTTGAAAAACAGAACCCAGCGGCATCCCAAAGCAATCAGCGACGGGTAGAAAGTATAACCAGAAGAAAGCGCTGTAAGGAAATAATTATGTTGCTGAACATTTTAATTCAGTGGATAAAGTTAAAGAAGTATAGGAGGAAATCTTTGAGGGAACATGTGAAATGCAAGGGGGGTGGGAGGGGTGGGGGGTGGGGGGGAGGGAGGTCAAAAGGTACCGACAATCGGAATAGTCCGCTCTACTGTTTAACAACCCAGTCACATAAGTGCTGACAGTTGCTAAGCATTGTGCAGAACAGCCTTAGCTGAATCGTCAAAGAGGCGCAATGTCCTACTGACTGACCACAATAATATGTTGGACAAATTACAAATGGGATGGGGTGGGGAAGGCGGGGGGGGGGGGGGGGGGGGGGGGGGGGGGAGGACAAGTGCAGGCGAACAATCTCTCCGTCATTTCAACAATGACTTTGTAGAGATTATCAACCAAAAAAGTGGGGGAGTGGGGGAGGGGAGAGGATGGTTTGTAAGACAAAGAATACGGAGATGAAACAAACAAACAAAACAAACGAACAAAACAAAAAACCCCAGGGCGTTAGATAGTGAAAATCAAACCCTTCACTAGCAGCATATAGGGACCATCGGAGTCCATCATGCTAATAGAACATTCATATCGCTTGCTCAGATGCCTTTTGTCCGCTGATTCGGACTCAACAGATAGATACGTCTGATCGCGTTCATCCTCCTTTGGCATCAAATGGACAATACCACAGTCTGTGTTTCTGTGGAAATCTCACCACCCAGGGCTAAAACACAGATGCAAACAGAATTGCTTTCCACATTATAATGAGGAACAGTGACTGTTATACTGTCCATAACCATGGGAACACTCATCTACAGATATTGTCGTTTTTCCGATGGCAATGAGAAACACAAAGATACAAACTGATCGTTTTCTCCATGAAAAAAAGGCACACAGGCAAACGTGTTGTGGTCGTCCACAACACTTAACTTTTAAGTGGAGTATGTTTGGGTGAAAAGTCAACAGAAAGCCCAGCTTTTGTTTTTTGGTGTTGCTTTTTTTGGGTTTGTTTGTTTTGTTGGGTTTTTTTTCTTTTTTTTCTTTTCATTTTCTAGATGCGTCGTGGAAGCATCATAAGATAATGCATGGGTCCAAAAGTTGCGTAAATGATTGTAATTGAGCTATACACTACCCATGCAAAAAGACCCGCAATCATCATCAGGGTCACCATTGATGAGTACATTAATGCAAAATCTATGACGAGGAGAACAGTAAAATACCAATCCTGACTCAAACCACCCTCAACCAGTTTCGGGTGGTTTGAGTCAGGAATTGGTATTTTACTGTTCTCTGGCTAGTAAACCCTACAAACAAACATACTGTGTAGGATTGTCTGTTTTCAATACTAATTTACAAACTTTTCAGATTTTAGTTTTTGCTTAATCCTGCGTTTTTCCTGATTATCTTCAATAACATCATTTTCATGCATACATTCATCAAATGAGTTTCTTTCTTTCATGTGAAATAAAACTACAGTCTTTAACTGTTTTCTAAAGTCTTTTAAAACTGAGTTATATGTTTGACATAAAATCCACACACTTATTCCAGCATGTCTTCCACTGAAAGCTAGTTTTGACAAAGTGTTTCTTTTTTTTACTATGTCTCTTTCTGCCGAAAAGTCATCTATAATAAATAGTGTCTGTGTTCCTTCAAACATTCTATAAAAGAGTTCTAAACACTCACTCAGTTTATTGCTAGGATCAACTAAAAATACGTCATCATCTGTCCATATAAACCTTCTATCATGATATGCTTTGTTCCATTTAAGCGTTGGACAGAAAATTACAATATACTCAAAATTATAGCGATAAACTGTTTGTAATAGGTCTAGGACAAATATTGTTTTTCCACAGCCAGTCTGCCCCCAAATCAATGAACAATGAGGCTCTTTTGTCATAAAGTTTAACTGCTCCATAGTTTTTATAACAGAATTTAATTTAATTTAATCCTGTTATTATATTTATCATACTCTCTGTCAGAACTTGTTCAGTATAATAAAACCCTATAAGGCCTAAATGGGTAAGATTAATCCAATTCAGTTCTGTAAGATTGTTTCTATTTAAGTCAACACTGATTTTGTTGCTTCTTGTTATGGTCTTAATATCCTCACCATTGTGAAGAACGACGACGGTAACTTTAAGACGTTTAACGTCTAAGTTTTGCCAGCTAATATTAATTCCTTTCATAAGGACGTCACTAACGCCCACAACCCCATCCCTCTCCACATCTTTAAGACAGAAATTTCAAATATCATTGTGAACGTGTCTCCTAATTTCCTGTGTGGAATGAACTGTAATTTTGTAGAAGCTTCCTTTAAAACCGTTTCTCTTCTGTGGAGGATGTACTGTTTTTTCCCATACGGCGTTATTTCAATCTCTTTCCGACTATTGTCCTCTGGCATAAGACTTATATGTAAAGGGCCAGAGTTGAGTGCTTTTCTGAAACTTTTTTGACGGCTAAAAAATGTAAATGGGCTTATGAATTCAAATTTTATTTCCCATTCTAAATATGGTTCTAAGTGCCATTTGCTGTCAGGTTTTCGAACTATTTTATATTCATACTGGCCAGCATTATTTGCTTCTACATTGCGCAGTTGCTCTAGTTTAGGAAACTTTTTGTTGTCGCCAACTCTTTGCGTTTATAATCACCATCTTTAGTGCACTCAAACCCATACAAAGCGCCTATCTCACCATTCTGTTCAAAGTCCGCAATGTCTGCAAGGTCTTTTAATTCTAAAGTTATACACCTCACAGACGCTAATGTAACTCCTGATTCTTCTGGCCCACGCGACATTATTTTTTAGAACAACTTATTATTTTATTTCCAAAACAATGCGCAGGTTATCACATTTCACGACTTTCCCTGTTTTGTCTGCAATTTTTATATTAAATGATCCGACCCTCCCGCAAACTAATCTTTTAAACTGTAAATTAGGGAATTGTATAATTTCATAATCGCAATATGCAGCTTTCCCTGACGGAAGAGCTCTTAAAACAGTTGAGGGCCTTCCATCATATAAGTTTTCATCAGTGCTCAGCTCATCCAAATGAACATAGAGTAATGAATGTAATGCAAGATCGAGCGGATTTTCTCCCTCATAAGTAGTTTTGTTTGACGTAACTCTAAAACTATGAATGGGCCGATTAGCAGTTGTAAAGCCTAACATTTTAGCTAGCTCTCCATCAAAATAGTAACCTACTTCTTCTTCTTCAGGTTTGAAGGTCAACATTGTTTTCAGATTTGCATTGTTAAGTTTGAGAGTAATGTCAAAGTTACTCATTGCTTCTTTTAGTGAGCAAAACCCGTAATAACCATCAGGTATGGTTAACTGGCTAACTAATTGTCCTTTATTATTAACTTTTTTAATCTTATTATTCTCCTTGGATTCACTTATATTAAACCATACGACTTTGTAAAATATTTCATGGAGCGCGACCGTTCTGGTTCCGCAATTGTTATCAATAGCATGTTCTAAAAACGAAGGACGGTCTTGAGTTGTTATTGTTACAAACATTTTTTAAACGAAATAAAAATGAGTGCATTTAAATATACTAATGCAAAATATTCTGTTGGGCCGCACTACAATCTTAAAAACATAACAACTGATACTCTTGTCATTTCTGCGACCCAGACTGACACCTTTAGAGAACAGGGAAATGCCGCTTCTAACTCACTTTCGCCCTCAACTAGTTTTCGGGCGAAAGCGACCTAGAAGCGGCATTTCCCTGTTCTCTGACAAGTAACCAAAAAATAACGATTATCTACAAACAAACATACTGTGTAGGGTTATCCGTTTTTAATACTAATTTACTAAACTTTTCAGAGAGTAACGTAGGGGAAAGCAGCAGTGGCTGAACGCACCCCATAGAGCAACGTGTCGACACCTGATTACTTACTACGTGACTAGACATAACGATTTCGAACCAACGCCAGTCTTTGTGTTGCGGCAATTAGACACAGCTGCCATCGCGCGATGGGCCGATGTCACAGCTGACTCACATTCTCTCACTGACTGCTGACCGAGAAGGACGCGTTTACTGTGCTCTCTACTGTGTTTGGTTGTGTTATTTTAACAATGGATCTACTGTGCTATTTTAACAATGGATAAAAGTTTTACTTTAACTGCATGTTAGAGTATTTGTTAAAAAGGAATGTCACAGCAAGAAATAATGTTGCCGGTCAAACCAAAAATAAATAGGTAGAAATATATTACAGAACTTGGTTTGACATAATATTCTTTCTGCTGCTGGCGCAAAGCTAATCAGTTTTGCACACAGCCTACACACGGTGTCAGCCGGCGGCACAGAACCGCTACCCACACTCTGTCACGCGGGCCCGCCCCGTGGCTAATTACAGGTATTACAGGAGCCGCACGAACCACTATACCTGTTGCTGCCTGACACCACCTGATACGCCCTGTAATTAGGCCTGCGCGCACAGCGTAGCACACAGTCAATTAGTTGTCAATGCCACATACCTTGTTGTACATTCTATGTTGACAGCATGTGTCTTGTTATTTTCTCTGTTGGTGTGTGCGTTAACTATACTGGTAAACAAATGGGTGAGTTGAAATGGTAAATAGATATTTGAAAAAAGATAATCTTACCTGTTATTTCCATTCTTCAGCGTGAGCAGGGTTATTTTACTTCCAAGCTGGCTTCATGGCGGGATTCTCTCGAAGTGCAGATTTTATTTAGAGAGATGGTTTCTGAAATTGTTATTGCTAGTTTTGAAAGTTGTTTGTACTTTCCAAACAGGCGTGTAGTTCTCCTCAGTTTATTTATCCATCCGAGAGAATGCTGCAAGTGGGATTCTACAAAGTTACAAAAATTTCTTCTGTTCAATTCACACAGCCTTTCTAACCACTTGCCATATGCTAGATACTTCTTAGATTTTGATTTTCCTTTAGTTCAAGGATTGTTTGACTTGCGGTGATGATTGTTTCTACTTCTTCAACAGTTTTGTTTTCATCATACTCTGGAATTGCATTCAGTGTGTTTTCAAATAACAGTCTGTCTTCAACCTTCGAAAATCTTAGTTTTTCTAACAGATTTTTTCCTGATAAGTGTATAAACTTTTCACGTTTTCTTTTCCTTCTTGTCGGAAAGACAGCAGCAGGTTGCTGATTGGTAACTGATTTTTATGTTCTTTTTACATTCCGCCTCTTTAATTCCTCTTTGCTTCAAAACAGATTGCACTTCTTTCTAATGTTGTTGAATAGCAGCATAATAGTCAAGGTGCTGTTGAATTCTATTGTTGTATTCGTCTATAGGTTCACCAGTGGCTTCATCTTCCCAATTAATAGTTAAGTCTTCTTCATCATCACTGATCACAATTGTTTCTATTTCTTGGCTAAGTCCTGTTGATTGCTCTGGTTTTATTTCTCTAAGTAAGTCAGACTCCTGGGGACTCTCAGATTCCATCTAATTGTACACTTTCTAAAAACAATTTGTAGACACAAAAACTTAACCACCTTCTCCCCACTCGATCAGAGAACACACTGTGCTGCCAAACTCAGTTGGAGTCGCGAAGAAACGTTCATTGGCCGCACTCCAAAACCGCTCTTGAAGGAGCAACTTTGGCATTAAGCCAAGCGATCCCAGCAGAGGCGTTTGTTTACTAGTATAGTTAACGCACCCAAACGATCGCACACACCAGGGTTTATGCCCCTGTGATATTGTGTTGTGTGTGTGTGTGTGCGCGATCGTGTTTGTATATATGCTGTTATCGTTGTTGTCGCTGCTGTCATTGTTGTTGTTTTGTTGTTTTACTGATAATAACTATATCATATTCTGAACATCTGTTTCTTATAAATAATCAAAGGTGCGCGCATGCACACCCCCCCACCCCACGCATGCACACACTCAAGTCACTTCTAAGTTCTTAACTCAAGTCACCCCAAGTCACTTCTAAGTTCTTACTCAAGTTCTTAACTCAAGTCACCCCAAGTCACTTCTAAGTTCTTACTCAAGTCATCCTTAAGTTCCTACTCAAGTGACTTCTAAGTTCCTACTCAAGTCACCCAAGTCACCCCAGGTTCTTAATCAAGTAACTTCTAAGTTCTACTCAAGTCATCCCCAAGTAACTTCTAAGTTCTTACTCAAGTCAGCCTAAGATCATAACTAAGTCATCCTCTAAGTACAACCAAGTTCTTATTCAAGTTATCTTATAATTATCAAAAAAACAATACAATCTATGTTTTTATCTTAAATAGTAGATGTCTAATATAGTACACACACGCCTCAAAAAACGCGTCATCGCTGAGGATGTCTTGCTTAGCGTTTTCTGCGCGAGATTGGTTAGCATAAATCTTAATGAAGTTCTTACATCCTAAGCAACCGCATTGATTACAATTCTGGTCTATGGAAATGTCTTTTATAGACTCCATGTCTTTATTTATTGACTTCATCATTTTAAACAAATAATAATCCGCCATGATCTATTTTTATTAAAAATATTATTCCATTTGAAATGGATGAAAATGAATTTTTGTTGTTGGCGGTGCTGGCGTGCTGTTCTCTTCTTCTGTATTTAGTGGTTCAGATTTTTTTGGCTGCTTTTGTTTTTGTCGCCATTCTTTATATATTTTATAACCGTAATAACCGCCCCCAACAGCAGCAAGGGCGCCAAAAATGGCAACAGTTTTAAGTTCAATATTCCATGAAGACTTTGGCGCCCTTGAATTAACTTGTTCTTGTTCTGGAGCTGGCATTGAATCAACTTGTTTTGGCGTTATGTTTTCATTATGAGTTATATTCTGTGATTGTAACTTTAATTTTCTTTGTCTGTTTAACTCTGCTACTCTTTTTCCTGCTGCAACACGCCCAGGATGCTTTAGCTTTTCACTCATCACTATCTCTACCTGATTCAGTGTTTTCTGATTCTGCTGATTTTCTGGCTCGGTCATTTTGAAGGGAAATAAAATCTATATGATTAAAAGTAATTAATCCCATGATTAATGGCGATAACAATGTTCCAAATCTGTAATATAGATCACAGCTTAGAGACTCTAATGACTTTGTTAAAACTGGATCCTGCGTTAAATCATACATAAAATCTTGTTCAGAATCATGGGAGCAAATTTACTAACTAGTTTAGTGTACAAACTAAGAGCCGTTTGCCCGACACTTTTTACCATTCTTGATCCTAGTTGCGCTTCATACCTGTTATGATACTTTATAATGTCTTGCGGCGACATCTGTTGAATCTGTTCTATGCTGAATTCAGTTCCGAGGAACTGTTTTGTTTTTCCACATGCTGCCAAAGAATACAGCCTTTCCTTTTTGGGCATAATAGCTTGATCATCAACTTCTTCATTTGTAAGTCCAAGACTGTGTAGGCCACTCTGTAGCTCTAGCAGGTCATCGCTGTTCATGTTTTTATTAATTATTATTATTTTATTTTTTAAAATGAGCACCGAAAAAACTGTCGCCAACCTTGTATACCATTCTGCCGTTATTGGAGGCCTAAGTGTAGGATACTGAATGCTTGGTAAAAGCCTTTTAAAAATAAAACCGGCAGATCTTGGCAAACTAGACTTTGAGGATTCAGCAAAACTGATTGCTATTATTGCAGCTTCGTTCGCTACGAAAGATTTTTTAGTTAAGCAAGGAATAATTCCAGAGAATATAAATATGTAAAAAAATACATTTATAAAAAATGGCTTCACTCGTAATGATGATAGGTGGCGCTGTGGTGAATGCGCTTGCTTTTAGCGGAAGTAATTACGCATTTAGTAAACTACGGGACGACGGCGAGAGAAAAAGGCATAACAAAGCTGTGGAGCAACTAGCTGCAGCACAAGATCGCTATGAAAAGCAGAGAATTGAGCAGTTAGATTTTATTAATAACACACTGAAAAAACAGGGCCATGCAGCTTACACATTTAAAGATGTTGATCAAGCAATAAAACAATATTATCTAGTAACAGGCAAACCGATCGAGACATTGCCCCCACCAAAATTCAGTGACTTTTATCATCCATCAGAAAAACAAAAGATGCAAGAAATCGCGTTTATTGCCTTTGGTATGACCGTTGTCTATTTTGTCGCGCATAATATTGGCTGAATAAAAAATGAACAAAATCTATTATTCACCAAAAGGATATTGGAAAGGAATAACGGCAATTAAAAAGCTAAGCCAAGCAGCGGGAGTCAGTGAACAAACAGCAAAGGAATGGTTATCTAAACAAGCGATCTGGCAAATTTATTTACCTGCGCCTAGACGAATACAGAGACCACACTTTGTGAATACAACTCCAAACGACACCCATCAAATGGATCTTCTATATTTACCCTCTGATACGATTAGACGAAAAAGATTTAAGTACGCACTTACAGTCATTGACATAGCTTCAAGATACAAAGATGCGGAACCGTTAACACAAAAGAGTGCTTCTGCTGTTGCTGTTGCTATACAACTAATATACCAACGAGGCCCCTAACTTATCCTCGCATGATTCAAGTCGATGATGGAAAAGAATTTAAAGGTCGAGTGAATCAATTATTGTTAAAACATAGAGTTACCATTAAAAGAGGCATTCCAGGAGTTCACAGATCACAGGCTTTAGTTGAAAACTTTAACAAACAGTTAGCCGAAAGACTTTTTTCCTACCAGTATCACAGAGAGGTTTGAAAATTCTCGCAACAAGAATGGGTTAGAAGATGCCCTCAGTTTTGCCCCAAATGAATAATGGAATTTAAAGGGCTAAAACCAGAAAAGAAATAAAAGAAAAACAATAAATTTTTGTAAAGGAAGTCTTCATCCAGCAAACTATTCCCTTTTTGGTTTGAAGTAAGGTACCTTTATTTCCCGGGGGGAAGCGAAGGGGACCTCGCATGGGCAACCGATCATTTGGGGAGTGTTGTCCGTTGAAATAAAAAGAATTGTAAAAAATGAATCCCCCCGTGTATTTTTTACAGAAACTGCCAAAAAAAACCCCCGCTCCTAAAAGATTTTTTGTAAAAGGGAAAAACTGCGATAATCCCGCCAGACCATTTCCGCTTTAATTAATTTACATAAAAAAATTTTTAATTTTAAATGGAAGCCCAAAAGAAAGAAGGGAAAGGAAGCAAAAAAATGAAAAATAAAGGGGCCCTTAAAATTTAATCAAGAATCTTTTAAAGGTGTTTCTGAAAAGGGAAATTAATGCAAAAATCAAAGTACGTTTTTGCTTTTAAAAAAAAAGCTGGAGGATTTCTTGGGGGGGGCCCTGGCAGCCAGAGACTTAAGCCCCAACCCCCAAATTTTGTCTATCAAAAGATGGAGAAAAGAATATTTAAATAAAAAAAAAAATTTTCGAGCACGTCAAGCAAAAAATAAAAAATTTTGAAATTTGGAAGATGTGCGATTGATTTTTAAAATAAATTTGAGGAAAGATATGAACCCCGAATATAAACTCTTCGGTGAAAAATTGTAATTAAAACTGTTCCCTGTCCCCGATTGCATATGAAAAACTCTGGATTAACAAATACTTTTTTGTGTTTTTCTATCTAATGACTTCTTTGTTACAACTGTTGTGTGATCTCATGTAGATTGGCGATTTTTTTACGTTTCATGATGAAAAGTCTTATTGTCAAACAAGCTTCTTTGTAGTTGTCTGTGATATGCCGACTGCACAACATGCGGATTTTCCCTTTTGCTTTTTTAAATGGTTTTCCCCGGCTCGAAATACTGACTTTTTTTTACCAACCCCCCCACATACTCCTTGGGTAAACCTTTCCCAGATAATTACCCTTTCCCTCTTTCCAAAAAACCTTCTTGTTAGTAATTGAATGCAAAGGCGAATTTTAGGGTAATCGGATGTGTCGACCTCCACTCGCTCCCTTTTTATTTAAATTTCCTGTCTTTAAGAATCTTCGTTGGATACATAACAAAACTATTTTATCTGTGTGGATCTGGGCTCGGGATATAGGGGCTTAAAGTGTCATAAAAAAATTCTAACTCAAAAGCTTTGATAATTCTAAAAAAAGTAAACCCAAAAATACGGGGTTTTCAATTTGCCCTTTTTTTTTTTCACATTTTGCCAAAAAGCTATCATGAAAATCTTCTAAGTCCTGATAATTTGGTTTTGAATCGCTAATTGCTTCGTTCTCTTTGTGACCAATCGACTCTTTTTCGTTGTGGGGATTCTCCTAGCTTTTTCCCAAACAGCTTTGTTCATCAGCTTGAAAAAGTCTTTTTTTTGAAAATCTGCGGGTTTTTCTGAGATCAGTGTTCTTCATGATGATGGTTTTTTGAATGTTCTTGATAAAGCAATTAACGATGAAGCTGCAACTTCAAAAATGTCTTAAAATAAAAATTGTAGAAGTCTGTAATGACAGACATAATTTTTTTTGCCGCGAAGATTGGGAAAGTTTGGGGCCCCTTGGATTTTATCTTTTGACTTTCTGCTGCTAATGGGTATCATTTTGCAGGTCTGGAGTCCTGGGATATTCTAAGTCAACTTCTAGAATGAAACCGCGCTGTTGATCGGGCGTTAAACTGCTCAACCACTTTAATGCTCTTTGCACATTATTTGTACCGCCGCCAGTGTACATTTTAAAGTTGCGTAATGGAAGTGATTGTGCCATAGCCCAACCATACAGATTGTTTGCATCTAAATGCATGAGATTAGTTAGACCTTTTACTTGGATCATAGTCGTCCAAGTATTTGCTGTTTGCTTTACAGTAATGATGCGACGCCATACTAATTCCTCCACGCATCGGTTTTCAATCATCTGAATCATTGGTAGGTCAGACAATAAATAAATCTGTACTTTAGTAAACTTTAAGAAAGCGTCCCAACTCATTCCAGGCGCAGAAATGTAATGCACGGGATCCAGGCTATAATGTTTCATGCAGGTCTTTCTGTAATTTTCAAAGACGTCCGCCAACAAACATACATCAGCCATCAAGTAGGAGTCATGATAGTCTCCCATCGTTTTACACTCTAACTTCTGCCACGCATCTTGAGCATGCTGGTAATCAGAATCACTGATGTCCTTTCCTCTAAGACTAGAAAAGAACGCGCCTTTAGGGGGAAGTGTTTCTTCGTCAAACCTTTCCCAACTGTTCATGTACTCATAAGGGTAAACGCCCTTTCTAACAAGAGTTGGGTCAAAATATTCTTCCGTTATTGGGCAGGACTTTAAGGACATAGACAGTGACTCTAATGAACCCATCATGTGCTGCATAGAGTCATAAAAAGACATGTTATTTAAAGTGAAACACATGTACTTTTCTGATGACTGTGCAATGCATGACACTTTGAAGGCGTTGGTTACTGCTTGCAATATAAGATGAGAGTCGTAACCTCGCAAGTTATGAAAGAAGATGGGCAGCTTCCATGTCTTTGGTTCAAACTTTAGTTGAAGATTGCATTTACTGTGTGCTGCTCCTCTAAACTTTCCGCTAATGTGATCATGGTCTCTTACCTTCGGATTCGCTCGCCTGATGAGAGCCTAAACCGCAAATCCAACAATGTGTGGCTGAGTCATACTGTTGTTGGTCTTCAGGCGTCATCTTGTTTTCAAAAAAATTCAGATTATTAGAAAAAACTTTTCGCACTTGCTGAAATGCGCTGTAAAAATTTTCTAGCCGCTTTTTGGGCCTCTGTATAATTTCTGGCTTTTAAAAAGAGCCCAAAACCCCCGACCTACAATAAAAAGGAAATGAACAAATCGATGAAAAACTCTTTAAAGACGTTTTTCGAATTTTTTTTGTCGCTGGCCCTTAAAAAGGGAAAAATAAGCGACTCGAAGTCGCGTAAACAATGTAGGGAGAATTTTGCAGTTTTTTTCCATTTTTCTTAAAACAAATTTTACTCCCTTCTGGGCGTTTAGTTCCGATTAAAAGTAAACGGGGCCGATAAAATGTTTTTTATGTTCAACGGGGTTTGGAAAAGGGAATGGCTTTTTTTTTTTGGGGGTTTTTAAACATTTTCTGCAAAATTTTTTTTTTAAAGGGAAATTGCTTGAATTATGCCTCAAAAATCTATCATTGTTCGTATCAATGTGAAATGTGGTAGCCCCGCGGCAAAAACACAGAATTAATTTCCACAATTTTTGTCGGGGGCTCGCCTATTTTTTGGACGTTTTGGACACTTTAATCGGTTGTAGTTTTGTTTCCTCATCCCATGTGTAAAAAAAATAACAGTTTTTTGGGGTTGTTTTTTTTTCTTTCAAACTGATAAAAGGAATCCACGTAAGGGGAAAAAGGATTTTCCCCACAAAATTTTAAGATCATTGATGAAAGGGGTGATATTTTAGCACTCTCTCGCGTTTTGGGGGCCCTGATCACCTTGCGAGAACACACCACATAAAAAATTTTTTTAAACGCCCTTATTCTTTATTTTTTAAACAGCTTTTTTTTTGCAACTAATCCCGGGAGGTGGGGAATGAAAGGGAACCTACCAAACAATGGGCCGCAAACTTAGCCTTTTTTTAATCAAATCTCTAAGATTTCCCCCTCTCCCAAAACCAAGCCTCTCTTTTTAGCTTCTTGGGCGGCCACATAAAACTGTGAAGAAATTCTTTCTCCCCAACCGGGTTTTAAGTCATTAGGGGGAAAGAATAGTCGTTTTTTTAGTTGAGACCCAAAATTTTCTAGTTTTTTCCTTCTTTTATTTTTATATAGTCGAAAAAAAGGTTTAACTTTATTTTAAAACGGCGGTCTATTTTAGTTTTCCCCCCCGAAAATTGAGAAATAGCATGAGCAACATTTCCCCCGAAACGCTTGCTGGATAAAATGACTTCAAAAACAATATAAATTCATTGTCTTGATAAATTTTCTTGCTTTGGGCTTCAAACAATTCGTCTGGCCCTTCCCTAAACTTATCCATGCTGAGTTTTTTTTCTAACTAAAAATATTTATTTAAATCAAAAAAAAATTTAAATCAATATCGGGGGTCTTTTTGTGTTTGGGAAACTCATAAACTAAAGTATAAACCCCCTTTTGGCTTTTTTTAATGTGAGCTTTTTAGAGCAAGTTTAATGTTTCTTTTACTTTTTTTAAGCATTCCTTTTTTATCTGTCGGCGTCGGGCCTTTTGAGAAAAATTTTGTCCCCCCGCCTTTCTTGAAAAACAAACTTTTGTTTTTTTGTAGCCCATCAAAATACCGTAAAACTTTAAAATTCTTCTTTCCAAATGTTTGAGTCAGCAAAGGGCTTTTTTTAAAATCAGCTTAAAGGGAACTAATTTTTAGCTGTTATTTTTAAACCCAAATAGCTGTGTGCTTTTGGAGTTTAGTTTTTATTTTTTTGCTGGCAGAAACCAAACGGCAATGAACACAGGCCAAAGACCCTAAAGACAAACCGCCTAGGGGTAAAGCTGGGGGGGCCCCAAACCACCTTTTTCTAAGAGACCAACATTTTTCCCCGCGAAAGAGCATTTTATAGCGATGCCCCCAGTATTAACATAGGAAACAGCTTTAAAAGGCAGAAAGAATACCTTCTTTTGGTTTTGCTGTTTTTTGGGAAAGGGCCCTGCTCAAAAATTTTTTGTAGAAAATTTTTTTGAATTTTGGGTTTAATTTTGAATTTTTTTAAATGCGGGGGGTTCTACTATTTTTCCTTCTTTTGGCGACTCCGTGCTGAAAGCACTTTTGGGATAAATTTGGAACAGACATCTTTTTTAAAAATGAAAAAAAAAATTTTAAAATTCTGAAATTTTTTAATTTTTTTCTTTTCAAATTCACTTTTGGCATAAAATTAATAAAAACAATGTACTTTAAGGGGTTTTATCGCTTTTTTTTTTTTCCCAATTTAAAGTTTACGTTTTTAAAACCGTTCCCCCACCCCACTTCCATGCAACTGTTTATCCTCTTTTAAACCTTAGGTCAATTTCCAAAAACCCGAAATTTTGAGGGTTAAAAAAATCATCAAGCCAAACCCACGTGAAGGTGTAGATTTTTTTAGACCAAGGTCTGCTGTTAGCCTTCAAACCCCCCCCACCCCCAAACAATTTTCTTTTTTTTCGTAAAAATGATGATAAGGTCTAAGTCCGCAAGCATAGTTTTGGGTTGGGAAACTGCCTCAATTTACATTGTATTTTTCTTTTATTTTTGGTTTAAAAAAAACTTTTCATTTGTTTCTTGCAAAGGTTTTTTCCCATCTTCCCACAGAAATTAAAATCCCTTTTAAAGGGCGTTTTTTAACTCCCACACTAAATTAAAAATCCATATAGCGCCCTCCCCCTGCTTTTAGGATATGTTAAATGATGCCCACGTTTTCGTAATAAATTACAAAATTTGTGACTCATATTGTTGCTAAATCACCCTTGCTAAATTAGAGTTCAAACAAAAATAAACCCTCTAACAATTCAGAAAGGGCTGTACTTTGTTTCGGTGTCTTTTGACTGAAACACTTTGTATTCTTTAAAAATTTAGTTCGTTGACAACTGTCTTTAATGCCCCTTTGAAAGTAGGGCGCATCCCGCTTTAACAACTCAAAATCTGGGGGAAGGGAAAAGGATTACCTTTAACGCATAACAAAACAGCTAAACCCTTTTTTTGCGCTTTAGCACCTAGGCATTTTCACGCCTTTTCTAAGTTTTAGTGCTTTTTCATTGCCGATTCCTTAAAACCCAAAGATCCCCCCTTTCATTCGCAGTTACCATAGATCAAATAGGTTAAAAATATGTCTCATTTTTTTAAAGAAAATACCTTTTTGGGCCCCCTCAATTTTTTTACAAAAATTTTTTAAACGTTTTGCCCTCCCAAATTTTTGGAAAACTTTCTGGTTTGGTCTTTTGTTGAAGCATTTTCTATTTTGAAAAAAAAGCCTGCGGGAGCTGCAAAAATCAAATCAACCGCTCCTGGGTCTGGAAATCAACATAAAAATTTTGCCCTAAATCAATATAGATGGATTTTTTGGAAACAGAAATTTTCCGTTTTTTTTCCCCTTCCCACCCAGGGGTTTCTTTCATTTTCTAGGCGGTTTCAAGAATCGGCCATATACTTGTGACATTTTTTATAAAACAAAATAAAATTAATTTTTTTAAAAAACATGGGGGGAATTTGGGAGGTGAAGAAGATTATGATTTTAGTGATTTTGGAAACGCCCGACATGGATAAAAGGGAACCCTTTGACACAGCATCACTAAAAACGGCCTCAATTTGGGAAAGGAATAACAGAACCCAAAGGGCCCTAAACATTTTAAAAAAAATTTAAAAACAAAACCCCCCCAAATTTAAAACCCCCATGAATTTTTAACTAGATGATGAGGGCCATTTGTATTTTAAAAAACAACGAAAGGAAAAAGTTTTTAGCTACAGAAAAACAAACCCATCAAAGTTTGTTTGGGTTTTAGTACAAATTAAACCCAAAAAATTTAAAAAGGGCCCAAAAAACTAAATCGCCTTTACATTCCTAAACCAAAACCAAAATTAAAAAGGAAAAAACATTGCTAAACCCCTTTAAAAAAAATCAACAAAAACCCCCCAACAGTTCCCCCAAAACATAGAAAAAACCCAAAATTAAAATTTCCCCAGCGGACAAAACAACAAATTTTAAATAAAAAGGGAAAACCATTTTTTTAGAAAAAACAGCATTAAAAACAATTAAGATCCCCCCAAAACCCCCCCCAAAAAAATTTAAAACCCATTAAACATTGGATTTTAAAAAAAAAAATTTGAGGCGAAATAACAAACAATTTTTGCAAGACTGACTGAACTAAAAAGCATATAAAAAGAGAAAAAAAAAACCGTTGAGGGGTTTACGACCCAAATTAGGGTCTGGTGTTTTAAAAAAAGAATAACCCAAAAACTAAAAGATCTTGAAAAAGAAAAGCAGCAATCTAAAACAGCGCAAATAACCGAGAAACCCAAATTTCAACTCAATATCAGAAAAAAGAGAAACTATCCAAAGAATTTTTTATGAAGACCAACGCTACAGAAAGAAAAAAAACACTGTTTAGAGAGCAAGTGTCACATTCGAGCGTTATAACGCCTTGGATTTTCAAAAAGTACGTTGGGGATGGCTAATTTTCTGGGGGTTTGGTTTGGGGGGCAAAAATTTGGGGCCTCCATCGGGCCCTCGCCTGATAAATCATGGGGGAAAAAAAAAAGCTTTTATCATCTTCGATTTATTAAAAAAATTTGCTGGTAAAGCTATAGACCTTACCAGGGATATTAGGGAGGGTTATTAGCTGGCTTTTGTCTACTGCAAGCAAAGTAGTTGGCTTTTTGGCCGAGCGCTTATGGGGATTTGTTTCTCTTAATAGCGGGTTTTAAAATTTTGTAAAAAAAAAGACCAATAATCCAAACCATTAATACAAAAACAAATCTGTCCTTTTTATATTCCCTGGTCAAACGCGAACAAAATCCGCCCTCTTCAAAGGGCCTTTTGGCTTTTTTTCCTTGGGGGTTGAAAACTTATTCTTGGGGGGGTCATGGTTTTTTTATTGTTTGTCCAAATTTCTGGCCCAGAATTTATGTCGTTTTTTCCCCCCCCTTTTGTTCAATTTCCGGCCCCCAATGATTTAAATTTTTGTAGTTTTTTTATTGTTCCCCCCCTGGATCAAAGGGCAGAAGGTACATGTATAAACCAGTCCAACAGCAAAGGGCAAATTTCGATCTTTCTTTTTGTAAAAAATTTTGGTACCTTTTTTTTACTTTAAACTAAATCAACTGGAGAATTAATGGCGTCCTCTAAATTTGCTAAGTTTGTTTTTTGGCCTCAAACCAGTAGAAGAATCATTTTTTGCTCGACCTTGCGTGCTTTCGACCAACAAACACCAAAAGTAATACAAAAGAGTCGTTTTTTTTTTTCGTTCTATTCCCCCTTGAGTTAGGCCCCCCAATAGTCTAAATAAAATTTTTTGTCCATGCTGTTTTATGCTCTTGCTCTTGGACCCGAGGGGGAAAATTTTGCCCAAGAAAAAAATGTGTAAGGAGGATTCCAACATAGTTATACTTTTTTGTGCACGCCCCCCAAAAAAAAGGGGGCCTAAGCATGATTAAGATCCGACTTTTTTTAAAGTTGCTTAACATTAATATTGAAATTTGTTTCCCGATCCTTTAAAAGCCCTTTATGTCTATTCTGTTGCTGAATTTGGGTTAAACGGTTTGTCATTTGGGAATGGGGTTTTCAGTTCCCGCCCAAAAAACTCGGGAAAGGGGAATAAAAAATAAATTTTGTACACTGACCTAACCCAAAAGGAAATTTGGGTGGGGTTTAAGTATCACAACCACACTTTCCCCAAAACCCCGTTTTAAGCACAAACACCCCAAATTTAACTGGGTTTTGATAAAACTGCAAACGGATGACTAAACCAAACTTTTTGCCCATGTAGTTCCCTTTTTTTAAAAGGGGGGGTTAAGATATCTGCTTAATGGAGTACCAAACCTTTTTTTGAAAAGGCATCTGGGGCACCCGAAAAAACAAGAATATCAGTTGCTATATTTTTAAAGGGTTTAGTGCGGGGCCCCCCCAAAAATTTTGCATCTTTAAATATAAATTTTAAAAGCGCTCATTTTTTTAAATTTTGTTTTTAAAAAAAAAATTTTTAAAAATAAAAACTCAAAAAAAAGCCCTCCTCCGGCTTTTAAAAATGCATTATAACGATTGCGGAACCAAAATGGTCGTCCCCCTGAAATATTCTACAAATTGTATGGTTTTTAAAATAACCCAAGCCAAGGGGGAAAAATAAGATTAAAAAGTATGAAAGGGGAAACAACGAAAGTTTTTGCCTGTTAACAATACCTTTATGGTTATTACGGGTTTTTCTCACTAAAAAACAAAGAAATAAATTAACATTACTCCCCCAAACTTAACAATGCAAATCTAAAAACCCAAAAATTTCCCTTTAAACCTGAAAAAAGCAAGTTACTAATTTTTTATAACGGCTACTAAAATGTTTGCTTTGCAATGACAGTCAGGACGCCAAAGTTTTAAAAGTTACCCCCCAAACAAAAATACTTATGAGGGGAAAAAACCGCTCGATCTTGCCAAATTTTTTTCATTACTCAAAATTTCCCTTTGGATGAGCAAAACACGATGAAAACTTTTATATGGAAAGGGGCCCCCAACTGTTTTAAAAACTCTTTCCTTTAGGGGAAAACTGCATATTTCGATTAAAGAAATTTTTACAATTCCCCCAATTTTACGTTTAAAAATTAGGGGGGGGGAAGTCCCAAACATTTAATATAAAGATCAAAGACAAAACGGGGGAAAATCATAAAAGTGATAACCTGCACAATTTTTTTGGGAAAAAAAATAATAAACTGTAAAAAAAAAATGTCCCGTGGGCCAAAGAAAACCCGGGGGTTTTTATTAGCGCCGTGAAAGGGGTAAAAACCTTTTGAATTAAAAGACCTTGCAACGTTGGGGGACTTTGAAAAAGAATGGTGAAAATAGGCAAAATTTTTAAAGGTTTTTTTGAAAACTAAAATTGGGGATTATAAACCCCAAAGAGGGTTGGGGGGACAAAAAAAAGTTTTCCCAAACTAGAACAGCTGCGCAATCTAGAACAAATTTTGTTTGGGCCCTTTTGAAAATAAAAAGTTCGAAAACCTGACCTTAAATGGCCATTTAGAACCATTTTAAAGAATGGGAAAAAAAATTTAAAATTCAAAAGGGCCCTTTACTTTTTTTAGTCGCCCAAAAAATTTTCAGAAAAGCATTCAACCCTGGCCCTTTACAGGTAAGTCTTATCCCAGATGACAATAGCCCAAAAGAGATTGAAAAAAAAGGCCTTTATGGGAAAAAAACATACACCTCCACGGAAGAAAAAGGGTTTTTAAAAGGATGGTCAAAAAAATTTACAATTCATTCCCAAAAATGAAATTGGGAAAACCCCGTTCACAATAAAATTTTTTAAAATTTTCTGTCTTAAAAGATGTAAAAGGGGAAAAGGGGGCTGGGGGCTTTAAAAGTGACGCCCCTTCAAAAGGGAAATTTCCCTAATTAGCGGGCAAAACTTGGGACTTTGAAAAACAAAAGGTTCCCGTGGGCCTTTTCTTAACAAGGGTGAGGATTTTAAAAGGTCTTTACAACAACCCAACAAAATCAATTTTAGCCCAAAATAGAAACAATCTTAAAAGAACAAATTTTGGGATTAATTTTCCCACTTTTAACCCTTATGGGTTTTTAAAATACTAAACCCAATTTTTAAAAAAACAGAGAGAAAGATAAAAACAAAACTGGTTTGGATTAATTTCCTTAAAAAACAATGGAGCATTTAAAACTTTATGAAAAAAACCCCTCATTTTAAATTTTTTGGGGGGCCAAACTGGTTGTGGAAAAACAATTTTTACCCTTTGGGACCTTTTTTCCCAAACTTTTTTATCGTTATAATTTTGTTTAAAAATTGTGATTTTTGCCCCCCACTTAAAGGGAACCCAAAGCATATCATGAAAAAGGGTTTTTTATAGGGGCTATGAAACATTTTTTTAGTTAAACCCTAGCAATAAACGGGGAGGGGTTTAGAACGTTTTTTTTATATTTTTTGGAAGGAATGCAGACACTTTTATTAAGATGACTTTTTCCACAGAAAGAGACATAGTTAAAAAGAGAAAAAAATTTTGTCGAAACTAGCTTTCCAGTAAAGGGCATGCGGGGGAAAAGTGTGTGGTTTTTAAAGTCAAAAAAAAACCCGGGTTTTTAAAAGATTTTAGAAAACCCGTTAAAGACTGTATTTTTTTTCCCAAAAGAAAAAAAGAGATCTTTTAAAGAAGGTTTGCGTAAAAATGAGGTTATTGAAAACATCGGGAAAAAAACATGGGATTAAGAAAAACAAAAATTTCTGAAAATTTAGAAAAATTAGTAAAAAAGGGATAACCCTAAAACAGTATGTTTGTTTGTAGATAATCGTTTTTTTTGGGGGTTACTTGTCAGAGAACAGGGAAATGCCGCTTCTAGCCCACATTGGGCCCAAAAAATTTAGTTGAGGGCGAAAGGGGAGTTAAAACGGAAATTCCCTTTCTTTTTCCCTTTAAATTTAAAGGGGTTAAAAGTACTCCATTAAAGCAATTTTAAACCCCCCCAAATTAAAAACCCCCGGGCATCCCAAAAGTGGGGTTTTAGCCCCATCCGATGCAGTTTTTCAGAACCATTTTTAAACTTTGCGGGTTTTGGTGCATAAACCCGGGGTGTGGAGGGGCCAAATCTGATCACTTAAATCACCCTGACCCTTTTGGGGTAAACAGGAATGATTTTCTTTTTTATTCCCCTTTCAGACTTTTTTTTGACTGAACGGGCAAGCCCCATTCCCGGAAATTGAAAAACCCGGGTTAATCCTTTCAGAAAACAAATAAAAATAAAGGTTTTTAAAAGGTTTTTAAACCGAATTCAAATTAAGGCTAAACAGACTTTAGAAAAAATGGGATCTTAATCGGTCTAGCACCCCTTTATTTTTGGGGCGTGCCCAAAAAGTAAAAATTATGACGGGAAAACCCCTTACAAAACTTTCCCTTCCCCAGGCACAGGGGTTCCCCTTTGGTCCTAGACCCAAGAGCAAAACAGCAGGGAAAACTTTTTAATCTTAGCCCGTTTGGGGGCCCCAACTAAACGGGAATTTGAACGAAAAAAAGGGACTCTGTTTCGACTTACGTTTTTTGTTTCCTGGGTTCGCAAGCACAAACGAGATCGAGCATAACTGACCCCTTCCTACTTTTTTTGGGGGGAGGGCTCAAAAAAAAATATTTACAAATTTAGGGGACGCTTTAAATTTCACAGTTGTTTTTACCTTAAAGTATTAAAAGGAAAAAAAAAAACCCAAAAATTTTTTTACAATACGCAAGACAAAATTTGACTTGCGTTGGCCTTGTTTATACAGGGCTCCCTTTTCTGACCTCGGGCTCCAGTTTGGAACAATAATAAACTACAAAAATGAAATCCTTGTGGCAGGAAATTTAACAAAAGTGGGGAAAAAACAAAAAAAATTCGGAGCCAGTAAAAATTGAAAGAAAAAAAACCCAAAAAAGATGACCCCCCAAAATAACCCAAACCCAAACCCCCCCGGGCCCCAAACCCCAAAAGACCGTTAAAGGGAAGTAAAAAAAAAATAATAAACCAGGGAATAAAAAAGGCGGGGCACTTTTTTTTTTGGTTTAACAAAGGGCCTGGGAATTTTTGGGGCCCCTTTATTTTAAACAAAAATTAACCCCACTTTTAAAGAGAACAATGCCCCAAATGCCCACCAAAAGCCCCCTTTTTTGGGCTTGCAGAAACCCAAAAGCCACAAATAACCCCCCCCTAATATACCCCGGAAAAGAGTCAAATACTTTACCGGAAAAATTTTTTAAAATAAACCCGCAAGATGATCAAGCTTTTTTTTTACCCTGATTTATCGGGCCGGTGAGGGAGGCGATGGGGGTGGGCACTGGGTTTAACCACCCCCCGCCCGTAATAGCCATCCCCCGGGGGTCCTTTTTGGGAAAAACCCTTGGGCCGTTAAAAAACGCTTCCCAAGGTGACCCCTTTGGGCTCTCTAAACAGTTTTTCCTTTTCTGCTAGTGTTGGGGTTTTCATATAAAATTTTTTTGGATATTTCTTTTATTCGCCACTTGAGATCGAAATTTGTTCTGGGTTAGTAGACAGCATTTTCTATTTTTGCTGATCTTTCTTTTTAAAGATCTTTAGTCTTTGTATTATTCTTTTTTTTAAATTCTCCCCGCCCTACGAGGGAGCGAAAAGCCTCAACGATTTTTTTTCTTTCCCTTTTTTAAATGCTTATCTAGTTCACTCATTTTTGCACCCTTTGTTTAAAAATTCGCCTCTGAAAGTACTTAAAGAAAGAAAAGGGGCCTAATAATTCTCGCACGGGGGGAAATTTCTGTTTTCTGTAAGGGGCGGCCCGTGGATATTTTTAAATGCTTTTTCCCTTCTGAAAAACTGGTTTCTGTTTGCATTATTTTGTCCCGGTTTGACTTAAACTTTTAAAGCCCCATTTTTTGTTTTTGGGGCCAAACTGTGGGGAAAGTTCTTGTAGGGGGTTTTTGAATTTTAAGAAATTTGCCCCCCTAAAAAATTTTTGGGGTTTAGAAATGCCAAGCAAATTTTGTACGCTCATGGGGAAACTTTGCCTAATTGTACCAATGGCAAAAACTTTGAGGGTCTCTTTTATTTTGTAAGCTAAAGGGGGTTTTCCTTGACCCGGTTTTTCCCACAAACAAAAGCCACCATTTTTTACTTAAAACCCCGTCGGGGGCAAAATTGGGGAGGTTCTGGGCCAAAATTTTTTGGTACAATGACTAACCTGGGGGTTTCTTTTAAATTAAAGGCAAAAATTGGGGCCCCGCTGAGCGATCGACCCAAGGACCCTTTTTCACCCCATGTCGTCCCCGGGAAATAAAAAACATCATAACTTCTTCCCCTTTCAATGCCGCCAGGGTTTTAAAAAAAAACTTTTTTTTTTGGTTTTATAAAAAATTCACAAGCAAAAGTTCAACCCCCCCTTTTGGGAAACCCCCCCGCATAAAAGGCCCTGAAAGGCCCTTTGGCTGAAGGGAAAAAAAGGGAATATTACGTTCCAAAAAAATCCATCAACTTTTAAATGCAGATCAAATTCTTACGGCCCAAATTTTCCAGACCTGGGACAGTTTAGTGTTTGGGTGCCAGCTCTGGCGATTTACTTTCAAAATAAACCGAATCACAACAGCCCCAAAAACGGGACAGTTGCCCCGGGAATCGGGGATGGCAATCGTTAAAAAAATTTTCTATAAAACTTGGGGACAAAAAATTTTTTTTACAAATGAAACCATATTTTTAACCGGGGGGGATCTATGGCAAACCCGGGGAAACAAAAGGGGCCCTGATTTTGCGTTTTAAAGGGAAAATCAAAAAATGAAAGCACAAAAATAGAATAGGCGCTGAAGATCCCAAAAGCCCGGGCAAAAGGTTTGTAGCCGAAAATTATGCTAGGGAAATTCGCTTTTTCATCCCCCTAGATTTTGAGTTTTTAAAAAGGGCCCCAATCCCCAAAACTTTAAAAGGAGCAAAAAAAAGACAAATTGTCAAAATGAACTAAAAATTTTAATGACTACAAATATGTTTTTTTAAAACTACAGACACCGGGGAAACAAAGTACAGCATTTCGACATCTCGTTAGAGTTTGACGTTGTTAGCAGGGCCCCAATTTTTCAAGGGTGATTGAGCAAAAAATACATCAAAATTTGCAATATATTTCGAAAAGTGATTTTTAAATTTTAAAAATCCTAAAAGCAGGGGGACACTTTTATGGAATTTTAGGTTTGTGCCGCAGCAAGACCTTAAAGGGATTTTATTGGGGTTTTAAAATGAAGAACCTTTTAAAAGACAAACTTTAAAATTTTGGGTTTAAACCCAAAAAAAACAAAGTGCCAAAGTACAATTGGGGGGTAGTTCCCCAACCAAATCTACGCCCAGGGCCCTTTAAACCTTTTCAGCAATTTTGGGTGAAATAAGAAAACGGGGTTTTGGGGGTGGGGGGGTGTAGAAATCCAACAGGGTTTACCTTTTGCTAAAAATCCCAAAAACTTCACATTTAACTTGATCATTTTTAACAACGAAAAAAAAAGGTTTAGGGTTGACCCCAAGGACAAAGGAGGATAAAAAAAATTACAGGAACGGGGGAACTGTTAAAAGGGCAAAAAAACAATTCAAATTTATAAAGAAAAAGAGGCCGTAAACCACTTTAAAGTGTATTTGATTTTAATAATGATCGCAGCGAATATTCCCAAAAAACCGAATTTTAAAAAAAATACAATTAAATAAAAAAAAATTCTTTTTAAATTTTTAAAAAAAACATGTCTGTTCAGGTTTATCCAAAAATTCCCACGCGCCCAAACCCCCAAAAAAAAAGGGGTAATAGAAACCCCTAACCTAAAAACCTTTGAAAAACAAAAATTACAAAAAATGCAAAAAAAACTAGAGCAAACCTTTTAAAAAACAGCAAAACCAAAACGAAGGGATTCTGCTGCCTTTTTAAAGCAGTTTTCTAAGTTAATAAATGGGGCATCTCGACTTTGATGCTCTATCAGCCCGGAACAAGTGTAGTCTCTTAGCAACAGGCAAAGGGGCGCCACACTTTACCTCAGGGGGTTTGGGCTTTTGCCTTTGGTGTGTTTCTTTGGGTGGAAGTGCTGCTGGCAAAAAATTTTAAAAAATAAAACCCCAAAAAACACACTAAAGGTTTTTAACTAATAACAGCAAAAATTAGTTCGTTTAAAAAGACAAAAAAATAAAAGCACTAGTTGGGCTCAAACCCCACGGATGAAAAATTTAGATCGTTTTACAGGCCCATTTTGATGACAAAAAAGACAAAAATTTTTACTCAAAAAAAGGAAGGCAATTTTTCTCAAAAGCCAACCTTTTCCCAGCAGATAAAAAAGGAAGTTTTTAAAAAAAAAGTTTAAAAAGACCTTAAAACTCTGTTCCAAAACCCTCGCAAAAAACAACCCAAAAGGGGGTTTTTTACTTTAGTTTAAGATTTTCCAAAACCAAAAAAGACCCCTTTTATTTGGGTTCCCCGATTTAAATAAATTTTTTTTTAAATTTTAAAAAAATATTTTTAGTTAGAAAAAAAACTCAAAAAGGATAAAAAAAATGAAGGGCAAGACAATTGTTTGAAGGAAAGCTTAAGGGGAACGGGTTTTGGGGCAAAAGGGTTTAAATATATTAAAACTAAAAAGTTTTTTGATCCAACAAACGTACAGGCCCAAATGTTGCACAAGCTATTTTTTTCAAGTTCCAGGGAAACTAATATTTGACCCCCCCCAGTTAAATAATGTTTTCTGTTTTAATCGACTAAATAACAATAAATGAAGAAAATCTAGAAGGGCTGGGGCTCGACTCAACAACAGGTTATTCTTTCTCATAAGGGCTTAAAACCTGGGTTGGGGCCCCCAACTGCTTGCAAAATTTTAAATGGCCGCGAAGAAAACCAAAATTTAGAGGCCCCGTTGGGGCAAGGGGGAAGCCCTTTGAGATTAGATTAAAACATCTAAGTAGCACCCATTGTAGGCAACTTTCATTCCGCCCGCCCCCCCGCATTTTGGGAGCGGGAAAAAAGCAAATTCCCAAACATAAAGAAATTTAGACAACAAATGGGTTTTAAAGGGGGTGCTTCCTTGGGAAGGGTTCATTACTCCGCAAAAACGAAAAGAGAGTGTCTAACTATTTTTCTTTTAAAATCAAAGATCTTTAAATTCGTGGAAAATCCTTTCCTGTTAGTGTAACCAAATTTTTCAGTTTGAAGAACAAAAAAAACCAAAACTGTTAAAAATCCTTTCACAAGGGAAAGGAAACGAAAAAACAAACCAACCCGAGTGCCCCAAAAAAAATCCATCCAAATTGGGGAACCCCCCAAAAACCATGTTTACTTACACTGGTGTTTTCCCAGGGAGGGCCCCTCCATTACACATTGATACGCCCCAATGAGTAAACTAAATGCAGCATACTTCAAAAATGGGCACAAAAAAAGAATTCTGGGAGAAAATTTTTTTTAAAAAGAATTCCCTCTGTTTAACCGGGGAGTGAACATAAAAAACATTGTATCAGCCCTTTACCCGTAATACAGAACAAAATTTCCCGAACGAAGGCAGTAAGGGTTTTTTTTAAGAAAATGAAACGCTGCAAAACCCAATCCCCCTACGAAATTTTCGCAGACTTTTGAGTCGCTTATTGTTCCTTATGGGGACCAAACCCCACAAGACTTCCAAAACAAACCTTTTGAGTAATCCCCAGATTTTGGGGTTCATTTTCTTTCATTTGTTTTTTCAGGTCGATGGTGCCCATTCAAAAACCCGAAAAAAATAGAGGACCAATGCTTTCAAAATACTTCTTTGAACGCATGAGCAATTGCGTAACGCCTTTCTAATAATCTAAAAAATTTTATTTTGAAATCATAAGAAAGCCTGAAGGAAACCCAAAAACATATGACCAGCCACACATTTGGTTTGGGTTTGGGGGTTTAAAAAATTTTAAAGGGGGAAACCAATTTCCGAAAAGGAAAGACCAGCACATTAGCGGGAAAATTTGAGGGGCCCCGGGACAATAAATGCAATCTTCACAAAGTTTGATCCTAAGACAAAGGGAAACTCCCCTCTTCTTTCATAACTTGCCAGGTTACGACCCACTTATAAAGAAAAACATTTTAAAGACCCTTCAGGATAACACATTGCAAAATCCCTCAGAAAAGTACATGTTTTTTTAAATTTAAATAACAGTCTTTTTATGACCATGGCCCAAAACCCCCGATGGGATTTATTAAGTCAAGGCTTTTGGGCCCTTTGGGGGGGGGGGGGGGCCCCGCCCAATAACGGAAAAAAAATTTTGACCCAAAATCTTGTTAGAAAAGGGGGTTTCCCCCCTTAAAGAATACTGAACAGGTTTTGGGAAAGGGGTTTTAGGGAAAACACACTTCCGCCCAAAGGCGCGTTATTTTTAGTCTTTTAAAGGGAAAAACATCCAAATGATTCCCGATTACCCCATGCTCAAATCGTGGCAAAAGTTAATTGTAAAACGATTTGGGGGCTAACATGATGCATACTTTATGCCGATGTATGTTTTTTTGGCGGACGTCTTTGAAAATTACAGGAAGACCTGCCCGAAACTTTATAGCCTGGATCCCCCGCATTAGATTTCTGCCCCGGGGTGAAATTGGGGTGCTTTTTTAAAGTTTTTCTTTGGGAAAAAAGATTGATTTAAGTCGGATTTACCCAAAGATTCAATGATGAAAAAGGATTCGTGGAGGAATTAGTATGGCGTCCCCATCATTACTGTTAAAACAAACAACAAAACCCTTTGGGCAAAATATGAACCAAGTAAAAGGTCCCAACCCATCCATGTATTTAGATGCCCAAAAAATCTGTATGGTTGGGCCCAGGGGCCCAAACGCTTCCATTAAGAACCTTTTAAAATGTACACAGACGGGGTACGAAAAATAACAAGGAGCATTAAAATGGGTTTACAGTTTGACGCCAATCGCCAACGGGGCTAAAATTCTAGAAGTTTTCTTGAATATCCTCAGGAACTCCATGACCAAAACCCTAATGACCCACCCATTTTGGGAGCAGAAAGTCCCAAGAAAAGGCCAAAAAAAAGAACCCACCTTTAAAAATTTTGCCTAATCTTCGTGGGAAAAAAAAATTTTGTCTGCCATTTCCCGACTTTTTACCAAATTTTTTTTAAGGCCAGGGGTTTTAAAATTGACACAGTTCATCGAAAAATTTCTTTTTATCAAGAAAGTTCATGAAACCATATCTGAAAAAACACTGATCTCAAAAATAAAAAAGCAATGCTTTGGAAAAGCTTTTTTTAAACGAAAAAACAACCCGGTTTTGGAAAGACATGGAAAAAACCGCACAAGCGAAAAATGGGCAGAGGGGGCACCAAAAGAACGAACAATTAAGCTGACTTCAAACCAAATTACAAGGGCTTTTGAAGATTTTAGATCACTTTTTGGGGATAAAATGAAGAAAAAAGGGGGGGGGGGGGGGGGGGGGGCAAATTGGGGGCAAAACCGGGTTTTTAAAAAGGGGTTTTCTGTTTTTTAAAAATTTTCAAAAACTTTTTGGGGTTTTAAATTTTTTTATGACAAATTTTAAAAACCCCCGTATCCAGGGGTCCCGAGTTTCTTTTACACAGATACAGAAAAGTTTTTTTTATGATATCCCTACGGGAAAACATCTTTTAAAGACATAAAAATTAAAGTAAACAAAGGGCATGCGGGGGTGGTACGACACATCTGATTAAACCTAAAGATTCCCCCTTTGCAATTTAACTGTTTTAAAAAGAAAGGGTTTTTGGAAAAAATGAAAGGGTGAATTAACTGGGGGATTTATCAAGGGTTTTTTTTGGGGGGGTTTTTAAGGGGGGGGAAAATGTACAGGTTATTTCCAGCCAGGAGAAAACCATTAAGAAAGCAAAGGGAATATCTCGCAGTGTTGTGCAGTCAAACATATCACATGACAACTACAAAGAAGCATTGTTCAATAAACATACTTTTCATCATGACAACGTAAAACTGCGATCTAATCTACATGAGATCAACACAACAGTTGTAACAAAGAAGTCATTAGATAGAACAAACACTAAACGAGTATTTGTTAATCCAGAGTTTTCATATGCAATTGGACACTGGAGAACAACATAATTATATATCTTCTTCACCGAAGAGTTTATATTCGGGTTCATATTTTTCCTGAAATTTATCTAGAAAATCAATCATATCATCTTCCAATTCATTCAAATTTTTTCTCATGTTTGCTTGACGTGCTCGAATTTTTTTTATTATTTCAAGATATTCTTTTCCCCATTTTTGATAGTCAAAATTTGGGATTTTGGGCTGTAAGAGTGATCTGGATGCAGTGCCATGTGTCGATGAATCCTCGTAATTGTTTCTTTAACAACAGAATACGTATCATATGATTCTCGCGTTAATTCCTTAATAGCAGAACACGCATCATATGATTCTCGTATTAATTCCAAGTTCTCTTCCTTTATCATTCTTGTTTCGTTCTGCGCTTCCTTCTGAGCTTCCATTTTAGACTCAAATATATTTATGTAAATTAAAAATTAATTAAGCAACTGGAACTGTATCTGGTGGGATTATCTGCAGTTCTTCCTTCACAAAAGATCTTTGTGGAGCTGGTTGTTTTGTTGTGTCAGTTTCTCGTAAATAATACACGGGCGGATTCATTTTTACAATTCTTTTTATTTCATATGGATCAACACTCCAAACTGGATCGGTTGCCCTGATGCGAGCGTCCCCTTCTGCTTCCCCCGGTAAATAAAGGTACCTTACTTTTAAACCAAACGGTAATAGTTTGCTGGGTGTACTGGAGTCTTCAGCAACATTTATTGTTTTTCTTTTGATTGCTTGTACTGGTTTTAGCCCTTTAAATTCTTCATTATTCATTGCGCGCAAAACTGAGGGCAGTCTTCTAACCCATTCTGTGTTGCGAGAATTATCAATCAGCTCCCTGTGATACTGGTAGGAAAAAAGTCTTTCAGATAACTGTTTGTTAAAGTTTCAACTAAAGCCTGTGATCTGTGAACTCCTGGAATGCCTCTTTTAATGGTAACTCTATGTTTTAACAATAATTGATTCACTTGGCCTTTAAATTCTTTTCCATCGTCGACTTGAATCATGCGAGGATAAGTTAGCGGGCCTCGTTGGTATATCAGTTGTATGGCAACAGCAACAGCAGAAGCACTCTTTTGTGTTAATGGTTCCGCATCTTTGTATCTTGAAGCTATGTCAATGACTGTGAGTGCGTACTTAAATCTTTTTCGTCTAATCGTATCGTGGGGTAAATATAGAAGATCCATTTGATGGGTGTCGTTCGGTATTGTATTCACAAAGTGTGGTCTCTGTATTCGTCTAGGTGCAGGTAAATAAATTTGCCAAATCGCTTGTTTAGATAACCATTCCTTTGCTGTTTGTTCACTGACTCCCGCTGCTTGGCTTAGCTTTTTTATTGCCGTGATTCCCTTCCAATATCCTTTTGGCGAATAATAGATTTTGTTCATTTTATTCAGCCAATATTATGCGCAACAAAATACACAACGGTCATACCAAAGACGATAAACACGATTTCTTGCATCTTTTGTTTTTCTGATGGCTGATAAAAGTCACTGAATTTTGGTGGGGGCAATGTCTCGATTGGTTTGCCTGTTACAAGATAATATTCTTTTATTGCTTGATCAACATCTTTAAATGTGTAAGCCGCATGTCCTGTTTTTTCAGTTTGTCGTTAATAAAATCTAACTGCTCAATTCTCTGCTTTTCATAGTTATCTTGTGCAGCTGCTAGTTGCTCCATAGCTTTGTTATGTCTTTTTCTCTCGCCGTCATCCCGCAGTTTACTAAATGCGTAATTACTTCCGCTAAAAGCAAGCGCATTAACCACAGCGCCGCCTATCATCATTACGAATGAAGCCATTTTTATAAATGTATTTTTTATTTTACATATTTATACTGTCTGGAATTATTCCTTGCTTAACTAGAAAATCTTTCGTAGTGAATGAAGCTGCAATGATAGCAATCAGCTTTGCCGAATCCTCAAAGCCTAGCTTGCCAAGATCTGCCGGTTTTATTTTTAACAAGCTTTTACCAAGCATTGTGTATCCTACACTTAGGCCTCCAATAACAGCAGAATGGTATACAAGATTGGTAACAGTTTTTTCGGTGCTCATTTTTAAAAAATAAAATAATTATAATTAATAAAAAACATGAACAGCGATGATCTACTACAGCAACTGGGCAGCCTAAACCTTCCTGAACTTATGATTACAAATGACCAAGTTGATGACCAAGCTATTATGCCAAAAAAGGAAAGGCTGTATTCTTTGGCAGCATGTGGAAAAACAAAACAGTTCCTCGGAAATGAATTCAGCATAGAACAGATTCAACAAATGTCGCCACAAGACATTGTAAAGTATCATAACAGGTATGAAGCGCAACTGGGATCAAGAATGGTAAAAAGTGTCGGGCAAACGGTTCTTAGTTTGTACACTAAACTAGTAAGTAAATTTGCGCCTATTGACTCTGAACAAGACTTTATGTATGATTTAACGCAGGATCCAGTTTTAACAAAGTCATTAGAGTCTCTAGGATGTGATCTGTATTACAGATTTGGAACATTATTGTCCCCGCTAATCATGGGATTAATTACTTTTAATCATATAGATTTTGTTTCCCTTAAAAATGACCGTGCCAGAAAATCAGCAGAATCAGAAAACATTGAATCAGGTGGAAAAAGTGACCAGTAAAAAGCCTAGGGACATTGCAGCAGGAAACAAATTAGCAGAGTGGAACAAACAAAATAAATTACAGTTTCAATCACAGATTATCGCCGCTAATCATGGGATTAATTACTTTTAATCATATAGATTTTGTTTCTCTTAAAAATGACCGAGCCAGAAAATCAGCAGAATCCGAAAACATTGACCCAAGTGGAGAAAGTGGGCAGTAAAAAGCCTGGCGCGTTGCAGCAGGAAAAATATTAGCAGAGTGGAACAAACAAAGAAAATTACAGTTACAATCACAAATTATGGCTCATAATGAAAAAGTGCTAGAGCCGCAGCCAGTTGTTTCAACGCCGGCTATAAAAACAGCAGAACAAGTTGATTCAAGGCCTACAACAACAGGACTGCCTACACCGCCAAAGTCTTCATATTTCTGAAAGCAATTGTCATTTTTGGCGGCATTGCTGTTGGGGGCGGTTATTACGGTTATAAAATATATAAACAAAGACAACAAAAACCAAAGCAGTCCAAACAATCTCTGCCACTAAATATAGAAGCCGAACGCAAAAGCATGCCAAAACCGCCAACAACAAAAGATCATTTTGATCCATTTCAAATGCAATAACACTTTAAGAACTTAATAAATAATTATAAGTTAACTTGAATAAGAACTTGGTTGTACTTAGGGGATAACTTAGTTATGAACTTGTGGTGACTTAAGGCGACTTGATCAAGAACTTATTAAGAACTTAGAAGTGACTTGAGGATAACTTGAGTAAGAACTTAGAAGTGACTTGAGTAAGAACTTAGAAGTGACTTAAGTAAGAACTTGAGGGCGACTTGAGTAAGAACTTAGAGGTGACTTGGGGTAACTTAAGTTAAGAACTTAAAAGCGACTTGAGTGTGTGCATGCGTGGGGTGGGGGGTGGGCGAGGGGGGGGGGGGGGGGGTGGGGGTGGGGGGGTGTGTGTGTGCAGGAGTTGGGGTAACTTAAGTTAAGAACTTAAAAGTGACTTGAGTGGTGCATGCGTGGGGTGGGGGTGGGTGGGGTGGGGTGGGTAGGGTGGGGGCGTGCAGGAGTAACCTCCTTAGTGTCCGCACATAGCAAGTACAGGCAGTACCGCAGCCCTCTTGCTACTAAAATAAGGCGTTCACGGCATGAACGGCTATTTATAGTAGCAGTCAGCAAGGCTAATTTTACCGCAGCCCTCTTGCTACTAAAATAAGGCGTTCACGGCATGAACGGCTATTTATAGCAAGGGGGATTTTACTGCAGTCCTCTTGCTACTAAAATAAGGCGTTCACAGCATGAACGGCTATTTATAGCAAGGTGGTATTTTACCGCAGCCCTCTTGCTACTAAAATAAGGCGTTCACGGCATGAACGGCTATTTATAGTAGCAGTCAGCAAGCTAATTTTACCGCAGGTTGCCTCCCACAACAAGAGTTTCATTATACTTTCCTTCTCACACAAAAAAAGTTTATTTCCCCACCCCTCCTCTTTTTCATCCGGGCTTGGGACCGGCATTGGCAGAGTTAGTGTTTTTTGTTTTTTTTCAAAAGTAAAATACTGCTTTGGCAGAGCTTTTTTGGCGGCTCTTAATCGCCAGTTAGTACACCTGTCCTGAACATTTGGAGCTTTTGTAGAATAGTGGCGCCACCCACTACCCCACCCCGTTCTGTTAGGTGTACTAAAGAGAACTCGATCTAATTTTGCCAGAAAGTTCGAAATCATCATTTTTCTGCGAATACTTTGCAATCAAACTTCGTTTGGCAAACAAATCATTGATGCCGATGACGAGGTTGTGAAATTTGGACAATGATAAAATGTTTTGAAAGCTGCATCAGTTTTCTTGCATATGAGTCATCATATTCATGTTTGTTCGTAAAAATGAACGCCATGTCTCAGTTGTTTTTGATTTTTGAAACATTGTTTGCGCCTTTTCAAGCAGTGACCCATAATCAGAGCATGATGGATGGTTTTTCTTTCGCCAAGTTTATAGTAAAAGAGCGCCATTTTGTAAGAAATGGAATCATTTCGCCAACAGTCAAAAGCTTACAAAGCCATCAACATCTTTTTCAGTAATATTGCCCAAATCTCTTTCTAAATCTCTTCTTGAACCAACAAGCTACAAGGTAGTTGTGTAGTTCTTGAATGGTTGGTTCTTGTTTTTCTTTCTCCCACCTTCCAAAAAGCAATACTGCTCTTTGGCTTACAAGGTAAAAAACAGCACCCACCTGATTTTCTTTTGTTTATATACTCCACCATAAGCCTGTGGTATTGCATGTGATCATCCATAACAAGAAGTTGTTCCTCTGTGAACAAAGCACGTCCGTCCCATTGGAAGCCATGACTAAACTGTGCGGCTCACAACTAGCCGTGTAGCAGCTTCGTATTCAAGAATGTTCTTTCAGATTGCACCATAATGTGCAAGTTAACCTGGTCAGGTGAGCGTCGCAAGCCTGCCTTATAGCGTTACAGTCAGCTAATTACGGGCGTACTGTCGGCGCCTAGCACCACCTGATACACCTGCTACAATCTACAACCCCTGTAATTAGTCTGCTTTCACAGTGTCTCGGTCAGCCATACATGATTTCTGTAGTTTTATTTCACATGAAAAACACAGGATTAAAGCAAAACTAAAATCTGAAAAGTTTAGTAAATTAGTATTGAAAACGGATAATCCTACACAGTATGTTTGTTTGTAGGTTTACTAGCCAGAGAACAGTAAAATACCAATTCCTGACTCAAACCACCCGAAACTGGTTGAGGGTGGTTTGAGTCAGGATTGGTATTTTACTGTTCTCTATGACACATAATACACGTGCACGCACACATATATACGCAAACACACACACACACACACACACGGACGGACGGACGCACAGAGAGAGAGAGAGAGAGAGGAGAGAAAGAAAACAAAGAGAAGAGAAGAGAAAACAAAGGGCATGGGAAATGATAGGAAGACAAACAACGAATAAACGAACAAACCAACAAAAACCCCAGTACATGTATGCTGGTGGACAGCTCGCAATAGATATTAAGCGCGCACGTACGCACACGACCGGGCATACAAGCCGGCGCAGAAACTGCCTACGTGCAGTCGGACAGTCGGAAAAACGATTATGCCTTAGGCCAAACCGCGATGGCAACGTAATGATTATGAAGCAGTTAACCCACGCGAGAATCCGCCAGGACACACACATTAATGATCTGAATAATTGATGGCGCATGCGCAACAGGCCAGTCGCCCTGCCCACGCAGAAGTTCCAGCACCCCTGACCCGAAAAGCCAGACCCGAAAACGGGAAGGTTTGTCACAGTCAGACAGGCAGACAGACAGAGCGACATTGCTTCCAGTTCCGACGACAATTCTCACAGGCACAAAGCCATTTCCTAGTTATGTCCCTTAGGTCCCGCGTCATTCTGTTATGCAACTGTCACACGGGCGAAGACTTTTCCAAGACTTCTAAAATTAGGCACATCTCTAAGACTTTTTCTCCCGTGTGACTGCACGACCAAGACCCCAGACGTCTGGGAAAATCCGATTCTTCAGT
>CM031611.1:58536787-58546787 GCA_018398815.1 Conus ventricosus
TCTGTCTGTGTCTGTCTGTCTGTCTGTCTGTCTGTCTGTCTGTCTGTCCCCTCTCTCTCTCTCTCTCTCTCTCTCTCTCTCTCTCTCTCTCTCTTCTCTCTCTTCAACCGCCTGCAGAACACGCCACATACGTCTTCTTTCTGGCATTTTGTACGGCGTTTGAAAGGTGAAGGTCCTTCCTATTCATTAACGGCCGTCATGGCACCAGACTGCCACAGGTCCTTTTTTTTTTTTTTTTTTTTTTTACTACGGGTCATTAATGATGTTCCATGACTGACTCTAAGGAAACCAGTCCTTAAGACATTCATCTTACTCAGGAAATTACCCATGCGAGGAAAACCAAACCAGTCTTTAAAACATTCATCTTACTCAGGAAATAACCCATGCGATGAAAACTAAAGGGGAGGCTTTGTAACAAAAGAGCATACCATAATAACGAATAGACCAGAATCCAATTCAGCTCATTGACCTTCCTTCACCGAGAAACGATGCGGTCAGCAAACACAGGCATGACAACTTCACTCATGTGGTCAGACCAGACGCTTGGCCAGCTTCATACCCCAGGAGGGAGGGAGGAAATATCACAGCCAAAGATCCTCCCTACCCCTCCCCCCTCCCCCTCCCTACCCCTCCCCCCCCCCCTCCCCCCGTGGGACTTGGGTTTTTCCAGACAAAGCAGCGAGCCGTTTATTCTATTACGGGCCATAATGGTCAGACAGGTGTCGGCTTCGTGCAGGCAGTGAGGCTGACCACCGCTTGGTTTTTTTGAGGGAGACAGAGAGAATCAAGTTGCCAACGACGACTAATTTTTTCACACACGTCCTAGGGCTACAGGTGCAGTTTCTGTCTTGTTTATATCTCTGAGATCAATGCACGCCCACACATCCTGAACAACTGGCGATATATCGGCTGGCTTGCTGAGTGGATGGATTGGAAAGGGGATGGGAGGGGGGGGGGGGGAAGGGGGAGGGCAAGGGGAAGATATGGTGGGTGAGGGTGGGGGGAGAATTGTTAGAACCCCCACCTCCATCCCTTCCCCCTCCCTCCCAACTCCCTTTCCTACCCTGCGCCTCTTTCCCTCCCCTTTGCCGCCGGCGCCGTTCTGAACAATAAACACAGAATACGAAAATATCTAAACAAGCATCCTTAACAGCGCATTCCGGAAAATTACAGGCAAAAAAAGAAGTCGTAAAAACGCCCTTTCCCAATATTGTGCACAATGCGCAAAGCGCTGGAGGTCATTCTCCGAAAAGGAAATAATTCTGCCGTTTGTTGCCTCCCCCACTCTCGACAAATTTTGATGACTGTGCTTCATTCGATAAACGGCCAATACGTTTCGCTGCCCCCCCCCCCCCCCCCCCCCCCCCCCCCCGGGCCCACCTTCTCCACATACCTCCCACCGCCTTCCGATTCATTGCTGAACAAGAGTTTGTCCATCGAGACCTAAAAACAAAAACCTGTTCACCTCCTCGGTCTCCGCCTCTCGTAGATGAATATTAATGATCCGTCTGTTGTTCTTAGAAAAAAAAAGTTTCCAATGCTCTTCCATTTATATGTAAATGAGCGTAGGCACGCGCGTGCATGCGTAAGTGTGTGTGTGTGTGTGTGTGTGTGTGTGTGTGTATGTGTGTGTGTGTTGTGTGCGTATGCGCGCGCGCGCGTGTGTGGGGTTTTGTGGTGTATACGTATACGAGCGTACGTGAGTGCGGTACGCGCACGTGCGCGTGCTCGCGCGCGCGCGCGTGTGTGTATGTGTACCAGCGCGCGCGCACGTGTACGTGTGTGTGTGTGTGTGTGTGTGTGTGTGTGTGTGTTCAAGTTTTGCATTGCATTCAAAGCAAGGCCCATTCTTGTTAACCAATAATTTTGCATACTATACAGTTTGAAGTAATCTGATCAATAATGTGAACCGACCCAGAATTTCGCCGTTTGCTATGTGGGGAGGTAACCGTTCATGCCGAATGAAGGAGTTACCCCCCTTGGACTTTCAATCTCACTGAACGGCCTTGGATCCGCCGACTGCTACGAGGGAAGTCACTGTTGATACAGACCAAGAGAGTTCCTTTGTTCTTTAACCTTGCAGAACGACCCTGAACAACGATAAACAATGATATATTCTCGTTAACTCTTTTGAGCCATAGAGAAATACAAAAATACATAGCGATACACCACAATCATAAGATGGCGGATACGCACGATACGTAACAATCATAAGAGAAGTACAAAAATACATAACAACGCTAAAAACAATCATAAAATGGCGGATACACAGAGGAAGAACAATGGAAGCGAATCACGTACCCACACACACACACACACACACACACACACACATCACATGCGCTCGCAAACAGGATCCATTTACATCCTAGACGCAAACCACACAAGGTGTGAAGTGGTTAAAAAGTTATTATGTTAAAACAAAAAAGCGTTCGGAACTGTCTCAACAACAAACAGGTCTTTAGAGAAGATTTAAAAGAAGCCGCACAAGCGGAATGTCTAGGGTAGGAGAGATCTGAAGGACGTTCCAGATTATTGGCCCCTAAAGAGAAAGGGAACGTGGGCAGGGGAATGTGCACGGGCAGACGGATTATAGCGAAGAAGATGTGTAAACCCACAAATAAAAAAAGTCGTCGAGTCGGGGAAGGGGGATGTGTGTGTGTGTGTGTGTGTGTGTGTGTGTGTGTGTGTGTCTGTGTTTGTCAGTACAACCTTGAGTTAATCTGACAATAAATTGGTTTCAGTCAGTCAGCGTGTGTGTGTGTGTGTGTGTGTGTGTGTGTGTGTGTGTGTGGTGTGTGTGTGTGTGTGTGTGTGTGTGTGTGTGTGTGTGCGTGCGTGCGTGCGTGCGCGCGCGCGCGCGCGAGTGTGTGAATGTGAAAGAGAGAGAGAGGTTGAACGTAGTACACGATCTGCTCATTTTCTACGATTCTTATCAATGACGTGTCTCTGTGACCTTTCCTTAAAGATTTCATTCCATATTGAGCTTGTCTAAAGTCATTTTCCGATTCATTTGATCTCTTTCTTTCTATCCTTGATTTTTGTTTGTTTGTTTGTTTGCTTGCTTGTTTTTAAAACAAAGCCAGGGATGGGGTGGGAAGTGAGATTCTGGAACACATTGACCTTTCCCCTTCACCCTCACACCCTCCTCCCTTCCCTCCCCCTCCGGATCAGAGCCTGAGTCCCCTCAAACTTGGCGCCCTCTACCACTGTCCCACTGTCCTTGATACCACGATTCCCATATGAACCCTCCTCAAATACCTCCCTCTCTGACGTGTGTCGCCAATCTCCAGGGTGCATTAACGGTCATCACCATTCATTGGGACACCACGGCGACTCACTCATTACCCTCAACACTCTCCGCTGATGGACATGGCATTTCTGGAACGGAATCGTCTGGTCCAGTTTCTGGGGAGGGGGGGGGGTGTGCAACAAAGTGCAAAGGTGGTTCTGCTATGTAGTGAGTGGAAACTGAACGTCCGAGTGATGAGGGCAGCAGGGTTCGCCTGCCCCAACTGCTACCTCTCACTGATGATGGGTTGATGGCGTTTGCATTCTGTCTGTTCTTGCAAAGCTGGTTGGAGATACATATACAACACTTTTGTAAACTTTCATGCGATTGGTAGCTTATTAAGACTGTAATTCACCTGTTGGGCTTATTCTCTCTCTCTCTCTCTCTCTCTCTCTCTCTCTCTCTCTCTCTCTCTGTCTCTGTCTCTCTCTCTCTCTCCCTCTCTCTCTCCCTCTCTCACACACACACACACACACACACACACACACACACACACACACACACCATATCTACAGACTCACTGTTATCTCCATCCCCACTTCCTCCACCCCCATCCCCACCCCCGCTCTCATTCCACCACACACACACACACACACACACACACACACACACACTCAGAGATACAGATCAGGCCTCTCAGCGCTATCCATTCTCTACTACACTTGAAGCTGCATGTAGCATTTGTAAGAGGATGAGACTTCACTTGAACAAAGTCATCATACAGTACATCCCATGATGACGCGCTGTGTCTGATGCTGATGGTATTTTAATGTCTCGCGTTTGATTGGCTAACACAGTCTACATGACCCCTCCCACCACCACCACCACCCCTACTCCTCCTCTCTGTTTTCTGTTGAACCATTTGCTCCCAACTCCTTGTGCTCGACTATCAGAGTAGGAATACAGTGAGGGCACAAGTAGTATCTATTTCCATTGCTGTGGCTGATGTATGTATGGTAATGAACTTATTCCTTTTCCCCCAAATCTCTGGACAAAATCTCTGTTCTCACATTTTGCTGGTTTTGGTGTTGTTGCTGCTGCTGCTGCTGCTGTTGTTGTTGCTGTTGTTGTTGTTGTTGTTGCTGTTGTTGTTGTTGTTGTTGTTTTGCCCAGAGACGTAGGGAGAGTTCTATCCATTAAAACAGTTTGTTACCATTTGAACTTGACCTTCACCCTGACCTCTGACCTGAGGATTATATTTCACCTAACAACACAGGTCACGGTTCACCTCATCGCTGATCGTGAAGTATCTCTGGAGTATGTGATGCTGTGCGTACTAACGTATCTGAGCATGGTTTAGAGCGTGTGTTTCTTTTCCAGTCTTTCAAGAATTTCACTCTTGTATCAATCTACGACTATTACCCGTTTCATATTGCCCAGCCGACCGCCTGAGGGGGGAGGGGGTGTAGTGTGTGTGTGTGGGGGGGGGGGGGGATATAACGGCTGGCACTGTATTAAAATCGATTTAATGTTGTTGTTTTTTTCGAAATATGCTAAAAAGGATTAAAATCAGGTCTGCTTTTCATAAAATCTTAGATCAAATAACAATTTTTTGTTTCGTTTAGAAGATCGAGGTGTTCATGGAATCTGGCTATGTCAAGCTGAGTGGAAGTACCAACACTGTGTAAGAACGTTTCACGGTTGGTGCCTCACGGAACAGCATGCCCCGCAGAGCCTTCTTACCTTTAAAAACGATGCGAGATACGTGCGAAAGGAGTGGACTCCGTGTAACAGGCGTAGATCTGTCTTTTCTGTGCAGCCACTAGTGCCCGACGGTAAAAACTCTGTGAATGCGGATCTGAAAAGTGATAAGTGTGTGTGTGTGTGTGTGTCTGTGTGTGTGTGTGTGTGCGTGTGTGCGTGCGTGCGTACGTGCGTGCGTGCGTGCGTGCGTGCGTGCTTCAGCCTTTTCGCCAGAGGACTTTGATGAACTTTGGAATTCAGATAATCGATCTAGAATTTTTTTTTAATTTGTTGTATTCTCGGCAAAACCATCTGCCATTTCATTGTCTCCAATGCTAACACGACAGGGAACTCCGCCCGATTTTACAGAGGTGTAAACTGGTACTTCTAAAAAGGTTCAACAACTCAGGGTAATTGAGGCTATCGACAGCGATGGCTTGCTGAAGAAAAGGGGTCAGAGAGGATGACAAGTCCTTATGACCAGACTGGTAGAAGATCGAATGCGTAAGGACCAAGGTTGTGAGTTCAGCAATGCAGAGAGAGCTGTCATAGAGCGTATGCTTTGAACGTTCCTGAACAGGAACGTTTGAGCAATAAGCAGCAGAAGCAACACTTTTTTTTTCAGACAGCGAACCGTCAGTAAATATTCTCAAAGGATGGATTTTTTTTTAATATAAAGTTAGGAAAAAGACCTTAGATGTCAGAGAGTTGGTGACGTGGGTGGTCAAAAAGAAAAGACAACAAAGCGGACCTCCGTGTTAAAAAAAGAGTCCACGGTGAATTTCCTGGAATCATTGAAAGGTCACACACAACTCGACGCTAATGTCAGAAAATGAGAAACAAGTTCTTGTTTGTGAGAGCGAGACAGAACTGGGATGTTCTCAAAACGTCTTTTGGAGTTTGGGGTGAAAAAAAAAACAGTCAGAAACAGGAGTCTTCGATTCAAAGAACAGAATAAAACAATGATTTACAGTAAACGTTCGTCTTCTCTTGGACAGGGATGGGTCCCCCGCTTCTGCGTAGACTGTACATATGGGCTGTACGGAACGCCCTCAGACGGAGTCGAAGCCCTTGCTGAAGCACGCGATGAACAGTGCTGAGATCAGATGCCTTTACAAAACCACAAACGGCACAGTCATAATGCAGTGGGAGAGGATTAAAACCATGAAAAGACGTGGAAGAGATTTCCTATCAACTTACAAACGATCATACCATCATGATCGTTAATAACTTTGACACTTCCTATCAACTTACAAACGATCATACCATCATGATCGTTAATAACTTTGACATTTCCTATCAACTTACAAACGATCATACTATCATGATCGTTAATAGCTTTGACATTTCCTATCAACTTACAAACGATCATACCATCATAATCGTTAATAACTTTGACATTTCCTATCAACTTAAAAACGATCATACTATCATGATCGTTAATAGCTTTGACGAAAGACAATATACAGCACGATCTTTACACTCCTGGTGTAGAGATCTTCGTTTTGGTAACTAGAAAGGAAAGAGATGCAAAGATACACCCGAAGGTGCGAGTGGGACCCAGAGAAGTACTGTCCTCAACTGCCGAACCAACCAGCTGGGAGCAGTCCTGCACCACTCTCTACCCTCTGTTAGTGAGCGCATCTAATAGGCTCACCGTCCGACCTAAAATCGTGGTCAATATCCAGCATCGGGACTGACTAAAGGCCAGAACAAAAATCAGATGTCAAAACTTTCGCCGACTCTGACATTTAGTGGACTATTGGAAGATAAAGTACCACGTTGAAATCTTAGAATCTCCACCCCACTTTCCCCCACTTTTCTTTCACCATGGATTTACCGGTGCAGGCCACATTCCATTCTCAGCCTGTTAGTAATTCACCAGTTCCGGCTGCCTGGCGTGCTTGGAATGGTCCTAGTCGACAGTACGTTTCAGGTTGCAGACTCTTGGATGGTTCGGTTCGAACCTCCAGGCTCGCCTTACTCATGTCTACGTACTCTTAGGCCTGGCTGACGCCAGGAAATGTAACGAAAGAAAGCGGTACAGAACAAGGTCTGTCGAGAAGTTTGGGACTGAAATTGGTGTACATAAAATCCTTATGTCTCTTCACAAAACAAAAGCCGACAGTATCAGGATTCTAAATATGTACAGTTTATGTGGAAAATGATCTTTCACGGTAGGAGAGAATCCACAATTAACGCAATCTAAACCATCCTTCTGCGACAGATTGTAAATCACCCTTCTATGACAGATTGTAAATAACCCTTCTATGATAGAAACTATGGTAGATTCTGATGGTGTTATCCTCTCCTGCTGCGCATACATGAGGGCATCATCTACTACAGTGTCCACCTCACCGGTAGGGAGACAGCCTACGGCACTGTGGTCCGACCCATCCATCCTCTGTGCGACTGACCAAATCCTTGTACGCTCGCTGTTCTGTAAACCATCGTCCATGAGACTGAAACAAGCCGCTGCCTGTCATCTTGCATGGAATTATTCAGAAGCTGGTGCCGCAGACAACGCCGCCTTCCTCGCCTTTAAACGTTGTTTCTCTCCGTTGTATTGTTTTTTCCTTCTAGGGTCAGAATGCATTTAATCAGAAAACACATTACTGTTCTGCAGATGCCAAAGCAACACATAAATTGGCCCATGTTTACGAATCCGACCTTAATATTTGACAGAAAGGGGCTGTCATTTGAAGGGAAGTTGTCTTGTGTGTGTGTGTTTTGAGGGGGGCGGGGGGGGATGGGAGGTTGAATCGGGGCCCCATATACTCCCCCCCCCCCCCACTTGAAAACTTCCCTTGGCGGTGTTTTTGACAGAGCAGGGGTCATAGCGGTCTTTCCCCGGCCATACCAACTAACACCCATACTTCAGTTAAAGTTTGATAACTTCGGTACCATTACAGCCCCTATCCAGCGCAAATAACAAAACAATCAACGCAGAGCCTTGAGACACCAAAAACAGCTCAAACTGACAGAATTCCATAAAGCGTATTGAGAATATTAGTCTGTTGCAGCCTAGATACTAAAACATAGAACTCCCAGTTTCAAATCCAGGAGCTGACGTTTTTTCCGCGCCCACTGGTCAACAGATGCAGATGCGCTCAGGCAGTACTGTCTTTTGTACATACTCACATGAAAGCGCAGCAATCCCTGCGTTCGCGGGTCATTGAAACACACGCCTCCGTGTGCACACTCAACGATAGATTCGTGACTCACCGACGTAGTGACGAGTGCAGCGGCATTGGCCATTGAATGAGAGAAGAAGGGACGCGCTTCATCATTCTTCTCACCATTAACTCAGACAAACGTTTTCAATCCTGAACATGCCTTTTTTTTTCTCTCTCCTCGGTCACATCGTCCGGGTTCACCGGCAGAGCTTTGGTGCAAAGCTTTTAGGCAAAACAGTTTTAGTTTGAAAGTGGACAGACTGTTTGAGAGAACTGAAGCAAAAAAGGAATAAAAGTTGAATTACAAGACTGCGCGTTTCGACCACGACGTCTCGATTCCAACGTCTTCCACAGGCAGGACGAACAAATCAAGCAAACAAGCGAACAGGGGAAAAAAAATGACATGGCTGACAGAAAGTGTCTGTGCACAGGAGACGTAATACAGGGTTAAGTTTCTGTGAAAAATTGTCTGTTTGCAGAAAGCGTAATGTAGAGTTATGTTCTCTGGGGTTGGCGGCAGTTGAGAGAAAATGTCTGGACACATGACGGGAGTTACGTTCTCTTGGGCTAATGGTTGAGAGAAAATGTCTGTGTACAGAAGTGTGATAAAGTGTTGTTGTTGTTGGGGGTTTTTTTTTCTTGAGTCGATGATTGAAAAATCACTGAACTCCAAAAATGATAATAAAAACACTGGCCGGTCTATGTTAGAATTAGGGGAGAACGTATCAGTTGGACGCGGATTCTACATCTGTGTGAACAAAATGAATAAACAGAAAAGCCTGGAATGCAGTATGGAAAAAAAAAAATAAAGGAAGGAAAGGCAAGTCAAGGTCGGATCTATCAGAGAACTGACTGCGTCAAAATGAATTATTGAACACATCTAATTCAAGTTCACTAACGAATTCGTTTAGTGAAGAAATCGAACATTTTTTTCCTGTTCTGAATCATAGCTCGAAGAAATTCAAGGGTATAAAGCTTTGAATGTATGTAAAGTTTACACACACACACACACACACACACACACACACACACACACACACACACATACACGCGCGCGCGCACGCGCGCGCGCATGCGTACACGCACACACATACGCACATGCACACGCATCACGAACACACACACACACACACACACACACACACACACACACACACACACACACACACACACGCATACATACATACATACATACATACATACATACAGAGAGAGCGAGAGCGAGAGAGAGAGAGAGAGAGACAGACAGACAGACAGACAGACAGACAGACAGGCAGATAGACAGACAGACAGACAGACAGAAAGGCAAACATACGCCTAGTGATTTTTCAGTTCTGTCTTATTTCCCCGAACACCCCCGTTTTGCCCCTGTCCTGACCGCACCCCCCCCCCCCCCCCCCCCTCCCTCCCCTCATCTCTCACCCTCCCCCCACCCAAACCCTTCCGTCCTGCCTTCCACCACATACACAAACCCTCCCCCACCCCAACACCCTACGACCTTCCCGCTCTCTCTTTCCTTCTCTCTCCCTCCACACCATTCCCGTTCACCTGCATTCTCTCAGACGTGGAACGTGGCGACAGCAGACATCATTTGCATGCTTTTACCGCCCTTCAATTTCCAGCCAATCAAAAGTAGGCATCGAACGCGCGCTCACGCACGTGCCCGGTCCGCACGAGGACAGCCCATTCACAAAGAGTAGGTGGAGGCAGCGTTTTATAAACAAAGTCTGGCGAGCGAGAACCCCAGAGTACTCACCACCGACACTTGGTAGAGAATCCCAAGCCACCGGTATACGGACTGACCACACCACCGTTTGCTTGCATCATCTGTCCTCAACTCCGTCAATCT
>CM031611.1:58551787-58554287 GCA_018398815.1 Conus ventricosus
ATAAAAGCTGAGATTTTACAGGAAGGTTGAAGTTCAAATCCTATAACCGGACGGCCGTAGGGGCTGCTTGTAGAGCAAGAATCTTACCGTAGAAGACATAGCGCAACCCCTGTCCTTCTCACTGCTTTAACTGCTGGACAGACGAAGGTATTTTCAAGCAGTGAAAATCCTACCCCTACGATTTGCTTAGCTGACGTATACACAAAGACAAAAAAAAAAGAATTGTTGGGAAAGGGAAAAAAAAATCCACAGGAAAACAGAACACAAGAAGTGTTTAAGTAACTCTTGGCGTCAAAGCAGCAAAATCCCTCTGCAAGACTCGGCTACCGTGTTCGATTTCTGCTTCCATTTCTAGCAATGCCGTTGTCGGGTTGACCGGTCACGAGAAACGCTGGGAAAATGAGGTTGTTAACAGATTTAACAGTGTGCGCTCCAATGCCTCGCGTCCACACCGCATCTGATGATCGAAATTCGAAAATCCCAGTGGTAAAGACAAAATTTTTTTTTTTTAAATCAAACGGTCAGAGGTCATTTTATTTCCAAGCCCCCTCAGTATGGGACCAGATCTTTAGAGGTTTACGACACTGAGCGAAATTGCCTGTTTCAACAATTCTCAGTCCAGCTGCCATACCCGTAGATTTCCTGTGGTGTGTGTGTGTGTGTGTGTGTGTGTGTGTGTGTGGTGTGTCGGAGTGGTGTGTGTGTGTGCGTCGGAGTGGTGTGTGTGTGTGTGTGTGTGTGTGTGTGTGTTTGGGTGCGTGGGTGGATGTGCAGGAAGGAAGGGGGCGGGAAGGGAGGGGACGGGGGCTGAAGAGGTTGCTTTGTAAGGGTTATTTTTTCTTGTTCCTTCCGTAAAGCACCTGCGGTAGAGAATCTGAATAACGCACCGTATGAATGTACAAGATGATGATAATGATGATGATTATTATTGTCATTATCATAATCATCATTATTATTATTATCACTGTTATTATTATCAATGTTGTTATATCATTAAAACTACGACGGTTTTCCGTTATTTGACTTCAAATAGCGAGAGAATTGCTTCAACAGCGACGAAGCTACCGGGATTGTAGAATTCTGAGCCTCAGCATGCATGCCGGCAAAGGTATTAAAGGGAGAGATTGTTTCTATAGAAGGTGTTCACTGGGAGCATTCCGTTGTCATGCAGTCCCTGGACAGTTAGGACACAGGACGTAGCTCATGGGAGATCAGTGGGACATCTTGGAGATCTATAGAACAAACAGGATGCTAGGGAGAATTTTCTTTTTTTTATATCTCGGATACTTGTAGTTGAACTCTCTCTCTCTCTCTCTCTCTCTCTCTCTCTCTCTCTCCTCCTCTCTCTCTCTCTCTCTCTCACACACACACACACACACACACACACACGCACACAGACACACACGCACACACGCACACACACACACACACACACACTCACTCACTCACTCACTCACACACTCACACACGTGCTAACAGCAAAATAAAGACCTGACAGGTCAAATCAATAGGATATTTTGGAGATCTATAAAGCGAGTTGTCAGTATGCCTAGAAAGAAATTCTCTCTTTCTCTCTCTCCCTCCCTCCCTCCCTCCCTCTCTCTCTCTCTCTCTCCTCTCTCTCTCTCTCTCTCTCTCTCTCTCTCTCTCTCTCCTCTCTCAGATATCTGTCCTTAATAACGAATAAAAAGATGAGAGAAGATCTGGTAAAGTTTAGATTAAGAGTGCATGGTCTAGGCGTTGCAAAACACTGGTTTATGACCAGTGAACGAAGTGCTGACTGCCCGATGTGCGGTCACAAAAATGAAGATGAAGTGCACTTTCTTTTCCAATGTTGCTTCTTCTCAGATATTCGCCGAAAATTTTCATTTTTCAAACTGACTCATATTGAGCCTACAGTAGGCGGCATAGTAAATCTTTTGTCAACAGTAATGATACAACCATTATTGCCCTTGCTAAATATTTGACTGAAGCCACCACGGCGAGAAGAAAGAAATTAGAACTTGACGACAATAGTATTGTATTCTAATTTTATTTGTTCTGTATTAGTATGTACTTTTGTAGTAGGTGGATGGCCATGTAGTTTCAGTGTGTGTGCGCGCGCGCGCGCGCGCACTTGTGTGTGTGTGTGTGTGTGTGTGTGTGTGTGTGTGTGTGTGTGTGTGTGTGTGTGTGTGTGTGGCGTGTGTGTGTGTCTGCGTGTGTGTGTGTGTGTGTGTGTGTGTGTATGTGTGTGCGTGCGCGCGCGCGCGCGCGCGCGTGCGTGCGTGCGTGCATGCAATTGTGCGTAAGTGTTTATGGGACAACGTGAAGGGGAGCGGGGAAGGGAGGGGGGAGGGAGAAGGGCGGTCGGGGAACTGTGAGATTAGATGGTGAGGTTGAGAGAAACGGAGAATAGAAGAATGTGAGCTGGCGTGTACTAGTCTTGTTTAGCGTGTAAGGCGAGTGAAGGAATGGGAACAGTATTTCTGAATTAAGCGGGTGGGAATGGTAGCGTAGA
>CM031611.1:58559287-58564287 GCA_018398815.1 Conus ventricosus
ATCAAAGGTGCCAAGAACTGGGTCAATTGATGCTGAGCGATGGATCGTGTTGTGACAGTGGGCGGGCGATTGATTAGTTAGGAAGTGTTGTTAGAAGATGTTGTGATGAGACGGGTAGGGAAGGGAGACGGGTAGGGAGTGGGGAGGAAGTGTTGTTAGAAGATGTTGTGATGAGACGGGTAGGGAAGGGAGACGGGTAGGGAAGGGAGACGGGTAGGGAAGGGAGACGGGTAGGGAAGGGAGACGGGTAGGGAAGGGAGACGGATGGGAGTGGGGAGTGAAACAGGGACAGAAGATAAAACATGTTTCTTTTTTTTATTATTAACTGACGACAGTGAAAGATAAAGTGAACGGTAATTAATTGAGGTCAAGGGATGTTTTGAAAGAGAGAGAAAGAGAGAGAGAGAGAGAGAGAGAGAGAGAGAGAGAGAGAGAGAGACAGACAGACAGACAGACAGACAGAGAAAGAGACAGATAGACAGACACACAGACAGATTAAGTGAAGTCTAAGGATTTAATAATTACTATAACAGACAGAGGTGGTGAATGATATGTGTTGAACGTGAAAGGACGTATAAACAACTGACAAAGAGAGAGAAAGGGAGGGCGGGGAGGGGGGGGGGAGAGAATGGGGTACTGGGGGGGGGATGCTTAATTAATTTAGGACAGCCGATTAATAAATTCTGAAAGAGGACGGGAAGGACAGGTTTTTGTTATATTTGAAGTCAAGTGAGACAGAGATGTTATGTAAAGGGTACACAGACACAGACGGATGGGGAGGGGGGGGGAATGCTTGAATGCACGGACGAAGGGAGAGAGAGAGAGAGAGAGGGGGGGGGGCAGACAGTCAGACCGGCAGGCAGAGACTAGGTGTATGCGTGAGAGAGAGAGAGAGAGAGAGAGAGAGAGAGAGAGAGAGAGAGAGAGAGAGAGAGAGAGAGACAGGGCGGGCGGACGTGCAACGGGGTTGGGAAGTGGGGCAGGTGAGCTGATATCAAGTGTGTGTGTGTGTGTGTGTGTGTGTGTGTGTGTGTGTGTGTGTGCGCGTGTGCGTGCGTGCGTGCGTGTGTGTGTGTGGCGCGCGCGTGGGTGTGTGTGTAGCATTGTATCACCTCACAATTGTTACAGGGGCAAATTGGCTTTGCCGTGTGTCAGACTGACGTCACGGGTCAGATCCGGGTTCAATGTGATATCTTTATTTCAATTACCTTTGCATGTATCCACGTGCGTGTATCCACACATTGATTGTGTTGTCTGTCTAATCCTCTGTCTGTCTGTCTGTCTGTCTGTCTGTCTGTCTGTCTCTCTCTCTCTCTCTCTCTCTCTCTCTCTCTCTCTCTCTCCTCTCTCTCTCTCTCTCAATGCTGAGAGAAAGTCTTTTTTTTCAAGACCCAAATAAACGCCATACTAAAATGGAACACACACACACAGAAAAGCAAGCTTGTACCAATCAAATAAACGAAGCAGCTAGCTTTCTACAAATTATAAACTGAAACGCGCGAACTGCGAAGCCATAATTCGGCGTCTATTGATGCCTGGTAAATGTACAAGGCTAATTCCAACATGGTAGACTTATGCCTTGTCGACATGAACAAATTCCATTTACGAATTAACAAAACTTGTCATATTTCAGCTGAATTGCTGCTGAAATGCTTTCACTCTAAAGTCACTCAAAACAGGACAGCAGAATAAGAAATTATTTTTTTACCCTCAGGTTACAGAATCGGCAAATAGGTTACAGAATCGGCAAATAGGTTACAGAATCGGCAAATCAACATATTCTCGCATCTGACATCGTAAGGAGGCATAACCGGTTAAACAAACATGAGCATGAAAGGGTTGTATCTAAACGTGAGTGGATAAACCAAAATAAGCATGAAAAGCAGACAAACAAACACAAGCACGAGAGGAGTTCATCTCAACATAAGTGGGCAAACAAACATAGACATGAAATGACTGTGTCTAAACATAAGTGGATAAACAAATATAAGCATGAAAGGATTGCATCTAAACATAAGCGAATAAACAAGTATAAGCATGAAAGGGTTGCATCTAAACATAAGTAGATAAACAAATAAAAGTATGAAAGGATTGTATCTAAACGTAAGTGAATAAACAAATATAAACATGAAATAATTGTAGCCAAATATACGCTGATAAACAAACACGAGAACGAAAGGACTGCACCTTAACTTAAGCGGATAAACAAGCGGAGGCGTGAAAGGATCGTTTGCAAAGATAAGCGGATAAAGAAATAATTATGAGCTTGAAAGGATTGAACTCAAACATAAACAGATAAAGATAAGCATGGACAAATTGCTCTGAAACATAAGCAGATAAACACATTAAGCATGAAAGGATTGCATCTATACATAAGCGGATAACCAAACATAAGTATGAATGGATTGTGTCTGTACATAAGCGATAGACAAACATGAGCATGAATGGATTGTTTGTATACATAACTGGATAAACAAAGATGAGCGTGAAAGGATCGTATTGTATCATTGTAGATTAGCGATAAACAAACATGAGTATGAAAGGTTTGTTTGGGGTCCGCCGTCAGTAAGATTTTACATTCTGTTTTAGAGTAAGTTTCAAAGGGATATATCTAAACGAAAGCGGATAAACAAACATTAGTGTGAAATGACTGTATTTAAACATAAATGGATAGACAAACTGTAGGCATGAGAGGACTGTAGTTAAACACATGTGGATAAACAGAGTGATATGAATAGGGTATATGTTAACAAACTCTCTCTCTCTCTCTCTCTCTCTCTCTCCTCTCTCTCTCTCTCTCACACACACACACACACACACACACACACACACACACACACACACACACACACACACACACACACACACACACACAAACCAGCTTCGCCTCGATTCTGAAGCACAGGCCGGTACAAGAAAGGAGAAGAACAAAAAATACACCCGAAGGTGCGGATGTGACCCAGAGAGTTACTGCTTCGCCTCGATTCTGAACTTCAGGCCGGTACATGTTGTTACAATGGTCATTGCCGCTGACCACGGACGAACGTGGGGAAATTAACAAGGTCCTGATAGTTACAGGCTTTTCAACCACTCTCAGCCGTCCCACAATGGATGAGACATGTCCGCCGGTTCAATAGGTGGAAACGCCTCCAGCCTTCCACACACCCAGGGTGAACGGCCTTCCACACACCCAGGGTGAACGGCATTGCTTAGCCAACAGTTCTTCCGTAACATATGTCAACACAATCAACGTGTCCCAGGGTCGACAGGTCCGGTGTTTCTCCTCCTTCAGCCTATACGGTCAGAAACATCAAAGCATATTGTTCCATCAATCAGGAAAGTTATTCAACTTTAGTTAAACCCAGTCACAAGCTATATGACTTGGGGTGTGATGCGTCACGCTCGATCTGCTCCCTAGAATTGTCTGGTTCCGTCAGGGTGTCGCAGGGCCTCTCGGCCTTCGGGCCTGGCCATAGTGATCACGATGTTCAGGTATGTGACTTCTTTGTTCTTGGGTATCTCTGTTTAGTGGTCTAGGTAGGGAAGGTCTTAGTCGAAAGTTAGAACGCTTTAGAACATCTTTTAGATGTATAGTCACAATAAATACATGTGTAAATTCTACGTGCCTGGTCATTGAAAGAATGTTGTGTCGTATTCCGCCAAGTCCTATATCCTCTGTCTGGTATGTTTGTGAACGTGTATGAAGAACTTTCTCTAATAACTCGCACTATCCTGTCACCTTCACACTAAATCATTTTCAATCTTGTGTCTCTGTTCGAGTGCATGATATGCTCTCTCTCTCTCTCCTCTCTCTCTCTCTCTCTCTCTCTCTCTCTCTCTCTCTCTCTCTCTCTCTCTCTCCTATTCCTCCTCCTCTCTTCTTCTTCTTCTTCTCCTACTTCTTCTTTATCTTCTTCAACAGTTACTTGCCTGTTCTGGGCTGTCACTTCAGAATGTAAACATCGGTGTGTTGCCTAATTCAAATATGTGCACCTAGCGATAACGGCACCTAGAGTGGCATCCCCAACACCCCCAAGCACGTGAAAACACAAAACCCGTTGCGTGATAGTCAACAACGTAGAACCTTTTGTGTGAGAAAAGCACGAGAGGATTGTATATACACTTAAGCGGGTAGATATTTATGACCATAAAATGATTTCATCTCAATAAAAGCGGGATAAACCAAGCATAAAAGGATTGGGTCTAAACATAAGCAAATAAATCAAGTATGAAATGGTTGAATCTAAACATAAGAGGATGAACAAACAAAATTTGTAAAAGATTGTGTTTTAAAATAAGCAGATAAACAAACATAAGCATGAAAGGTTTGTGTCTAAACATAAGCGGATAAACAAACAAAAGTATGAAAGAACTGTATCAAAACATAAGCAGATAAACAAACAAAAGTATGAAAGAACTGTATCGAAACATAAGCAGATAAGCAAACATAAGCTTGACAGGAGCCTTGTTGCTGCCCGCACCTGCTGTTTTGTTTTCAGGTGGCATTCCATGGGTGGCTTTCCTGTATCTGTTTTAAGACTGAGTGCTATGGCGCAGCGGCTGTTGGGTGTATGATTTAATGCGAGAGTGAGACCTAGATTCCACGTTAAGAGAGAAGAGAGAGAGAGAGAGAGAGAGAGAGAGAAGCAGCACGTGCAGCACAGTGTCAAAAAATAGAAATGTACATTGTTGTACATGTTGCTTTCTGCTTGATGGTGTTATCACTTCAAAAGTGACCTTGGTAGGCAACAATTATCACGTGTCAACACATGTGTAAGGCTGCTTATAACTAGTAATGAGGTTGTTAATTTTCGCACCGTCCGTTTGAGGCTTTCCCAGAATTCAGTGTGGTTTTGCATCTGTTCAAAACAAATGGAGCGAACATCACATCACATGATCTGTTCGGCATGCAAAGGGCCGTAATTTGCGACTTCACTTGTCGATGGGAACTAGGGATAAAGCGCCTTGCTGACTTGCTAGTCTCTCATTACTTAATCAAA
>CM031611.1:58571787-58574287 GCA_018398815.1 Conus ventricosus
GTTTCGTTATTGCTACCGTTGTCCTTGCAGCCTGTTTCAGTGTTTGTTGTCGTCAGATACCAGTTCAGTTCAATTCAGTAATACTTATTAATCCACACGGAAATTCATTTGTGACTTCACAGGCTCGCCATAAGCACAACCTGACGAAAAACTCATGATACCCTCGTATAATGTCTCATATAGTTTTGTTTCTGTTGCTGTTGTCGTCGTTACTGTTGCGTTTACTTTGCGGCTGCTGTTGTGTCTGGCGTCACTCGTCATCGTTGTTGTCTGCAGGTGCCACTGCCCGTCTTACCTGACCTGCCAGAGAATGCTGGTTCAGATCCCCAGAGCGGGCTTCAACATCTTCCAGTTCCGCTGCAAGTGATCCGTGATCTTCCCACGGCTACTACGCGATGCGTATAATCGCACACGACTCGGGACATCTTTGTCACCGTGACTCGACGAAACCCTCAACCAAGAGCTGGCGATTTCTACTGAAAATACTTATAAAAACACTCAGAATTGTGTTATATTTGAAGTTGTAATTGTTCATTGTCTGTAAGGCTGACGACAAGAGGAAAAACAGCTCGCTGAACTCTGGGAAAAGGTCATGGTGTGGTGAACAAATTTGAGGGAGTTTCTTCATTGTCTTGTGTTTACTGTGTGTTTTCAATTTGACGGTTTTGGCTTGATTTTTTTTTCTCCTTCTTCTTCTCATCAAAGGTTTCATTCGATCTTACAGACATAAGCTTGCTTCTGACTCGAGACACTCGGTTTCTTCTTCCCCTTCAATAAGAGTTTAAAAGAACAAAAAAAAGAAAAGATCTGTTTGAGTGCGTTTGTTAGTTTTCATCCATGTATGAACAAAACGAAATTCTAATCTAGATAACGGTGACTGATAACTTTCCTAGGATTGTGGGTTAAAAAAGAAAAGGCTAGCGTAATGTCTGTTAGGGCAGTAAAGTAACTGATACCTATTGTGGAGGGAACAGCTCACTCCTCTCCTTCCGTCGCCTTAGCCTTCCCTGAAGTGAATCATGTAAGTGTTTATTGCTTTGTGGAGAAAGAGAGGGTTTTCAAGCCGTGAAAGCCCGATTTTGTGTGTGGGTTCGAACTCACAACCATCGGCTCCGCAGTGGCCACTTGTCTACTGGCCTTTCGTAGGTAAACGGCCATTGAAGACTTTTTTTTTCCCTTGGCAAAACACGTTCTCTTTTGAATCCACCCACGCACATCCCACACGCATGCGCACTGTGTGTACACTTACCCTATCTGTGATGATGATTCCTATTTGTGTGTACATCTGTGCAAATCCACCATTGTTTTTGTAGAGAATCCTTCAAAAAGATCAGGATTGTGTGCACGTGTTCGTGTGTTCATTCAGTCTCTGTCTTTTCACCGCAAAGAGCCAAGAGAATCACACTTTCTTCTTCTGTCTTCTTTTGCACCAGCACAATCTCTCTCTTTTTTCTTTTTGATTTTCTCTTTGTTGAAGAGGCGGGATCACCGATTTTGCCGAGAGCGCTGAAACAACACTTGTGTGCGGAGGAAAACGAAGGGGTGGGGGGTGGGGGAGGGTGTTGATGTGGGTGAGGGAGGGTGTTGGAGGAATGGAAGGCTGGAAACTTACACATTTTGTGAAGATTCTGCAAGTCTTGCTATTTTCTCCAATTTTGCTTATTCTGAAATTCAATAGATTCCTCGCTTTGAGACCATTTGCAGATGACTGGTGAGGCGGGAAAAAAAAAACCCTCTGTCTCACAGATCTATTACATGAAAACTCTTGAAGTGTGCAACTTGTTTACTGACCTCAAAGAAAAAACAAACAAACGTGCTTTTGTTTATGCTTAAACTTCGATAAAGAGGAAACATTACTGCATGAACCTTTATTGTTAGCATATGTTAACACATGTTGGGAACTTTAAATCGTTCAAAAGAAAACAGAAAAACAAAGGTGAGAATGAGACCCATGACAGACAAGAAAGAATGTGTGGCGTGGGATTATTGGATGGGAAAAAAATACCCTATCGCATCTTGTCATTTAAAGAAAATTGTTGTTCTGCTGGCTTCGACAAAGAGTTAGATACCGCCCCCCCCCCCCCCCCCCCCCCCCCACCACACACACACATACACCTCCTCTCCCTTCTCCACCTTGCCCGCCCAACCTCCTGGGATGGCTTTCGTCGTTGGCCATATCATCCGAGATAAGTGTCAATGTTAAAAAAGAAAGAAAGAAAGAGTAAATTAGAGTACTTTCTCTCTCTCTCTTTTGTTGTTGTTGTAGTAAATTTCAAGACCTGACTTTTGTGGTGTTTCAGCTACAATAAGATGTAATACGTGAAAGTTGACGTCAAACTCCGAAATGGATGCATCAGACACAATAAGACGAAATACGTGTAAGTTGACAGTCAAACTAAAATGCCGTATACAGAAAGCGGTTACAGCAAAATGTTTCTGATAACGCGCATGAGGAACAGTTAATGAGCGCTAAGAACCGATCTGTCCACTCCAGAAAAGC
>CM031611.1:58584287-58594287 GCA_018398815.1 Conus ventricosus
TATTAAAACGTCCAGACTGTAACAGCTACTACTTCTGCGCTCTCTCTCTCTCTCTCTCTCTCTCTCTCTCTCTCTCTCTCTCTCTCTCTCCACACACACACACACACACACATATATATATAAAATATATATATATATATATATATATATATATATATATATATATATATATATATATTAATGTAGTTAAAATACCCAAAATGATTTTGATAGTGCTCGACCCTTGGGGAGCAACATTTGTTAAATAGGTTTTTAAAAACAGAATCTACAAATTTGTTTCCAGCGCGTTGCGCTGTCATCAGGATGGTTTTTGGTTTGCCACGCCGATGTTATATAGCGTGTGGGCTCCCGTTTGCGGTTGTTTGCACGTGCGGGTTGGCTGCACGTGTTTTTTGGGGCTTTCAGGTTTTTGTTTTGGGTGTGTTCACTAACAACGATTTCCATTTATGCCTGCAGTTGTTTACTATTTCTGTTTTGGTGTTTAAAGTTGCTAAGTGTGGTTTGCATAGTATTAACCATTTTTTCAGTTAAACATAGGTTGCACCTTTTTTAAACATTGCTGTATGGTGATGCTCTTTTTATGATTTTCCAGGATATATTGTAGCTTGTTTTTGCGTCTTTAAGTTCCAGATATATTTGCTCGCGCTCAGTTCTGTTTGGTTTTTATATTTATCTTTATTAAATGACTGTTTGTGGTTTGCATATCTGGTTTTGAAGTGGTTTTCAGTGATCCCTATGTATGTTTCTTTTTCATTTTTTGATGTCACAGTGGCTTGGTATACAATGTTGTTGTGAAGGCATTTATTGCTCAGGGGGCACTGCTCTTTTTTGATGCAATTGCAAGATTTCCTTTCTTCACCCTTCTTTGCTGTGTTTGTTTTCATTTTATTAGATGCGTCAATTAAATTTTTGAGGTTGGGCATGCATGAATACGATAGCTTGACGGTGTTTTTGTTGAATATTTTATATAGTTTGTGTTCTTTTGGAACGAGGTTGTTAAAATTTTAAAGAATTCTTTTCCTATGTTTTTTTTTGAGTTTTCCGTCGTATGGTGGGTTGTACCATGTGATTTTCCTTTTCCTGTTTTTCTTATTTCTGTTTGTGTTATTGTCTGGATTGTATTGTAGTTTGTAGTTGTACCCACTTTTTTGCAGTGCTTCTTGACATTCTACTGCTGCATTGTTGAATACTCTTTCATTGCATGACAGGTTTGATAGTCTCTGATTTATGCCATTGGGTATGGCTTTTAATACAGATGGTGGGTGGTTGCTTTTGATGTTTACATAGGTAGGTGTGTCATTGGGCTTCTTGTATGGTTTATATATGTAGTTGATGAGATCAAGCGTTATGTCTAAGTAGTTTACTACCTTTTTGTTTGCTTCAATGGTGATTTTTAAGTTGTGGTTTTGGAAGATTTTACATAATTCTTTTTTCTTATTTTCAATGGTTCTTGGGTTGTTGGTTAGTGCAGCAAGGCCGTCGTCTCTGTATAATCCAACTTGTTTTCCGAGTTGTTTCTTGATGTTGTATAGCATAAATAGTCCGACCAGTTCGCATGTTTCTGCACCGTCATATGATCCATGGTTACGTCAAATGTTGAGTTTCTTTTCGTTTCTTGATCCAGGTTTCATTTTTGCTGTACAGTAGCGTTTTCTTGGTGTGGAATATGATTTCCATTTCTGACCTGTTATGTCTGTATGGTTACTAGCAAATTTCAGAGCTTTGGTGAGCAGTTCCTCATCTATGGATGGGTAAAAATCTACTATGTCGAATGTGGTGAATACCGCGTTTCTTTGTTTATCAAGTGTTTTGAACCATTGAATAACTTCATTTGTGTTCTTCCAGAGGTTGTATTCAGAGTTTGATTTTACGTTCTTTATTGTTTTTTTCTAGGATTTTCTGACTTATTTTGCCTAGTTCAGATTTAGATGGGTTTATTAGTCTACATGTTGGGTTGTTGTGAAAGTTAGGATTGTGGTCCTTGAGTGTTATGAACGCTTCTTTTGTTGCTGTCGCTTCTACCCTGTCACTTAGGTCAATGCGATGTGCAAGTTCTTTTTCTTTAGTGCGGATATTGTCATGTGTATTTTTATCGGCTTTTTTGTAGTTTTTCTGAATATTTTTGTCAAGAAGTTGGGAGTATTCTTTTGGTTCCATTTTGTAGTAGTTACTGGTTTTATCAGCCTTCACAAATATTTTTTTGTCGTTTTGTATTTGTTTTATTTGTGTTTTTAATGTTGTTTGGAAATCGTTGTTGAAAAATGGTTAATACTATGCAAACCACACTTAGCAACTTTAAACACCAAAACAGAAATAGTAAACAACTGCAGGCATAAATGGAAATCGTTGTTAGTGAACACACCCAAAACAAAAACCTGAAAGCCAAAAAAACACGTGCAGCCAACCCGCACGTGCAAACAACCGCAAACGGGAGCTCACACGCTATATAACATCGGCGGTGGGCAAACAAAAACCATCCTGATGACAGCGCAACGCGCTCGAAACAAATTTGTAGATTCTGTTTTTAAAAACCTATTTTAACAAATATATATATATATATACTGTTCAAAAAAAGAAACGCAAAATGCCAAGCTGCCGATTTGAAACACAATTTATTGAAGCTTAGTGTGACAACACGTTTAATGTGAAAATGACAAAAACAGGTCATCAGTAGGACAGAAGTCTCCCTGCAATGCTGTGGTAAAGAACCAGCCCAGACCTCAGGGAAATCGGCAGGCCGCTTCCAAAGTCAGTAACGGGTGTGACCCCCTCTGGCTGCAATGGTAGCCTGGCACCTGCGGGGCAATGAAGCAATAATGTTCCTGATTGTCTGCTGTGGGATGGCCGCCCACTCGGCCTGCAATGCCCGGAACAGTTCATTTGGAGTCGCTGGGGCGTTGGCCCTCACTCTCAGGCGTCTGTCCAAAACGTCCCAAACGTGCTCAATAGGATTCAAATCCGGGGAAAGAGAGGGCCAGGCCAGGGTGTTGATGTTGTTGGCAGTAAAGAAGGCTGTGGTCAGGCGTGCTGTGTGGGGCTGGCGTTGTCCTGCTGGAACACGGCCCTGGGAGTGGCCATTAGAGGCAGGACGTGTGGCTGAACAATGACCTGGACGTACTGCTGGGCTGTCAGGTGACCTTCCACGCGCACCAGCTGGCTCCTGCCTGTGTTGCTGAGGGCCCCCCCCATACCATGACATTGCCGCCACCATGCGGAGGTGCCTCGTCGACGCAGTTTGCTGGTTGCGTTCATTAACCCGGCGGTAAACCCTTCGCCTCCTGTCATGGCGCTGCAGCAGAAACTGTGACTCATCCGAGAATGTCTTAGCCGTATAAAAGCGGTCCTGGGCTGGCGTTGTGATATGAGGTCGGCCTGACCTCGGGGCATCAGCTGATGACCCTGTCCTCTGGAAGCGAGTCCAAAGTCGGCATATGGTACTGGGGGAGACATTCAAAGCATGGGCCACATCAGTTGCACTCTGACCAACTTGCAAAACGACCCAGGGCGTTTTTCTCTCTCTGCTGGGCTCAAACGTGGCATGCTGTTTTTGGTACGGTGTGCCTGCCGGTTGCCAAAATGACCCGGCTTTTATACTGCACTATGACCATGGTGTGTGTGTGTTCACCACTGAGTTGGGCATGCTTTGCAGGCGAAACAACAGAAGCACAACCCAATGTTTGCACTGTCGCACCTGGCCACAACACGCACGTGCACATAGTGACAACCGGAATCAATGTTATCCTAGCACGTCGACGTTCAAGACATACATCAGGGCCGGTTTTTGGCGTGTTCTCAACTGTATGGTCCACCCAGGTGGCAAAATTTCATTTTGCGTTTCTTTTTTTGAACAGTATATATATATATATATATATATATATATATATATATATATATATATATATATGGGTGGGTGGGAGTTCATGGTAGTATGGTGTGGACACGAAAGGTATGGGAAGGAGGAAGACGTAGAGGGTGTTCTCTCCTCCGTGTCCTCTCAGAATCAATTTTGTCAAATTGTTCATTTTCCAGCCACACTCGGCGCATTTCTAGAGCTGGTTTCATATACAAAAACGGGTCTTTTCATATCGGAGTTGCTAACATCAAACCGTCCAGAAGCGTCCTGAACCAATCTAAGCGACGCACCTTTCTGATAGAAAACACGGAGCACCTTGCCCGAGAGACCAGCAGGATCATCCACCACGGACATGGAGTCGTCCCCAAACTGCGCCTGGGACTCGGGGTGGAAGGGGGACAGGGGGTGTCCAGAGGAGGGGAAGTTCCTCAGCTGCCACAGGACGTGCGCTGGACAGACACATTATGAAGGACAAAGTGAAAGAATAGTCGCATCGACAATAGACAAACAAATAGTCACAAGCATTGCATAAGTCTAGACCAACGTGAAAAAAAAAACAAAAACATGCGATTATCCGTAGGCGTGTATGGCGTGATGTGGCAAAACTTAATCGAACACATGCACCACATCCATCAGGACACCACACACACACACACACACACACACACACACACACACACACCACACACACACACACACACACGCACGCACGCACGCACGCACACACACACACATACACGCACGCACACACACATACACGCACGCACGCACGCACACACACGCACGCACACGTACACGCACGCACGCACGCACGCCACACACACACACACACACACACACACACACACACACACACACACACACACACACACACACACACACACACACACCACTTATCACTCTGCGCTTTCCAGATCCCCTATATTTGTTGAAAGAAAGGACATCTCCGTGAGTTAGGGACTAGCGAACAGAAAATAGCAAACCAGTAGGGTCACTTTTCCTCCTACATTGAAATCATTACAGGTCCATAACTCCGGAATAGCTCAGTTGGTAGAGCGCCTGACTCGTAATCTTGGTGATCCTGGGGTTGCGGGTTCGAACCTCCGCCGGGGCGTTTCGGTACAGGGGGATTTTTCCCTCGGAGTTAACATTGGTTCTGACTCCATTTCCCATACAGTCTTTCGAATGAGACTATAAACCGAGGTTCCGTGTGTGAACGCATGCATAACATCTTGCACACACGTAAAATCCCATCACCAACTTTCGGAAGAGTAGGCCAGTTTGGCCGTTGGTATGGATGACACGTTACACATAGCATGCACCCTGCGTGAGAAATGGAAAGAATGAAGGAAGTAAGGAAAATGAGTGATCGATATTGAACGATACTGAATGGATGACACGGGAAAACGACTGAATGAAGCGCCAGCTGGCAGCTCTTCAGTCGGCACTACCCAGGTAGGCAGCCCGTTGTGTAAACGAGTGTTGATTGTAAAGCTTGTAAAGCGCTTAGAGCTTGGCCTCTAGCCGAGAATAGGCGCTATATAAGTATTCATTATTATTATTATTATTAAACGAAGACCACTTATGAAATCAAATCGTCTGGTAGAAATAAATGACAACACAGAGCCCACAGAACAAACAAGGAAACATCCCTTAAAAAAAAAAAAAAAGTTTCAAGCTTGCCATTGTCTGATGTCGTAAGCAGCATTCGTTTGGAGTTATGGGCCTGTAATTATTTCATCGTGGGAGCAAGAGTTACCCCCTTGTTTGTTATTCACTGATTGCCGTTCCTTAGTTCATTGAAGATTTCCTCTCACACCAATCAAACTGAGGCTACCTGTATCGGTTGTCGTTCGTTCATGTGTTTGCTTGACTATATTTCAGATAGAAGAGGCTGTGCTAGTCTTGAACGAATGTTGATTTTTTATTTATTTGTTCGTTTCTCCAGTTGTTGCTGTGTAGATGTGTCTGGTACAGTGTGTATGGGCAAGCTTGGAACATGTTCATTGGGAGATGTGTCTGTCTTTGTTCTGTATGCTCTGTGTTGTCATTACTGCTAAACGATTTGATGTCGTTAACAGCTATCATTTGGGTTTATTGGCCTGTAATCATACCATCACGGGAACGTGAGTTAACATACATGTTTCTTGTGTTCTTTTCTTCAGTTACCTAACATGTAGGTATAACTAACCTATCGATAATTGATTTTCCAGACAACTGCAGTACATATAAAACTATATGTCATTGCTTAAAAACAAAACACGAAAACGGCCTTATCGCACCACATTTTGTATTGAAAGAAAATCTCGTAGCGCATGTGGTTTGCTATGCATGTGTCCGTTTGTCATTGATGATGTGTAAAAACCGATCTGAATCGTTACTCAGATTCAATGGGGGGGGGGGGGGATCCAGAATCAATCTGTACTTCTTCTTCTTCTTCTGCGTATGCAGGCTGATACTCCTGCGGACACTCCCTATATGGACAGACAAGTATCAGTCCCATCTACCCAACAAAGGGAGTGGAGTTTTGTATCTGTACTTCGATGCCGACCACTTCCTAAGCACTGCATACAGTGACCGTCGGAATTTTTGCCCTGAAACCTAAGCAAGTTTGGAGCAGGCCTGAAACACACCTGTAAGATCTATTCTGTTTTCTGTGCCTTCGGCAGAACCTGGATCGCTAAAACTGTTCACAATGGTGTATGATGGGCAGTCCTTTTTTTCATTCTCACTCATGGTCTACCTTGATTCGAACTGGGAAAAAAAAAGTTAAAAATATTTCTTTTATCAAATCGAAACACATTGCATGGCCGCAGGAGCGTTAGAGCAGATACTTAGAACTGCCGCGTCTTAATGCCAAAGTATTCCCGAATAATCTGTATGAGAACAAAATATTGAGATGTCCTCGATAGGCGGATCCAGGCGGGATTTGCCGTCACCTGGATATGGCGGACGGGCCGATGGGTAGTTAAAAAGATTCATCCACCCAAATGCATTAACAGCAAAACGTGCCCTCCCAATCCGTTATGCATCACTCTCTGGTACAGCCCGCTATTTTCCAGTGGTGAAATCTTCAACGGCAATCAGCTCCATCATCTAGTCTTGGCATCCAGTTCAAGTTACAGATTAAAACAATAAAGAAAATGGCTGATTTCTGAAAGGACATTTCTGAAAGGACACGCTGTAAAACTCTAATGGCGTTTTATTTAATTTGAGGCCCTTCAAAAGTGGGGGTGATCTAAAGAATGGGACTGCGCTCGAAGCGAACATGGCCATCTTGTCATGTCAAGACACACAAAATGATAGAGTGCAATGTCATTCAATAGACGACAAAGTGCAACCCATCACAGCAAAGCTTAATAGAAAACCACCCTCTCTCTCTCTCTCTCTCTCTCTCTCTCTCTCTCTCTCTCTCTCTCTCTCTCACACACACACACATGCACGCACGCACGCACGCACGCACGCACGCACGCACGCACGCACGCACGCACGCACGCACGCACGCACACACACACACACACACACACACACACACACAATGATAAAGGCTCCGTTCAAAAACCCGGCGACCGTGTACAACAAGCCCAACTCTGACTACTCACCACTCCGGGACTGGGGACCGGAAGCGCCAGAGTTTTCAAGATTGACGTCATGAGGGGTCACTTCCGTGTCCATGTTGTCCATCAGGAAGCTGACCTTGGGCGGGCGGGGGTCGCGAGTTCTGGCGGTGAACTTGAGGCAGAGGTCTTCACCGGCCTTCAGGTCGTCGTTGTAGTGTTTGTTGGTGATCACAAAGACTCTGTTGCCTTGCTGAGTGTCCTCGATGTTAGCCGAATATATCTGATGACATGAAGAAAACTATGCTGTTCATTGTTTTACAGTTTGCCATTTCGCTAAATTAAGGAAATAATAATAATAATGAATACTTACATAGCGCCTATTCTCGGCTAGAGACCAAGCTCTAAGCGCTTTACAATCCACACTCGTTTACACAACGGGCTGCCTACTTGAGTAGTGCCGACTGAAGAGCTGCCAGCTGGCGCTTCATTTAGTCGTTTCCCGTGTCATCCAGTCAGTATCGTTCAATATCGATCACTCATTTTCCTTACTTCCTTCATTCTTTCCATTTCTCACGCAGGGTGCATGCTGTGTGTAACGTGTCATCCATACCAACGGCCAAACTGGCCTACTCTTCCGAAAGTTGGCGATGGGATTTTACGTGTGTGCAAGATGTTATGCGTGCGTTCACACACGGAACCTCGGTTTATAGTCTCATTCGAAGGACTGTATGGGAAATGGAGGAAAGAGAAAAGGAGAAAAGGAAAGAGAAACATTTAAGAAACATAGTCGAATATATCTGGTGATATGGAAACTATGATGTTCATTGTTTTCCAGTTTGCGATTTCGCAAAACTAAGGAAAGACAGACAAATCAAAAAGATACATGGCCAGATATATCTGGTGACATGTAAACTAAGTTGCTGATTGTTTTAGAGTTTGCGATTTGTAAAACTAAAGAAAGAGAAAAATTAAGAAAATATGTCGAGTATACCTGATGATTTGTAAACTATTCTGTTGATCGTTTTAATGGTTTGCGGTTTTGTGGAACTGAGGACGGAGAGAACAATTAAGAAACAGAAGACGATTACAAACAGAAAAAAAAGGAATGTCGGGCGTCTGAATGAACAAACAAACGACAATACCGACATCAGAAAGACAGAAAGCAGGAAACTGAAGAAAATAAGTATAGAGGATAAGAAGTGGACACAGTGCCGCAGACCGAAGACGCAGATAAACTGATAGAACTGAACAGAACGGGTTAGACAGAATACAACAGAATAGAACAGAATGGAACGGAACGGGCCACAACAGACGGGAACCAAACGGAATGAAATAGAAGTAAAATCCTGTGTTCTTTTGAAGCATCAAAGGGTCTATGACTTAACACACAAAAAGCATACACCACGAGCACTTTTGAATCATCGACTTACATGATGTATCGTGCAGCCGTGAGAATTGCCGACCTTATATTCCCAATATAGGAGACACACATTTGTGTGGAAATTCATAGGCTGTGCATTTCTTTCTTTCTTCCTTCCTTCGTTTTTCTTTTTCTTTTTTAATTTTTTCCTCCCCTCCTCCTGCTCCCCTCTCTACTCCTTCTCCTCCTTCTCTTCTTCCTCATTCTAACTTATGCCTGATCTGTGAATGTCCAAGAAAACACAAATGTCTCATATAAATAAACATAGCTCACGGTCACAATCAGCAGGCATAATCCCGATTCGGAATCTTTATACATATATAAATTATCTTTCATCCACGTTTACCATACCGAGGTTAATCATTGTGAAATTTTGGCCAATCATTGCATTTATTATATATATATATATATATATATATATATATTATATATATATATATATATATATTATATATATATATATATATATATATAAAGGCTCATCACTAAGGCAGTCATATTCCATCCAGGAGTGATGTATAAACACGAATCCACAATGCATGGTCTATGATAAAAAATAGTGTTATCCATCCAATCGGCGCGCGATGACCTAGTTTTCTACCAAAAAAAAAAAAAAAAAAAAAAGAAAGAAATTGAATGTAATAGATTTTAATGAACGTGCGAGATGGGGGGGTTTATGCATTCGTTCAAACTTGTGACACTGCTTCAACTCTTATCCAAAGAACTTGGAGAGAGTTGGAATAATCCGCTCCGGTGCTGTCTCCTGAGAGAATCACCTCGAGCCTGGCTGTATCAAACAGGCATTGAACTCTTTTCTAGGAGAGGGTGGGGAGTGGAGGGTCCGGAACCTTTGAACACCATCTTCCTCTTTCCCCCAGAAATCTTGTAACCTGGGTGGGAGAGGAAGGAAGACAGTCTTTGTTTGGAGGTCAGTCTCGTATAGTCACAGACAATTGATGTTCCAGACCAAAGCAATACTTTAAAGGGAGAGAATCCTTGTTGGAAAGTCAGTTTAGTGAAGGCAAAGTCAGCTGTTTTTTGTGTGTGTGTTTTGTTTTTGTTTTTGTTTTTTTTTGTTTTGTTTTGTTTTTCTTTTTTTTTATTTCAAGAAAAGAAAGGGAGCGAGAGTCTTTGAGGTAAGGAGAGGGGAGGGAAGTTGCGGGGGGG
>CM031611.1:58604287-58606787 GCA_018398815.1 Conus ventricosus
AGTGGGGGCTGGTATTCTGTTCTCTCGATCAGTCCCTGTCATACCTGACTGGGCACCTATTGTTCCCTGTACTCGTGTCCGGGACGGCTGAGTCTATATACACGCAATTACGTGCGTATAGCAAATTTCGAATAGGTAGATACACGTAATTGCGTGTATATAGACCCTCCCGGCTGAGTCTATATACACGTAATTGCGTGCACATAGCAAATTTCGTCGTGGTAGCGTACACGTAATTGCGTGCACATAGCGAATTTCGCCGTGGTAGTGTACACGTAATGGTTACTTCCCATTTGGTCTACTCCCATTTCGCCTACTCAGAAATGTGTGAGCACGACTTGGCCTAACGGCCTTCGTTCATTCGTCCTTCGTCCTCTCTCGGGCTTCGCCCTACTCTAATCTAAAGACCATCGATTCTGCTTTGGAGTAGACTGGGACACTGGTTACACCAGGGGGGAGCCTTGCAGTAAATACGTATTTCCGGTGTGCGAACGCACTTTTTCGACATTACGTGTACATAGCAAATTTACGTCAACAGTGCACGCAATTACGTGCGTATAGCAAATTTCGAATAGGTAGATACACGTAATTGCGTGTATATAGACACTCCCGTCCGGGACCTGACATAACCTTAACGGTGGCAAACTCTTTGAGGCCTGTGGTTGCACACCCCAAAATGAATGGTGCCAAGACCTTGCTTGAGAACTCGAGTATTTATAGACAGGTACAATCAGATTGTTTTGAGAATTTGTATTGTGTCTGAAAGTTGCTTTGCCGTCTTTCCTTTCATATGCCCATCAAGGCACACACACACACACACACACACACACCACACACACACACCGCGCGCGCGCGCGCGCGCGCGCGCGCACATACTCACACACACATGAATGACGAACGAGAAGACATTGCACATTTTGACACTTTTTTTAACAATTTAATGTGTGGCAATAACACACAATTTGAGTTTTTGTCGAGCTAACATGCAAATGCCTTTTCCTACATCCAGTGCAAGTGTATTTGTCACTGTCGTATGCCGAGGTGACTAAAAAAAGGAAAACAGAACAAATATCGACAACGTTTTGGTCATAGACCGTCTTCAGGACTTGTGACATAAAAAGAAAAGAAGAATAAATAAATACGTATAGGAAATGACGTATGAAAACATATACGTAAACGGACAATGACGTGCTTAAAGGTGTGTGTGTGTGTGTGTGTGTGTGTGTGTGTGTGTGTGTGTGTGTATGTGTGTGTGTGTGTGTGTGCGCGCCCGCGCGCCTGCGTGACTGCGTGCGTGCCTGCGCAAACGCTCGGGCGCGCATGTGTGTGTGTGTGTGTGTGTGTGTGTGTGTGTGTGTGTGTGTGTGTGTGTGTGTGTGTGTGTGTGTGTGTGTGCGTGCGTGCGCGTGCGCGCGCGCGCGCGTGTGTGTGTGTATGTGTGTGTGTGTGATGGGAAAAAGGAAAATTCAGTGTCCAATCCCATTTCACCTCGAGGAAAAAGAGAGGCAGGCAGACAGAGGGAAAAGACAAACAGAACCAGAGATAGAGAAAAAGAGAGAGTGGTAGAGGAGTCTTATATTTGGAAGGGTGCGCATTGAGTGTGTAAAAGAAAGCGAGGGAATGGTAGAAGAGGAGTCTTATTCTTGGAAGGGGGCACTTGAGGGTGTGTATGAGGGGAACTTTTTAATACATACAGATGCATATGGATTGTTCACACGTGTATGTGTCTATGAGTATGCATACCTGGATGTTGGAGATGATGTTTGGGGTATATATATTATGCTCTACATGTGATGTTATAAATATGCTATATTGTACAAGGAGTGTGAATATGAATGAGGTGGGATGGGAAAATTGGTAGGGGGGGGGGGGGGGGGGGGGGAGTGTAGAGAGAAAGGGATGGAGGAGAGTCAGGGGAAAGGAAAAGAACTGGAATGATTCAAACTATAAAAAAAAAGTCAGATGTGAGAGTCCATCTGGGATTGTGGTGCCAAGGCGAGAGATGATCCTGGACTCCATGAATTTTCTCTCTGGGGCTGATGAGTGGTTTTGCCAAACAGCAGTGACGGAAATGTGGGTTTGGCTGTGGCAATCAGAGTTGAAATGAATCCCCACTGGTGTTGGATGAGACGACTGGGTGGCTCTGAGGTGTTCCACAAAGCGTTCGTTGAGGGTACGATATGTTTTGTTTCCCCAACGTACAACTTTGAACAGAGGCTACATCTCAGTACGTACACCAGGTTGGTGGACTGGCAGGTGAAATGGGATTGGACACTGAATTTTCCTTTAGGGCCAGTGATGCTGTTGATGTTGTTCTGTTTTCCTTTTTTTTTAAAAATAAGATCTTCTGAGAATCCTCAAAGATATTTATCATTCATTTCATAACAATCGTTACTTATTGAATGTATCAGGAACTAGCATTCATGTGATGATACATGAAGCGCAGGCACTGCAGGTAGGAAGAGAAGGGTGAGTTCAGATGTAACTTGTCTGTTCCAGC
>CM031611.1:58611787-58701787 GCA_018398815.1 Conus ventricosus
TGACGGAAGCTCCGTCTGACCCAAGACCAGCCAGCTGCCTGTCAGTAATCCCCCTCTCCTCCAGCACCTCACACAGCTTCTCAAACACACACTCAGCAGTCCCGTTACTGATGGTGTAGTTTCCCAGAAACAAAGAATCAACAATACCAGTTTCAGACACTGTGCGTGCATATACAATTAATTTCTTGTCAAGAGTGCAGTTTAATGTTTCATCAATGACGATGCCCACAAACTCACTGCCTTGAAGTTTTTCTTTCATTTCATCTTTGGTCACTTGCTCCAGACATTCTTCCATCTGTGTCACAGAACTATGATGCCTGTATGTAGAGGCATTTTTCAAGGAAGGAACTCCGTTGATTTCCTGGAGCTCTAGCAGCAGACCATAGGTATTGGTAGAGATGTTTCCTTCGCCAATGCCAACACTGTCCTAAGCTGAACTTGTAAACTGTCAATTTCTGAAGCACATGCTGCCTCAGAAAAAGGCAACACAGACGTCTGTTTCGATGTTGTAGCCACTGCAGCATTGTGTGACACAGACTTGGCATGTTCTGTCAAGGCAGAATACTGAAAGTTTCTTGATCCTCTTGTAAATCCATTTTTCTGTTTTGTCTTGATGCACTCTGAGCAGAACATCGTCTCTTTTTCGTCTGTTTGCAGCATGCAAAATCTTGTTTCCATGATTCGCGAAAGCTGTCACGCCTCCACGTTTGCTGCTTGCCGCACTTTTTTCAGCCGTTGATGAAGCACTACTATCCACTGTATCAGCAGTACTGGTACAAGGCTTTAGTCATTAAAGCATCCAAACTAGCACTAGTGCTACAGCTTTCACACGCATCTTCTTCTCCCGATTGTTTGGGGGCTGATGGTTTTCTAAAGAAAGAAAAAAGTGACTTCTGATTTTTTTCTGCCATTTTTTCGACTCCTCTCTCTCAAAGCAACGCGCAAATTCATAGTCATAGACCCTCTAGGCCCCGATTAGTCATTGTGAATGAAGCCACTGTAGTGCTGAGAAGAGCGCAACGCTCTATTCTTTGACAGTAAAGCTTGCTGTTCTGCACGCTAAAGAGGTTGGCGCCAAAGAGGTGTCGGGCGATTGAAGAGTTCGTCGGAAGGGATGCAAAGGGGTGGGTGCGTGGGTACAGGCGCATGACTTTTAGTGCCTTTCCGAAATTGTCACGTCAGACTTCTTCTTTTTTTCAGACGGAAATCTAATCGGTCACTGGCAAACAGAATCGGTCCGTGGTACGGCAGCTTCGAAAATTTTCGGTATTTCCTGTTTACAACCGGTAAAATACCGGCAATTACCGGTTATCGCGAACCCTGGCTGTGTACACATTTTTTTTCTTTTCTTTTTTTTTGGACCTGTTTTCCTGCTTTTTGGTTGGTTGGGTTTTGTGTTGGGTTATTTCAGTGTCTATAAATAGTATATTTGTGGTTACCTCACAGGTGTCAACAAACGCAGAAAGCGCAAGACAACCCTAATAGATAAAATAAAGGGCCACACATTAATTGAGTCGTTAATTCCTGCATTCATCAACAATGGCTGACCAGCAGCAACAACAAGTAGCTCAGCAACAGGCTCAGCAGCAGCAAGCCCAACAGCAACTGCAGCAACAGCAGCAGCAACAACTACAGCATGCAACAACTACAGCAGCAGCAACAGCAGCAGCAACAGCCTCAGCAGCAGCGAGCATCGTCATCGGCGTTGACTTCACCTGTGTCGGTGCAGCAGCCTCCTCAACGATCATGGCTACTGCCAACACTTTGCGGTCGGCAACGCCACTGCCACTGCAGATGTTGCCAGGGGCGATGCACAATCCAGCATATTTGCCGCAGTTTCCTTACAATCAGCAACAGCAGATGCTTCTGCAGAATGCAGCAGTGCAAGGTAGGTTGGTGAACATTAATGTGTACTTTGTATGTTCGTCCTTTCGCTTTCACTTTTACTATGTCTTTGTCTTTCTCACTTTCCTTCTTTCTGTCTGCAGGTTTCTTCATCTTGTTCCTTTCGTTTCGTTTATGTTTATCAGGGGTTCCATTTATTGCAAAATTTTGCGTAATTATTGTGTTTTTCTGCCTTCCTACGCATTTTTTTCGCGGCCGTGCGTTTAGCGACGCAATTTTCCCAGGACCCTGTTCTCAACTGCAAGCCTATGTCAGAGGGGCAAAACACGGCACAGACCTACAGCAGACTGCTTGACACCGCCAATTAGTGATAGTGCGTGCACATTTTACTCTGTGGCACTCGCTGACTTTTTGCTAGATCAAGAATGTTCCAAAACGCCTCATCCTTTCTCCCTCGAAATAAAATGGAATCTTTCCCGCATCTGCGATGGTGCCATCTTCCAATCGGAATACGTTATGACTTCCCACGCACACACGATCATCCCACGTGATTCTGGATGCCAGAGTGCGCCCATTGATGGGAACTTTACCGTGGTCACAGCGTGAAGGAATAATATCAAGGTTGACTGACCCGGCTTGTTTTGACGGGAGTGAGTACAGTTTACTTTGTTACGCATTTTTTTTCAGCGCTGACGCAATTTTTACGGAGGCGTGCGTTTCTTGACGCAAAAACTAAAAAGTCAGTGGAACCCCTGGTTTATGTTATCTGTCTAACTCTTCCAAGTGGTAATTCACTAATTGTGCATGTTTTTGGCAATAGAACTACAAGCATGTGTCATATGCTTTAGTTTAATACTATCTAGCCGAGAGCGGCCCGTACAGCACAATTCCCTGCTGGTGCATGGCGCTCAGTCCCTGCCGATGCGCATATTTCGGCACTTTTTAATTTATTTTTATGATAGCTAGACAACAACTGACAGTGTTGTGTTAGGTGTCATAGGAAAGAACAAACACTCAAGTAATCGAACATAGTAATTTCAAATCATTTACTTTCAACGTGTAGACACAACTGTGCGTTGAAAAACACGGCTGACAAGCAAAAAAAATCGTTCACATTCTATTCCGTTCTTTTACAACACCAAATCAGAAGATGAAGGGATGGCTGCATCTTCGAACAATTCACTTTCCTCTTCTCTTTCATAGTTTTCTATCTCTCTGTCACGCCCCTCACCACCAGGTCCACTTTATAATATGATTTCAAGCGCTTCATTGAGCGAGAAATCGCTACCACCCCTTCGTCTGACCGACATTTTTTCTGGCATAGGAAATACCTGCCACGCACATGCTTAGCAGCAAAGCCCGGTGCCGCCAGTTCGAACTTCCTTTGTTTCAAAGCTGCTGGGGTCAGCCAAGTTCACGATAGAGCACTGAAAGTAAGGTCTACAACTCGATACAACATCCCCAAGACTTGTTACAGAGCTTATTTCCCTTGGATCAGTTTATGGAAAGTGTAGGAATTTTTTATGTTCCCGTCAGCCGATAGTGGTTGACACGGCAGAATGTACTGTCTGTCCGTCAGCCAGCCTTGTCTGACGCAGCTCGAGGGAAAGAAATCCCGACAGCCACTATTGGCTGACACGGCTGGTAAAGGTTGTCTCACCCCCACCCACCCACAACCACCATCGTCCCAAGGCCACTTTTTATCCCTTATCTTGATGGTATTTATTTCAAACAGATACCTTAATTTTGCATGATCTCTTTTTATGCTTTGACTTTTCGAATAGTGTGAATCAAGGAAGCGCAGGGTTCGTACGCCCCTTATTTTCTTGAAAAGTGCTTGAGATTTGACATGACCATTTCAAGGCCTGGAAAAGTACTTAAAAATAAGCTGAAGGCCTAACCCCCTGGAAAAGTCCTTGAAATTTCAAAATCGGTCACAATCTGTCCTCTCAAAGCAAGGAAGTGACTGTCACTCAAGAAAATGTTTTTTATACGAAATAAATCACAATCTCTGTCACTCCATGTGGCTTCGTGATCGCCGATCCCGTAGCAACCGACAACAGCCTAGCTGAAGCAGAAGGGAAGTAACTCGTCAGTGACTAGTGTTTGACTTACTATAGACGTAAGTGTAGAAGCCAACAGAGTTCTTTCCCTTTGGTTACCATCGGGGTTGTGTCGACGGTCGATGTTTTGCACCAAATAGTGCTACTGAGCCTGCAAGATGGGGAAAGGAGACTGCGTTTTCAATGATATGTGGGCAGAAAAAGATGCTTTCAAGGTTGGTTAGCTCGTGGAGAAAACGAACACTCAGCAAGGTGCACATTGTGCAAGAAGAGTTTTAGTATCTCGGGTATGGGCATCAGTGCTGTGAAGAGTCATGCTGATGGAGTGAAACACAAACGGTTGGTGGAACATGAACATGAGAATAAGAGAAATGCCGGTGGTGCCACACAGCTGACCATGCATGGATTCACTCTTGGAAACCGAAACTCCTCACCAAGATCTGAACCACCGGGTGCAAGGCAGGAGACTGGCAGTCAACTGCCTTCAACTTCAAGTTTTACTGCAGTGACAGGGGGGTCTCAAGATGCACCTTCCACATCAGCAGCTGCAGGGTCTTCAAGCAGCTTTTCTAAACAGAAAACGATCGACGAATCGTGCACCAAGAACGATGTCCTAACTGCTGAGGTGTATTGGACTTTGTTTGCCATGGAGAAGCTTACTCTTATCAGTTTCATGGTGTTGGGGAGATATTCAAAAAAATGTTTCCATCGTGTTCTGTTGCTGACAAGTTTGCGGTAAGAAATGATGTTAAGTTAATGATTGATAGTACAGGCTGCTCATAGAGTTTAATAAACATAACTTTGCAAGAAAGTTGTTAATTACTCCCACTTGAATGAAGCAGCAAACCCCCTGGAAATTCCCTTGAAAACCCTGAACTTTTTTTTCTGATATCTGTGGGAACCCTGCAAGCGGCCAGTAAAAAATTCAAACAAAGTCGAGAGCAATTCACAAAGTTTTCGTTAAAATTCTGTGATTCGGATTTATCGTTATACTGGTTACCATTTCAGTTTTTCACATCTCTGTCTTGCTGATATGCTTTGTTTTAACCATGTCGGCAAAGTGATCAACTCCCAATCATATTTCAAACTTCTGTATTTAAAAAGGAAAAAAAACATGGTCATCTGCGCGTGTTCATGTCGCAAAAACCGCTTGTGGTCACAAAAGCTGCGGTGCTGACGCAGCTGAACTAGCTGTTCGGCGTGGCAGCTCTTGTATTCTGCAAAAACAAATAGATCCATGGAAACATGCAGCTGATCATTACTGGGGCTGTGGAAGCGTGATGATAAAATAATGGAAAATAACACCAGATTTGAAGCATTTTTGGAAGCATTTCACAAAGTTCACATGAAAATAAATGCCACTTAACTGCATTTATTTATCAAATATTTAACAAACATGTTCTATGTTTTACATATTAAGTCCCAAAGGACATAGAAGTAAAGATCGTTTTCAAAAAGGGTATAATCGCTTAAAGCTAACTGAGTTGGGCAAAGATGTTTCACAGTGTTCCTGTTGTCAACTTCCCCTTAGCATCTACTCCTGTACATTGTCAAACTCTTGCAAGCTGTGACAGTGGTCACACAACTCTGTTTGACCAAGCTTTTGGTGGCTAACAGTAACACGGGGCATCCTGCCCACTGTCTTCCTTTTCTAGCAAAGAACACATTTCCATGTGCATTAGTTGAGATTGTCTGCAATATCTGTGTCACGAGTTTGTCACGAGGCCTACGACGATTGACCCATCTAGGGTGGTGGAATTATTCATTTATTTATTGTCGTTGTTGTTGTCGTGTATCCATCCTTAATGTGGCTTGTGGTGCGTTTGCACCTTAATGTCGTTCAGCTCAGGGTGGGTTTATTTTCTCTCTCTCTCTCTCTCTCTAATTCCACTGCCCGTGCAATTCATCCTGCAAGTTCACGGGTGGCTGGTACCTTTCGCTTGAACTGGCTGTCTCTATCGGCCTCTCGCCTGTCTTTTTACCTGCCGCACGTGCATCATTCCTCTTAGGCTTGAGGTATTCACTGTGACGTAGCGCGGCATGTTGGCTGCCATCGTTTAGGCAGGTTAGCTCTTCACTCGAGCGGAAGATGTCCCTGGGAGCGCCTGCTCCGGTTCTGGTTCTTCAACCACTTCGTCGAAGGTACGGTCGGTACCTTCATTCCTACAGTCGGCCTGTAGGGGAGGGACATCACATCATCTCTTTTCCGCATCTGCTCTGCTGGTCCTCTGACTGGACAGAGGGCAGAGAGTCGCTTGACCCGCCACTTCTGGGTCACCCACGGGTAGCTGGTAAGCATCAGTTTCGTGGTTCGTTTGGTTTTTTTTTTTTTGTTAGCCGGCTAATTCTTCTCTTTTGCGCAATTTCTTTTGGTTTTCAAATTATTAAAAGAAATATTGTTTGAGACCACTTTTTCTGGTTAATTCAATCTTTAACTGGCCAGTCAAAATTATATCCAAAAGTCTTTCTCCTTTTTATGCATCTGGTGATGCGGTGTAGTCGGTGGGGGATGGGGGAGAGCCTGGTGTTTTGGGTTGGAACTTGCTTGGTCTCGCTCGTCCGCCTCTGTCACAATCACCGGCCTCTTATTCTTCGGCCACCGTCTGTTTGTGTGTGCAAGGGGAACGAGTTTTTGTTTGCGAGCGTGCGTACGCATGATTAGTCGTTTGGATGCGTGGTTGGAGAATTGTGTCATTTTGAAATGTTGCTATAAAATGTGGGGATAATTGTGCCATTGAATTATTTGCAAATGTGGGTGGCAGTTATAAAGCAATGGTTGCTGTATTAGTTCAGTTCCTAAGAAAGGAAAATGTTGAACGTGAGTGAGGGAAGGATGAAGATAATTATAATTTGCTATTCATGTGTTTAGCCTGTGAATGTAATCTCTTACCTGCTTCGTGTGAGGAGACCTTTAGCGAACATTCCTCAGTTGGTTTGTTTACTGTGTTATGCTCCGGTCTGTTGAGCTGGTGTATTCAGCAAACCTCCCCTCGCCCATCATGCGAGGGGTTGTTAGGATTTAACAGCATATGTCAGACCGTACTGACTGCGGGGTTCCAGTACCCTTCCTTCTTTCCTTCCATTTCCTTCCGTGCCCTCTCCTCCCGGGGGGAACCCGAAGCTGGGCGTTTGGGGCCCCGCACGGGGTTGAGGAGCACGTGGACTTTGCTGGAGGACCCGCCCCCTGCCCGGGACTTCCCCGGAAAAACCCCTGTCCCAGGGGAAACCGTTCTCCACGGTCCTCGGACTTTACACCCCGTGACCCCAGTGTGGTTCGCTCTGTGTGGTGCAATTTGGGTGTGTGTGTTTTTTGTAGGGGGTGTTGGCATCGAAAGGAACTTCGTTCAAAAACCGACCCCGGGTTTTTGGGGCCCCTGATGGACTCGGTGCTCACGGGGGATTTGGGGGGCGGGGTTTTGGGGGGGGCCCACCGAAGCAGGGGAAAGGAAATGTGTGCGGGAAAAACCCTTATTTATGATTAGGGTTTTAAGTTGGGGGGTTTTTTTAAATTTGTTTTTTGCGATTTTATGGGTATGTTTTGGGGGTTGAAATGTTTTAATTGTGTGTGTGCCCGTGTGTGTTGAAATGTTTGATTGTAAAGGTGCTTTTTGTGTGTTTTGGGGGAAGGCTTTTTTTTGCTAGGGTTTTGTGTTGGTGGGAATAAATGGGGTTTGTTGTACTTTAATTTTTCTTGTGTGGGTCTCTTGCGGGGGGTTTTGAGTTCAGTACTCCCTTCACCCCCACCCAAAAATTTTTCCCTGTCAGGGCGGGACCTCGGGGTCGGTCGGGGACTTTTTGTGGGGGCCCGCCCGGGGATGTGAAGGGTTTGGCTGTCCCCCTCGTTTCGGGGAAAGAAACCTGTCAGTTCTGTTGTTTTGTATACTTTTTGTCAGTTTGTCTTTTTTTGTTTGGGGGTTTGGTTTGGCTGGGTAAATTTTAGGGGTGTAGGGAGTTTGGTGGCCGGGGAAAACTTTGGTGTGCCCTGGGGAGTCAAAGGTTTTGGGGCCAAGGGGAATGGGACCCCCCCCGGCCAAAGACCTCCTTGCCGGGGTGCCTCAGCAGTTAGGGGCCTTTAAGACTTTCCTTTCAGTTGCCACTAGTCTGTCATTCCTGTTTTGTATTTAAACCATTTTTTTTTTTACCGGGGGGTTATTGGTACAGGTGGGTGTACGGAGTTTTTTGCACTTTTTTTTTTCGGGGGGATTCCGTCTGTCATTTTTTTTTTTTGGGGTGAGCCCCACCGCACGGGTTGCTCGTGCTGTGGAGCGCGGTGTTGCCGAGTGGGGGCAGCCGGGGACAAAATTTTTTTTAATTTTTATTTTTGTGGGTTTGACCCCCACCGCACTTTTTGCTCGTGTGTGGAGCGCGGTGTTGCCAGAGGGGAGCAGCCGGGGAAATTTTTTACTTTTGACATTTTTTTTTTTTTTTTGCTTTTTTCTCACAGTCAGTCCCCCCAAGGACGTGACTTTTCCGGAGGGTTTTTGTTTCTTTAAAGGGGAAAATTGCCCTTTCCCCTGTTTTTTGGAAAACCCGTTGGATTTTGTTGTAATGGAAAATTTCCGGTTTGTGGGGGTTATGGCGACGGTGCGCCCAAAGAAAAAGGGGTTTTTTAAAAAAATGTGCCCCTAAATTATTTCCCAGCATTTTTTTCAAACTACAGTGATTTTTTATTTTCGGTGCTTTTAGCCGATATTTCCAGCGAGAGTACTTTAACTATTCCTCGCTAGGGGATTTTCCCGCCCCCGGAAGCGCCAAAGTATAGTGAAAGAAACTGTGGGTTCTGTTGAGTCGCAAAATTCCGAAACCCTCTCTTTCCATGTTTCCCCCTCGAAAAGGAGCTTCCCCCCCGGGGGATTTTCCCTCAGGGGGAAAGCGAGCCCCAAAAGGGGGACGGGCCGAACGGGTCATCCCCCCGGGTTGTCGGGAAAAGGGTGAATCCGCCCCGGATATCGCCTCGGTCCTGATGTTTTTGGGGGGGAAAAAGCGACGAGGGTTTGGGGCCCCTTCGTCGGGAAGGGGGCTGTAAGGCGGGAAGGGCCCCTTCCGGGAAAAAGGAAATCGGGTAAGGAAGAGGCTGTCAGAAGGAACCCATCGCCCGGGAAAGGTTTTTAAAGTTAAAAATTCTGCGCAGGGAAGAGGCTGTCTGGCTGAGGGGGATGCCAGAGGGGAAAAGCTCGGCGTGGGGAAAGAGGTTCGGGCCAAAAACCCCTGCGTAGGGAAGAGCTAGATAGGAGGGGCCCTCTGGCAGGAGGAGGCTGCTAGCAGGAAGCTTTGCGCGGGAAAAAAGGGGCTGCCGACAGGAGGCCCCCCCGTCGGGAAGAGTTAGATCGGGCGTGGGGAAAAGGAGGGGAAAAATTTCTTTCGCGGATCCGAACTGAAAAATCGGGGGGGTTAATCACAGGCAAGGGGTTTAGGTTAGAGGCCCAAAATTAAAGTTTCCCAGAGTTCAGCCTAGTGGGCTTTGTTATGTTTTTTAAAAGCTTTTTGAAAAGGGTTTTAGTTTGTTCTTTACAATGGTCTGAAGAAAAAAAACCCATGCCCCTTTTTTTTGGGGTTTTCGGGTTACTCAAGGGGTTGTGGGGCTTACCCCTAAATGAAGGCGCGTTTTAGGGCAGACATGCAGTTGGCTCTGGTAAACGTTTCCCCCTTCCCCCCGGGAAAGTAAGGAGGAAAATTGGGTCCTTTAAAAAAATAAAAAGGGGCACCTTCGTGCAGTTTGGAGATGGTTGGGCCCCAAAACGTTTGGGTTTAACCCTTGGCTTTCAGTTGGTTTTATGCTGGAGCTTGAGGATCTGTTTCTCATAAAAAACAGTTGCCCAAAACCCCGTGCCCCCAGAGTTGAGGACCCGTATAGGCGAGACAGCACCACAGGATTTGCGGGCTGCGATTTTTCCCGTGGGTGTTTGTGAACCCCCTTTAGAGCTTATGGGCATGCCCGGATAGGGAAAAGGGAAAAGACCCCCACAGGTTTTAGTGGCAATGGGGGCGCCCCGAGGTTTGCGGGTGAGCAAGGCAGGGGGGTTCATGGGGGGCCCCTAAGCCCCCCAAAACTGTGTTTTTTTTGGTGGTCTTTCCCGGCCACATTGGGAAAGTTTCCCCAAAAAACCCCGCCGGTATTAATGGGGCTATTTCCTTGTCCAGCGTCCTGTGCCTCGGTTTAACTTTGGGGCCCCATCCCAGCTTCGGGGGTTTCAGGTCCCCAGTTTTTCTTTCTGTTGTTGGTTCTTCCTGGTCGACTCCATCAGGGGGATTCGGGGCATCAACGCTCTTTGGGGGAAAAGGTTTTGGTTTCCCCTGGGCTCAGCGGGGGGGGCCCTTTTTAGGGATGTGTGGGGGTTTGGGAAAGGCGGGTTTTTTACCCCCAACCCGTCCTTCTTTAAATCATTCCCATCCCCCCCCCCTACTTCTGTGGCGGTATGGGCCATCGGGGGTGGAGGACCTTTGTATTCCCTTCCATAGGGAATACCATCACCTTTGCAGACGGGGCGAAATCAGTCTGTTGGGCTAAGGATCTGCCCGTACAGGCCTGTGTGGGGGGGGGTTTCCCGGCGTGCCCAAACCAAATGCAGGAGGGGGAATTTTCGTTCCCCGTTTTCAGCCGGGGGGTCCCCCTTTTTTACGAGGTTCTTTTCAAGGGGGCCGATCCTGCTTTCCTTTGGTTTGTCTTCAGGCAGGGACTTGGTTTTCCAAAAGCCTTTCGACAAAATGGTGGGTCGTCCCCCTCAGTCGGCCCGACACGCTAAAGGGGAGCTTTTAAGCTCCCAAAAAGGGGGTCCTCTTTAGGGGGTTTTTACTCAGGGGAAGGGTCGGGTAGGCCCGCAATTGTGTTCCCAAAGCTTTAAAAGGGAAACTGTTTTCCGGGGAGGGGCCCCTTTATTCACCCTTTGGAAAGGGCCCTATGGGCTCCCCAAAAAGGGGTTCGAGCGGTAAGACAAGGGGCTTTTTGGCCGGGGGTGAATTCCCAGGTTTTGGCCCGTTTTTTTCCGCAGCTGCGATGTTGCCAACGGACAAAGGGTAAGGGGCGCTTGAAGCGTGTTCCCCTAGGAACGGTTTTTAGGGGAAAAAACCAAAATCTTGAAACAAATGTGGACCCCCGCGTATGGAACCCGTTGTAAGGGGGAGGGCGTTATGTGGTCGTTTCGCAAACCCCATCGCTGGGCACTCGCCAGCCCTTGGTCAGAAAAATTTTCAGTCGGCAAAAAACCCCAAGGCGGGCTCTGTTCGAAAGGGGTAGTGTGAAGGTGGGTTTTAGCCCGGTGATGAGGTGTTGCTTCTCCTTTCCCCCAAAAAAAAGGAAAAAGTTACAGCTTGCTTGGGAGGGTCCCCTTTGTGGTTGCAGTCGGGTGGGTGACTGGGACATAGGATTCAGTAGCGAGGCAAGGAAGCCCCGTATCATGCCAAACCCCTTTTAAGGCATAAGTGCGACGAAAAACAGTGTCAGGAGGATTCACCCCCGTCGTTGTGGGGGGGAAAGGGGGATGAGCACGGTGTCGGTTGGGGTCAGGGCATCCCCCCCCGTTCCCCCCCCTCGAGGAAGAAATCATGGCAGGATGTTTGCTTTGGTTCAAACCCCTCCCCAGCTCAGGCAGATAACTGCACAGGTTTTGCCCAAAAGTTCAGGGCTTTTCCCAAAAAGGGAAGGGACGGCCGGAAATTTGTTTCTGGAAAAGGGGGATCATCTTTCCCCTCCCGTGCCCCGGACCCGGGTCCCGGCCCCCGTAGTCGTCGAATCATGAGTTAGGCAGGGAACTGCGGGGTTTATGGTTCACTTTTCGCCGTTTCAAGGGTTCCCGCAATACGGGGATGGGTGACTATCTCAAACCCCAGCCCCACGTAGTCAGCACAAACCCCTTGGTGAAAACAGTCAGGGGGACCTTCCCCCCAACCCGGGTTTTCCGAGTTTTTTCACGAGGCCCACGCGTTTGACCCCCCTCTAGGGGGGGGGGGGAATTATTCATTTGTTTATTGTGGTTTCTGTTGTCGTGTTTTCCGTCCCCTTTAAAGTGGCCCTTTTGGTGCGGTTGCACCTTTGGGGTAGTTCAGCCCCAACTTCGGTTTGCTTTCTCTCTCTTCTTCTAATTAAAATGCCCGTGATTCATCCTGTGGGTTTATGGGGGGGTGGTACCTTTCTCTCGAATTGCTGTCTTCGGCCTCTGCCGTCTTTTTAAACCCGTCCAGTGCTTCATTTCTTTTAGTTTGAAGTTGCTCCTCTGTGACGCAGGTGGCGTTAGCCGCCCCTTGCTGAGGGGGTTAGCTCTTCACTTTGAGCGGGGGAAATGGGCTCTGGGGCGGGCCCGCCGGTCTTGGTTTTTCACCTTTTCATCGAGGGTTTTTTTTCGGTATCTTCCAAAACCTTCAGTCGGCCTGTAGGAGGGGACATCTTCTTTTTTTTCCGCCCTGTGCCTCTGTCCTCTCGACTGGCAGAGGGCCCGAGAGAGTCGTTTGACCCGCCTCTTTGGGTCACCCCGGGGAGCTGGTAAACATGTTTTTGTGGGTTTTTTTGTTTTGGTTTGTTGGGTTTTTAGCCGGGTTAGTCTTTTTTTGCGCAATTTTTTTTTGTTTTCGAAATTTTTAAAAGAAAAATTGTGTGAGACCTTTTCTCTGGTTAATTTAATCTTTAACCTGGGCCCTTCTAAATTTATCCAAAAATTTTTTCTCCTGTTTTTGCATTGGTGGTGCGGGGAGTCCCGGGGGGATGGGAGAGAACCTGGTGATTCAGGGTTTGGGACTTGCTTGGGTTTGCTCGTCCGCCCCTGTCCATTCGCCCCGCTCTTAAACCTTCGGCCACGTTGTTTTTGTGTGCAAAGGGGAAAGAGTTTTATGTTCGCGAGCGTTGTACGCTTTATTTTTCGTTTGGATGCCCTGGTTGGAGATTTTTTTTTTATTTTGAAATGGGGCTATAAATGTGACAATTATGCCATTGAAAATTTTTATTTGCAAATTTGTTTGGGGGGGTGGCAGTTTAAAGCGATGGTGCTGTGTTGGTTATTTCCTAAGAAAGGTGAATGTTTAAAAAGTGAGTGAGGGGAAGGGGAAGATTTTTCTAAATTTTTTTTATAAAACCGGGTTTATTTAAAAGGGAGTCCCTTTTTCCTGCATCGTGGGAGGAAAAACCCCAGTGAAATTCTGGGTTTGGGGGGGTTTACTGTGTGCGTTTAGTTGAAATTCCCCTCGCCCTTTATGCGAGTGGCTGTTAAGTTTGACGCAGGGTCGACTGTATGACGGCGGGGGTTCCCCCAAACCCTTTTCCTTCCTCCTTCCTTCTTCCCTTTCCCCCCCTTTCTCCCCTATCCCAGCTACGTTTCCCCCCCCCCCCTTTTGGGGGGGGTTCCCCGGGGGGCACGGACTGGATGGTTTCCAGTGTGGTTGGGCCACGCTCTGGCTGAGAAAACCGGGAAATGGATGGGTTTCCACGTGCTGGGTTTGGAAAGGCCCCGTCTTTGGGTGAGACTAGGACTGGAATTTGGGGCCAGGGGCTGGTTTAGGCCACGCTCTGGCTGAGACCCCGGACTGGATGGTGCCACGTGTTGGGGTTTAGGCCCGCTCTGGTGAGACCCGGACTGGGTTTGGGGCCAGCGCTGGTCTGGGCCCCGCCCTGGTCGGGAACCCCCGGGAAGGTAGGGGGCCCCCCCCTCTTGGGTGGCCGGGCCTGACCCCCCTCCAAGGGCCTCCAGTAAAAAGGGGCCCCGTTTCCCCCCCCCCCCTCTCCCGGGACGCGCTCTTCACTGCCTGTTTGTGAGTCGAGGGTGTCGGCTTTGAGCGACTCCCTGCGAGAACCGACCCGATTCGGAGCACCTAGTGCGACGGGGGTGCTCCCAGTAGACTTGACAGAGGCAGGGGTGTGGAGGCACTCCATGGTGTTAGAAGGGATCGATGCTGGAAATGTTTCTTTATAATTGTGTATATGTCATATGTGCTGGAATGCTGTAATTGTGATTGTGTACGTCGTATGGTGAAATGTTTATTTATAATCGTGCATGTTGTGTGTGTTGGAGTGCTTGATTGTGATTGTGCATGTTGTGTGTGTTGGAGTGCTTGTTTTGTGATTGTGCATGTTGTGTGCGTTGGAGTGCTTGATTGTGATTGTGCATGTTGTGTGTGTTGGAATGCTTATTTTGCTGGTGTGAATAAATGGGGTGTTGTATCGTAATCTTTCTCGTGTGGGCTCTTGCGAGGCGTGCGAGGTCAGCCATTCCCTTCACTCCCATCTAGACCGATCCTGTCAGGGCAGACCTCCAGGGGTCGGTCGTGACACAGGGTTATATCCCCCTTTGGTCTCTGTATCAGGTGTAGGGACAGTTTTCACTTCCGTGATGTTAACGGTAGTGAATCATCACCTGTCTCGGATTGCTACTTTTATTGTTGGAAGGTTTGCTTAGTTGTTTGATAAATGTAGTATTATGTATCTCCCTGTAAAATTCTATCGTGGAATGTTTGTATTGGATTTGTCGTACTCTGTCGATCACAGAGGGTTGGGTTCGGTCCCATTGTTGTGAATTTGCACATGCGTCAAGGTTCAAGGAGCACGTATCTCAGAGAAACAGATGCTTTAGAAGGGGGGTTTGTCACGAGGCCTACGACGATTGCCCCATCTAGGGTGGTAGAATTATTCATTTATTTATTGTCGTTGTTGTTGTCGTGTATCCATCCCTTAATGTGGCTTGTGGTGCGTTTGCACCTTAATGTCGTTCAGCTCAGGTTGGGTTTATTTTCTCTCTCTCTCTCTCTAATTCCACTGCCCGTGCAATTCATCCTGCAAGTTCACGGGTGGCTGGTACCTTTCGCTTGAACTGGCTGTCTCTATCGGCCTCTCGCCTGTCTTTTTACCTGCCGCACGTGCATCATTCCTCTTAGGCTTGAGGTATTCTCACTGTGACGTAGCGCGGCATGTTGGCTGCCATCGTTTAGGCAGGTTAGCTCTTCACTCGAGCGGAAGATGTCCTGGGAGCGCCTGCTCCGGTTCTGGTTCTTCACCACTTCGTCGAAGGTACAGTCGGTACCTTCATTCCTACAGTCGGCCTGTAGGGGAGGGACATCACATCATCTCTTTTCCGCATCTGCTCTGCTGGTCCTCTCGACTGGACAGAGGGCAGAGAGTCGCTTGACCCGCCACTTCTGGGTCACCCACGGGTAGCTGGTAAGCATCAGTTTCGTGGTTCGTTTGTTTGTTTTTTGTTGTTAGTCGGCTAATTCTTCTCTTTTGCGCAATTTCTTTTGGTTTTCAAAATTATAAAAGAAATATTGTTTGAGACCACTTTTTCTGGTTAATTCAATCTTTAACCTGGCCAGTCAAAATTATATCCAAAGTCTTTCTCCTTTTTATGCATCTGGTGATGCGGTAGTCGGTGGGGATGGGGGAGAGCCTGGTGATTTTGGGTTGGAAAATTGCTTGGTCTCGCTCGTCCGCCTCTGTCACAATCACCGGCCTCTTATTCTTCGGCCACCGTCTGTTTGTGTGTGCAAGGGGAACGAGTTTTATGTTTGCGAGCGTGGGGTACGCATGATTAGTCGTTTGGATGCGTGGTTGGAGAATTGTGTCCCTTTTGAAATGTTGCTATAAAATGTGGGGATAATTGTGCCATTGAATTATTTGCAAATGTGGTGGCAGTTATAAAGCAATGGTTGCTGTATTAGTTCAGTTCCTAAGAAAGGAAAATGTTGAACGTGAGTGAGGGAAGGATGAAGATAATTATAATTTGCTATTTATGTGTTTAGCCTGTGAATGTAATCTCTTACCTGCTTCGTGTGAGGAGACCTTTAGCGAACATTCCTCAGTTGGTTTGTTTACTGTGTTATGCTCCGGTCTGTTGAGCTGGTGTATTCAGCAAACCTCCCCTCGCCATCATGCGAGGGGTTGTTAGGATTTAACAGCATATGTCAGACCGTACTGACTGCAGGGTTCCAGTACCCTTCCTTCTTTCCTTCCAGTTCCTTCCATGTCCTCTCCTCCGGGGGGATTCACCCAAAGCTTGCGCTGTTGGGGCCACGCACTGGTTGAGGAGCACGTGGACTTTGCTGGAGGATCCCGACCCCTGTCCGGGACCTTCAGCGACAACGCCTCGTCCCACGGGACGCGTTCTCCACTGTCCTCGGACTTCCTACAGCCCGTGACACCAGTGTGGTTCGCTCTGTGTCGTGCAATTTGGGTGTGTGTGTGTGTCAATGGTGTCGGCATCGAAAGACACTTCGTTCAAGAACCGACCCGGTTTGGGGCACCTGATGCGACTCGGTGCTCACAGGGGACTTTGGAGAGGCAGGGGTGTGGGGGAACCACACGAAGCACGGAAAGGAATGTGTGCTGGAAATCCTTATTTATGATTATGGTTACGTTGTGTGCGTTGAAATGCTTGTTTGCGACTATGGGTATGTCGTGTGTGTTGAAATGCTTAATTGTGTGTGTGTGTCGTGTGTGTTGAAATGCTTGATTGTGATTGTGCATGTTGTGTGTGTTGGAATGCTTATTTGTGACTATGCGTGTGTTGGTGTGAATAAATGGGGTGTTGTATCGTAATCTTTCTTGTGTGGTCTCTTGCGGGGCGTGTGAGTTCAGTCACTCCCTTCACTCCCATCTAAACCGATCCTGTCAGGGCAGACCTCCAGGGGTCGGTCGTGACAATCTGCCAGCATTCACAAGGATCCTATTTCTCTGTGAAGTTGCGGATTTCAGCCAGATGTTGAAGTGAGAATCCACTAGAAAGAACACACACGGGCGCGGGCACACACACGCATGGACGCACGCACGCACGTACACACACACACACACACACACACACACACACACACACACACACACACACACACACACACAATGTGCACGAATGCACATGTGTGTACATCCATGCACATATTATAGGCACACACATGCACGCACACGCACACGTACACACACACACACACACACACACACACACACACACACACACACACACACACACACACACACTGTATATACATATATATTTCAGCGAGAAGTGAAATCAGGGGTGAAAAAAAAAAAAAAAACAGCAGTACGTGGAGCATTGGTCTTTTTTGTTGTTGTTTGCTTTAGCAGACAACACTGTTCAGTGTCACAGAGTCTTGTGTAAACTCCTTTTTTTTGACACTTTATAAAGCAAAGTAATGTCACACTGTGGTATCATGCATTGTCTAGATGCTGCAAAAGTGGAAGGGGTTGACAATTAGCTGTATGAACAAAATTATAGTCCTGTTTGTGGTGGGACTAAGGAAGAGAACACACACCACAGTGCTCATGTTTGATCAGATTGAAAAACAAGTTAAAACTTTTTCTGAGTGAGGAGGAGCTTGCCTTCCACCAGGCATACCCCACCCCTCCCATCTCCCAAAAATTTCAGGTATTTTTGCATTTCCTCTGCGGAGCTATGATGCATGTCTATACATAGATATTAAGTGTGGTCATGGTTAGTCAGAAAATTTAACCTGACCCATACCCTTTGGCTTAACCTAATTTATTCTATATAAATATGGAATCTTACCACAATACCAGTGGCTAATAGCGTGTTTACATTAGATCTTTTTGTTTTAGCTGACCGTATTTATTCCATATGAATATGGAATCATACCAGTTGCTAACAGTGTATTTATTATAGACTTTGTTTTAGCTGCAGCTATGCAGATGAATCACCTGAACATCATTCAAGGGAGAGCACCTGGTGCGAACAGTGCTGGTGGACTTCTTTCTCCTTCCTCAACTCAACTGGTAAGTAAAAACTTCACTGTATTCATTGAAAATATGGTGGTTTTTTTTTTAAAGCTTCTCAGTCAATTTTCTTGCTTGTAGAACCAAACTGGTACAGGTAAATTAATGAAACCAGTTCAATATTGGTTAATTGATAATGAGCGTTTTCCCTATTATTTTATAGATTATTTTTTTATTTGCACAAATCATTTCACTGACTGACAAAAACTGATTTATAAAACCAGTCAGAAAATGATGGTTTTGCTTCCCAGAATTCTGTCAGGATTCCAGATCGTGCATGATTTGGACGAATCATTTCACTGACCAGTGTATGACAACAAAAAACTAGTTGGGGAAAATGATAGTCAACAGTTATTATTATTATTATATTATATTGGGTATTTATATAGCGGCTATCCTCGGTCACAGACCAAGCTCTAAGCGCTTTACAATAAACACACTACCTCACTCAACGGGCTGCCTACCCAGGTAGAACCAGCCGAAGAGCAGCCTACTGGCACTCATTCAGTCGTTTCCCATTCATTCAAATATCAGTCACTCATTTTCATTTATCTCATTTATTCCTCCAGTTTCTCACATGGGATGCATGCGATGTTTATATGTGTCCTCCATTTCCACCGGTACACGATGGCACACGATAACAGTTAGTGACAATTTTTGTGGCTTGGTTAGAAATACCAGGTGGCTATCTTCAATCTACATCAATTTTGCCAGGGCAGCAGGGAACCCCTTCTGTTCTTTTCGATTTTCAACTGCCGTGGGTTCTTTAACGTGTGCAGGGGGCCAGGAATGCACACAGGTCTGACTCGCTTATAGTCCTCATCCGATGGACTTGACGTTCAGTTCGATTTGTCATTCAAACTGGGAAAGAAAGGGCGAGAAAGGCAGGGCTCGAACCCACGCACTTCTCACACGTTGGATTAGCAGGCAAACGTCTTAACCACTCTGCCACCTTTCTTTAAAGTATATGGTTCATCTTGCTGCATATTTGGTTCATGGTTTACTGCATCAGTCTGTTATCTTAAGTCAGACTGATTTTCTGACCTATTTCACTATTTACCTTAAGAAATATGTGTGCATATTCATCCTTATATGCTCGGTAGCATTAATATTTTCATGACAAACCCCGCATAATAAATTCTTTCCCTTGAGAGACATTTTTTTTTTTCTTAATGTAATTTTTTTCCTTTTCATACAAAGGTAAAAGCCTGCTGTTATGAATGAAAAGAAGAGAGAAAATAATTATGAACTTTGCCCTTATTATGTTAGTTTTAGCTAATGCCAAACTCATTTGTGATGTTAAAAAAACATGAAATTTTGACGCTTGACACAAAAATGTCTGAATCCTTGTTCAAAGCTCTTCATGTCAAAACTTGAACCTCTATTATGAAAAAGAAAAGAATTTCTCCATTAGCTGGCACCTAAAACCATGTATGAAAAGTGATTGTATGAAAAAGAAAAAAGAATTTTTTGAAAACTACCATCACCTGTTGATGGCGTGGCTGATGAGAACAGCTGTCTCGCCATCATCTACTCATGGCATATCACAAAAAAGTTCAGGTTTCCTTGCTCTGTTTGGGGGAAAAGATATCAGTTTTCACTTTTTTGGTTCATTACAAAACTGTACAAAATCACTGCAAAATTCAAATGCTTGATTACTTAGTTGCGGAGCGTGAGTGAGTGAGATCTCCCCTTAGAGGGCACCACCACATCCACCCAACAGTCCCCATGAATTTGCTGGCACCTGTCACCTCAGAATCAAACAAAGGGCATAAACTTAGAAAGGTAATCAAAATTGAGTTCACCATGAGCAGGATGTGAAGAGCCGCATACTTTTGAAATTTTTTTTTTTGATGCTGATCAATGAGGATGAAAGTCTGGTCTGAGGCTGCATGACCGGATATATTCTACGCCTGCTTCCGTAATAGATCCCAGCGTCAACCAGGCCCGAGCAATACAGACACCTGCAACATGTTCATAGATGCGTTTTGATAAAGTGAATGAAACTCGATTGTGTGGTTCCAGTCTTCCCAATTGAGTGCATGTCAATCTCAGCTCTGGGTGGGAGCTGGTCGGGGCAGAAAAATCTCACAAATAAATGGGTCTTAAGGGAATCAAACCCATGACATTCCAGCTAGGAGTCTGTGACGATAACCACATCTCCATGACAGCTGGTCTGAAGCAAGTTTGCCTTTCAACAACTATGAAAATGTTGGCAGTTGAAGGGCAGGCTTTGTTTGTTTGTTTGTTTTTTTAATTTTCTTTTTAAGAACTTCAATACCTGATGCATTCCAGCAAGTATATTTACAAAAACCCAACCCAATGCTCTGGAATGATGTTGACAATGGTATCAAAGGGATAGATGAAGACTACCCCAACAACGAAAAACACTCCAGTTGTTTTTACCAGTTGTCTCAGGTCATCTACCTGACCGCCCAAACAAGAGTCAGTCACAATTTGGAGAAAAAAAAATTTAAGGAAAGAGGGAGAGAGAGAAAGAGAGAGAGAGAGAAATGCCACTTTTGAAGCCAGACCAGATTATTGCAAGCATGGAATTTTTCAGTTGTCTCTCATGCTTGTTCTTGGGCAGTAAATGGAGCATTTACAGTAGCTCTAGCCAGCTGGTTTGCATGGACGTCAGGGCATCCCCTGTTTTGTTTTCACCAAAAAGGTGTTGTTTTCTGCTGTGCTAAGTTTGGCTTCTTGACAATTGTGTAACAATCAGTATTGAAAGCGAAAGTTTTTAATATGATATGGTGTATGAGATCTGTTGGTTTATAAATCAGTAACACAACATCACAATTGTTGCTTATATAGCTTATTGCAGAGCTGCCAACCCTCCTGATGTTTTCTCACATGTCCCTAATTTTGAAATGATTCAAGAAATTCCATTTTTTTATGAAAAAATCGTGAATTTCAAAAAGCTTTTTTTTTTTTTTAAAGATATGGGGTTCAGTGGGGGCGGTCATTTTTGTAATAGGGATGATAAAGTATTCCAGTGTAAAGCCCAAATGATATTTGGGGTTGGCTGTTACATGTATGGAATATGCATTTTCTTTTCAAACCCAGCATCTGTCGACTGAAACACAAGCCAGCTAAAGCCACTTTCAAAGACCAAACTGCCCCTTCTTCAGCCCACCCCACTCCCTCCATCCCCTGGTTCCTGAACGTTGACCGATGGCAGAAGGTTGGCAGCCATGTTATTGGTCCGCTGATTCTGTCCTCCAGGCAGCCCAGCTGGCGGCGGTGGCCAACTCCACCGGCAACCTGCAGGCTGTCTCCATGGCGCTTCCTGTCACCAACGCCTCCAGCACCAAGGCCTCCGCCAACGGCAACAAGGCACAGGCTGCAGCTCAAGGTCAACAGCCAGGTCAAGGTCAGGCAGGAGCTCAAGCAGGACAGAGTCAGGGTCAGGCGGGAACCGCAGCTGCTGCACCTGCACTGGTGGCTGGGAAACCGGCGATGTTGCCGCAGCAGAGCGGGGCTCCTCTGATGCTGGGGCAAATAGGTGAGGCATCAGAACTAGAAAAACAGACAGGTGAGGCATTAGATCGAGAAAAAACAGGTAGGTGAGGCATTAGAACTAGAAAAACAGATAGGTGAGGCATCAGAACTAGAAAAACAGATAGGTGAGGCATTAGAACTAGAAAAACAGATAGGTGAGGCATCAGAACTAGAAAAACAGATAGGTGAGGCATCGGAACTAGAAAAACAGATAGGTGAGGCATCGGAACTAGAAAAACAGATAGGTGAGGCATCGGAACTAGAAAAACAGATAGGTGAGGCATCGGAACTAGAAAAACAGATAGGTGAGGCATCGGAACTAGAAAAACAGATAGGTGAGGCATTAGAACTAGAGAAACAGGTGAGGCATCAGAACTAGAAAAAACAGATAGGTGAGGCATTATTAGAACTGAAAAACAGATAGGTGAGGCATTATTAGAACTGAAAAACAGACAGGTTAGGCATCAGAACTGGAAAAACAGATAGGCGAGGCATCAGAACTAGAAAAACAGATAGGCGAGGCATCAGAACTGGAAAAACAGATAGGCGAGGCATCAGAACTAGAAAAACAGGTAGGTGAGGCATCAGAACTGGAAAAACAGGTAGGTGAGGCATCAGAACTACAAAAAGCAGGTAGGTGAGGCATCGGAACTAGAAAAACAGATAGGTGAGGCATTGGAACTAGAAAAACAGATAGGTGAGGCATTGGAACTAGAAAAACAGACAGGTGAGGCGTTTGAACTAGAAAAACGGAAAGGTGTGGCAGTGGAACTAGAAAAACAGATGAAGCATTAGAACTAGAAGAACAGATAGGTGAGGCATTAGTGGGGAATAAAGTTTCTTGTTTCTGTTGATTGTACATATGTTTGAAGATAAAGATAGAAGTTGAAAAAAGCACTTCCTCACAACAACTAATTTACAGGCAAAATACGAAAACGTGTCTAGAAAGCAAGTAATTGTGTACGCGAGAGCTTAAAGAGAAACTGTCACAGTCTAATGATATTAATTAGAGAAAAAGTTCGGGTTTTGTTGTTGTTGCTGTATTGGCTCTCCCTCCTTTCCCAATTGATAGATTTGAAATGTAAAGGAAAAGACTGTGTCCGATTCTGTGTCATATGCTTGTTTGATACAGGTAACAGATGGGGAGCAAAATTTATTAAAATGATTAACAATTTGTCTAGATCACTGTGTTTCATTTCTTTGTCACAGCTACTGTGTTCTCTCAAGCTGGGAATGTGGCACCCACATTTAACACACAGGTGAGTTCATGGCATTCAGTGTCTGTCTGCGTGTCTCTGTCCGTACCAGCAGACTGCCCTAATGAAAAATTTCGATGCTTAGTATTTAGCTTGACTTCAATAAGATATTTTCAGTAAATTATGGGGCTCATAATGGGGATTTTTTTCTTTGTTGTTGCTTGATTGTCAAGAAGAAATGCATGCCAGTTCTTTTCAGTGGATGATGTATTGTGTTTCATTCTTTCCAGGCAGGTGATAGGTCTTGGTCTCATGTTGTGCCTAATTACAAGCTGGGAAATCACTTATAAAAAAGAGAAAGAAAGAAAAAAAAAAAGAATGCATTGAACTGTCAAAAGAAATGATCCAAAACTTGTTGTCTTTGCAAAAATGTGTATGAATACTCGTCATCAGTTTTGACATCGAAACAAATTACCTAATTGATTGGATGTATGGGCAAGTAAATACCTGTGTGTCATTGGAAATAGAATCATCATTGGGAATGTGTTTTGGAATTTCCATGTATATAAGGTATGAAACATGTCTTGTCATGAGGCTTTACACCACTCTGACTCGTGAACTTTCCTGGTTCCTTTCTGACGCCAGTCCAAAGGGCAGTCAATAGCGATGCCCATACAGGCTCAGCCCCAGCTGGTGAACTCGCAGTCTCCAATTCGACTGACGCAGCCCCAGCTGGTGACGAACACAGGCCAGATTATCTCCTCGCAGAACATGCTGGCCAACCCCGCTTTGCTGCAGGCAATGGCTGCCGGCCTGCATCCACAGGTACTCAACTGTCTTAACCCTCTGCCTGCCACATGACTTTGTGCTACATGACTATGAGAATACCATGCCAAGTGAGGTAACTCTGCAACACATACACACTTGCCATAAAGAAACCTCAATACAAAAAAAATAGCTTTTTACTCATTTGTTGTATAAAATTAATGAAAAAATTTCAGAGACATCACTCCATCCAAAACAGACATTTTTTCCCCATATGTATGAACTGTACACGAGGGGGAAAAAAAACGAACAGACCAACTCTACTTCAGTGTTCTCATGAAGAAACAATTTTCCTTAAATTCACTGAACCAACAGAATGTCATGGATTAGGAGCACATAGTGATTTTCCAAGTCTATACAAAGTACTGAAACCCCTTCAGGAGCAAAATAAAGTAATTCTATATGGTCTGCACACTAAATAATCATGTTTTGTTGTGAAGGGGAAAAAACCCAACTTCAACAATTTTGTTAAACAGAAGGCATGCATACAAGAACGATGTCCTCTAACTACTGAGGGGAAAAAAATAACAAGAACGCTACTGATACGGACTTTAGATTTGATGAATTTGCTTGCACAGTGCACTAAAAATCGACCCCCCCCCCCCCCCCCCCCCCCCCCCCAAGAGACACACACACACACACACACACACACACACACACACACACTGTGGTGATGATGTACGTCTTGTCCATCTCCTCTTTGCTTTTTTATAAACGAGGCAGTTATTAATTTAGGCCAGAGTTTATCTTCATCCTTTTCTGCTTGCTTTTGTGCAGCAAATAAATTTGTTTCTTGCTCAAAGTCTGCCAAAATTCCTCTGAAATCAAAAGGCTAAAGGTGACGCTCCCACAGGCAAATCATGGGACTGACTGATTTCTTGGCTGTCAAAACAAGGAAAGTTTATGGGGGCTTCACTTCTTATAGCCTACAACTCTAGTCAACACTTAAAGAATCTCTAGCAACTTCTGTTTTTCGAATTTTCTTTTGGGGGGGGGGGGGCTGGGCAGCAATGGGCAATTTGACATCATCATTATCATCACCAAAATCATCGATTCCGGCTCCAAAATCAGTCAGCAGTTGATCTTTATTTATAACTAGGTCAAGATTGACATCCAACTTCTCTTGCTTCAGATCTTCTTCATGATTTTAGCCCTCAAATATGCTCTCTTCATCACTATGGCATCAGAAAATGAATTCTACAAGTTGTGTAGATATTTGATCCACCATTTTCCCAGAAAATCTTCGTGGGAAAAAAAGCCAAACTTTGAAAAATCACTGCAGCAAAAAACAAAATGGCGTCCAGAAACAACCCTACTGGAAGACTCTTCTGTCACGATTGCATTCTGGAATATGCGATGGTGAAAGTGAAAGTCATTGACCTAGTATTCTGCAGTCAGTCTCGGTCGATGCCGTATTCAGAAAGAGGAAATCTTACAGTCGATAACGGTCGATGCGGTAGGCAGTGGGTTAAACACTAATTCTCTCACTCGCTCTTTTTTTTTTTTTTTTAATCTTTGGCCTTTTGCTTTTCCGGAATGTATAAATACCATTTTCAACATAACAGGCTTCAACGATAGACACATTGTTATCATATAACATAAAGCAAATCTGAAAAAAAAATGAAAATGATGATATTGCGCATTGGTTGATGAGTAAATTATAGATCAGGGCACGACAGCCCAGCTTACATTACAGACAATGCTGACAAAGTAATGTTTGATTGTTTGAACCTTCAAAGAAGCATATAAGAAGCTTGAGCTGCAGCTTTTACAAACTGCTGAATGTTGAATTACAAACCATGGTTATGACCTGTTAACACTTGTTTATTTATTGTTCTCTCTCTCTCTCTCTCTCTCTCTCTCTCTCTCTCTCTCTCTCTCTCTCTCTGTTCATGTGTCTGTCTCTTGCTCTCTGTCCCATCTGACTGCCTGTGTGTTCTGGCTGTCTGTCGGTCTCTCCCTCTCTCTCTCTCTCTCTTTCTCTCTGTCTCTTTGATATCTCTCTGTCCTAGATATGCCCTCTCCTTGTGAGCCCAAATCTTCCTCTGTATGTCCTAGATACAATGTCTTAGTGTGTCTGGCTGTCTCTGTCTGTATGCTCTCTCTCTCTCTCTCTTAATCTGTCTGTCTTTTATTTCATTCTTTTCATGTTTCTTCTGTGAACAACAGCTGTTAGCACCTGTGTGTTGATGTCGTGTGTGCAAACAACAGCTGTTAGCACCTGTGTGTTGATGACGTGTGTGCAAACAACAGCTGTTAGCACCTGTGTGTTGATGACGTGTGTGCAGGTATGGGGACTGACCAACACAGGGCAGCTGGTGCAGCAGACTATGCTGGACAACGCCAGCACTCTGCAGGGCAACGCCAACCCACAGGTACACTCCTTTGTCCAGGGGGCCAGTGCTTTAACTCGCCTCTTTTGCCTGTGTTTGTGCATGGGCTACTGTTTGGTGCCAGCACCAGCTTCATTACATACCTGAATTCTTTTGAGACATATTTGCGTTGGGAGGGTCTGGGCCCTGGTTATGTGAATGCACAAGATGATTTTAGTACAGAAATTGAAAAGGTATACACATAGCCATTGTATTTGTGTTGATTAAGCTGTAATTATGTTGTTTTCAGTGTACTGATGTTTCTGTCCAAAGTGTTAAAAGTTTTTAAAAAGAAAAAAGAAAACAAAAACTTCAGAAGAATGTTGTGTTGTGCAGCCAACGAAATTTTCAAAACTGATTAGTAACACATTTAGTAATAGCTGTAGAGGAACAGAAATTCTTTATTCGTGGGTTAAACTTTTTCCATCTGCAGACGGAAATACATTCTTATGAAATGAACCTGGATTGGAAATCTACTTTCGCTAGTGTGTTTTTGGGGAACAAGAAGTCTGTCCTGGTCTGCACATTCACCTGACACCAGGAATCAAGTTTCCCTCTGCCAGAAACATGAGCGCTTTTTTAGCGTCTGGAAATCCTATAGCAAATGCCTGTTTCAAGTCACACATTGAAAGGGAAACAAATGACTCTCGAGCGTGCTTTGCGTCCACAGGGACATGTAGTTTTCGGAATGTGGTGCGCGAAAGAAAACTTGGATGAGGCTTCAATTGACGCCAGTGTCCAACACATGGAGGACTGGCCGTTCAGATAAGATGTTGGTGGAACTGAATGACAAGTTTGGTGTTGAAAAACAAAGGAAAATAAATGAACAGTTATGTATGTAGATCTTCATGAATTATGGTGTCACAGTTTCGGTTTGTTCCCCCAAAAAGGTTAATGCAGTAGGACAAGTCCATTTACACATCTACTAGGCAAATCCTGACCAAAATGTGATCCAAAGCTCAAGTCAGGCCTTGAGAACCATGCCATCGGTTCCCAGTGTTTCCAAGTGGTCACCCTTTTGACAGTCACTGAGGCATGGTGGTTCTTAGCTCTGGTAATTTGAGTAAGATCTCTGAATACAGCAAACCTCTGTTAATTTTCGAAAGAGAAAGTGCACTCTGAAGAAAAGGTCCGTCTTCTGCAAAATCCTGTAAACTGCTAAATGTGAAGTATCACCTACTGCAAAATCCTGTAATAGTTAAATATAAAGTATCACTGACAAGGTTTGTGCGCTCCTTGAAACTCCTTGAAACTCCTTGAATTCTGACAGTGAATTTCAAGACCTTGAAAACCTTTGAAAATCAATAAAATGTGGTTCTATTGACCAAACCTCCTTGAAAACCTTTGAAAATCAAGCCATCAGCTCCAAAAAATTTTGATGTGGTAAAAAGAAATGGTAGTTTGATTTTTTCTGCGTTGAGGCAAATGAAAAATTATTTTAAAACAAATTTTTACATTGTCGCGATCCTGGATTGCCGTCAGCTTTTACAAAGGGAGGTAAGTTGTAACTTCATCAGTTTGATTTTTTTCATCAGTTTGATGAAGTTACAAATTATCTCCCTTGGTATCAACGGTCGCGACAATGTAAAAAAATTTTTTTTTTTTAACTAGTTTTTTTTCTTTCTTATTTTCCTCCAACCAGTCTCTTACAGGCCATGCATAGTCTGTATGTTCTCTTACAAATGGACATATTTTTGCTGATTTTAGTGTTTTGGCATTTAATACAAAGAGTCTGGGTTTGTTAATGTTCTAATGTGTGGTGTACTAAGATAAGATAATGTTGCTTATAGCCCAGCCGACCGCAAAGGGCCACATCAGGGCTGTGTGTGATGTACTGGCACACTCACTCTGATAAAAACGGAAAAAAGAAATGGCAATTTGATTTTTCTGTGTTCAGGTTGATGAAAAAAATTATTTAAAAACAATTTTTTGGGGTTGTTTTCTTTGTACAAAAAAATGTGTTTTTAAATGTTTTTCATCAACCTTAACACAGAAAAATCAAACTGCCATTTCTTTTTTCAATTTTTACGCAAGTATTGTAGCCTTGAAATAGAAAAGGCACTCCTTGAAAAACTCCTTGAAAACTCCTTGAATTTTGTTCTTGGGAGTCTGTAGGAACCCTGACTGAAAAAGAGTGTAAAATATAGCAGTGTAGAGGCATACATATTCTGCACTCTTGTTCAGTGATACTCTACAGGGTTCGTACGCCCTTGAAGACCATTGAAAGCCCTTTAAAAACAACTGGGTCAAAAAGGCCCTTGAAAACCCTTGAAAACTGCAGATATCCCTACCATCCCTTGAAATCCCTTAAAAATCGTTTTCGGACCAAAACTGACCGTAACATTTGAAGACGAATCGGAGAACAAACGCGAACAAGACTTCGGACATCGATTTTCGTCTCTCGAATCGTTTTGTGTGTCGTCTGCTTGAAAAGCAAAGGGAAGCAATTCGATAGTTGGTTATCGTTTGCGCATGCGCAGTTCGACTTCCGACAAAGAGCGCCATGCTCCATCATCTTCGGTGAATTCCAACACTGTTGCGTCTGCCATCATGCCTAAGGGAAATTGCGCATTTGATCCGTTGTGGTTACAGAAGGAAGAATATCGAAGCTGGATCACTGAATGCAGAGACAACAAACATGCGTTTTTCCATGAAGTGTGCAAAAAGACCGTTGATGTTCGGGCAATGGGCGAATCGGCGGTTGCAAGTCACGGAAAGAGGAAGAAATACGTGGAATTGGAAAAAGCGAGTAGGCTGGTAGTTAGTCTTACGGACTTCGTTCGGCAATCATCAAATTTATCAACATCAGGTCAGACCTTTCCTCAGTAAGAATCGTCAGCCAATTCACAATAACAGCAAATGGGACAGATGTGTTGAAAGCTGAAGTGTTGTGGACGATTCATGCCAACAATCATCACAGTTTCGATCTGCAGCGCTGAAGACAACACGAAACTGTTTGCAGCAATGTTTCCATATTACTCGATTGCGACGAACTAGATATCTTACAACTTTTGGCATTACTCCTTTTTTTCTGTCAGAACTGAAAAAAGAGTGAAATAACAGACTGAATCTTCAAATCAATCGTCACGTCGTCTCGTGTGTACGCATTTGTAAAAAAAAAAAAAAAACTACTTTATTGTTTAAAAGACAGCATTCATACCACACCCCTACCCCCTAACTTACCTACGAGCTAGCCTACACACACACACACACACACACACACACACACACACACACACACACACACACACATACACACACTCACAGACACACACACACACACACACACACACACACAACACACACACACACAGAGACACACACCACAGAGACAGGCACACACACATACACAGACAGACATGTATACACACATACACAGACAGACACACACACACAGATACACACACATACAGAGAGAGAGACACACGCGCATACACACACAGAGACAGAGAGAGAGAGACACACACACACAGACAGAGAGAGAGAGACACACACACACAGAAAGAGAGAGAGAGAGAGACCACACACACCACACAGACAGAGAGAGAGGACACACACCACACACACACACACAGACACACACACACACACACACACACACACACACAGAGAAAGATACACACACACACGTGTGTACACACACTCCACACACAGAGACACACACTCACACAGAGACACACACACACAACACACAGAGACACACACACAGAGACACACACACACAGACACACACACACAGACAGACACACACACACACAGAGACACACACACACAAAACAAACCAAACCAAACCAAACCAAACAAAAAAAACAGTTGAGTGTGGAGCTGCAGGAAGGCTACCCACGTTCACCTTTTCAAGAGGGATTACCCCGCTCCCTGTCCTGCCCCAGAACAAGCATTAGGCTAGTCCAGGCCCGCCAACCATTCACACACACACTTCCACACGACAAACACATACAGTGGCTGTATTTTAAAAGTAAAGTTTGCTGAGCTCCCTCCTGAAATGTGCCAGAGAGGGGCCTCGGCTGCAGCTGCCGGTAGAGAATTAATGAATATGTCATGCTTTTTGATTAATCATTGAATAAGGACTTGAAACAGAAGCAGCTGGACATCCATGTCAGATGCTTGTCCGGAAAGCAGACTGAAAGTTTTCTTTTTCTGATTTCTAAATTTCTGTGTAAAGACTTCATTTTTATTTTTTGTATATGATATTGAGCGTGGAAAAGACTACAGAAGTGTAATCACCTTATCATCATGGTGGAATTTACATGTGTAAGGTAAATTATTCACTCTTTTTTTTCCAACTGTACGGCTAAATTTGCCCCTTAAAAATTAAAATGTCCCCTTTAGAAACCCTTGAAAAACCCTTGAATTTTTTTCCTGTGAGGAAGTGGGAACCCTGCTCTATATCTTTCATATTACTGGAAATGCTTTATATTAATATTACGGGAGATACTTTATATTAATATTGCGGGAGATACCCTATATTGATGTTACAGGAGATACTTAATAGATATTACAGGAGAAACTTTATATAGATATTACAGGAGGTACTTTTATATAGATATTACAGGAGATACTTTATACACACATTACAGGAGGTACTTCGCATTGATATTACAGGAGATGCTTGATATTTACAGGAGTACTTTACACTGATATTACAGGAGATATGTATATTGATATTACTGAGATATTTTATTTGATATCACAGGAGATACTTTATATTGATATTACAGGAGATACTTTATATTGATATCTCAGGAGAATACTTTATATTGATATTACAGGAGATACTTTATATTGATATCACAGGAGATACTTTATATTGATATCACAGGAGATCCTTTACATGGATGCTTTATGTTTAATGTGGGAAGTCTGATACACAGGGCATGCAGCTGGCCCCGCAGCCACTCCTCACAGGTCAAGGCCAGTCCCAGGCCTTCCTGGCGGCCAGTCCCTCTACCTGCGACCTTGCAGCCGGCTCAGCAGATCGCGGGGAGTCCTGTTGGCGGGCATGCGGGCTTCACCACTGCACTGAAGGGAGGCAGGTGCAGCTGGAGCCCAGCCTGCAGCAGCACGCAGCAGCAAACAGCAGCTGAAAACGGTCGCCTTGGGTGTCTCTGGCAAGTCTGGGCAGTTGCCCGGTAAGAGGAGGGAAGAGGAGGGTAGGGGGGGGAGGGGTAGGTGGAGGGAGAAGGGGACAGGGTGTGTGTGTGTGTGTGTGTGTGTGTGTGTGTGTGTGCGTGCGTGTGGCGTGTGCGTGTGTGTGCGTGCATGCATGCATACGTGTGTGTGCGCGCACGTGCGTGTGTGTGTGTGTGTGTGTGTGTGTGTGTTGTGTGCCTGCATGTCTTGCAAGATGGAAAGGATATGAGGGTGAAAGGAATGAATAAGCGCAGTCTGTGCAAGAGCATGTGTAAGTGTGTGTGGGAGATTTTAATTTTTTGACTTCATGGTACACTGTGATGGTGAAATAAAACACATTTTGTGTATTTGAGTGGGAAAAGGTGTGCAATGTTCTACTTTTAGACAGAATTCCACCAATTTTTGTTCCTCTTTTCTTAAGCACATCTGTCGGTTTTTGGGGTTTTATGGGGTTTTGTTTTGGTTTGTATTGTTTTGTTTTTTCCCAGTTAAATTAAGAGAGTGTGGATGAGGATAAGAGAAATGAGCTTTGTCAGAAAAACTGCATTCTGACTTGATCAGACAAAAGTAGTATGTTTTTCTTTTTTCTGAAATTTGTTTTTTAATTACACATACTATACCGTGGCTCACTATGCAATAAGCGGCAGCAATTTGCTATCCCTGCCGTCGTATACAATAAAGTCCGTACGGACAACAAAACCCCTGAAAGGGCCTCGTGCTTGCGCATGCTCAGAACCATCCTCTTTTCTCGGCAGCCATTTTCCCGTTTAAGACCGCGTGTACACGAGCAGCTTAAGTATTTTTTTGACTTTCTCGCAATCGATCGATTGTTGTTGCTGTTCGTTGGTGTCCTGCTTATGTTTCATTTAAGGGAGAAACGTACGTGAAGCGATTGGGTGGTAAGGCGAGAATTAAGAAGGTTTCGTCTTTCGATTCCCGCATCTCGCCGGCAGGCCCTTTGTCTCTTGCCCCGCCAAAACCCCCTCTCCCTTCAACGTCACTTTCTCCAAGGGTTCACTTCAACTCAGCTGCGGTTCTGTTGTTGTGACAGCGAGCTCTTTCTCGCAAACCCACATTTTGTGGCGGCGATCGGCTCAGCTGCGGTTCTGCGATCTCGCCCCTTTGCCCCATAACGGTGAGCGACTCAGCTGCGGTTCTGTCGCATCCGTTAGTGCATCCTGTGTCCAGTTCAGCTGCGGTTCTGCTGCGCACAGTTCGATTCCCATGGCAGAATCGAAGATGCACGGGCCCTCTACGGAGGCGCCGGGCAATGGGTAGACTATTCGTCACCCTCCCCTCTCGCTCGGTAGGCAAACCAAGGGAGCAACTCCTGCTCAAGGGCTCAAATCTCGTTCGCCCCGGTTGTTTCCCTTCCCCCGCCTCATGGTCGGCCTCTTCTTTTGGGCAGACCACGGGGGTCGCCCTTTTCCGAGCACCCCTCAGGGGCCGGCGCATTAGGCCCCCCACTTTCTGGGTTGGGCCAGCAGCCACACTCTCAGCCCCCCCTATCATGGGGGTCAGGGCCCTTTGCCTTGGGCGCCATGGGCCCAATGGCAATATCCCCCGACCATGGGCTTTCCACACCCCCCTGCTCGGGGTTTCCCTGGTGGGGGGTTTTTATGCCCAGCCCTCCACCAGTGCAGGCCTCTCCCTCCCGGGCCCCCCTCGGCCCACCGGGGACTGATCCCTCTCCCGGAATGTCTGGGGAATCAGCCATCCCAGGCCACTCTGGGCTTTCGCCGCGCACCGCTTCGCCAAGGGCGGCCACCCCATCGGTCTGTGGATCCGACCTGGTGGATTCTGAGCAGAGGAAGAGGACCGGGTCCCCCGGTTTTCTTTTCCTTCCCGGGACTCGGTGGCCTTTCTGGCTTCCCTTGTTCCGGAGGCGGTGTCATCCTCTCAGGGGTCAGACCCCCCTGCCCTTCGGCAGGGGAAACTCGCCCTGGGATCTCCCCCATTGGCAGCTAGGCCCTCCTCTCTGCTAAAGGAGTCGATCTTTGGGGGGCCGACTGCATGAGGATGGGCCCAAATGAGAGTCAGGGGCACGGAGGCACAGGACCTCATGCCTGGTTCTGTCCCTGATTTCCTAGTGCGCTGGCGGGTGGGAGTTCCTTAAGCCAGAGAGGCTTCCATTTGCCAAGAAGGCCTTCTTGGCAAATGATACTTTCCAGATGCCACTCTCCCCCTCTCCCAGGAGGACCTCCTCCGGGTCAGGAGAGATCAAAATCACACGCTAGGCAGGTGTCTCTCTCAGAGCGCTGCCTTGCTGAGTGGGAAGAGTCTGCGAGGAGGGGTTTGGAGGCTATCTCCGTTATGGATTCTTTTCTAGGGGGACTAGTGTCTCCCCTTAAGGATCCTGATTCAGATTCCTTCACATCCGCCAGCCCGCGGACCCAGCTGCTGTGGTAGCCTGTATTCAGTCAATGGCTGAAGGGCTTAAGTATTCGGCTGGGGCCTTCGCCAGGCTCCATCTGAACTCAGTACTAGCGAGGAGAAAACGCGGCCCTTTTTGGCATCTCTGTGACCGTTCTCCCTCTCCCCGTGTTTCCCCTCAGAGCCTTGCCAGTCAAGTCAGGGTCTCTGTTCGGGAATCACGTACAGGCTCCTTTAAGGCCAGGCCGAGATTAGGCGTGACCTCGCCTTTCAATCAGGCCCCCCTCCCCCCCCGCCCCGGTTCAAAACGCAAGGCGCCAGCCCTTTCTCACCACGGGTCCCTCTCAACCAAAGGGACGACGGTCATTTGGACCCCGTGGGATCCGTTGCAAGCATCCCAGCAGGGGTCGGCCTCAGGCTCGGCCGGCGGGTCCGAAAGCCCCCACGTCTCAGACGGCCACCCCCAATGACTTGCCCCGACCGGGGTTTACTTCACCCCAGGGCGGTCCTGTGGGCAGTTTTTCCAGGCCCTCAGTGCCTGGGAGCGGCTTCCCGCAAGCCCTTGGGCTCTGCGGGTGATAGGTCAGGGTTTCGTTTTCCCTTGGGGGTGAGTGAAGGTCCTCTCACTCCTTCCCCCCCCCCCCCCTTTGCCTCCTCAGGATCTGGCGGCCTCTCAGGCTTAGCCAGGAGGTCCTTTCGCTGTTAGCCAAGGGAGCCACAGAGGAAGTCCTCTGCCATTCCTCTCCGGGCTTTTATGGCGCATTTTTGTGGTTCCCAAAGCTTCTGGAGATGGAGACCGGTTCTAGATCTTTTTCGCCCTTGAACAGGTTTCTTATCGTCCTCGTTTTCGGAGGGAAAACCCCCCATGTCAATCGCGATGCCATGATCCGGCGACTGGGCGGTACCCATCGACTTGAAAGATGCGTACTTCCATCTCTTGATCCCCCCAAGGGACAGGAAGTCCCTCGCTTCGTGTGGAGAAGCCGCGTTTTTCAGTTCAGGCTCTTTCCCCTTTGGACTAAGCCCGGCCCCTTGGGTTTTCCGAAGGTGGCTGGGGAAAACTTTGCTTGCATGTTTGGGAGAAAGGAATTCGTCTAAAGGCCTATCTGACGATTGGTTCTTCTTGCCTCATCCAGCACTCTGTGCTCCCACCCAAGCCCAACAGGTTTTAAACCTCTGTCAGCAGCTGGGATTTGTTCGAACGAGGAGAAGTCCGATCTCATCCGTCGCAGCAGTTTCAGTTTCTGGGCATGTCCTTCCACACCACCAATGGCTGGTCTCTCCAACCCCCAACGCCTGGTTCGCCTTCAGCATCTCTTGGCCCACCTCCTCTCCTTGGATCAGGCGCCAGCCAGGAAGCTGGCCTCTCTTCGGGTCTGATGGAGTCCTTGGCCCATTAGTACCCCTCGGTCGACTGCACAAACGCCGGTTTCAGCGCCTCTTTCGCAAGCGTTGGTCTCGGACTGCAGTCGTGGGACCTTCGATCTCTCCGGTTTAGTGGTTCCAGTCATGGTGGTCCAATGGCACTCCCGTCCTGGCTGGCTCAGGGAGTCCCATCACACCCCCTCCTCCACAGGAGGACCTGTTCACGGACGCGTCCAGTCCGGGTGGGGTGCCACGTCAGCTCTCTGACGGCCTCCCGGGGAATGGTCCCCAGAGAGGGATCCCGACATATCAATCGGCTAGAGCTTTGGGAAACCGTTTTTCCAAGCCCTCAAGGAGTTTCTTCCCTTCCTGAAAGGAAAACACATTCTCCTCAACACCGACACACGACTGTGGCGTGTTATATCAACAAGCAAGGGGGGGGCGCGTTCTCACTCCCTGCCCTGAGGGCGGAGCAGCTTCTTCTTTGATGCGAGACACAATCAAACCGGATCTCGGCCAAGCATGTTCCTGGGAAGATCAAACATTCTCGCGGACTCCCCCAGCAGGTCGCACATGGTTCTGCCCTCAGAATGGACTCTCGTCCACTCTATCCTGGAACCTCTCTGGATGTATGGTTCAAACCACAGGTAGACCTGTTCGCCCCGGTTCAACCACCGTCTCCAGCTGTATGTCTCCCCAGTTCCGGATCGGCAGGTGGGCTGTGGACGCCCTGTCCATCCCCTTTGGGCCCGGCCCGACGGGCTATGCCTTTCCCCCGTTCTCCATTCTGGAAAAGTTCTCCGCAAGGCAAGGGAAGATGCAGCCACGCTTATTCTTGTGGCTCCCAACGTGGCCGGCCCAAGCGTGGTTTCCGGAACTGTTAACCTTTTCTCACGTGCCCCCGATACCGCTCGCCTTAAAGGCAAAGTCCCTGCTTCAGCCACGGTCAGGCTTCCACACGGCAATTTCAAAAGTGCGCATCTTCACGCCTGGCTACTGTGCGGGACGCGCTGTCTGCACGAGGCGCTCCCCAGCGGTTAAAACGGCCTTGTGGAACATGCCCACAGGTCAGGCACCCAAAGGGGTCTATAGTGTCCACTGGAATGGCGGCTCTCTTGGTGCTCCAGCCACGCAGTTCACCTAAATTCTCCTTCTCAATGCCAATTGGCGAACTTACCTAGCCTTTCTTTCATCGGAGAGAAAACTTTCAGCCCCCTCTGTTAAGGTTTCACAGGGCGGCTATTTTTCCCTCACTATCCGCCAGGGTTTGGGGGCCCCTCCTTCGGGGACGACCCTCTTTGCGGGTCTTAGTCAGAGGAGCAGCCTACAGGAGGGCCCCATGCCCCCGCCGTATCCCGGTTGGGATCTTTTCTTAGTCCTCTCCTCCCTCAGGCTCCCCCTTACGAGCCCACGGGAGTGTTCTCTGAAATTCCTTTCCCTTTAAAACAGCCTTTCTCGTTTCCCCGGCCTCAGGGAGGCGCTGCAGTGAAGTCCACGCCTTAGTGGCTGCCTGGGGACGTCGCCTTCCCCAACCGGATGGCTCCTATCTCTTCGCCTCCTCCCGAATTTTTAGCGAAAAACCCGTTGCCAGGTTTTCTTCCCCGACTATTCCATTTTCCTCTCACTTCTATCCTCGCCCCGGACGACGAAAACCGCACTCTCTGTCCCGGGGCGCGCTCTGCGGGAGTATAGGAAACGCACGAAATCTTCTCGCTCCAAGCAGCGCCACCTGTTTCTCTCTTACAACGAAGGTTTAAGGAGGACATCATGCGCTATTCAATCTCTCGATGGCTGAGAGAAGTCATTTAAGCTGCGTACGCGAGACCTGAAGGGGATTTGGTGTTTTCTCACCTGACCCCATGAGATTAGGGCATGGGCGGGCTTCGCTGGCAGTAGCTCATAATGCCAGCATTCAGAGTGTGTTGATGCCGCATATTGGCGTTCCCCTGGGGACCTTCATACATTTACCTGCGCGACGTTTCTCGTTGCGCGATGATGGGTTAGGGGCATCGCTTCCCGCTGTGGTGGCGCAACAACTCCATCTCCGCCACACGCTCGGCTCTTCCCCGCTCCTCCAAAGGGGGTAACCAGGTGAGCCCTCCTTCCAGGTAGTGCGACTTGCATTAGTGAGCCCGGTATAGTATGTGTATTAAAGGAAATTTTTTTTTCTAAAATTACGTTTAATCTAACATACTTAAACCCTGGCTCACGCAGAGACCCTCCCTACCTCCGCCTTCCTGGTTCCCTCAGGAGTTCTCAGTCAGGGTTTAATTTACCTCGAAAAAAGGATGGTTCTGAGCATGCGCAAGGCACGAGGCCCTTTTTAGTGGTTTTTTTGTCGTAAAGGACTTTATTGTATCGACGGCAGGGGATAGCAAATTGCTGCCGCTTATTGCTTAGTGAGCCACGGTAAGTATGTTAGATTAAACGTAATTTTAGAATAAAAATTTTCCTTTGTTTTAAAAAATGGTGAAAGTCTACCATGGTGTATGAATCCCGGCATGGGGTCAGTATTTTTTTCAGGCTGCCTTGCTCTGTCCCTGCCTTCCCACTCCCCCCCCCCAAAAGTCGCTGGGAGTTGATAGGCAGATAAATTCAGAAGCATTAATGAATCCAGAAATTTGTTGTCATAAAATGGGTATGCGTTTTGTTTTATTGAATAATGGAAAAGAAAGATCTGAAAATAAAAGGCATTGCATAAGCCACATGCAGTAAGCAAAGTTTTTATGTCTTTATTTGATTTGATGTGTCCAAATTTTTTCAACAAACCCAAAAACAATATATTTGATTTGATGCATTCAAAAGTTTCAAACACCACCAACAATATATTTGATTTGATGTGTTCAAATGTTTCAACACCACCACCACCACCAAAACCAGCCACGCTGGGCAAAAACCATCCTGCCTTCGACGACACGAAGCCCAGCCATCACGGCCAAGATTCAGCCCCACACGGCCGTGCCAGGTTCGAACCAAGGGGCCCGCCTTAACGTGCCCACCATCGTGCCCAAGCAGAAGCAGCGTGCCCGCATCGCCAACAAGACCACGACCCTCTCCTCGGCAACCACCAACACCCCTTGGCGGGTGTGGTGAGTTCCGCCCCCTTGCAGATGGCTATTCGGTTGTGCTGTCCTCCGGCGCTGGTACGCTGTCCAGTAAAGTGGTGGCCACGGCCACTGTCCTGGGTGCTGGTACTGGCACAGAGTCCACGTCCTTGTTGAAGCGGAAGTGCTGTCTGGGGGAGCTTCACCGGCCGCGACTGAAGCCTCTAGTATGGTGGTGACCAATGTTCTGAATCTGAGGTATGACTGCTCCTTTCATTAGTATTGTGGTTATTATCATCAATATCCTGGGGGGGGGGGGGGGGGGGGGGGGGTGGGGGGAAGAATTTGTCAGCTTGCATTTATTTAAGAACAGGTAATTTAGCAAGTTCATCGTTTTAAGTGAATTTGAGAAAATTGCCAGGGGAGTGTAAGAACTGTATCTAGAATTCACTGGAGAGACGCCAGGATCAATCTTTAGTGCATCGTAGTTCAGAGATTCCAAGGTGGCAACAGTTCAGTTTAGAGATGGAGAACTCTTTTCTACGCTTGCATCCGTGTATTCATTTCTGAAAACAGGATTTGTGTAGGGTTAATTATTTGATAATATTTTTTAATTAATAAACGGCCACAATTTCAGGACAGAATAATAGACATGCAGAACAAGGGATTACAATCAGCGATTGGTGTTTTCAGCAGTTTAATTTATTAGAATATATGGATAAGATATATAACGCAAACCAAAACTGCTTCTCAAGACAAGACGGAAGCCAACCGAGAGTACAATGAGAACAGCTGTTGCCATCTGTATCAAAGTGACAGAGAGCAAAAGTTGAGAGGAGAAACTGTCAGTCACAGCATTTTTCAGTTAAAGATTGAAATGAAGAGGAAGAAATTGTTCTGTTCATCAGAAACTTTGAATGCTATCAGTCCAGCCGGGAGAAGACCAATAAGTTGAAACGCACTGTGTCTGTCTTGTAACTTGTTTGTTCCATTCATTTGGGTTATGGTTTGTGTTTCAATCGTGATTTGTATGTGTTGGCTTTCTCCATTTTCCCCTATCTTGTCAATGCAACAAACTCCTCAGTTATTTAATGTGAAAGCACCTATATAAATCAATAATTATCATTATCACTGTTCTATAATATGCAGACCTGTTTACCCATACGATTTCACCATATTTTGTACACAGATTTGACAAAATCGCAATGAAACCAACAAACTTTAAAATGTGGTTAAAAAAATCTCAAGACTATGTTCTTGAGTGGTAAGTGCACTTGCGGTATTCAACCATTGTATTTGTGCATTAGGCTAAAAAGCGACAACTCTCGCTAACTCATGCGCACAAACTTGGGTCTGGATGATGTTGGACAATAGCAGGGACCACAGTTGCTGGCGAGAAAGCCTGAACTTGTGCCTGAGTATGCTTATGAACCAGTGTTGATAGTGATTTGTATTAGAAAAGACCTTTTTTATAATGGTGGGTACTGTAAGATCAGGTATCCCTCAGCTGTCTACCCTCTGCCGTGTGATGTCCGAAGATAAAAATGAAATTGCCTTCTCCGCACCTCAACCCCTTTTTTTTTTTTTTTTTACAAAAATTTGGGAGATGCATACACATATCTTAGCAGAAAATACCTTCATTTTAGTTGAAAAGGACAACCGACGGCAGTCTTAGAATAAACAGGTCTGAACACGATGTGTGCAGGGGGTGGGGAGTAAGGCTACCACACCCACAGACTCTGTGGTCCCCGCCCCAGCGCTGCCAGCCGTTTCCTCGTCCTCCTCCATGTCCATCCTCACCACCACCACCCCCACCTCCACCACCCCTTCCAAGACAGACACGGCGAGCCACCATCCCAGCGCCGCCCCCACCCTCCCCTTCCAGCCCAGCACGTCCCCAGCCACCCCGGACAGCGACGCGTCCCGGAGCTGAAGATCGTGTTGGAGTCCAAGGAGGAGGAGATGAAGGAGGAGGTGAAGGAGGAGGGGGAGGAGGAGGAGGAGATGGAAACGGAGCGGCCTGTCATGGCAGTTGAGGCTCTGCCGGTGGCCGAGGGTCCTCCGCCGCCCCCTGTGGCCCCGCTGACCATGTTGGGGTCAGAGTTGATGCCGTCGACGTTGTCTGCACCGCCCATGATGGAGAAGCAGCGGGCGATAGTGAAGCCACAGATTCTGACCCATGTCATCGACGGATTTATTATACAGGAAGGTCCCGAGCCTTTCCCTGTAAGTACAGTTTTTCTTGTTTTCTTTTTTTTTTTTTTTTTTTTTCTTTGGTTGAAAGTTTTTAGGCTTTTGTTCCCTCCAGGCTGGAGAACTCTCCTCAGATCTGAGGATTTGTCAGAAAACCGACTGATTCTCAGAGGCAGGAAAAATGAACATCTAAGGAAAAAATCTGCTGAGAAAAAGAAAATTGCGAAACGCTTTCACCCCAAATCTGTTACTGCTCAAATTCCATTTTGGCTATGGAGCTTCTTTACCCCAGAACCCCCACCAAGGCATTGCCCCTGGACCCTTTTTTCAGATTTTTTTGTTTGTTTGAGTCGGCTGTTCTCCAGCCTGGTTCTTCTTAGGAGATGAAGCCAAGATGATGAAAATTCAGGCTTTGCAGAAATTTTGTTTTGGGTTTTCTTTTTGTTCTTTTACATGTTAAGTGGCAAAAAGAAAGAGTGTCCTACAATTGAATGCCACACCGTTTGCTAAAAATTTTTTTTGTGGTACCAGTAAGTCTCTCCAACACCATTTCTGTGTAAATCTGTTCTGGAATCAGTGTGACTGCTTTTTATTTTTATGATTAAAAACAAATGTATATGGTTGCACCAATTTCTTAGTAGCATGTATAGTGATGTATCCACCGTCAGAATGGTTGACATGCGTGTCTTGCTGGGGAAAGGATTTTTTTTTTCTAGTGTTGTGGTTGTTTTGTTGTTTTTGAAAAATTTTGAAATCAAGCATTCTGAAGCCATACTGGGTGTTCGTTTAACTACCAAAATAAAAACAGGTGCAAAGGTCATCATTGTTGACGGAGTTTGTGCCGCCCAAACCTACACCCCCTGTGGAGAAGGACTCGGAAGACGACACAACTGAAAATGACGACCAGCCGCCACCGTTGCTTGACAAGTCACAGGGTGAGTGCTCCGCAGCCTGATCGTTCTGTGGCCATGTTCCCTTCACTTTGCCTTGTGCCCTCCCCTGGTTCCTGTGACACCCTCCGACACCCCACACCCCCCCCCCCCCACACACACACACACACCTGTTTTTGTTGATGAATCTTTAGGCTGTTCTGAACTGAATGAACACTCACTTTCACCCTAATTTGCAATGCCAGATATTGTGAATCAGAGAAAATTATTTTGCATTCATGATTTCGGATGTTCTCATTCCGTATGCCTCCAATGTAGGTAAGGTAAGAGGCACTTGGCATTTCTCACTGTTAGTTTTTGTTATTAATTGAAATAAGATTCATCTAATTGAGACCAGGTTTATCGAAAGGAAGTGACAATTGATTTTTTTTCCAATTCATATTTGTTTCTAATCCATATTTTTCTTTCAGTGCTTCCAAGTTTTTTTTTTATGCTTCATTTAAGATAAAAAGATACTTAAACTATTAAAAGGAGAAAACAAAATGACATCTTTTTGAAATGAAATATATATATGCAGCCCTCATAATTACTTGTAGATATTCTTGGAAGACTTGTTAATTTCTGCGGATCAGATTGACATAGATGCAGCCCTCATAGTTAGCTGTACATATTCTTGGAAGACTTGTTCATTCCTGTGGGAGAGGAGAACATGTGATGGTGGGTATACCTAGAGTCTGAAATCAGGCAAGTTTGTGGTAGACCTGCCAGAAAAAAAGAAGATGCTTTATGAGGAGAGATCATGTTTCAGTAATATGAAAAAGTACTCAACTGTGTATGTGTCTGTAAATGCACCAGTAATCTTACCTTCCTTGCAGAGAGTGCTTTATAATGGTCAGTCTTTCTCTCTTCAGCCCACTTGGGAGGGACTGGGGAGGACGTGAGGAAATGTGAGTTTTGTAACAAATACCGGGCCATTGAGATGTTCCGCAACTCGGGTCGCTTCTGTTCCACCTCGTGCTCGAAACGCTACAGCGTAGCGTTCACAAAACGCTCTGGCAAGAAAGGTGATTGTCTGCCCTTGCTGCCTGCTCTCGGTGCTTGCTTTGCTTGTGGGAAGAAGGTGTGGTTGTCTGTAGCTTCACCCACTGTGTAATCTGTGCTGCTTGCTTCAGAATGTTTCTTTTTTTTTTTTTTTTTTTCCTCTCCCATCTTTCTTATCGCTTTTGTCACATTATCTCTCTCAGTGCTCATTCTGGCTTGCCCATAGATGGCCATACCGAATTCGTCCTGTAGTAGTTCAGCATCAGAAGTCCCTCAAGAGCTTTCCATATCGGGTCTTCATAAGCCCAACCAAGACAGGAGACACTGCACTATGGCCGAGTCGTTTTGGTGAAGCTGAACATTATCTCTTCTGATCTAAGATACTCCAAACACAACTGGAGATGTTTCAGAACACTTCTGACCTTAACCAAAGAGCTGGAGTGTTTTGTGTGTGTGTGTGACAGCTGTGTTTTTGTCAGCTGTATGTCTTTGGAAATTTGAAAGTGGATTCTTTTAACTAGTAGGATGTAGTTTGAAGTGACAGTTGTGTTCAGAATAAAACAAACCAAAAGAATTTGATAGGAGAGAGAATGTGACAATAACAAGAACATTTTTTTTATCTCTTAGTCTTGTCTCTTGAGTGTCACAGTGGCAGTACTCTCTCTCAGCTTGTTTTAACACAACCATCAGAACAGCAGGTTCTTAGCTGTCCTGTGACAGTCTGAACAGTCAATATCAAGTTGTCTTGTCACAGTCTGAACAGTCAGTATCAAGTTGTCCTGTCACAGTTTGAACAGTCAGTATCAAGTTGTCCTGTCACAGTTTGAACAGTCACTATCACGTTGTCCTGTGACAGTTTGAACAGTGAAGTTGTCCTCTCACAGCAGTCAGTATCAGGTTGTCCTGTGACAGTCTGAACAGTCAGTATCACGTTGTCCTGTCACAGTCTGAACAGTCAGTATCACATTGTCCTGTGACAGTCTGAACAATCAGTATCACGTTGTCCTGTCACAGTCGGGATAATCAAGTTGTCCAGTCACAGTTTGAACAGTCAGTATCACGTTGTCCAGTCACAGTCTGAACAGTCAGTATCAAGTTGTCCCGTCACAGTCTGAACAGTCAGTATCAAGTTGTCCCGTCACATTCTGAACAGTCAGTATCACGTTGTCCCGTCACAGTCTGAACAGTCAGTATCACGTTGTCCTGTCACAGTCTGAACAGTCAGTATCACGTTGTCCTGTCACAGTCTGAACAGTCAGTATCAAGTTGTCCTGTCATAGTCTGAACAGTCAGTATCAAGTTGTCCCGTCACAGTCTGAACAGTCAGTATCAAGTTGTCCTGTCACAGTCTGAACAGTCAGTATCACGTTGTCCTGTCACAGTCTGAACAGTCAGTATCACGTTGTCCTGTCACAGTCTGAACAACCAAGTTGTCCTGTCACAGTCTGAACAGTCAGTATCAGGTTGTCCTGTCACAGTCTGAACAGTCAGTATCAAGTTGTCCCGTCACAGTCTGAACAGTCAGTATCAAGTTGTCCTGTCACAGTCTGAACAGTCAGTATCACGTTGTCCTGTCACAGTCTGAACAGTCAGTATCACGTTGTCCTGTCACAGTCTGAACAACCAAGTTGTCCTGTCACAGTCTGAACAGTCAGTATCAGGTTGTCCCGTCACAGTCTGAACAGTCAGTATCACGTTGTCCTGTCACAGTCTGAACAGTCAGTATCACGTTGTCCTGTCACAGTCTGAACAGTCAGTATCAAGTTGTCCTGTCACAGTCTGAATAACCAAGTTGTCCTGTCACAGTCTGAACAGTCAGTATCAAGTTGTCCCGTCACAGTCTGAACAGTCAGTATCAAGTTGTCCTGTCACAGTCTGAACAGCCAAGTTGTCCTGTCAGTCTGAACAACCAAGTTGTCTTGTCACAGTGTGAATAATCAAGTTGTCCTGTCACAGTCTGAACAACCAAGTTGTCCTGTCACAGTCTGAACAGTCAGTATCAGGTTGTCCTGTCACAGTCTGAACAGTCATTATCACGTTGTCCTGTCACAGTCTGAACAGTCAGTATCACGTTGTCCTGTCACAGTCTGAACAACCAAGTTGTCCTGTCACAGTCTGAACAGTCAGTATCAGGTTGTCCTGTCACAGTCTGAACAGTCAGTATCACGTTGTCCTGTCACAGTCTGAACAGTCAGTATCACGTTGTCCTGTCACAGTCTGAACAGTCAGTATCACGTTGTCCTGTCACAGTCTGAACAGTCAGTATCACGTTGTCCTGTCACAGTCTGAACAGTCAGTATCAGGTTGTCCTGTCACAGTCTGAACAGTCAGTATCACGTTGTCCTGTCACAGTCTGAACAGTCAGTATCATGTTGTCCTGTTACAGTCTGAACAGTCAGTATCACGTTGTCCTGTCACAGTCTGAACAGTCAGTATCACATTGTCCTGTCACAGTCTGAACAGTCAGTATCACGTTGTCCTGTCACAGTCTGAACAGTCAGTATCAAGTTGTCCTGTCACAGTCTGAACAACCAAGTTGTCCTGTTTACAGTCTGAACAGTCAGTATCAAGTTGTCCCGTCACAGTCTGAACAGTCAGTATCAAGTTGTCCTGTCACAGTCTGAACAGCCAAGTTGTCCTGTCAGTCTGAACAACCAAGTTGTCCTGTCACAGTGTGAATAATCAAGTTGTCCTGTCACAGTCTGAACAACCAAGTTGTCCTGTCACAGTCTGAACAGCCAAGTTGTCCTGTCACAGTCTGAACAACCAAGTTGTCCTGTCACAGTCTGAACAGTCATAAGGCAGCCTGTCTCTGGAAATGCTTCACTTGCACTGCTACTGAGTTGATTCAGAGGTGTTCATTGGGGCCAGTTCTGATGCAAAATGCGCAGGATACATCTTGTTGAGCCTCATACCGAGGTCAGTTGTTGGTTAGTAGCGGAGACAGCCAGGGAGAGTGTCTATCGCTGGAAGCTGCGACTGTGAAGTTCATATGGACATTAAAAGGCTGGAAATTTTGGAGAAACTGAGGTACCCTTTTTAAGGCCTTGAAAGGCTATACAAACTGGCTTGAATGTTTGCAGTGTCATGGTGAGCCAGTGTTATAAGGAGATGCACTTAATTCTACTTTGATGGCCCCAGCCCTGAGACAAAGCTATGATTTCTTTTTTTTTTTTTTTTTTTTTAATGCTGATCGATGAGAATGAGGATGATTAAGATGAGTTATATTCTGGTCAGAGACTATGACAGGGCTGTGCTGTAAGCTTCCCTTTATCCTAGCTTCAGCCAGGCTCGGGAGAGACAGGCACATGCAGTGTTCGTCAGGAAATGGAGAAACACTCTCCGAGGCGGATCCATGAAGTGGATGAAAGCTGACACGTAATTCCAGGCTTACCAGGTGGAGTACATGACAAACTGAACTTCGCAAGAGATGGTTGGGACTGAAAAATCCCACAGAAACAGGCTTCTGGTGGGAATTGAACCCATGACCTCCCAGCTTAAATGCCACGTCCCTCGCTACTTTGTCAGTTCATGGGTTTATGTCATCGTAAGGAAACTGTGATATGATTGGTTAACATTGGGGCGGATTTGTCTAAGCAAGAGTAGAATATCATTATGATCTATCACATTCATTATGGTATGACGGAACAGGGATGGTTGTTGAGTCACTGATTTTTTAAACCTGACTGGTGGTTGCGTCGTCAGGTAACTCGACAGCCGGCAAGTTTATTCCAAAGAAGAAGGTGCTGAGTGTAAAGAAAGGTTGGCGCGCTGGCCATGGAAGTCGTCTGCCTTTCAACATGAACATGAGGGTAAGTTGAGAAGTTTTACACAAGAGCAATATTCACTTCATGGACACATTAACTTATGATTGTTTGGCGAGTTTATTGAATGACTACATTTAGGGTGCTATCTCAACAGGTGTAAAGATCAGTTAATAAATTGAAATGACATTGGAATCATGATGAAGAGTTGAAAAAGGGGAGGGGGGGGGGGGGGGGGGGGCAAGCAAATGTAGCCTTCCAGTTGTTTTTTCCTGTCAACCCAGTGTTTTCAGAAACAAACTGACAAGAAAAATTACTATTCTGTTAGACAAAAGGGACATACAATTATAAGACAAAACATGACACGTTTCAGCCTCTTTGGTCTTCTTCGGGCAAGATAGATGACACTCAAGGCAATGAAAACAAAGAAGGAGTAGTCACTCATCTTTCAAATTGGGCGCAAAATGGAGTGTCCTGAATGTTGTTTATCTTGCCAGAAGAAGACCAAAGAGGTCGAAACGCGTTGTGTTTTGTCGTGTTATTTGTTTTACACTTTTGTCTGGCAAAGTACTAATTTTTCTCTTCAGTTTGTTTCAGTTTCCGCCTCCAGTCAATCTCACTTTGAAACAATCTGTGTTTTTTAAGGTTCAAGAAATTAGTTATGAAATGAAGGTGATATGGAACTGCAGGCGCAGTCTACTTTTAATGGCTGTGTTTAACCCATTCCCTGCCTGGAACGTGTAACGCACGTCCGTACTTATCGTGAAAACCAAAATTCGCTACGCCACAGACGAGAATTTGTCGTCCTAACTTCGTCACAGAAAGCAGAAAAATCTAAATGGGAGACGACCGTGTAAAATGTTTTCACCTCTTCTACTGATGTCAGAGCAACGGCCCTTTCCCTTCACGTGACCGTTGGCTGACCATAGGGTTATGCAAATTACGAGTTGTGAGGTCAGAGCTGATTAGCGTACTCAACATGGCAGCGCGACCTAGCACATCGTCGAGTCGTCCCGTTTTCAGGCGATATACTGCGCTTGATGTATTAGATGAAATTCTAAATGATGAAGATAGTGGCGATGAAGACCTTGGAGGGTTGGATTCTGATAGTAGCGATGAGGAGGAGACGGATGGGAATCAGCACCATCCACTTTTATCGGAGGTAGGTGCTGGTGATGACGTCGATCCTTTGTTCGTTCCGCGTGACAGCAGTGAGGAAAGCGACGCTAGCGAGGGTGAGGAAGCAGAAATGGCGGATCCCGTGCCATCAACGAGTACTGCACCCCCTCCTGGACGAAGGGGACGGGTCGTGGACATGGCAGGGGCTCAGGACGACGGCGAGGGTCCCGTGGAAGAGGCCGGGGGCGTGGCATGGGGCGTGGTCAGCAACAGCTGATCAGCGACTGGAGAGATGCTGATGCACAGTCCCCAACCCTGGTGTAGTTTTTACTGGAAATCCAGGGTCAAAGTCAACTGTGCTAATTTTCGTCCTGTTGACTATTTAGAATTATTTTTTGCTGACCTTGTAAACCATCTGGTCGTTCAAACAAACCTGTATGCAGACCAGTTTCTGGAAGCACACCCAATCTTCCAGCGTTTTCAAGGGCCAACAAGTGGGACAAAGTGGATGGTGCAGAAATGAGGAAGTTTCTGGGCCTAGTTCTACTTATGGGGATTGTGCGCCTGCCTTCCATTGAACTATACTGGACGAAGAAGGTGCTGTACAGAGTTCCAGTCTTCAGTTCTGTCATGTCCAGAAACCGTTCCAGGCAAGTAGCTCTTTTTCTTTTTTCTTTTGCTTTTTTACTACTTGATTCTTCATCCCTCCACTATTCATTTTCCATATTTCTCTTCTTTGCCCCGTTTCCTACTGAAAGTACATGTTTAGGAAATAATAACTGTATGGATAGGTGGGACTCTGTGTGTGTGTGTGCGTGTGTGTGTGTGTGCATGTGTGTGCACACATGTGTGCATAAGCATGATCTATTTCTGTGTGCAAGTTTTCCATACAAGTTTGTTCATTTTCAAAAACACAAAAGTACTTTTTTTGCACTAGTGTGGTGTTTTTACATTCATGTGTGTGTGATACTGTTTGTGTGTGTTTATGTAAATGTGTACATCACTGCATTGTGTGTGTGTGTGTGTGTGTGTGTGTGTGTGTGTGTGCATAAACATTATTTATTTATGTATGCAAGTTTTCCATGAAAGTATATTTTGTAAAACACAAAAGCACTTCTTGGTACCAGTGTGGTGTTTTCATTTCATGTGTGTGTGTGATACTGTTAGTGTGTGTTTGTGTAAATGTGTACATGTGTGTGTGTGTGTGTGTGTGTGTGTGTGTGTGATACTGTTAGCATGTGTTTGTGTAAATGTGTACATGTGTGTGTGTGTGTGTGTGTGTGTGTGTGTGTGTGTGTTTTAGGCTGTGCCTGTGTGACGTGATGTGATGTGTGTGTGTGTGATTGTGTGTGTGTGTGATGTGTGTGTGTGTGTGATGTGTGTGTGTGTGTGTGTGAGTGTGTGTGTGTGTGTGTGTGTGTGTGATGTGTGTGATGTGTGTGTGTGTGTGTGTGTGTGATGTGTGTGTGTGTGTGTGTGTGATGTGTGTGTGTGTGTGTGTGTGCCCAGTTGTGGGTCTGCTTACTGATCTTGAAAATTTATTCTGTATTTCAGATTCTTCTTCAGTTTCTGCATTTCAATGACAATGCAGCCATGCCAGTGCAGGGTGATCCAGGGTACGACCGGCTCTACAAGATTCGACCCATTCTGGACCATCTGCATGAGACGTTCCAGGAAGTGTATGAGCCCCGGCAAGCAGTGTGTGTTGACGAAAGTCTACTTCTTTGGAAGGGTAGATTGATATTTCGTCAATACATACCCTTGAAACGTGCCCGGTTCGGAATAAAAATCTACCTGTGCTGTGAGTCTGATGGCGGTGTCAAGGGAAGTGGTGGCTACTGCTACCGCTTCAAGGTGTATGCTGGAAGGGAGGACCCCATCAACGAGGTCCAGCCTGTCCTGGAGTCTGTAAATGCAGACAACCCAACTCTCTCTGCCAGCGAGAAAATGGTGCTGTACCTGGTAGCCCCTCTCTTGGAAAAGGGCTACCATGTCTACACAGACAACTGGTACAGTAGTCTGAGGCTGTACCTCTACCTCCTGGAAAGGAACACCTTGGCCTGCGGCACCGTCCGGGAGAACCGGGGTATTCCAGAAGAGCTGCGTGGTGTGAAGCTGGGCCCCAGATCATCAGCTGCTCTTTGTGGTGACAACAAGATCATCGCCACAAAGTACCACAGCACAAAAGTGGTGCACCTGCTGTCTACTGTGCACGGCCACACTGAGGCACCAATTCCAGACCGGGGACGACGGGGAATCAACATGCGTCCGTCTGTTTCATCCCAGTACAACAGGAATATGGGTGGGGTCGACAAACAGGACCAGTTGATTCACCCATATGACTGCACCCGCAAGACGATGAAATGGACGAAGAAATTATTTTTCCATTTTCTTCAGGTTGCAGCCTGCAATTCCTTTATTTTGCAGAAGTCAAGAGGTGATGACTCCTGTAAAACTTTCTTAGGTTTTATGGAGAGTATTATCACTTCTTGGATTTGGCCAGACCAGGTGCCTGCTGTGGAAGAGGGCAAAACAGATGACGAGGTGAGGATGGTGCTAACCACTTTTTGTTCCAACTGCCACGACACCAAACAAGGCTGCTCCTTCCAAGAAATGTCGAGTTTGTACTAAGAAACTCAACGTGAGGAAGGAATCCCGCTACTATTGCCCCTCCTGCCCCTCCAAGCCTGGTTTGTGCTTAGGCCAGTGTTTCATGGACTATCACACCAAGTTTTTGTATTGGGAGTAGGATCATCTCTGTCGGTTTTCCTTTTTTTTTTTCTTAGTTGTACATTCCATTCTCTTCTGCTTTTTTGTATTCTTAGTTTTCCATTCCACGGTATTTTTTTTTCTCACCTGTGCGTGTGTTCATTATTTTGGGAATGCTGTGACCAGACTGAGTGCCATCAGTGAAAGAAGTGCAAGTGGAGTACAAAATGAATCCCCTTGTGTGTTTCTTTGAACCACAATTTGGACAAACAAACAAAAAGAACACCATCCCTAAAGTTATGAAGCGGTGAATGCAGACAACCTGAGGATTATGTCCAAGCCTGTGAAGTTTAGTACGGCACGTGCTGGATTCCTATAAAACAGCATGGCAGTAAAGTGAGTACACTATATTTAGAAACTCTTGTCAGTGTTTTACAGGTTTTTTGTGTTGTAAACATGTGTATGTTTTCAGAAACTTTCCTTTTTTGTAAAACCCCCATCCGTTATCTCTGTGCCCCTCCCCCCCCCCCCCCCCCCCCCCAAAGGCTAACAAAATTATATTATTACTATATAGCATCATAGCTTTGGGTAAAAGGAAAGAGAAGCCATAAAATCATATGTCAATAAATAAATAAACAGTGATTGAGGTACTGAACCTACCCCAAATGGTAAAATTATGCCCCCTTCTAGTAGAACTGGGGTACCCCCAGTAACATACAGATTGCTACACAGAGGACATTTATTGACAACAATATGAATCCCAGGTGTTTGTAATGTTGTTGAGCAAACACCAAAAGGTGTTTTTGCTGTGTTTAGTGGGCTTTTATGTGGTGATTGTTGTAAAACTCTCAAATGGAAAACAAAACAAAACTGTTTTATCATATGTTATTTGTGTGAACCATCATTATTAGCCCCAAAATCAAGTTAGAATGATGTGAAATTGTAGACAAGGGTATGTGGAAGTACTCCACATAAAATCTAAGAAATAACTCAACAAATGGATGAGTAATGTAGATGTTAGTGAACATACTATGAACAGCATGATTATGCCCCTTTTTCCTAAAACATAGTACCCCCAATTATGAGCAGATTGTCATCAAGAACAAGAGTCCCTGAGATTTATTTGACTGTCATGTGTTAGTGCTGATGCTGAATAATTAGTCACACCACTTTTTCATTGTTTTCACTGATTTTATATGGTGCATTTTGTTTTTGTATACTTGAAAAGTGTTCTTTTGTAAAACCACCATTCATTATATCCTTGTCCATCCCCTAATGGCCAAAAATACTACATTATTGTTATACAGCATCATAGCTTGGGGTATAAGGAAAGAGAAACCATAAAATCTAAGTCATTTGTCAACAAATATATAAGCAGTGATTGAGGTACTGAGCCTACCCCAAATAGTAAAATTATGCCTCTTTCTAGTAGCATTGGGGTACCCCCAGTAACATAGAGATTTTTACACAGAGGGACATTTATTGACAACAATATGAATCCCAGGAGAGAACTAGTAAATACCAAGTCTAGCTCACCAGCCCTCAACCAGTTTCGGGCTGGTGACCTAGACTGGGTATTTACTAGTTCTCTAACTAGTAAACCCTACAAACATGCATACTCAGTTTCGGGATGGCTAACCCCAGAATCCGCATTTTACTGTTCTCTGACAAGTAAGACTTCAACAATGAATTAAAAATGATAATCCATCACACATTCTCTTTCAATAACCAAAAAAATAACGATTATCTACAAACAAACATACTGTGTAGGGTTATCCGTTTTCAATACTAATTTACAAAACTTTTCAGATTTCAGTTTTGCTTAATCCTGTGTTTTTCTTGATCATTTTCAATAACATCATTTTCACGCATACATTCATCAAATGCGTCTCAGTCTTTCATGTGAAATAAAACTACAGTCTTTAACTGCTCTCTAAAGTCTTTTAAAACTGAGTTATATTTCTGACATAAAATCCACACACTTATCCCAGCATGTCTTCCACTGAAAGCCAGTTTTGACAAAGTGTTTCTCTTTTTAACTATGTCTCTTTCTGCCGAACAGTCATCTATAATAAATAGTGTCTGCGTTCCTTTAAACAGTCTATAAAAGAGTTCTAAACACTCACTCAGTTTATTGCTAGGATCAACTAAAATATACGTTGTCATCCGTCCATATAAACCTTCTATCATGATATGCTTGTTAAATTCAAGTGTTGGACAGAAAATCACAATTTGATTAAAATTATAGCGATAAACTGTTTGTAATAGGTCGAGGACAAATATTGTTTTTCCACAACCAGTTTTTCCACAAATCAATGAACAATGAGGAGTTTTTGTCATAAAGTTTAACTGCTCCATAGTTTTATAACAGGATTTAATTTAATCCAGTTATTATATTTATCATACTTTCTGTCAAAACCTGTTCAGTATAATAAAATCCTATGAGGCCTAAATGTGTAAGATTAATCCAATTCAGTTCTGTAAGATTGTTTCTATTTAAGCTAATATTGATTTTGCTGCTTGTTGTTATGACCTTAATATCCTCACCATTGTGAAGAACGACGATGGTAACTTTAAGTTTTTCAACGTCTAAGTTTTGCCAGCTAATTAGAATTCCTTTTAGAAGGACGTCACTGATGCCCACACCTCCATTCCTCTCCTCATCTTTTAAGACAGAAATTTCAAATATCATTGTGAACGTGTCTCCTAATTTCCTATGTGGAAAGAACTGTAATTTTGTAGAAGCTTCCTTTAAAACCGCTTCTCTTCTGCGGAGGATGTACTGTTTATTTCCATACGGCGTTATTTCAATCTCTTTCCGACTATTGTCCTCTGGCATAAGACTCACATGTAAAGGGCCAGAGTTGAATGCTTTTCTGAAACTTTTTTGACGACTAAAAAATGTAAATGGGCTTATGAATTCAAATTTTATGTCCCATTCTAAATATGGTTCTAAGTGCCATTTGCTGTCATGTTTTCGAACTATTTTATATTCATACTGCCCTGCATTATTTGCTTCTAGATTGCGTAGTTGTTCTAGTTTAGGAAACTTTTTGTTGTCGCCAACCTCTTTGCGTTTATAATCACCATCTTTAGTGTACTCAAAACCATACAAAGCGCCTATCTCACCATTCTGTTCAAAGTCCGCAACGTCTGCAAGGTCTTTTAATTCTAAAGTTATACACCTCACAGGCGCTAATGTAACTCCTGATTCTTCTGGCCCACACGACATTATTTTTTAGTACAGTTATTATTTTATTTCCAAAACAATGTGTAGGTTATCGCATTTTACGACTTTCCCTGTTTTGTCTGTGATCTTTATATTAAATGATCTGACCCTCCCACAAGCTAATTTTTTAAACTGTAAATTAGGGAATTGTATAATTTCATAATCGCAAAATGCAGCTTTCCCTGATGGAAGAGCTCTTAAAACAGTTGAGGGCCTTCCATCATATAAGTTTTCATCAGTGCTCAGCTCATCCAAATGAACATAGAGTAATGAATGTAATGCAAGATCGAGCGGACTTTCCCCCTCATAAGTAGTTTTGCTCGGTGTAACTCTAAATCTATAATTGCCAGCCGCAAAGCCTAACATTTTAGCTAGCTCTTTATCAAAATAGTAACCTGCTTCTTCTTCAGGCTTGAATGTTAACATTGTTTTTAGATTTGCATTGTTAAGTTTGAGAGTAATGTCGAAGTTACTCATTGCTTCTTTTAGTGAGCAAAACCCGTAATAACCATCAGGTATTGTTAACTGGCTAACTTTGGTCCCTGTTTTGTCAACTTTTAGAATCTTATTATTTTCTTTGGTTTCACTTATATTGAACCATACAACTTTGTAAAAAATTTCATGGAGTGCGACCATTTTGGTTCCGCAATCGTTCTTAACAGCATGTTCTAAAAACGAAGGACGGTCTTGGGTTGTTATTGTTACAAACATTTTTTAAACGAAATAAAAATGAGTGCATTCAAATATACTAATGCAAAATATTCTGTTGGGCCGCACTACAATCTTAAAAATATAGCAACTGATACTCTTGACATTTCTGTGACCCAGACTGACACCTTTCAAGTAAAGGTGAGTACTCCATTAAACAGATATCTTAACCCACCTATTAAAAAAGACTACATCGCAAAAGTGTGGTTCAGTCATCCGATGCAGTTTTATCAGAACCAGTTAAACTTTGCTGTGTTTTGTGCGTCAACTGGGTGTGGAGTGTCGTATGCTGATCATTTAAATCATCCTGATCCTTTGGTGAGGTCAGTGTATAGATTTCATTTTTATTACACCTTCAGACGTATTTTGACTGAACTGCAAGCACCATTACCAAATGACAAACCGTTTAATCCATTCAGCAACAGAATAGACATGAAGGCTTTTGAAAGGATCTGTAACGAATTCAATATTAAGGCCAAGATAGACTTTAGACAAAAGTTGGACCGCAATCATGGCTTAGGCACCCCTTATTTTTGGGGCGTGCACAGAAAGTATAAGTATGACTGGAATCCTCCTTACACATCTTTCTCTTCAGGCACGGCTGTTCACCTCGGGTCCATAGAGCAAGAGCATAAAACAGCATGGACAACATTTATCTTAGACACTTCTAAGGGCCTAACTAAAGCAGGAATAGAACGAATAAACGACTCTGTTCGTACTTACGTTTGGTGTTTGCTAGGTTCGCAAGCACAAACGAGATCGAGCATAACTGATCCTTCTACTGGCTTTGACGCGCAAAAACAATACTTAGCAAATTTAGAGGACGCCATTAATTCTACAGTTGATTTACCTTCAAGTATTAAAAGGTACCAAAATGTTTTACAATACGCAAGATCGAAAGTAGACTTTGCTGTTGGCACTGGTTTATACATGCTGCCTTCTGACCTCAGACTCCAGATAGGAACAATAATAAACTACAACAATGAAATCCTTGTGGCAGGCAATGAACAGAAAGTCGGAAAAAACGAAATAAATTCTGAGCCAGTAATATTGCAAGCAGTAAACAAACAAGATGACCCCCCAAGATTAAGTCATCCAATCCCCGTGGCCCAAAGCCCGAAGGCCGTTGAAGAACACGAAAAAAATAATGACCATGAATATGAAAAGACAGCACTTGTTTTTGGATTAACTGGCCTAGGATTACTCCTTCTTTATTTTACTAAAGAGTAACCCAACTATTAAGAGAACTAATGCCCATAAGTGCTCGGCCATAAAGCCAACTACTTTGCTTGCAGTAGACAAAAGCCAGCTAACGACACTCCCTAATATACCAGGTAAAGAGTCTATGGCCTTACCGGCTAATTTTTTAATAAGCCCGCAAGATGATCAAGCTGTTTTTTTACCCATGATTTATCAGGCGGTGATGGAGGCGATGGCGATGGAGGCACTAGGCTTTGACCACCGCCGCCTGTAATAGCCATCACCAGTGTACTTATTGCAAATCCTAAGGCTGTTATAACGCTCGCTAATGTGACACCTTGCTCTCTAAACAGTGTTTTTATTCGTTCTGCTAGTGTCGTGTCTTCATATAAAATTCTTCGGATAGTTTCTCTTATTCTGGTCACTTGAGTTCGTAATTGTTCTCGGGTAGTAGACAAAACTTCTAGTTTCAGTTCTTCAAAATTATTTAGTCTTTGCGTTATTCTTTCTTTAACACCAGGCCCTAAGTTGGCATCATCAGCCTCAGCGAGTTTTTTTTTTTCTCTTTCTATATCCTCATCTAGTTTATTCAGTATTGCTATACTGTTTGTTAATTCACTTCTAACAGTTCTCAAAGCACGATCAAGGGCCTCTGATTCTCGCGGGGGTGTTGGGGAGTCGGGGTTAGTTTTTGGTACTGTTTCTTCTGACAAACTGGTTTCTGCTTGCATTACTTCGCCCGCTGGTTGATTTAAATCTTGAAGTTCCATGTTTTGTATTTGGGTATCTGTTGGGAGTTCTTGCAGTGTGTTTTGAAGTTTAGAAACAGCCTCCCTATCTAATTTTGGTGGTTTAGGAATGCCAAGGCGATTTCGATCTTTTGCCTTAAGTCTTTGGTTAATTGTACTCAAACCTACAAACTTTGATGGGTTTCGTTCATGTGTAAGCTGAAAACGTTTTCCTCGTTCGTCTTTAAAATACAAATGGCCATCATCATCTTTTACAAAATCATCGGGGGCTATAAATTCGGGAGGTTCTAGGCCTAAACTTCTGTAAAATGATATGACCTTAGGTTCTGTTAATTCATGCCACATTGAGGCCGTTGAGCGATGCTGTATCAAAGGAGCCGTTTCACTCATGTCGTCTCCAGCATCAAAAACATCATAATCTTCTTCACCTTCAATGCCTGCCATGTTTTTAAATAATTAACTTTTTATTTTGTTTTATAAAAAAATGTCACAAGCATATGGCTCGATTCTTGACCCGCATAGAAGACTGAAAGAGCCCTTTGGCGTGAAGGGAAATAAGCGGAATATTACTGTTCCAAATAATCCATCTACTATTGATGCGGATCAAATTCTTACTGTCAAATTTCCAGACCTAGGAGCAGATGAAGTGATTGTGCCAGGCTCTGCGCAACTTACTTTCAAAATAGAACTCGAATCAACAACAGACCCAAACAGGACAGTTGTCCAGAATCTGGGGCGGGCAATCGTTAAGAAAATTTCTATAAAACTTGAGGGGCAAGAAATATTTTCTTTACACAATGCAGACATATTTTTAACCTATTTTGATCTATGGCTAACCGGAACGAAAGGGCTGATCTTGCGTTTCAAGGAATCGAAAATGAAGATGCACTAAAACATAGAATAGGCGCTGAAGATGCTAAAGACGGCAAAAGGTATGTAGCTGTAAGTTATGCGTATGGTAATCGCTTTTCCATACCCTTAGATTTTGAGCTGTTAAAATCGCATGCCCCATACTTTCAAGGAGCGTTAAAAAGACAGATTGTCATATGAACTAACTTTTAATGACTACAAATATGTTATTATATCTGAAGACACCGAAGCAAAGTACAGCATTTCTGACATCTCGTTAGAGTTTGACGTTGTTAGCAACCCTAACTTAGCGAGGCTGATCCAGCAACAATATCAGTCAAAATTAGCATTCTAGAAGTTGATTTAGAATATCCTCACGAACTCCATGACCTGCATAATGACTATCCATTAGCAGCAGAAAGCCTAAAGATGGCGAAAACAGAGCCACCTAAACTTGTGCCTAATCTTCGAGGCAAAAAAATTATGTCTGCCATTACAGACTTCTACAATTTTATTTAAGACATGGTTTGAAGTTGACAGCTGTTCATCGTATAATCGCTTTTGATCAAGAACAGTTCATGAAACCATACATCATGAAGAACACTGATCTCAGAACTAAATCCACAGATGCTTCAGAAAAAGACTTTTTCAAGCTGATGAACAACAGCTGTTTTGGAAAGACTATGGAGAATCCGCACAAGCGTAAAGATGTCAGATTGGTCACCAAAGAGAACGAAGCAATTAAGCTGACTTCAAAACCAAATTATCAGGACTTCAGAAGATTTCATGATCAGCTTTTTGGCATAGTGATGAAAAAAAAGAAAGTTAAATTGGACAAACCTGTATTTATTGGGTTTACTGTTTTAGAATTATCAAAGCTTTTGATGTTAGAATTTCTTTATGACTACTTTAAACCCTTGCATCCAGAGTCCAAAGTACTTTACACAGATACAGATAGTTTTGTTATAGATATCCCTACTGAAGACATAGATCTATAAAGGCATGGAAATAGAAGTAGCTAAAGGGCATGCAGGATGGTACGACACATCTGATTATCCTAAAGATTCGCCTTTGCATTCAACTGTTAATAAGAAGGTTTTAGGAAAGATTAAGGATGAATTATCTGGAGGGGTGATTAAGGAGTTTATTGGGTTAAGGTCAAAAATGTACAGTATTTCGAGCCAGGAGAAAACCATTAAGAAAGCAAAAGGAATATCTCGCAGTGTTGTGCAGTCAAACATATTGCATGACAACTACAAAGAAGCATTGTTCAATAAACATACTTTTCATCATGACAACGTAAAACTACGATCTAATCTACATGAGATCAACACAACGGTTGTAACAAAGAAGTCATTAGATAGAACAAACACAAAACGAGTATTTGTTAATCCAGAGTTTTCATATGCAATTGGGCATTGGAGAACAGCATAATTATATATCTTCTTCATATTTTTCCTCAATCATATTATAGTTTTCCTCAAGTTGATCTAGAAGCTCAATCATATCAATATCCAATTCAGACAAAATTTTTCTCATGTTTGCTTGATGTGCTTGAATTTTTTTTATCATTTCAAGATATTCTTTATCCTGAAAATCAAAATTTGGGATTTTGGGTTGTAGGTGATCTGGATGTATTGCCATGTGCCGATGAATCCTCGCAACCGTTGCCTTAATAGCAAAATTCATATTATATGATTCCCGCATCAATTCCAAGGTCTTTTCATTTATCATTCTTGTATCATCCTGCGCTTCCGTCTGGGCTTCCTTCTGAGCTTCCATTTTAGACTCAAATATATTTACGTAAATTAATTAAGCGGAACTGTGTCTGGTGGGATTATCTGCAGTTCTTCCTTCACAAAAGATCTTTGAGGAGCCGGTTGTTTTGTTGTGTCAGTTTCTCGTAAATAATACACGGGCGGATTCATTTTTACAATTCTTTTTATTTCATATGGATCAACACTCCAAACTGGATCGGTTGCCCTGATGCGAGTGTCCCCTTCTGCTTCCCCCGGTAAATAAAGGTACCTTACTTTTAAACCAAACGGTAATAGTTTGCTGGTTGTACTGGAGTCCCCTTCAGCAACATTTATTGTTTGTTTTTTGATTGCTTGTACTGGTTTTAGCCCCGTTAATTTAAATTCTTCATTATTCATTGCGCGCAAAACTGAGGGCAGTCTTCTAACCCATTCTGTGTTGCGAGAATTGTCAATAAGCTCTCTGTGATACTGGTAAGAAAAAGTCTTTCGGCTAACTGTTTGTTAAAGTTTTCAACTAAAGCCTGTGATCTGTGAACTCTCGGAATGCCTCTTTTAATGGTAACTCTATGTTTTAACAATAATTGATTCACTTGGCCTTTAAATTCTTTTCCATCATCGACTTGAATCATGCGAGGATAAGTTAGCGGGCCTCGTTGATATATTAGTTGTATAGCAACAGCAACAGCAGAAGCACTCTTTTGTGTTAATGGTTCCGCATCTTTATATCTTGAAGCTATGTCAATGACTGTAAGTGCGTACTTAAATCTTTTCCGTCTAATCGTATCATGGGGTAAATATAGAAGATCCATTTGATGGGTGTCGTTTGGCGTTGTATTCACAAAGTGTGGTCTCTGTATTTGTTTAGGTGCAGGTAAATAAATTTGCCAGATCGCTTGTTTAGATAACCATTCTTTTGCTGTTTGTTCACTGACTCCCGCTGCTTGGCTTAGCTTTTTAATTGCCGTGATTCCCTTCCAATATCCTTTTGGCGAATAATAGATTTTGTTCATTTTTATTCAGCCAATATTATGTGCAACAAAATGCACAACAGTCATGCCAAAGGCAATAAACGCGATTTCTTGCATCTTTTGTTTTTCTGATGGTTGATAAAAGTCACTGAATTTTGGTGGGGGCAATGTTTCGATTGGTTTGCCTGTTACAAGATAATATTCTTTTATTGCTTGATCAACATCTTTAAATGTGTAAGCTGCATGTCCCTGTTTTTTCAGTTTGTCGTTAATAAAATCTAACTGCTCAATTCTCTGCTTTTCATAGTAATCTTGTGCTGCGGCTAGTTGCTCCACAGCTTTGTTATGTCTTTTTCTCTCGCCGTCATCCCGCAGTTTACTAAACGCGTAATTACTTCCGCTAAAAGCAAGCGCATTAACCACAGCGCCGCCTATCATCATTACGAGTGAAGCCATTTTTATAAATGTATTTTTTTTTTTACATATTGATACTGTCTGGAATTATTCCTTGCTTAACTAGAAAATCTTTCGTTGCAAATGAAGCTGTAATAACAGCAATCAGTTTTGCTGAATCCTCAAAGTCTAGTTTGCCAAGATCTGCCGGTTTTATTTTTAACAAGCTTTTACCAAGCATTGTGTATCCTACACTTAGACCTCCAATAACAGCAGAATGGTATACAAGGTTGGTAACAGTTTTTTTCGGTGCTCATTTTTAAAAAATAAAATAATTATAATTAATAAAAAACATGAACGGCGACGATCTGCTACAGCTACAGGGCAGCCTAAACCTTCCTGAACTTATGATTACAAATGATCAAGTTAATGACCAAGATATTATGCCAAAAAAGGAGAGGCTGTATTCTTTGGCAGCATGTGGGAAAACAAAACAGTTCCTCGGAAATGAATTCAGCATAGAACAAATTCAACAAATGTCGCCACAAGACATTGTAAAGTATCATAACAGGTATGAAGCGCAACTGGGATCAAGAATGGTAAAAAGTGTCGGGCAAACGGCTCTTAGTTTGTACACTAAACTAGTAAGTAAATTTGCGCCTATTGATTCTGAACAAGACTTTATGTATGATTTAACGCAGGATCCAGTTTTAACAAAGTCATTAGAGTCTCTAGGATGTGATCTGTATTACAGATTTGGAACATTATTGTCGCCGCTAATCGTGGGATTAATTACTTTTAATCATATAGATTTTGTTTCCCTTAAAAATGACCAAGCCACAGGGTTCGTACGCCCCCTTATTTTCTTGAAAAGTGCTTGAGATTTGACATGACCATTTCAAGGCCTGGAAAAGTACTTAAAAATAAGCTGAAGGCCTAACCCCCCTGGAAAAGTCCTTGAAATTTTAAAATCGGTCACAATCTGCCCTCTCAAAGCAAGGAAGTGACTGTCACTCAAGAAAATGTTTTTTATACGAAATAAATCACAATCTCTGTCACTCCATGTGGCTTCGTGATCGCCGATCCCGTAGCAACCGACAACAGCCTAGCTGAAGCAGAAGGGAAGTAACTCGTCAGTGACTAGTGTTTGACTTACTATAGACGTAAGTGTAGAAGCCAACAGAGTTCTTTCCCTTTGGTTACCATCGGGGTTGTGTCGACGGTCGATGTTTTGCGCCAAATAGTGCTACTGAGCCTGCAAAATGGGGAAAGGAGACTGCGTTTTCAATGATATGTGATCCATACAGCAGACAACTTGGCAGTGAAGGCTGAAAACAGTGTGCAGGTGAAACAGCAGGGGAATCTGATAGCCAAGTCCAACGCAATGAGAAGGTCTGCCAAGGAAAAGACTGAAGAAGTGTCAAAACTTGAGAAAAAACTCTGTGCAAAACTGGAAGAGCTGAAGGAGATGTAAACTGTGTAAATGTTCTCCTTTTCTGACTGCTGACAGATGTGCAACTTTAGATATTTCCTTAATAGACCTGCGTATAACTGTCTTCCTTATAGAAGTACTTTTATTTTTTCTGCCATGTGAGTGCAAAGTGTGTAAGGTATTGGAAGAACTCCGAAGGTGTATATTTTCTATGTACTGAAGAAAAATCGACAAAAGGGAAAGTTTCTGCAAAGGTGACTGTATTCTCCTGTGCATTCAGACTCAAGACTATCATTAGTAACGGAAGCGGTGGTCAGCTCTGTGCTGGTTGTGTTAAACTGTAAAGTCACAGTGTAATTCAGAGAAAACAATGACAACTGTACCTGCCTTCTTCTTCCATCTACTGGACCTGACCAGTTGTGCTAGCATGAATACTAGGTAAGAAATGATGTTAAGTTAATGATTGATAGTAACAGGCTGCTCATAGAGTTTAATAAACATAACTTTGCAAGAAAGTTGTTAATTACTACCCCTTGAATGAAGCTGCTAACCCCTGGAAATTCCCTTGAAAACCCCTTGAACTTTTTTTTCTGATATCTGTGGGAACCCTGAAGCCAGAAAATCAGCAGAATCAGAAAACATTGAATCAGGTGGAGAAAGTGACCAGTAAAAAGCCTGGGGGCGTTGCAGCAGGAAAAAAATTAGCAGAGTGGAACAAACAAAATAAATTACAGTTTCAATCCCAGATTATTGCCGCTAATCATAGGATTAATTACTTTTAATCATATAGATTTTGTTTCTCTTAAAAATGACCGAGCCAGAAAATCAGCAGAATCCGGTGGAGAAAGTGGCCAGTAAAAAGCATCCTGGGCGTGTTGCAGCAGGAAAAAGAGTAGCAGAGTGGAACAAACAAAGAAAATTAATGTTACAATCACAGACTATAGCCCATAATGAAAAAGTGCTAGAGCCGCAGCCAGTTGTTTCAACGCCGGCTATAAAAACGCCAGAACAAGTTGATTCAAGACCTATGCCACCAAAGTCTTCATGGAATATTGTACTTAAAGCAATTGTCATTTTTGGCGGCATTGCTGCTGGGGGTGGTTATTACGGTTATAAAATATATAAACAACAACACCAAAAACCGAAGCAGCCAAAAAAATCTCAACCACTAAATACAGAAGCCGAACACAAAAGCATGCCAGAACCGCCAACACCAAAAGATCATTTTGATCCATTTCAGATGCAATAATACTTTAAGAACTTAATAAATAATTATAAGTTGACTTGAATAAGAACTTGGCTGTACTTAGGGATGACTTAATTACAAACTTGAGGTGACTTAAGTTAAGAACTTGAGCTGACTTAATCAAGAACTTATTAAGAACTTGAGGTGACTTAATTAAGAACTTAATTAAGGGCTTCGGGTGACTTGGGGTGAAGGTGTCAAGTGTCTCAAAGTGGAGGGCTGCCAAGAAGTGGAACTACTAGGACCACTTCTTGGGGTGACTTGATTAAGAACTTAATTAAGAACTTGGGGTAACTTGAGGTGAGGGTGTCAAGTGTCTCAACGTGGAAGGTTGCCAAAAAGTGGAACTACTAGGACCACTTGCTTTGTAAAGGCGGTGTGTAGTACTATTTTTAAAAGCACGTCATGCGTTTGTGGCATTCACTGAGAGTCTTGCAGCAAGCGGGCAAGCATGCACGTTTAACACAGTTAGAGGGCTAAGGCCTAAGCAAATAAGCACTGTGGCTTGGTAATTAGCGAACAGTGCTACACCCACTGGCTTGAAAACTACGCGTGAACAGCTATTTATAGTAACAGTCAGCAAGGTTATTTTCGCCGCAGCACACGCCTCTCGCCTATTTCACAAAGAGTTTCACAACGAGTTTAACTCTCCTCTTTTTTCATCCGGGCTTAGGACCGGCATTGGCGGAGTTAGCGTTTTTGGCGGCTCTTAATTGCCAGGTAGTAGTACACCTGTCACTGAACATTTGGAGCTTTTTGAATAAAACAGCGCCATTTTTTAGAAATAGAATCATTTTCTTCAAAAGGCAAAAGCTTATCAAAGTTATCAACATCTCTTTCAAATATATCAGCTAAATCTCTGTCTTGAATCAACAAGCTTTCAAGGTGCTTGTGTACGTGTAGTTTATCAGTAGTAGGTTCTCGTTTTTCTTTCTCCTCGCCTTCCAAAAAGCAATACTTCTCTTTGGCTTAAGAAGTAAAGAACTGGGCCCGTCTGATTTTCTTTTGTTTAGATACTCCGCCATACAGTTGTAATAAAATACATGATCATCTATGGCAAGAAGCTGTTCCTCTGTGAACACAAACACGGCCGTCTGCATTGAAAGCCATAGCTAAACTGAGAGGCGTTGGTTGGGCCTAGATCGTCATGTCCGGTCACGTAGTATTGGGCCTTGCTAAGTCATAAGCCCCCACACCGCAAATTAAGTAATGAGGTGTCGACTTAATGACGGGCCTCTGCAGTATTCTGATCCAGCCGGCCTTACCTACCTACCTAGTGTTTGTCTGTCTGTCTGTCTGTCTGTCTGTTTGTCTACTTCGTTTTATAAGATTTGTCATGCTAGGATAAGTGTGGGAATTTTAAAAGACTTTAGAGAACAGTTAAAGACTGTAGTTTTATTCCACATGAAAGACAGAAACTCATTTGATGAATGTTTGCGTGAAAATGATGTTATTGAAAATGATCAGGAAAAACGCAGGATTAAACAAAAACTGAAATCTGAAAAGTTTTAGTAAATTAGTATTGAAAACGGACAATCCTACACAGTATGTTTGTTTGTAAAAAATCGTTATTTTTGGTTATTAAAGTCTTACTTGTCAGAGAACTAATAAACACGGGGTCTAGAGTCATCCGCCCGAAACTGGTTTGAGGGCGGATGGGCTAGACCCCGTGTTTATTAGTTCTCTCCAGGTGTTTGTAATGATGTTGAGCAAACACCAAAAAGTGTTTTTGCTGTGTTTAGTGGGCTTTTATGTGGTGATTGTTGTAAAACTCTCAAACTGAAAGCAAAACAAAAATTGTTTTATCATATGTTATTAGTGTGAACCATCATTATTAGCCCCAGAATCAAGTTAGAATGATGTGAAATTGTAGACAAGGGTATGTGGAAGTAATCCACAAAAATTCTAAGAAATAACTCAACAAATGGATGAGTAATGTAGATGTTAGTGAACATACTATGAACAGCATGATTATGCCCCTTTTTCCTAAAACACAGTACCCCCAGTTATGAGCAGATTGTCATCAAGAACAAGAGTCCCTGGGATTTATATGACTATCATGTGTTAGTGCTGATGCTGAATAATTAGTCACACCACTTTTTCATTGTTTTCACTGATTTTATATGGTGCAATTTGTTTTTGTATACTTGAAAAGTGTTTTTTTTTGTAAAACCACCATTCATTATACCCTTATCCATCCCCTAATGGCCAAAAATACTACATTATTGGTATACAGCATCATAGCTTGGGGTATAAGGAAAGAAAAACCATAAAATCTAAGTCATATGTCAACAAATAAATAAGCAGTGATTGAGGTATTGAACCTACCCCATATAGTAAAATTATGCCCCTTTCTAGTAGCATTGGGGTACCCCCAGTAACATAGAGATTGTTACACAGAGGGACATCTATTGACAACAATATGAATTCCAGGTGTTTGTAATATTGTTGAGCAAACACCAGAAGGTATTTTTGCTGTGTTTAGTGGGCTTTATGTGGTGATTTTTTGTAAAACTCTCAAATGGAAAACAAAACAAAAACTGTTTTAATCATATGTTTTTTAGTGTGAACCATCATTATTAGCCCCAAAATCAAGTTAGAATGATGTGAAATTGTAGACAAGGGTATAAGGAAGTACTCCACAAAACATCTAACAAATAACTCAACAAATGGATGAGTAATGTAGATGTTAGTGAACACATACTATGAACAGCATGATTATGCCCCTTTTTCCTAAAACATAGTACCCCCAGTTATGAGCAGATTGTCATCAAGAACAAGATTCCCTGGATTTATATGACTATCATGTGTTAGTGGTGATGTTGAATAAATAGCAAGACCACTTTTTCAGTGTTTTGACTCATTCTATTTGGCGCAGTATGTTTGTGTGTGCTCAAAAACTGTTATTTTTTGTGTAACTGTCGTAATTATGTGAATTTTTTCTATACTAATTATCAACATAATGAAGTCATTTAGATCTCAGAGTGTAGACAAATGCATAACAACAAAACATGCAAAAAAGCAGAGAGATCTGTCAAGAAATAAGCGCACAGTAACCATTTTTATTGAACCTACCCAAAAAAGCTAAATTTTGCCTTGGCAGACAGATTTTCAAATGTGCTATTATACTGTGGCAGTGAAGGGGTTAAAGGAAAATCCCCCAAAGGAACGAAAATTTTGTTTCCAATAATGCATCAGTTGTTCAGAAAAGTTCTGCTTGATGTGATTTGAAAAGACAAAAAGGTTGATCAAATCATCCTTGAATATTATTGTATCCAGATTGTGCAGGGAGCCACACCTTGAATGGTGACCGCTCAGTATTTTTATTTTACACCATTTTGTTTTGTTTTGTTCCACATGTACTACAGTGTATGTATGTGAAAGTACTGCAATGTATATATGTTTAGCAGAAAAGACAACAATAAGAATGAAGAGAACCAAAATGGATTCTGTGTAAAGCAAAGAATTATATCCACTGTTACCATCACAACAGAAGATAATGTCTGGACAGAAAAGCTTTTTGAACAGTTCGTTGAGCTTCTTTCTATCAATAGATTATCTTCTCTGATTAGAGCAGATGTTGACATTGTGAACAAAGGGGGGAGAGTAGACAAAGAGTGAGAGAGAGGATCAACAGAGGTTAGGGGAAGGGTGAGGGAAGGGAAGAGGGATCTGTGGCCAGTGGCATTTGACTTACATTGCTTAACTATGACTCTAATTTTGCAAGAATTAAGAAAAATTTCTGAAATATTTTGTACAAATGTGGATTCAAAGTGAAGTCTGTACAACATATACTGTTTCATTTTCATGCGCAGTGTAGAAACTTGTAACTGACAAAGGTGACAGATCTCCAAATTTCGTTCAACGCTCTCACTTCACCTCTCCTTCCTCCCCCCCCCCCCCCCCCCCCCCCCCCCCCCCTTTCCCTCCCATATCTCAAACACATGTGTATGCACAAGATACGCTGAGGTCATAGACACGGTAGTTTAGAAGTTATACATTGAAGGAAAGGAAACCACAAGATCGTTGACCCATAGATGTTTTGGAACACTCTCACCACCTGTTTGTTATGGAGATGAGATGACACACTCAGACACACAAACCCCTGGTGACCTGTTGCGTGTTGTCCAGCCGCCAGCCACAGAAATGAGCAGCTCCAACAGCGGACAGGAGACGAGTTCCTCTGCCGCCTCGCCCCCACCGCAACAAGACTTCGACGTGGAGATGGAGGCCCCCAAAATGGACCCGGCCAAGTGGAACGTGAGTGATGCCGACCGATAATCATTGTTGGAACGTAGAGATGGGAAGGGAGGGAATGGATTACAAGCTGGACTGATCAGACTGTTTGGCTGCCCCCCCCCCCCCCCCCCCCCACCGTCCCTTCCTCTTCATAGAAAGTTTAGTTTGTGGTCATGATCAAATTAATTGGGATTTTAACTCTTTGGAGACGGAGCCAAATTGGACCAAGTAATATCGCTGTGACAGGCTATTTGTGCCATATTTTACAAATTCAACACACTTGCACGAAATGACAAAGACATACAAATTGTATATCATTTTTAAAGTTGCTATCTTTTCTTTTTAATTTTTTTTTAAACAGTTTTTTCAATTGAATTAGTACGGAGATCTCATGTGACAATCCCGCATATCTCAGTCTAAGTGTCCGTCCCACATGTATTAACCTTCTGAAATGCTTGTGAATTCTGTTTTGAAAAAGGGCATTTATAGGACTTTTTTCTGAAGTAAACTGACAGTTCAAAATAGGGCTTTAGAACACATGATAGCTAATGAGATAATCAGCGGATGCACATGAATATACACCACATTTCATCATTATTGGAGCTTTATGACCTGCTCAATATCAACAGCTTTTATTGTTACAAATATCACTGTTTATCTATGGCCCTAAGTCTTCATGTCAGACGTGGAACATACAGATCAGGGGGGAGATGTACATCCCCAAGCATTCCTCATGGTCTACCAAAATGCTGAGACTAATTCCATGCTGCAGGAACTGCCTTGTTGTTCATATGTCTTTCCGTTGCACATACTCAGCCTAGTGTTGCTGTTAGTTTATGTCTGTACCAATGTGAATATTCAGGTTAGTAGTTTTTGTGTTGACAGGTTGTGGAGATGTACAAGTTCATTATTTTTTTGTGTTGACAGGTTGTGAAGTTGTACAGATTCGTTATTTTTTGTGTTGATATGTTGTGGATGTGTGCAGATTCGTTATTTTGTCGTGTGTTGTTAGGTTGTGCACGTGTACAAATTCGTTATTTTTTGTGTTGATAGATCGGGGAGGTGTACAAAATCATTATTTTGTGTATGTGTTGATAGTTTGTGGAGGTGCACAAATTTGCTATTTGTGTGTGTATGTGTGTGATAGGTTTGGAAGTGTACAAATGTGTTATTTTGTTTGTGAGTTGATTAAGTTGTGGAGGTGTACAAATTTGTTATTTTGTGTGTGTGTATGTTGACAGGCTGTGGGGGTGTACACTTTCGTTATTTTGTGTGTGTGTTGATTAAGTTGTGGAGGTATACAAATTCGTTATTTTGTGTGTGTGTCGACAGGTTGTGGAGGTGCACGAATTCGTTATTTTGTGTGTGAGTTGATTAAGTTGTGGAGGTGTACAAAGTCGTTATTTTGTGTTGTCGATAGGTTGTGGAGGTGTACGAATTCGTTATTTTGTGTGTGTATTGACAGGTTGTGGAGGTGCACGAATTCATTATCTTGTGTGTGATTTGATTAAGTTGTGGAGGTGTACAAATACATTATTTGTGTGTGTGTGTCGACAGGTCGTGGAGGTGTACGAATTCGTCAAGAACCTTCCCGGGTGCCAGGACTGTGCTGACGAATTCCGTCAGCAGGAGATCGACGGCCAGGCCCTCCTGCTGCTTAAGGAGGATCACCTGATGTCCACCATGAACATCAAACTGGGCCCCGCCCTCAAGATCTGCGCCCGCATCAACTCCATGAGACAAGAGGTGCTGGGGGCCGCTGCCACACCCACTACACCCACTGTGTAGCAGCTCTTCTCCATGCCTTCTGTGGAATGCATGTTGGTTGTGCCTGTGTGTACATAGTGTACATTTGTTTTAAAAAGGTGGTGTCTGAAGTAGATAGCTGACTCCTGAGAAAAGAGAGAGTGAGAGAGAAAGGATTGAAGTGTTCTAGTTCTCATGTCTGTAGGTAGCTCACAATTGAAAAGGGAGGGAGAGGGAGGATTGCAGTGTTCTAGTTCTCATGTCCGAGATGTTGCTCACAATACTGTCGGCCAGTGCAAGGGACCTACTGACAGTGCTGTAGACAAAGGTAAATGCAGCCAACCTTTGATTTTAAAGATTTTTGTTTTTAAGCCCGCTCAAGTAAAAAGTAAATCGCTTAGCTTTTATTTCCATCTGTCTGCATTTCTGTGGTAAATTTTAACATTAGCTGTTTCACAGTAGTTACAGGTCGTACCAGGATTTGGCAGAATGATGAATATTAATAAGATTTTTTCAGCCATCTGCTGTATGATGTCACTGGATGGTGTACACCCATACATCCGCAGTTGCATTTTCCACAAAATTTTCAAAATTATGTGATGGATGTGTCTTTGAAAAGTGCGACTAGTTGCCATCATTAATTCATACTTAGACAGAGGTTATGTTGAATTATATTCTATGTAAATATTGCAGCAAATGTTAACTTACATTTTATTGAGTCCGTTCAATGTATTTTATATTAAAAGTAGACAAGCAGATATAAACGCGTTATTGAACATAGAACAAAAATTAGGCACATAAATGTATACCTTGCAAAATATAGTAAAGTAAGATTATTAATGGTGAATGAACCAATTAAAAACACACGAAAGTAGCAAATTAACCCTTGACTGCCGCTATTTTGTATCAGTTTTGCACTTCTGTGTGCCGGAGCAAAATTGGACTTTTTGCGGTAGGTTCACTAATTTTATTTTATTTTTAAAAAAAAATTTTTTTTGGCTGTCCCAACCTCTGCGCCACCTCAGAGGCAGTGCACCCACACCGCTCATTCCGACACCCCGTCCACAGCCATAGCCCAGCTGGCCCCGCCGCAGCCCCGGCACCAGCAATCCACAGGGAGCAGTCAATGTCAAGTCGTCAAGAGGCAACCCACCGGAGGAGACACTGCACTGCTGCCGAGTCACTTCGGTGGTGTTCAGTGGCGCCTGTTCTGATCTAACGTACGCAGGACACCACCTACTAAGCCCCCTACTGACGACAATAATTGCTTAGTCGCGGAGTCGGCGTGAGTGAGCTCTCCCTCCGGAGGGCGCCACCACGTCCGTCCAACGACAGCCCCCATGGACTCGCCGATACCTGTGACCCCGACGGAAGCAAACCAAGGCCACAGACGTGGAGAGGACATCGAAATTGAGGTCACCATGAGAGCAGGGCATGAAGGGCCACAGAACTTGAGACATTTTTTTTTTTTAATGCTGATCAATGGGAATGAGGATGATTAAGATGATGCTACGGATTTCCATTTCGGTCTGAGACTACATGACAGGGCTGTACTCTACGCTTCCTTTCATAATATATCCTGGCGTCAACCAGGCCCGAGAGATACAGGCACCTGCAGTGTTGATCAGGAAATTTGAGCAACACTCTCAGAAACGCATCCATTAAGTGGATGAAACTCGACTGTGTGGTCCCAGTCTTCCCAACTGAGTCCGCAGCAAACTCAACTCTGGGTAGGAGCCGGTCGGGGCAGAAAAAACCCACATGACTCTGATGGGATTCGAACCCACGACCTCCCAGCCGGGAGTCCGCGACGTTAACCACTTCGCCACGGCGGCTGGTGGTTCACTAATTTGATCAGTGCTCATTTATTTGTGGAAATATTTCTTAGATTTTTGGCATGTTTTCTTCCTGTACCCAGGGCTATAATATCTGCAAATAATATTTGATTTTGTTCATTCTGAGTTTTATAAATAATCTTATAATTCAACTTATTAAAAAAAAAATATATTTTGCAAGCATACAAAAACCCACAGCAGCAAAACAAAAAACACAAACCCAGCCAAAAGTGGTTTTAGTGTTTACTGAACACCTGTGTAAATATTTGGTAGTGAATTTACAACCCACAATTGTTGTTTTATATGATAAATTTATGCATTTCTGGGCTACAGTGCAATCCAGGTATCAAGGGACACAATTTTGTTTTCTTAGGTAGGTTCACTGATATGCCCACTGCTCTTTCAGTTCTTGACATATATCTTAGATACTTGGGAAATTTTCTTGTTATATCCTTGGCTACAGCCAGATATCACAATACTTCGATTTTGTTTGTAATGAGTAGACCAGAAATATATATATAATGATGAATGTTTTGTTTGAAAAACAGACACTTTCAGAACATAAACAAAACTATAGCACTAAAATCACAATGAAATACCACAAAAACTGGTGTTAGTATCCTTTGAACTTCAGGACAAACATCTGTATTCACAATAAAGCTTGACAATGCATAAAATGTTTAGCAACCGATATCATAGGGGGCACTCCAGCCCAGGTAACGCGGGAAAGAAGATGGGAATTGCACATTATCCACAGCATCAGTCTGCACATTTTGCAAGCCTCTTGGGAATTGGTCTTGTTTAGCAGAGATGAACTAACAATAACAACACCAAGTGTAACTTCCAATTATTCTGTCAGTTTTCTTTCCACACATGTGGTTTGGTTCACTCATGAACTAAGTGCGATTGATAAAAAGCCATCACCACAGAAGGTTCTAAATAAAACATTGCAAAACCAACCACACCAAAAAAAAGAGACTGCTAAAGATAGGACTGAGCTACAAAAGGCCACACCACAGGTGATGAAAGCACACTAACAACTGAAAAATACACCGGTGTCGCAGAGAATACACCACACCACAGAACCTATGGACAGAAGGAACAGGATCCCACACTACTGCCAGTAAATGCCAGTTATAGTTGACTGACACACATTTGGACACACACACACACACACACACGCACACGCACACGCACACACACACACACGCACACACACACACATACATCACCACATGCAAAAGCACCACACACACACACACCATGCACAAACACTACACACACACACACACACACACACACACACTTACACACACACACACACACACACACACACACACACACACACACACACACACAATGTATACACACCATGCACAAGCGCTGCTCTCTCTCTCTCTCTCTCTCTCTCTCTCTCTCTCTCTCACACATGCACAAACACCACACACACACACACACATGCACAAACACCACACACACACACACACACACACACACACACCACAAAAACAAATCCATGAAATCCATAGGCTTGAAATTGCCAATGTTTACCTTGATACCTGGATCACCCGTGAAACAAGTTCAGACTGACCAGTGCCACACCCTCTTCCTCTGCCACGCCCCCTCACACTGGACCCTCGCCATTGTCCTAAACCCCCTCCCCTTCCTCGACTCTGCTCCCGACCTCTCACGAAAGGAGGGAGGGGGCACTCGACATAGACCGAATCGGCTCGTCACTCTCCGATTCGGGCCCACTTGCGCCGGTATCGCTCGGTTTGAAGTTGGGGATCAGCTTCGTCATCAACACCAATCTCCAATAGCAAAGGGTGGTGTTGATTGTGATCGCTTTATTCCTCCTCCGAATCGCTTCATTCCACTTCTTTGAAGTCTTCGTCATCGCTTTCACGGTCTCAGATAATTTCTTGAAGCACTTCAAGAGCATTAGATCGTTTGAAAACGGCATGTGCCTGATCGAACTGACTGCTCGACTCGCCATCTTCAACCGAGAATGACTCGGCGGAACCTTGTCGAAGTTATTGACCGAACGGACGCAAGCCGGTCAGTCAGCGACCTGCAAAAGGGAAGAAACCGTCCTTTAGGGTCCCTGCAACCATTTAAACCATTTTTTCTCCTTGCCTCCCTTCTTTAAATCGCTGAATTTTGATGATGAAATTATCCTGAACGCCGTTCGTGCAAGGGCACACAGCTTTCCCGAAACCTTCATGAACGCCGTTTGTGCAAGGGCGGTCAATGGGTTAAACTGCCTTACTTGTTCCTCAATAACTTTTACCTAGATAATACCACTAACTCTCAAACTGCTTCTTTTTTTTAATATATCGTTTTGTTTTGTTTTTGCCGGGTCAAACAAAATTTGATTGCATGGATAAACGTGGAGGGTGGGTGGGGGGTGTGGGTGGGGGAATCCGAAATGGAATGGTCAGATGTTTGGTATGCATGAGGTAAATGCAAGACGATGACAGATGTTTGCAATATGTCGATGCTGAAAGGCATACACAGTGAAAGTCAGATTGGTTGGGAAGGCAGCGGCTCTTGGACAAAGACTCTCCTGCACTTTGCATACCTTTGTCATTACTAAGTCAAGCAGAAAGTAATCTGTACCCTCCTCTTCACCCAAACCCGTCTGTGAACCCACCACCCCACTGCCTCTCCTTTCATTGCACTTTAGTACCTACTGCCCAGAACGGGCGGAACATGTTTTGAGTGGCACATTGTGAATGACTTACCTCGTGGAACGAAAAGTTTGCACAGAACTGGCTGATGCTTCTTGACATCTTGAGCCCGTTTGGGAATGACTGCTTCGATTGGACCGTTTTACACGTAGCCTGTGAGGTGAATAGGCACACTGCCTTTCTTTTACCTGATGAGTACGCAAAGGATGTGTGTAAGATTTTGTAAATGCTAGTGCGCTGTGCAGTGGACCTTGGGTGTTGTCATGTGTGGTGTGCCTGTAATGGCCAGTGGACTTCACTGTGTATCTGCATTCATTTAAAGAGATGTGTGAAAGTTTTTTTTTTTTTTTTTTTTTTTTTTTTTTTTTTTTTTTTTTTTTTTTTTTTTTTTGATGACTGGTGAGTTGATTTTAACGTGGTGACAGCCCTGATGTGGCCCTTTGCGGTCGGCTGGGCTATAAGCAACATTATCTTATCTTATCCTGTGTATCTGCATTATATCTACAGTACCACTTATACCCGAAAGAGTTCTTTAAACCGGCTTAGCAATGGTCAATCCATATTATACGACCCGTCAGCCTGCATTACGCATGAATGTATATGCATATGTCATAAGAAAAATTAAAGTATTCTAAAGTATCTGTGGCCGAGTTTGTCTTCATGCCATGTGATTGCAGAGTTGTGCACTGTGTGTGTGTGTGTGTGTGTGTGTGTGTGTGTGTGTGCGGTCAGTATGTGGAACCTTGAATGAATTGGAGAAAGCATCAGCACTGACATGCAGACGGACAGATTTATAGGTTCATTGTCGGTTCAGAAGCCATTAATTGTCGGTGAAATATAGTCCTGGAGTCATTAAGGACCTGGGCCTCTTTGATATTGCTTAAGCAGGGAGCTCTTTGTCCTCCGTCATCGTTTTGAGGCTGTTAACAGGTTAGCAGTGGTGTAACCTGTCCTTTCTTTTAAGCCCATTGCCGCTTTAAGGAGAGACTTGCTGAGATGCGCTGGCTTTTTGCTCTTGACAAGTGTGACCACTTAGCAAGCAAGTCAGAGAGCAAAGACTTGCCAGCTTCAGGAGTGGAACATGCCAACATTTTCAGGTGAGACACTTTCGCAGCAAACAGAGCAGTTGTTTTAAACATGCTACGATTTTCGTCAACAAGCTACGTTGCTCACCTTGTGACAAAATGCTATCCCAAAAATTAAGAAGAAAAAAAAAAAAGCTTAACTGTCATGATGGTGGCGTAAACAGAACCGAGATGAAATAGACCGTGTCACTCTGCAGATCTGTTTTGTCAAAAAAGGCGAAGGTCATTCAGAAGAGGATGAAAAAGTAGAATAAAAATTGCTATAGGTGATCGCGATCCTGCTGCTTTGTCGATTGGTTCATTGTAGGCCAGTTTATGTAGGTCAAGACAAAACCATGCGATAACTAGTTTCCATCATCTTGGTCCACCGTCATGTGATGGGCGAAGCAAAGTGCCACTGGAAGTGCTGTCGGGTCTGACTTGCTTCATGGCATAATAGTGCTACACTTTTGCTACACTTCAAATGTCAAAATGCTACTACACTCTGGGTTTTGAAGACCTTGGTGGCTCTGAGTTAATCGGAGCAAAGGTGAATGCGTTGTGCACACAATTTTGTCTTGGCACAGTTTTTCAGTTTTGTTTTTTTTTTGTTTGTTTTTCTTCTACGTCAAGACAGAATTCATCATTGCTTTCAGATTCTGGGTCAAATATGCTCCTGCTGGTAATTTTATACTCTTCACTGAAATGACCAGAAAGTGAGGAATGAGAATTGCATCATAGTCATGTGACCAGGGGATATACGTACAGTACCGTACTGCTTTCCTGTTACCTTGCCACGTGTTTTCACAAACACGTTCACGCACATTCACACACGTATTCACACATGTTTACAAACGCACACACGCAGAGACGCGTATTGACATCCGCGCTTGCATATAAACCGCACCCGCCCACATAAGGCTGATTCATATATTGTGGTAAACACACATTTACATTGTCTCACACGGTTATCGTATCTGGGTTAGTTATTTAACATAGAAGAGTTCTTAAGAATTCGTACATTGACTGATAAACACTCAGCTAATATCTTTCCAACGAAATTGTCTTTAAAATATTGTCTACGGTAGGCGAGACGTTAGGACTGTGGATAAAAAAAAAAAAAAATCTTAAAAACCGTTAATATCAATTTCGTCATCACTTACATTTGACCTGTCACGAAGGACCCAGGTCAGATGGTAAAATCGCCTAAAGACAAATTCTTTCATGTTCAGTATTCAGCTAGGCTTCCTCCGGCTCATAGAATGTCGCCATATTTCGAATGGCAAGCCTTTGAATATAAATCGTTTGATACAAATCGTTTCTCTCTCTCTCTCTCTCTCTCTCTCTCTCTCTCTGACCCCCACCCACCCTCTTCAACAGAAGCACATATCACACACACACACACACACACACATGCGTGCGCGTGCGCGCACACACACAGGCAAACGTTAAAGAAAGCTACAGAAAAGAGGAAATTTCCAACACAAAACTTCCAGAAGATAGGGAAGATTTCTGACCCCCAAAAGCCTCCGCCGACCCCAGGAGGGGACGTGAACGTTACTGAGGAATGTTGCCAGAGTTAGTAGCCTAATAAAACGCTAATCACAATAAGGCCCTTATAAACGAAGTTTCCTCGGATTTTGAGGATGACCAAAGCTTATTTTAAATGCTTATTTTCATTGCTGTGTCAGGATATAGCGTGAGTGTGTGTGTGTGTGTGCGCGTGCGTGCGTGTGCGTGTGTGTGTGGTGTGTGTGTGTGTGCGCGCGCGCGCACGTGTGTGTGTGTGCGTACGCGTACGTGCAGGTGCTGGCGCGCGCGCGCGCTTGTATGTGTGTGTGTGCGTGTACTTTTCAGACACGTAAAATCACTCACGGTGACCAGCAGCGTTGTCTTTGTGATGAACTTCTGTTGAAAAAAAAAGAAAAAAGACATCGGCTTTAAAATCAGTAAATAACGCAGTCTATGCATATCAAGGACAAGTCATTTATTTGTCATGAGAAGAAGGGTTTGGGGTTCGGATATAAGCCTACTCATCCTTGGGAGTAATTCACACACTGACTTGTCGTGGATAGTGAGGTATGGGAGCGGGTATTGCACAGGAGTAGAGAGGTGTCGCCGCTGTTGCAATGCAGACTACAATTCCTTGAAACAACAACTACAGATTAACAAAGCAAAACAACAACAACAACAAAAATGATGAACGAGGACGATGAAAATACTACTAATTTTCCATCTTGTTGTTTTCCATTCATGAAACATTTATCTGACACATCAGAAACGCATCACTCACACACACACACACACACACACAAACACACACACCTATCTATCTATCTATGTATATCTATATATGTGTCTATGTATCTACCTATCGATTGATCGATCGATCGATGTATCTTGTATCTATATACCTATGTATCCATCTATCTACATGTGTACACACACACACACACACACATACACACACCACACACACCACACCACACACACACACACACACACACACACACACACACACACACACATCTATCTACATGTGTACACACACACACACACACACACACACACTTGATTGTGATGATTCTTGTATCATGCATGTTGCCTTGTGATACTGTTTATTATGCACCTATCTTAATTTCTCATCTTTTGAGATAATAAAGTATTCATATAATATCATATCATATCATATCACACACACACACACACACACACACACACACACACTGATAAGCTCACTGAAGTTTGCCACATTTCATAATTATACTATATGTCGGGGAGGGGGGACAGGGGGGGGGGGGGGGGGGGGCGGGCGTCAGTCTCCATGAAAATGCTTTGTTTTGATAGCCTACGTCTTTAAAGACGAACAAGAGCTGATAGGAGGGATGGGGAACAAGGAGGGAGAGACAGACAGACAGAGAAGTGGAGTGGTGAGGGGTGAGGGTGGGGTGAAAAGGTGTGAGGAAAAAGGGGAAATGGATGCGAATTCGGGCGGTACTAGTACTATACAACAGAGTACAGTACAGTAGAAGACACCGCAGTATAACACAATGCAGTACGGTTACTTCCCATTTGGTCTACTCCCATTTCGCCTACTCAGAAATGTGTGAGCACGACTTGGCCTAACGGCCTTCGTTCATTCGTCCTTCGTCCTCTCTCGGGCTTCGCCCTACTCTAATCTAAAGACCATCGATTCTGCTTTGGAGTAGACTGGGACACTGGTTACGCCAGGGGGGAGCCTTGCAGTATGGTCAGTATGGAAATAGACGAAATGGGAGTAGTAGACGAAATGGGAGTAGACGAAATGGGAGTAGACCAAATGGGATGTCACCTGCAGTACAATACAGTAAAACACAGTACAAGACAGTAGCGTGTTGTACAGTACAGTACCCTTCGATACAGTGTCTCGCAGTGCAGTACACTACAGTATAGTACCGTACAGCGTACAGTACAGTGCAGCACAGTCACGTACACAGCTTCTCTAGATCAGAATCAACGCCCTGAGGGATTTCCACCTTCATCAAAATAACGTCCACGAATCAGAACACGCCCATGTCTGGGAACAACGGAAATAGAGTAAACTGACCTCTGAAGGAAAATAAACGAGTATACAAACAAGCAAACAAACAAATAAACACTAGCGGTTGTCAACAGTCACAGTCGCCTAACGCTATAAACAATAAAGACTAGTTACCGCGACCTTTGCTCACGCTTTAACCCACCCCACAATCTCCTCATGCTCTGGTGTAGTTATCTCTCTCTCTCCCTCTCTCTCTCTCTCTCTCTCACACACACACACACACACACACACACACACTCACTCACTCACAGAAACAAAGGAGGGAGGTGTGTTGTATCGTTTGGGTCAAATCTGGAAAGCCACATTTCAAAGTACAAAATGAATGGCGAGCTTATTGAACTTCTAAAAGACTGAAAACGTGATCTTCAACACTTTTACAGCACTTTTACGCGCGCGCGCGTGCGTGTATGTGTGTGTGTGTGACAACAATAATGGCTTAGTTACGGAGCCGGCATGAGTGAGCTCTCCCTCCGGAAGGCGCCAATACGTCCATCCAACGACAGTCCCGGTGTATTTGCCGATACCAGTGACCCCGACAGAATCAAACCAAAGCCACAGACGCGGAGAGGGCATCGAAACTGAGGTCACCATGAGAGCAGGGCATGGAGGGACACAGATTTTGAGGGCCGGGGGGGGGGGGGGGGGGGGTGTGTGTTAAGAATTATATTACCAGGAATACCACAAGTGACAGATGTAAAATAGTGGAAAGATTAGTGTTGAAATATGTAGCATTTAATCACTGACTCAATAACAGCTAGCTGTAGGGCGTTTGCTTCTGAATGTTACTTAGGGCCTGTGTGAGTGTGTGTGTGTGTGTGTGCGCGCGCGCGCGCGTGTGTATGTGTTTGTGTGTTTGTGTTGGTATGCTTGTCATGTGACGTAGCCTCACATCAAGGCATGTGACGCTCCATCACATGTAGTTAGTGATATGAATCATTTCCCCATGCCACTACTAAAAAGGAAGAATATTCATGTGGCTTGACTAGTGTAGCGGGCGTCCCCAAATAATGGTGAGAATGACTCATTAAAGAAAGAAGGGTGGTCATTGGGTGAAAGTGACCACTGAGAGATAGTTTAATAAGGGCTGGTAGGGTGCTGGTCATGTGTTTTGAACACTGAGTATGCACTCACTAGGAGGAGGGAGGAAAGAATCAGTTTTAGCCCAGCAGATGGCCTAGAGACTCGAACCTGTCAGGACGCTGGTCCTCACTGCTGACCAGTCATTACCAGGTGAGCCATAGATAGTTGGGGAAAGCTACAGGGGAAAACCTAAAGAAAAGAGAAAGAAAGAATATGTTGACTTGGGAAGCAGGTTACTTACACGAACCTTATTCGTGTTTCAGCCCTTCACCCTTCACCTTTCACTCTTCACCCCGTGAGGTGGTTAAAGATGGCCATGGTGTGGGGAACACACACCGGTAGTTCAGCCCCAGCAATTAAAGACTCCAGGGAGAGGAGTTGGAACTCAACATATCTCCAGTGACGGGAGAATTCAAGGGGGCGACACGATTTCTGTGAGAGACAGAGAATCATGGCAGGCGTGGCATCAATAATGGCAGGAATTATTTATTGTCCTGGTCTGAATCTTGGGCTAATGTGATGTGAAGGCCATGACTGTACAGAAACTTGAAGAAAAAAAGAAAAAGAAACACCCGAAGGTGCTGGGGAGGACCCAAAGAAGCACTGTCTTCACCTGCCTTTAGAGCAGTCCTGTACCACCCTTGGAGGCCTGCGCTGTGTTGACGATGGGTACAGGCACGCACAGGACACTCCATTAAGATATCAAGGGACATAACTGCTCCTGAACAGAGGTAAATTAGACTACAGGATGCAGCTCATAACAGCCTTAAAGTAGCATCCCCCATGGGTGTACCAGCCCGTATTTCATGACTGCAGAGCCCACCGGCGAAAAACACCACCCTCCAGCTGCCGAGCACACCCCACAGACCCAACCACCCCTGCCCACGGACAGATGAAGACAGTGCCACTCCAGACACAGCCAAGCTTTCGCCATACGGTCTTATGTGCCCTCAAGAGAGAATCCAAAGTTGTAGTCTTTCCCACTGTCAACAGGACTTTCCCTGTGGTCAGTGGGTCTTTCCTCACCGTCACTGGACCTTTCTCCAGGGTCAGCCTAGTTAAGGCAAAGAAGAAAAAGAAACACCCGAAGGTGCTGGGGAGGACCCAAAGAAGCACTGTCTTCACCTGCCTTTAGAGCAGTCCTGTACCACCCTTGGAGGCCTGCGCTGTGTTGACGATGGGTACAGGCACGCACAGGACACTCCATTAAGATATCAAGGGACATAACTGCTCCTGAACAGAGGTAAATTAGACTACAGGATGCAGCTCATAACAGCCTTAAAGTAGCATCCCCATGGGTGTACCAGCCCGTATTTCATGACTGCAGAGCCCACCGGCGAAAAACACCACCCTCCAGCTGCCGAGCACACCCCACAGACCCAACCACCCCTGCCCACGGACAGATGAAGACAGTGCCACTCCAGACACAGCCAAGCTTTCGCCATACGGTCTTATGTGCCCTCAAGAGAGAATCCAAAGTTGTAGTCTTTCCCACTGTCAACAGGACTTTCCCTGTGGTCAGTGGGTCTTTCCTCACCGTCACTGGACCTTTCTCCAGGGTCAGCCTAGTTAAGGCAAAGAAGAAAAAGAAACACCCGAAGGTGCTGGGGAGGACCCAAAGAAGCACTGTCTTCACCTGCCTTTAGAGCAGTCCTGTACCACCCTTGGAGGCCTGCGCTGTGTTGACGATGGGTACAGGCACGCACAGGACACTCCATTAAGATATCAAGGGACATAACTGCTCCTGAACAGAGGTAAATTAGACTACAGGATGCAGCTCATAACAGCCTTAAAGTAGCATCCCCCATGGGTGTACCAGCCCGTATTTCATGACTGCAGAGCCCACCGGCGAAAAACACCACCAGAAACTTGTATTGATGTAAATGGGAAAATTAGTTTATCTCTCAGTCTGAAAAAGAGAGATACATGCATAGAATTTGTGTATAAATTGTTTGATGTGATTTAGTAAACTGTTTTCCCTGAAGGAGAGGGGGAGAAGAAAAAACATTCGGTAGTGCGCCTTTTGGTTGATTGGAAAGATTGCGTGTGCGTATGGAGTAAATGCTGTCATGAATGCGTGTGTGCAAAAGTGACAGTGTGACAATGCTGTTTGAAAGAAAATATCCTTCGCTCTATCGCTGATGTCAAAACACAAATCTTTGTCACTGTTCTTTTCAATAACGCTCTGTTCGTATACATGATGTAGTGTGGTCAATATTTTGCGGTTCCTTTTGAAATGAAAGACCCTTCTTTTGCGGCGGTCAAGAATTGTTAGAGTTAATTATGTTAGATATTATTCATCTTTGGTTGTGTGTGTGTGTGTGTGTGTGTGTGTGTGTGTGTGTGTTGTGTGCGCGCGTGCGTGCGCGTGCGTGCGTGTGTGTGTGTGCGTGTGTGTGTGTGTGTGTGTGTGTGTGTGTGTGTGTGTTTGTGTCTTGTCAGTACAACCATGAGTTAATCTGACAATAAATTGGTTTCAGTCAGTGCGTGCGCGCGCACGCGCGCGTCTCTCTCTGTGTGTGTGTGTGTGTGTGTGTGTGTGTGTGTGTGTGTGTGTGTGTGTGTGTGTGACAACAATAATGGCTTAGTTACGGGAGCATGTGTGAGCTCTCCCTCCGGAAGGCGCCAACACGTCCATCCAACGACAGTCCCCATGTATTTGCCGATACCAGTGACCCGGACAGAATCAAACCAAAGGCACAGACGTGGAGAAGGCATCGAAACTGAGGTCACCATGAGAGCAGGGCATGGAGGGACACAGAATTTGAGGCTTTTTTTAATACTGATCGATGAGCAGGAGGAGGAGGAACATAATACTACAGGTTTTTCATTCTGGTCTGGAACTGCATAACAGGGCTGTACTCTGTGCTTACTACTACTACTACTACTACTACTAATAATAATAATAATAATAATAAGGAACATTTAGTGCGCTTAATCTTAAACAAAAGCCCTAAGCGCTTACAGCAATAAGCCCTAACACACACACACACACACACACACACACACACACACACACACACACACACACACACACACGCACACACCCACACACCAGCGAAGGAGCAGAAAAATTATGTTTTGAAGAGAGTTGTTTTGAGGGAGGACTTGAAAGAAGAAAGACTGTTTGAGTTTCGGAATGCAGAAGGGAGATTGTTCCAGCAGGAAGGAGCCTGAAAAGTAAAAGAACGTTCACCAAGTGTTCTGGCCCGAAAACGAGGGATCTGCATAATGCGAGTGTCAGAGGAAGAGCGAAGCTGTCTTACTCTCACAATGTGTCCCGGCGTCAATCAAGCCCGAGAGATACCGACACCCTGCAGTGCTGGTCCGGAAATTTGAGCAACACTCTCAGAGACGCATCCATTAAGTGGATGACACTCGACTCTGCGGTCCTAGTCTTCCTAACTGGGCCTGTGGCAAACTGAACTCTGGGTAGGAGCTGGTCGGGGCTAAAAAAAATCTCGCAAACAAATGGCTCTGATGGGAATCGAACCCACGACCTCCCATCAGGGAGTCCGCGACACTAACCACTTCACCACGGCGGATGGTCTTTTAAAAAAAAAAAAAAAAAAAAAAAAAAAACGCCAGCTTTCACGTGACGCCAGATATTCACCCTTTCGGGAAACTAAAATGTTTGTTGTATCCATTTGTTATTTACTTTAATATTGAACGGATATGCAGCTGAGTGCAAACTGTTCAAATGGTTTTGAAGACCAATGATAGTTTCAGATAACAAAACAGTATCATCTGCATAAACTGATATGAATGTTTCAATGAAATTAAATGAAACGGCATGTGTTCCCTTTTCTGATCATTTCTAAAGTTAATTCATTTATTAACAAACAAAACAAAACGGGCCTTCAAACATCACCTTGTATCACACCCAGAGTGCATTTGATACACACGCTAGAGTTTGCACCGCACTTTAAGTTAGCTTTAAATTCCTCATACATGCTTTTCACACATTTATGAGGTTTGCCTTTTAGACCATTTTTGTGGTATTATCTACAAACGTTTTCTCGAAACGGAAACAAAGGCCATTTCGAAGTCTATACATGTTACATTTTAATCACGATCATTTGAAAATCTTGTCCGAACAGCTGCCAATAATGTGAACAAATGATCAGCCATACAATAATACTTCTTAAAACCTCTTTGGTAGTCGCCTATCATGTTTAATCTAGCACCGGCCCAGAACGAGCTCCCTTGGAGAGTTAAACTGAACCTGGCCCAGAACAGCCCCCCTCCAGGGGAGTTAATCTAGCACCGGCACAGATCAGCTTCCCTCTAGATAGTTAAACTGCATCTGGCCCAGAACAGCAACACCCATCTACCCTCTCCCCCCTCCCTCTCCCCCTCCTAGTGAGTGAATCTGGCACTGGCTCAGAACAGCCCCATGGGGTGTTAAACTTCACCTGCATCAAAACAGCTCCCCCAACCCCCCCCCCCCCCCCCCCCCCCCCCTCCACCACTCTTAGGTCCTAGGGAGTTAATCTGGCACCAGCACAAGACAGCCCCCCCCCCCCCTCCCCCCCCCCCCCCCCCCCCCCCCCCCCCCCCCCCCCCCCAGGAGAGTAAACTGCACCTGGCCTAGAACAGCCTACCCTAGAGACTTAATCTGGCAATAGCCCATAACAAACTAGACCTGCCCAAAATTAACCCCTCCCCCCATCCCCCCACACTTCATGGAGAGTTAATTTGTCACTGGCCTAAACCTGCCCTCCACCTCACAACCCCTCGGGAGTTAAAACAGGATCTGTCCCAGAACAGCAGCAATCCCCGTTCCGGGGAATTATTCTGAAACTGGTCCAGAACAGCCCCCATGAAGAGTTAAACTGGACCTACGCCAGAACAGCCCCCATCCCCATCTCCAGTCTTCCCACCCTCCTGGGGAGTTATCTAGCACCGGCTTAAACAGCCCCCAGGGGAGTTAAACTGGACTTGGTCCAGAACAGCTCACAATCACGCACCTTTCTTGCCCAATACCACACTAAACAGAGAGAGAGAGAGAGAGAGAGAGAGAGAGAGAGAGAGAGAGAGAGACAGACAGACAGACAGACAGAGACACACACACACGCACGCACGCACACACATACACACACACACAGACAAGCAGTCAGGCATACACAGACAGACAGAGATTCACGGAGAGAGGGGGAGGGGGGGAGAGAGAGGGGAGGAGAGAGAGAAGGGGGAGGGAGAGGAGAGGGGAGGGGGAGGGAGAGAGAGGGAGGGGGAGGGAGAGAGATTGAGTGAGACAGACAGACAGACATATACAGAGAGACTCACAGACAGACAAACACATACACACATACACACATACATGCACCGCGCGCGCGCGCGCACACGCACACACACACACACACACACACACACACACACACACACACACACACACACCACACACACAATAAACACACACACACACACAGAAAAACACACAACCAAACAGAGAGACAGACAGACAAACAGAGAGAGAGAGAGAAAGACAGGGAGACAGACAGACAGACAGACAGCAGTCAGAGAGGAGAGAGAGAGAGAGAGAGAGAGAGAGAGAGAGAGAGAGAGAGAGAGAATCAACTGTTCAGACAGTGGACGGATGGACAGACAGATATTCAACAGACGAGCAGGAAGGCAGAGAAGAATAGAGACATTTAGCGTTACAATGCTGTCGGTTGGTGTCTTGATACATAATCAAAATTCAAACGATCGGAGATGAAACAGTTTCATGACTGACTTTGTTTGATGTGTTGGATATTATTCAGTATATGGGGATTTTTATGTTAGTTGATGTCCTTGATGTACATTGATGTCTTTGATGTGACATCGTCTTTGTTCTTTAATATTGCGGGGGAAACAAAAAAAGAAAAGTCTAACTATATGCCTACTTTTTTGCAGCTCCATATGTAAGCACCTCCTCCCCATCCCCTCTGGGGTGTGGCTCTCCTGGGTCTGCGTCAGTCTGACTCCCGGGGAGGCCTTTCCAGGCCTGTCCTGGAATGACTCTCCACTTGCGCCAGTTTAATGAACAAAAAATAACTTGCAGGCTTATGGCAAAAGTTTACTAAAGACATGTAATACTCTGAGCTTTTTTTTTTCTTTTTTTTTCTTTTTGAATGGTGTGTGTCTTATGATGGCGATTTCTGCTTTACTTACATAAATGAATCTGGCAATGGCGTGAACTTTGTTACCTCTTGTGAATTTTTCCATATAATCTTCTTGTATTCTGCTCTTAAAAGAACGGATGGAATCTGATTACATGCCCTTGAAATTTCATGTGAATGTGTTAAGTACAAGTAAATGCAAGTATGTAAAGCAAGAAAAAAAAAAAGAGAGGTTATCCAAAAATTGTTAGGAATCATGATTGCGCCTCGGATGTCGGAAATACGATGCATTCAGATGAAATAGGATGAAAAATGTTCGCATTCTATTGATTTAATAGATATAAATGTACACGATGCTCCTGCATTGTTTAACAAGGTTGTTTTATGAACAAAAAGCTAATAGATGTATGAAAAAAACGAGCGTATGTAGGTAGGACAAAAAGACAGGCTGACTGGATTCATTTAGAATGTTCACAGGCGAAAAGAAAATTTTAATGTCAAGAGATTATTTACGGCATGGAAGAAAACAAATTGATAAAGATGACCGACGCGTATACTGTGTACCGCTTGTAGAGTATATGAATTTATTGATAATAAAGGAAGCAAAAGTCACACACCGATAAAATGTTTACAGAAATTGTCGCTGATATAAGCAGATGGCAAGATTTTGGGAAAATGTCAAAGGGGTACTTAAAACACGAACACATAATCAGAATAGTATTACCACAGAGCAATGGTACTACTTTTTTTTAAAAACGTGTTGGGAAAAGTACATAATCATGAATACAGATACTTGTGAACATGAAAAATTACAGCACGATGAAATTTCTGAATTATTCGGCCGACCTATAACAAAGCATAAAGTTCTATCTGAGAGAAAGAAAGAATTTAAAAAAGGTAAAGTGGCAGAGCCAGACGGACAAATTGGTACATACAAAATGGTGCACTGCCATTGATTTTCTCTTAGAATTATTTAACGTCCTCTTTGGAATAGGGGTTTATACTGACAATAGAACGACACAGTCAATTTACCTCTGTTTAAAAAAAGGGTGAGGCAGATAACCCTAAATTATAGAAAAATCTGCTTTTGTGGTGTTACTAATGAACTTTATGGTCCGTAGTAAACAGGAGACTGTCAGAATGGATTGAATTAACTCCCCAGGAGAAAACCTTTTCTGGATCGGGTCAAGTTAACACTCCATGAGGGCTGTTCTGGGCTGATGCCAGATTAACTCCCAGGTGGGGGGCTGTTTTGGTGCAGGTCCAGTTTAACAATTCAAGCGGGCTGTCCCTTCTTGGCTGGTGCCAGATTAACTCCCCAGGTGGGGAACTGTTTTGGGGCAGGTCCAGTTTAACTCTCTAGAGGACTCTTTTGGGCTGGTGCCAGATTAACTCCCCAGGTGGGAGGGGGGGGGGGGGGGGGGGGCTGTTTTGGGGCAGGTCTAGTTTAACTCTATAGGGGACTGTTTTGGGTTATAGTACCAGATTAACTCCCCAGGTGTGGGGGAGGGGGGCTGTTTTGGGGAAGGTCCAGTTTAACTAATTAGCTCCCCCAGGTGGGGGGCTGTTTTGGGGCAGGTCCAGTTTAACTCTCTAGGGGCTGTTCTGGTCTGGTGCCATATTAACTCCCCAGGTAGGGGGCTGTTTTGGGCAGGTCCAGTTTAACTCTCTATGGGGCTGTTTTGGGCTAGTACCAGATTAACTCTCCAGGAGGGGGGGGGGGGCTGTTTAGGGCCAGTCCAGATTAACTCTCTAGGGGGCCTGTTCTGGGGGGGGGGGGGGGGGGGCTTTTCTGAGCCAGATACAGTTTAACTCTCCAGGGGACTATTCTATGTTGTTGCAATATTAACTCCCCAGGAGGGGGTTTGTTCTGGGCCAGGGCCAATTTTACTCTCCAGGGCTGGTGCCAGATAAACTCTCCAGTAGGGGAGCTGTTCTGGGCTGGAGCCAGATTTACTCTCCAGGATGGGGGGGGGGGGGGGTCTAGATTAGGTTCAGTTTAACTCTCCAGTGGGGCTATTCTGGTCCAGTGCCAGATTAACTCCCTAAGAGGAGGAGGGAGGGGGGAGAGGCTGTTCTGGGCCTTATCTAGTTTAACTCTCCAGGGGGGCTGTTCGATGACGGTGCCAGATTAACTCCCCTGGAGGAGGGCTGTTCTGGGACAGGTCCAGTTTAACTCTCCAGAGGGGCTATTCTGGACTGGTGCCAGATTAACTGCCCAGGAGGGGGAAGGGGCGGGGGTGGGGTGGGGGGGGGGCTGTTTTTTGCCAGGGCCAGTTTAACTCTCCAGGGAGGCCTGTACCAGGCTGGAGCCAGATTAACTACCCAGGAGAGGAGGGGGGGGGGGGGGGGCTGCTCTGGGCCAGGTCAAGTTTAACTCTTTAGGGGGGCAGTTTTGGGCCAGCGCCAGATTAACTCCCCAGGAGGGGGAGGGGCCTGTTCTGGGCCAGGTTTAGTTTAACTCTCCAGCGGGTGGCTATACCAGTCCGGTGCCAGATTAACTCCCCAGATGTCTTAGGGGGCTGTTCTGGGCCAGGTCCAGTTTAACTCCCAAGGGGAGGGGCTGTTTTGGGGCCAATGCCAAATTAACTCCCCTGGGGGCGGTTCTAGTCCTGTTGGAGGCTGATTTGGCGCAAACCCAGATTAACTCCCGGGATTTAAACTGGGACAGTGCCAGACTGACTCCCGGGAGTGAAACTGGGAAGCGGGGCAGTTTCACCACGTTACACCGGTCGGAACATCGACTTCTCTCATTCGAAAATCCCTTGCCGTGCTCCGCTGCGCATTTGACCATCCTCGTGAAACCGGTGTCAACCTCAAACTTTGCCCACATATGTTTACGCCCACCCTGAATACACAGAAACTACCAGAATGACCAAGAACGCTTGTTTCGCAGGGCCGAACTATTTCTTCTTTCAATATTGCTCGAGTCATCGTCAGATGTAACAAAAAATACTTCCCTTCGATAACCAGATGGTCGTAGATCACGGTAGCCATTTTTTCCCGTGATCCGTGGCAGCTCTTAGGTGTGATGACAACTGTCTTTGATAGACCTGACTCTGTGAGAAAAGTCCCCTCCCACAAAAGCGTTACTTTCTATCAGTTTCCACTTTGTTTACAAAAACTTTACAAAATGTGCGTCTGGCTAGCAGTAGAGAACCCATATCTTCGCATTCAAACGATGAGCTCTGTCAAAGGAAAAAGTCACAAGTCAGTTCCAGGTTGTCAGCCATCATGTCCCGCAGAAGGTTCTCACTGCGCAGCAGTATCAGTTCAACACTCAGAATTCTAGGCACGATGCTATTCCTCTTCAGTCGTTATTCCACATCGTCAGTTCTTGCCTCTTAAGCAGCCGATTGTTCTTGCATTCCCTTATTCCATTCTTTGAGTACATGATTTGTCTATCTGAATAATTCCACTTCTTCGCTAAGTGCCTGAACTTTACTTTTCAGAGTCGAGAAAGATTCTTTTCTCTTTTTTTTTTTATCTCACCGAGGTCTTCTTGTTCCCTGTCAAACTTGTCCCGCACATTGTCAAACTTTGTATTCAAACCAGTCAACATGGTCTTGACGTCTGTCGAGGTAAAAGTTCTGGGATCTCTTCAAACAATCCTCATGCCTAACTGACTGCCCACTGTCCCCGTAGTCCGTTAGGTTTTTGTCCAGAGTCATCCTCGATCCGTTGTTGCTCGTTAAACAGGTCTGCTTTGAACTGGCCTACTTAGGAGGGCTAGAGTTGAGTTCAGTGTTTCCAGACTGCAAGAGGAGATTGCCCCAGGAAAACACAAAAGAGGGCCAATCCAACCATGACACCGTCGAGCCGAAACTTTGCCTTCAATGACCGACATCTTAATTTCTTCGTTCTTCTTGGTTAGATGACGCACAAAATTAGGAAAATAAGAGAGAGAGAGAGAGAGAGAGAGAGAGAGAGAGAGGGGTACGGATACGGATGAGTTATTCATTATAGGCATGGCCCATTATGAAGCGGTGGATTAGACATTGACAAAAATGATACTATAAAGCATATCCAACAACATGAAAACGGCACATACTCAAGAACACACCGTGCTCCGGAATTGAAAATCTTCGTGTAGGTACAAGGCAAACTCATTGACAACATCCTCATTGGTGCAAGCCACAAGTAAGATGAGTCTAAACACAGATGGTAGTCTATTATATCTCGGAGAAATAAACTCAAGAGAGAGAGAGAGAGAGAGAGAGAGAGAGAGAGAGAGAGAGAGAGAGAGAGAGGAATGCAAACGCCCGCCAACGTAAGCTTTCTTCTGCAGAACTAAAAATTGCGTACACATCGTTCTTATTTGTCCGCGGACAATTGTCCCTTCGCTTTCCCCCTATTTTTTTTTTCCCGCAAGGAGACTCTAAACGAGTTTACCATTGACCCTACAAACAGCCCTGCAACACTAGACAAAGAGGCATGCAATAATGTCTTCGTTATCTCGCCGACGACTAGTCCGACTGATGGACAAGACCGCATGTTTTAGGGCTCATTTTCTGTGCCCCTCTGCGGCAATGCTCCCATGCCGCTCGCTCCGGCCCCTCTAAACACAGCCAAATCCAGGAAGGCCCTGTCGTAGCTCCAACACCCCAGTCTATACACAGTAATCCATATCAAGTCGTCGAGAGGAAACCTATCAGAAGAGGCTCTGCACCACTGCTGAAACAAACTGGCAGTGTTTAGTGGTATTTCTTGTAATTCCAACATGCGTAGAAGACCACCTAAGAAGACGTCTACTGACGATAGTAATTGTTTTGTCGTGGAGTCAGCGTGAGTTAAGTATTCCTATGCTGAGGGCGCTGTAACATGCAACAACGGTTTCGGACATATTGACCACTTTGAAAGAAACTCACCACGAGAGTAGGCCAAAAAGCGTTACAGGGTATTAGAATTATGATGTTCATAATGATGAGGGAAATTGATGTTAAAGAGTTTCGTTCTAGTCTAGCAGTACAAGGCAGGATTGTAATTACAGCTTCCTTTCATGATGTATCCCAGTATCAATCGGGCCCAAGAGATACACGCACCTGCAGTGTTGATAGGCAAATCATAAGCACCACTGTCAAAGATACGTCCATTAGGTGGACGAAACGCGATTGCCGTGTCCGGTCTTTGTACCGGAGCCAATACCACAACTCAAATCTTGAATGGGGTCGACCGACTCAGGAGAAGTAAGAAAACTCCGATATGTATACAACTATATAATTTGAGGGTAAAGTAGTAAAGACTGAAACAAAAGGGGGGTCAAAAGAGAACAAAAACAATGTGCAACGTTTCGACTCTTAAAGCCTTTTTCAAGTCCGATATACAACGCTAGATCTACAGGGCAGACTCGCATGTTTGTCCCACTCTGCAGCAGCAGTCCATGGTGTCAAATTACACAGGGGGTGGGTCGACAATTTCCCTGGTCACCGGAATGCGGCGCGCAGATACTGACAGGTGTCGGTTTCAATAGCCGAGTTGTAGGCATGTGTCGCCAGTGTGGACAGTTCAAGTGATATAACCCCACGCTGTGTGACGGGTGTGTGGAAGAGTGGCGTGTGCTGTCGGCGGCAAGTGAAGAAATACAAACGTTGCACGGTGCAGCTGGAAGTAAACTGAAAGGTTAGTAAGGGTGGTTGTGAGTGAGTGAGTGTGTGTGTGTGTGTGTGTGTGTGTGTGTGTGAGCGCGCGTGTGTGCGCGCGCGCGTGCGTGCGTGTTTGTGTTTGTGTGAGCGTGCGCGCGCGTGTGTGTGTGGGGCGGGGGGTGGTGGTAGTGGTGGTGTGTGCGCACCATTCCCCAGTTGTCACCTCTGATCTACCTTCTACCCAGGGTATGCCACGTTGACTGCCTGAGGTGGACAGTTTGGCACTGATTAGTTCCTTGGTTTTAAAAGCATGAGGATCAGTAGTCGGATTTGACCGAGAAAGAGAGAGGGAAGAGACAGGAGGGGGGGGGGGGG